>OZ038371.1:5386938-6586938 GCA_964036015.1 Leptarthrus brevirostris | reverse complement strand
CTCCTCGGAGATTTCAACCTGCCAAGTATTAGCTAGGTGTCATCAGATGTTGACGGGCTGATTCCTTCCTAATCACCTGCATGGCAGAGTTCTCTATGTTTCATCGACAGCATTACCTCTTCCGGGCTTGTTCAGTGTTCCAGCATCGCTAATGATTCCGGCAGATTTTTGGATTTGGTGTTCAGCACTGACCCATGCAGCACCTTGGTCAGGCGTTGCCCGGTTCCTTTAGTTCCTGAGACCTCTCATCATTCTGCGCTTCAAATTCCTTTGGTCTTCGATCCACTGCCTGCTGCATTTCTGATTCACGACGACTTTTCTTTTAATTTTAAAAAGGCTGACTTTTCTGTATTGAATAATTTTTTATTGAATTGTAATTGGTCTAATGTGTTTTATGAGCGGAACATTGATGTGGCGGTAAGTGCTTTTTATGACAATTTGTTTACTTGTTTCTTGCATTGTGTTCCTGTTTCTCGTTCGTTGTCTTCTTTCTTTAGTCCGCCTTGGCTCAATAGCTCGCTGAAGCATCTTAAAAACTTAAAAAATAAACATGGAAGCAGTTCTGCTCATCAGGGAGCGACTCGGATTTTTATATCTACCCACAATTGCGCGATCAGTTTAATTCCGAAATGCATGCCTCATATAATAACTACGTTAACAGAATGAGGTCCATTATACGCGGTGAGCCTAAGCAGTTTTGGAGATTTGTTAACTCTAAGCGTAGCACCGACGGCTACCCTACTTTATTAAAACTAAGTGACACTGAAAGTAGTGTTCCCTTGACGATTGCGAACCTTTTCGTCGACTTTTTTAAGACAGCTTATCTTTCTGACAACTGCGATACGAGCTCTAATGATTTTAGCTACTTGACATTATTTCCTCCTTCTTCACTGGAAATGAAAGATCTTATATTTGATGACGACACAGTCGCGAAATACATCAATAATTTGGCAGATAATTTTTCGTGCGGTCCTGATGGTATTCCTATTTCCCTTTATAAGAATTGTTCTTCTTCCTTGGTTTCTGTTCTTTGTTACTTAATTAATTTATCTATTTCTTGTGGAGTCTTTCCAAAATCTTGGAAATCATCTCTTAAAACCGTGGATTGAAGTGTGGTGGCCCTGAGTTCGAATCTTGGTAGTGGAACTTTTTTTATGAACTCTTTTTATTGCAAATTTGGAGAAAATAATTTGGCGTAAGTTTCTTCAAGCAAAAAACATAAATTTTATATTGAATCCTGAACACAGACATTATTGAGAAAAGATCCGGGGACGACGTCAACTTAAAAGACGACATAAGTCTTTGAGAATAACGAGATCCTAGAAGGAGGAATGCAGAGTCTTCAGCACCACTCCTCTCCCTCACGTAGCTAATAACGTCGACAACAGAAGTCGATGGATCAAGTCGCGAAACAAAAAAGGACCTCGTTGGTTGCGCAATCCTCAGATTGAAACCCTCATTTCGAGACATATTAATAGATCTCAACGGGAATGTATCTTGCGATGGGTGAGGATTATACTGGGAGGCTCTGGGATATATGAAGCAACATTCGGTAAAGCAGGGTAATTAATGGCGTGCAAGCCGCGGGCAGGCCTACGGGCAGCGCGGGAACGTCGTGAGATTTAGATGTTTCCGTTACACATTTTCACCTCACATATTCACAATAGCTTCGAGCCGTCCTTGACTTTTCACATTTGACATTTTCTTCCCTTGATTTCTGGTCAGCCGGGGCAGGCGCATTACACGATTCACTATGCCCCCTCTTATAACCGTTTGTCCCGAACAGCTTTCATCCTCTATGGCCATTCTGCGATTATTCTGTTTTAATAATCTTACATTGGCCTTTGAACCTTCTGACAACTGTTCCTCACATCTTAACTGCTTCTATAGTCGTCCATCGGATTTCTCTTCTTTGAACAAACAATTAAGGTTTATCTCAAATTCCTTCATGTTGGGCCTCTCTTCACGCTTTGCTTGCATATTTGCACTTTTCTCTTCTAGCTGGCTAATATGTAGCTGAAGATCCCTGTAGCACTAAGAAAGCCACTCCTTCTGAGAACGTAGACTTTTAATGCATTCTTCTGCGTACTTCAATTTCCGGCGTAGTTGAACAATCTCCTCTTCCTACGTCTTCTTGAATTTCCAACTCATCCGTCAATTTAGGCCTTTCCTGCATTGAAGTTTACATTACCTACTCGAAATCTTTCAATTCATGATCCACAGTCTGCAGTTTCCGCTTTCCTTGGCTCGTGTCGGTAAGACAGTCAGTCTTCTCGTCCAGTGACGCATTCTCACTATTCACATGTCCTAATTGTTCTGGTACCCAGCATTTCCAGCACGATCTTAGTCTCTTTTCGTTAGTTCTTCGCCATCGCAACTCTCTCAAAATACCTCCATATTTTCGGGCATCTTATATGGGGACGTACTTCTCTGGCAAGTGATCAAAGATCTTCCTTTGAAGATATTCCTTTGAAGGTCATCGCTTTGTGAGACTCTACAAAGGGAATCTGTATGTCATTGAGTTCCACTGGTGAGAGCTCACTAGTGTCGACCGAACCTCTGTTAATTAAAAGACACTTGGACCTAGTAAGGTTTAAACATAGCTTGTAAATAATAGTTCAGTCATATATCGAGGAGAGATCATCATTCATTGAAGCTATTGCGTCTTTATACAACTGTAATGGTGTCAAAATGAGCAGTTGAGCATTATCGGTATAGAGGTGCATTTTGCAGTATTCCATTACATTAGAAAGGTCGTTAAGAAAAATGGAGAATAAGAGTGGGCCGAGAACAGAGCCTTGTGCAACACCAGAAGGCGAAAACTAGATCGACTACCATTCAAGTTAATCGATTGAAACCGATCAGTCAGATAGTTGGAGACCAGGTTTGCAGCTTGTATAGAAAAATAGAAGCCAGTAATAAGTTGTAAGAAATAGCAGACGATACTAGACGGTGTCAATTATGTCCAAATAAATTTATATGGTAAAACATGACTTGCTCTGATCTATATATGGGAATAAAGTCATATCGGGCAATTTTAAACACATTTACCGAGTTAAATCAAAATTTATGCAAGCGAAAGTCAATCCGCAATCGTTCAGTTCTTATCCCTCTTCAAACATTCCATTTATTTTCACTGTGATGAAAATTTTCAAAATATCCATTGGGATAATTAAAACCGAAGTATTCATTAGTTATTCATTCGATTTCGAATAATATTTTATTCACAGTTTTAAAATTATCACTACGGAATGTTAAAACAAGAGAACGGTTAACAGGAGCGGCGAGTTGTTTAATTCGAACAATGTATGTAGGTATATTACTTGATAAAAGCTTCCACTTGGGATTTCCCTTTATAATAAAACAAATTGCTATCGAAAGAAACATTGTACTTTATAGAGGATTTCAGATTACAGCATGACATGAGAATCCCATAAATAACTAAGCTGAATGCATTCGTGATGGTTGAGAACAACTTAGAGAGCAGACGATGTTTCCTATTGAATGTTTTTTGTTTTGCAAACAATTTTGTTTAGAAATATAGAAAAATTAAACTTCCAAGCTGATATAGTTTATTTCTTCAACATTTATAAGATAACTACTTTATTAGACTTTCTGGGAGGAAGAGGTGTGTTAATCAGGCGCTTAACTGCTTTATTAAATAGGGAGTTACCGCCCCCCCCCCCCTTCTCCCATCCCCCGCCAGGGAATATATTTGTATAGAAGTACATATTTTTCAATTTGTGTGCCTGTAGAGGGAGCGTTTATTCGCTATGCGTGCTTGCAACGGCCATATTTGTTCCCTAAGCATGCTAGCATTGGGTGCAATGCGTGCTAGGAACGGGCGCATATATACTTTTAACAATATTAACGTCTACACTTAATTTGGGCGTGACTATACCAGCTAAATAATTTTACTCGGGTTCAGAACCACTGATATTTTCTATGTAATCCCCATGGCCTTTTTACCAGGATCTTTTATCAGCAGAAATTACTATGGGTCACCGCCGGTGGGATTCGAGTCTGGTAGTTTTAACACTGTTAAAAAGCTTCCTAAAGTGCCGACTCAGCAAACTTATATTCTGGATAGGCCAGAAAAGAGCCAAAAATATTGCTGAACAGTGTCCTAATTGGAACCCCCACAAGACCATGTAAAGGTTCCTAACTGGGCGACCGCTGAGCAAGTTAAGAATACTTTTGGTAAAAAAAGGGCACGAAAATAGGCAAATCGTGGCAAGAGTTGATGCAGGTCCAGACCAGTCATTGTACTAGACGAACTACACCTCACACGGCATCAAAAAGAAGCAGGGAGTGCTCTATTGAGTCTTTTGTGTGTATATTTGTTTGACTACCTATTTATGAATTATCTTGGACAATAGCTATTCTTATACCTTCTCATATTGACAGCTTATATCATTATATATATGTATATATCTTAAAAAAATATCTTTAAAAATAAACTTCCCTTTAAGCAAGCAGGCCTCGCATTTTTCACACTCAATAGGTATAAAAATTATGTATCCATTTATCCCCCATATAATTTGCATTTACTTCTATTTTATGGAATAAAAGGGACTTCTTTCACCTGGAATAAAGGAGCTCGTTAAAAATTTATTGCTATCTTGCTACATTATCGTTTTGAAGTATCATTATTGTCATTTTCTTATCATGTAAAGATTAAAAAAAAAATTATCGCAGATAATGTGTCACATAATGTGTCTGCAAATATTTATCACAAAAGAAAAGTCATTTAACAATTCCGCAGTGAACCATTATATTGAAAGGTATTCTATTTGGGCTCAGGCACATGTTTTTTGTTATTTTCAAGAAGCTATTGAAGGAAGTGATTTATCCCGAGGCGACAAAAAACCTTCATAAGAAAAATAATTAAAGTAAGATGGAAAAATCAGGACGTTTGGGGGGAATTTTATAAGAAATAAATTTTAAAGAAACCTTAGAATGTATGTCTTGCAATAATGTCTAATTTGATATCATAAGCTGGAATATTATGTGCTTAAGGACACACCTGCCAAAATAAATTTAAAAAGTCGAAGTTATATTATCAAAAAGATGTTAAAGAGTGTTTAAGTTATTAATTTATTTAAGGTTTCATTTTATAATAATAATTTTCCTTTATATTCAAAATTGCAAGTACCTTAAATCGGCAGTGTAACGAATAACGTTCCCGTCGTTTTGGCGTACTGAAATAGAAGGTTGTAAAGTGTTAAAAAAAATTTGAATGAAATTAAATTAATTTGAATATGTGGGACGGTTACTAATATCACAGGGTGCCGGTTGATTGGTTTAAGTGAAGAGTGCTGCCCAGATAGGCTAGCACTCTAAATAGCTCTTCGAGCGCCGTTTTGATTCAACGACCAGTAAGACCCGCTTGTTGGTCTGCGCCTATCCTATGTCACGTAATATTGAGTTGCCGTCAAGGCGGTAGAAAAGTACTAGAGCTAACCCAAGAAGCGAATGAAATTGTGTTGATTGGGTTGCCTTGAAGGTTCTCCAGAAAGTAATATTCCAGTGTTTTTCTATTGGCGCTAGCCAAAGCTGGTCATTTCTAAGGTGAAGTACGGCAATATGTTCGTCTATTTGACATTGGCCTGTGCAGACCACAACTATGTTTGTAGCGAAATCATGAGATCTGTTAAAAAAAGCTTGGACAGGTCGCTTAGAGATGTCGCCTGTTGAAGAAGCAGTCCAGCTGTGATTTGCTTTCGCCTAAAAGAACTTACAGAGTTTCATTTTAAAGGAACTCACTCTAAAGTAGTGGAGGATAGAGTTATCCCTCGCACGTTCTTCTGGTATATTCCCATGAAATGTTATTCAGAGAAGGGTGATGTTGAATCTACCCCTAAAAATTCGAGTTTTTGTCCACAAGGAGGGGGTTATTGAGTTTAGTGGCTTTATGGCAGCCTGGCTATCTGTAAAAGCACTAACATTCAGAATCAATCACTGGATCCCAGTAAAGAACATGCCTTCAGAATCGCAAGTACCGCCATTTAAAATATGTTTACATTGTTCGGCAGTCTATATGACTCCGATATAGTAATGTTTCGGAGAAAACCCTTAAACCGGCACCACATCCTATGTTGGAGCTGTCAGTGTCTTAGTAGTTAAGCAGTTCCGTGTTCCTCCATTTATTTCTATTTAGAATTCTGGAACTGAAATCCCACGTAAATTTAGGGCAGGGAATTGCATATTCAGATACCGCAGTAGATAGTCCTCTCGATGTTAAGTTAACGATACTACTACTGTAGTGTTTGACAATCCATTCTCTGGACTCTAGCAGTTTGATTGCAGTGCATGATGTCTGCTATTTAATGTGAAGTAGCAGCAGAACATTAAGAGCAAGTAACACCAATCTGTACGCTACACAATTCGACTTCTTTATACCTCTTTCCTATAGCTGGACATCAGACTAGAGAGCTTTAAATGAGGATCGCTCGCACCACTGCTGCGTACCTGTAAGGGTAATTTTAGGCAGAAAATCCCACCTTTTATCAAAAGTGCGGCCGTATGCATAAAAAGCCCAGCTCGCCTTTTTGACTCACTTTTATATGTTTTGTTTCTAGTTCAACTTCGGAGTTGAAATCATCCCAAAGTACTTGCTTCTGGAGGATAATGGGAGTGGCCAAGTTGTGTACTTTGGATTTATTTTTGGAAAGCATCAGCTCACAGTTCTTGCATCATCTGCTAGGATTACCAGATCATCTGCATATGCGGCATGCCTAATTCCGTTCTGGTCGAGTCTCAGAGGTATTTTGTTTATTACTATCTGCCAAAGAAGAGGTGACAAAATTCCACACTGGGGCGTTCTCCTACACACGTGTCATACAACACGGCTGGTACTAGGGCTTCACGGCACCGAGACAAGACCGAGACTTTGGCAGATCTCGGTCTTGGTCTCGTCAAGGTGAAGACGATCTCGCTCTCGATCTCGATCTCGGCGAGATAAAGGCCAGTCTCGGTGCGATCTCGCTCTCGGCAAGATAAAAAAAGGGTATTTCGGTGGAATAACGGGGAGCGAGGACAAGTGATATATCTATGTATATATGCATTTTCTTCATATTTCCATCGTCAAAATAAGGTAGCAAAGGCTCTTGTTTGCTATTGGGGATAAAGCGCAAATATCTGAAGAAGGAAATAATGTAGAAAGAAGCGATTGGGGAGAGCAGTGTATACTTATATGCCCCATAAATCACACAGTTGGAATTTTTCGGAGCGACGTAAAAGCTGAAACAACTAAAAAAAATTTTCCACAATAAAATGATAAAAACTAATATCTCGTCCACTCTCGTCACCTCAATCTCGCTCTCGGTATCGTACTGTTACCAATGATATTGGTCTCGCTGCCGGTCTCGGTATCGTGTCGAGACCGATACCGGCAGCGAGATTTATCTCGAGTATCGTGAAGCCCTAGCTGGTACTTATCCCGGTCTATTATATCCGTGTTCTTAGCACCGTTTAATAGCCAAGTCCCTGTTCTACGCCAAACTCGGCGAGAGCCTCAAGGCACGTGATTGAAGGCCGTCTATGTATAGGAACGCTGCCAAAGTGTATTCTTTCTATTTGAATGAGTATTCAATAGTTCACAGAGCCTCGTGCTGATCTTCTATAATGATGCTCTAGGGTTCGACCCGGACAAACCGCGACCCATGTTTTGTTTTCTACTGACAGCAGATTACGCTAAAAATCAATTGAAGGATCTAGAGTAGGTAATGTCGTTGGTTTGGAATCCAACTTAAATTGTATGTCCATTTGCAATCGGTATCGTTGAAGTGGGTGATTTTCTGCTCCAGTCTCATACTCCACAAAGGGTTACTGAAACTAAAAAATCAGACTTGTACAAATGTAAAAAATTTCAAGTCAGTGCGTTTACTGGAATTGGATTAAATGCGTAGTAAAAGGGCTTATTTAATGGATTGTTATTCCAACTGAGGGTCGCCAGGGCCGGGCACGACCGTGTCTGCAACTGCTTCGATATCACAGTAAAAGAAAAGTGTGTTACACATTATACCTTACAAATATGTCTTTGTCAAATGTCCTTTAATAAATATAATTTTATTTAACATTACGCTCAACAATAATACTCTAGCTGCAACTAAAGTTTTATACAGTCACTTACTACACGATACTTGGGTCTTCTTCTAAAAAGTGATTCTTTAAGCGTTTGGTTTTATTTAAAAAAAACACAGAAAAGTTGGAAAAAGGTATTCATTGGAGATTAAAAATCCTTGCCATTTACTTTTTAAAGATTATTTCATGTAAATGTTGGTAACGACTACGTTTCTGGTGGCCCATACGAGAAGTCCAATTTTGAGAGACTTTTTCGAGCATAGCCGCTGATATCTCACCGATATCATGTGTGAATCGATGCTGGTTTATCGGCATGAACGAGAGATTTGACGTACCCCCATAAAAAGTAGTCGAACAGTGTCAAATTGCACGATCTAGACGGCCATTCACTGGTTCAAAACGAGAGATGGATTGCTCATCAAATTCATTTCGCAATAGGTACATACATCGTTTCGCGTACTATGTGGCATATGGCAACGTCTTGTTGAAACCACATATCAACCAGATTCAGCTCGTGTATCTTGGGCGATAGAAAGTTGGAAATCATTGCACGATAGCGAGGTACATTGACGGTAACGTTGTTCTCATTGTCATCTTTGACAAAGTACGGACTAATGATTCCATCAGCCCATAAACCACATCAAACCGTGCATTTTTCAGGATGCATTGGCAGCTTTTGTGTTGTTTGTGGCTGCTCATCGGATCAAATATGGCAATTTTCCTTATTAACTTATCCGTTCAACCAGAAATGTGCTTTATTGCTGAAGACAATTTTTTGGTAAAAAAACGATCTTCATCCAGCCTTTCCAAGGCCCATTCACCGAAAACACGACGCTGTGGCAGATCACCCGGCTTTAGTTCTACAACGAGCTGTATTTTATACGCCTGCAAATCAAGACCCTTGCGTGAAATCTTTCACGTAGTGGAATAACACAATCCTAGTTGCTTGGAACGGCGATGAATGGACACATCTGGATCTTCATTAACACTGGCGGCTACAGCAGCAATATTTTCTTCTGTACGCACTCTAACCACACGGGTGAAATTGGTGCAAAAATTTGGTCACTACTGCTTGAATAGCCTGCTAAGTAGGGCGATTATTACGACCATAAAATGGTCGAAGTGGGCGAAACACATTTTTCACAGAGCAAGAATTTCGATAATAAAATTCAATAATTTATAAACGTTGTTCGGGTGTAAGTCTTTCTATGATGAAATTGCAATGTAAACTGAACAACTTTGACTTTGACACATGCCACGAATCACGCCTGAGTTGTCAAAAACAGAGCGTTGAAAAACCAACCAGGAAAAAAATCGCCCTTTACAAGATCTATTGAGAACGTTTTAACATCCCTTAAACGTACTACAAGAGTAGAATTGGATTTAGAGTACCCAGTTTTTTTGCGTGTTTATTTTCCAGAAAAAAGGCACTGTATGTACATATGTAAATCTAATATGATCGAACTATCAGGTTCCTATAGGTTTAGGCAAACGGAGACTCCCGAAATTCTGATCGCCGGACGATTTTAAAATTAAAGGTAGGGTGAAAAAGCAATCTTAAGAAAAAAACAAAGTGCCAATTTTCTGTCAACATCGGTGCCCGGATTAACTTAAAATACGGCTTTTCAAAATTCAGTAAATATTTTTTAAAATGTGATATTCTATTTTATGTCCAATCCGAAAAATCAAGGTGTCCTTTATGACTGTAGTGAAAATGAATTTCTTCTGTTTGCGTTTAAGGCTTATATAATAGTCCTGCGTTCTTTATTAACCCGGTTAGACGGTGCTTAATAGTTGCCATAGTTTAGGCTCTGTGCAAATTGTATATAATGAAATAGTAGAATTTATTTCCCATTGCTATCATAATTTTGGTTTCTGTACTGTTTTAGAGTGTTACAAAATTTAAGACTATGAGAATTTAAAAGCCTTGGAAAAGAAAATTAATTAAAATTTTATCACCATTCTTTTGAAAATGTTGTGGATTACAAATTAAACAAGTTTCCATAGAAATAATTTTTGCTTTTCAAGAAAATTTACTTTCTGAAATACCTAAAACTTTTGTTATTTAATCATATTTTTGGCGCGTGGGTGCTCAAACACTTTGAAAAGCAATGACTCCGACAGAGCTATTAAAACGGTTGCTTTGGCACTTAATGCCAAAATCAGCAAACAGAAAAAACTTTTGGAAAAAAAAACAAGATAAAAGAAGAAAAGTAAAATTTCTTTCTCTTTATGCACAAACGTAATAGGTATCATTTAATGGACGAGTTCTTGCATTCAAAGGAAGGGGAGGGGAACTTCTTTTAGGCGAAATCTTTCATCATTAAAACGACATTCTGTTTTTTAACATAAAGAAAATAATTGATTTGTCCTTGACAAAAGCTCATGTTAATGTTTTTGTCCTTTGTGAATGTAAACCAAGGGCATGCAAATTTTATTGAAAGCATGCAGGGTAAGCGAGTCTAATACTTGTTAGGTTCAGAAGTCTTTAAAAAGAGAAGTTTATATCTTTTTCAAACCTTTTTCATTAATAAGAGTAAGCTTATTATAAAAAACTTATTTAACTGGTAAAAATACATGTTCTGAGCCTACTAATTACTAGTATTCATAATTGATTATAAAAATCTGTATAATTTGGTTCGATATCTAACTGAAAAATAGTTCAAAAAAAAGGTTCAAGGGTCAATCCATATCAGATCAAACAATTTATTTTGTAAAGGTTGCTGTCAAAATTTATTTATTTTTTATTTTCTTACCTAAGTTTGTACTAAAGTGTGTCTGAGGAAAAATTGTTACAAATGTCAATTGATTTAAAAAAAACACACCTGACATGTGACCACAATTCACCGATATATTTAAACTCACACATCATTTGTTCCTCAAAGTCATATCAAATTTCAAATACTTTTATTAAGTTGCGACAATGGCGTCCAAAGAGTTAGATATTCACAGAAAAATTATTTACAAATATAGTGAAAATAAAGACTCGAGTTACGTGCAGATCGGTAGAGAATTAAATATAAGTAGGAAAAATGTGCGGGATGTTATTTTACGATGGAGACCTTAAGTACTGATAGAAAAAAAGGAAGTTCTAGAAAAAAATGTGTAACAGATAAAAAATTGGTAAGATAAATACTGAATGCCTACAAGGGTGGTCCCTCGCTATCCGTCCGCAAAATGGGTACGCGTTTCATAACTTCGCATTCAACTGCGCAAAAAATTAAAAAAGAAAATAACTTAAAAAAAGTTAAAGCCGTCAAGGCACCGAATAGGTACGAAACAGAAGATTCTTCGGCCAGAAGCCGAGCACGAAAGCGGTACGATCAACTCTTGAGAATTTTTTATGGATGCGTCATCATGGATATTGAATTAACCCTTCTAACTCAGAAGGCGCACTTCACAGGCAGAAGCAAGGAACCAATAAACCTACCCACCAAAATAAAGAAAATATTAAGGTGGATGAGGCTCCCACACCAATATGCATAAAATCATTAGTAAAAGCCAAAATTCACCCAAACACAACAATCATGGATGCACAGGCAACAAAGAACGCTTAAGCCAAGTAAATACAAAACATACACAAACCAACACACAAACCTTACGCCTTACAAAAAAAAATAACAAGTGAGTACAAGAGGATGGTTACAAGTTGTAAAGGCTCCTCTTTAATGTTAACTTGTCCACGTTAGTGCTGAAAACATCAAGTGTCTATCAAGATAAACACTCAAGTTCTTCACTCCTTCCACCCGTTGAATACAAGTATCTTGAAACTTGCACTGAAAGGTAAGTAAGATTATTATTGACACACCAGCTATAAAATATGCAGGATCTCGCAATCCACAAAAGATTTGATTGGCAGAAAAATCTTGATATCGTCCGCATAAATAAGAATTTCACTTCGTTGAAGCAAATAAGTAATATCATCAATAGATAAGATGAATAACGGAGGAGCAAGATGACTACCCTGAGGAACGCCGGAAGGAGCCACAAAAGCATCAGAGATCACGCCACGAAAACGCACTCTATAAGTCCTATTGGATAAATACGACTTAATCCATGCAATGAGTGGGGCCGGGAAACCCAACCTGGCCAATTTGAAAACGATAAGTCGGTATAAATGCAGTCAGTCTGGCAACCATCTACAAATCCACCCGCACTGCCAGAAACAAACTCCTACCCTGAAGGAACCCATGCTGCCGGCCAGAGATTAAACCCCTACAGCCAATAGACAATTGGGACTGGATCATCATTTCGAAGAGATTTGGAATGCAAGATAATTTAGAAATACCTCTGTAGTTAGCAATCTCTCTCCTATTGCCACTCTTAAAAATGGGGATTAAGAATGAAGTCTTCCAGAATGCAGGGAAGCGGCCAACCAAGAAAGACCGCCGGAAGAGGAAAAGTAAAGGACATAATAACACCGAAGAACACTTCTGTAAGACAACAGCAGGAACCCCGTCAGGGCCACAAGAAAAGTCAATCGGAAGATCCAAAATATTCTTGTATAAGATCTCTTCCGTGATAGATGGAATAGGTACGGGGGGTATATTACTATTATTATTGTACGAAAAGTTGCTACTGTCTGCATAATAATCGGATGATTCAAATGCGCACCTAAATTATTCAGCAAATAAATTACAAATAATCTTGGAATCGTTACTGGAACTTAACCCGAATTCATAGTCGATGGATAGTTATCAACCCTTCTCTTCATATTGACGTAATCAAAAAATTCAAGGGGGTCAGAGAATATCCTGCCTCTTAGGTTCAGTAGGTATTCTTCATATAGGCAACAAGAAAGACTTATGAAATGTTCGTGACATAGAATAAATTCACGCCTAGAGTAGTTTGAGAGAAGATGATGAAACTTATGTTTTAGGTGACTTCAAACAGCTGCTTGGACCAACTTATTATGTTGTAGAAGATCGAAAGGCGGTACTGAAGAAATATAGGACAGTATGTACAGCAAAATTTAAAAAAAATTCTGGTTTGGCAAGCTTTATGCACATGTGGTAAAAGAAGTCAAATTTTTGCGTACAGAGCTAATTTCGTGAATGTGGTAGCACGCGAAGCCAACCCGCCAAACTGTGCAGAACTACGCCCGATAGAAACATATTGGGCTATAATCAAAAGAAATTTAAAAGAAAGTGGTAAAAAAACAAATAAAAAATAAAATGTAATATATTGCTAAAAAACTGGTTAAAGATGTTTTATTATTAACTTGTGTGATTTTATATAATATACTTTGTAACAATTTTTTCTCGGACACACTTTATACTCAGAGAGTTGAAAACAGGTATTCATTAATTTTTTACATGTTTAGTTTTGTTTTTAGCCGCCACTTTGCATTTGTGTATCAGCCCGTTTTATATTTTGCAGAGGCTTGTGTAAAATTGACTGTAACTTCTTGGATTTTAAAGATATGCAATTCAAACAAAAAACATGTTAAAGAGCATGAAATTTACAGTCTTTTATGTCTAGTATATACATATTTCCGCAACTTAAATGTAAATAAACAAAAAAAGAAGTAAGCCAAGTATGAACGTTGTTCATGCTTCGAGGGTTCCGTGCCTGGAAGGCGGGGGGGGGGGGGGGCTCCTCCAGACAACAGGGTTTTCAATAATTTTTTTCAAAAAACTGAAAGCATTTATTACTATAAATGAAACTACATAATAATTTTGACGATTAAATGTATATACAAAAATATTTTCATTAGTGAAAAAACAAAATGGCGGCGATACAGCTGACCAAACTAAACTCCCCGAGTTTGCGCCCAGGTCCTTGTAGTTAACTGAAATTAACGTACCACAATTTTTCATTAAATAAAAGTCAGTCCATTTTGCATGAACCTACATTTAACAAAAAAAAATATTGAGAACAAAAAAAAAAAAGACATCTTTTGTTATAAACAAATCCATTCTTATAAACAATATTTATTATAAGAATTAATAAAAATTTTTAAGTTGAAGTTGGGGGGGGGGGGGGGTGGGATTAGTCAGTTAAAAAAGAACAAAAGATTTAAAACCAAAAAGCAATTTTACGTACAGACATATAAAATTTAGGAATTAAACTCTCTAGTTCCTACAACCCCGATTCGATTATAGCGATTGTTTAAGGTGCATTGCGAACCACTAATTTTCAATAATCTTAAAGTGTAATCTGTTGTTGAACAATCATTTTTTGCCTTCGGTGCGATTTTAACCTGACACCTAAGACCAAAACATGTTTTTTTTTATTAAGGGGGGTCTTTTAACATGTCCGTTTAAAAAAAATCAATATTTTTTTGCATTTTTCTAATCTAGAACGTGTCAGAAACATACCCTGAAAATTATATAACGGAATTCTTATTATTTCGGGATGTAAGAGACGGTCAAACACAATTCCGCGTGCCGCTTTTATTACGTTCCGTCGCGGCAGACCGAAAACTTATTTTACGAGGACATACTAAGGACTTCCGACACTGCAGAAATGGCTCGGATTGAACAACGAGAACGGGAGTTTCTTCTCCAACAAGTAGATGAACTCTACGGCACTGACATTATAGATTGTTCGTATCTGACTTTTCGTCCAAGGTTCATGCATGAACATCTTTAAATAAGATTTCCCAATAGTTGCGTTAATATCTCGAAAAATAATTGATCGATTAACTCAAATCTTTGGAAAACATGTCGCTATCGTCTGACGATTTTTATTTGAAAATTTTTAATTTAAAAAAAATTTGTTGTTTTTTTCAACTCATCCTCGAAAAACAGTATCAAAAACGGTGTCGTAAGGTAAAAGACGCCCTTAAATATAGAAATTGTATTCTTTATTCTTAATGATGGGTCCCCCTTTTGCTTTTGTGATAACATTGATCCATTGAATTTGCTAAATTTTCCGTGTTGATATCAAAATGTACCTTCATGAGTAACATGTTCTTTAGTGCTGTAATGGATTCCGTTGGCAAAATTCTTAGCCCAAATATTAAAAAAAAAGGATGCAAAATTGGACTATAACCAACCTAGTTCAACACATCGATAATTTTTTCTTCGAAGGACTTTTACAACTCCTTCAACCTGCTAATATACTAAAGTGAAAATAAAAGAAATTCAGGCTAAATATATAAGAGTTTTGAAAAATTGATCCAGGACTGTTCGTTCCAAGAGCTCTACTAATGCAGGACTCCTAAGAAAAAACAGACATTTTCTTTATTTAGGATGTTTTTTTTTCATGGAAATTGCGAACAGGTTGGACTCGCGCTTGAAAGCTTTTTAAAATATTTTGAACTTGTGTTTAAAAGCAATTAGTCGTTTGCGAATTCGTATAAATGTTTATTGCAACCGAATACCATTACGTGATAAAGTGAGAGCATAAAACCGTGCAGGACAAGAAGTTACGTAAAATAAATTAGATTTCACAAGAGTTCTGTATAAATAATTCTCAACTTTAGTTCTCCGGGGAGTTTAATTAAAATGCCCTGCACATTAATTTTCGCCTTAGAGGCAATGTATCTGCTAGTTAAGTTTCAAGTAGACGTGAATTATTAACCAAAATCCCTTGATATATGCTATGTAGCCATAAGTTCCGTTTTCAGCTTCGTACGTAAATTTAAGTAACACTTTTTTCCACTTTGTAAATCCCAATGCTCACTGGGTTCAGGCACTCACATGAGGCCAATTTCCTGGACTTACAAAAGTTGTGCTGGAATTATGCAGTGCATAAAAGAGTTTGCCCATCAGTTGTTTATTTGGCCACAAATCTCTTCTTTTTCTTCAAGTACCGAACGTAGTTGTGTAAAATAATTGCGGATTTTTGTTCATAGTCTCTTAAATTTCGTGTTGAAAAAGGGAAGTAGGTGGAACAATTTATTTACCTTTAGTCACGTTCTGAATCACTGCGGAATGTCTACCTTCCGTTGGTTCTCATATAAATTTTTTGTTTCTGAAACCGCATTCCCCACTTCCATTTTTAATATGATTTAAGTTTGGAATGTCCGACGTCCGTTTCCGCTTTGCGGTTGCGACATCCCGGTGCTTTGCGGTTTGATAATCCGTTTAACAAAACGAATGAATTGTAGTGGAATACGTTTTAAATTTTAAAAGCTTAATTACTAATGTGGTTAAGAAATTGCAGTAAAATGAGGTGTTGAAAGGAAGGTCATTACTACAGCGACGAAAGAATAGTCTGCATCCTGTCTTTAAAGAATAAATTAGTAGAAATGAAGCAATGCCTGCCATAGTAAAAATATCATGAAACGTCTATTCCACAAAGTAGTCAGTAGTAGTAGTTCACTGATGTGCACATATATTTCGCTCCTAAATATCGGAAATTGTCTTCTAACAAATCCTTTTTTTTAACTTTGCTTTACTTTGATAAATAAAGTTGTTAATTCTTTCGTATTAGTATAGATTCGCTGTCCTAGATTCGACGAGGTTCAGTTCGCGCCTTGCTTGACTACTTGCAGTGGTTAGATTTGTCGAGAGGATCTTAGGCAAACGACTAGCTTAGGAAGATCATTAGGTAAAAACCGATAAGTTACACACTTAAAACGCAAGGTAGGTAGGGTAGGTCGGCCGTCCAATAAAAGGACACACTTACACCTCGAATGGGTGCCACGAAAGTAAGATATCCCACAACTCCACATTGAAATCATCTATTCAAGAAATCCCTACCGCATACCTGTCAAAGCCGAGCACGAGCAGAGGATGTAGGGCATAGTCTGCTCCTCGTCCCTGAAGCTGCAGCAAAATTCATTTCAGAAGAGATCCAATCTTTTCGCGTGTACACCCACAAGACAGTGACAAGTCATCATCCCTATGACTACGACTACGTTCGTCCTGCCCAACGAAACCTGACGCTTGGTTCATTTGATTAATAACTGCATGCTGAGCAGTAGCTTACAGCTGGCTAGAGTCCTACCTCTCTGGATCCTTTAACCCCTTGTAGGGCATAGGGCTTCCACTACACTGACTCTCGATCTGGTCTGGTTCTGTGCCGACGCCCTTAACTCTTGCCACAATTTGTTCATCTCGGTGCCTTTCTTCTCTAAGAATTTTCTTCATGTATTGCGCGGTCGTCCAATTCGGCGTCTTTCTTGGGTCTTGTGCGGATTCCAAACTAGAGCCTGCCGAGCGATGTTATTTGGCTTTTTTCTTGGTGTGTTCCATATCCGTTGCTACTCTCGCCTGCGAATATGGGTGCCTATCCTCTCTTGACCTGTAAGTCTGTGTGGGTCATCGTTGGTAATGACCTGGCCAATGGATGTTAAGGATGCGCCGGAGACACCGGTTGACAAAGACTTGTATGTTAGATGTTATTTGACAGGTCACTTTCCATGTTTAACAGTCGTGCAACAGAAGAGATTTTACGTTCGATTCTAAGATCCGGAGTTTTGAGCACTCGGAGTTGTAGTTATTGCGCCGTATCTCAGTAAGAGTATTAAATGCAATTCCAGCCTTATTGATGCGAGTATGTAGGTACATTAACTTCAGCTCCGCCGTCTGCTGTAACTATGCTATACTATGCACTTGTGCCATTAGCTCATAAGTTTCGTCTTAACAGCATTGATCTCAAGACCAGTTGTGTGAACTTCTCTACGCAGGGCATCGGATATTAGAACTACATGACTCTGCTTATTGAATACGAGGCATATCTCGTAGGCATAGTCCAGGTGAGTAAGTTGGCTAAAAAGTTTCCATCTAATCCCTCGCGATGGGTGGTCATCTAGAGCGCTGCACAATACGTCATAAGGGAAAGCAAAGGGGACAGTACGCATCCTTGTCTCACTCCGTTCAGCACTTGGTAGGTAAGTAGTGTGTGGTCGATATGATACCGCAGCTTGACTGTTCGTAAGGATATTAATATCCTTTCCATGTATATTGTAACTTTTCAGGCAGCGCAGGACACATACTGCAGTGTCCCGGAAAGCAGAGAGATATAGGAATAAACACTTTACTCCCACTCTGCCCTGCAATTCCCCCGTGGAAATCGGGACGGATTCGCTATTAGGCACTTGTATCACTTTTTCAGTCTTGCCTGGTTGGGACCTTCTATCAAAACCGTTTGACAAAAGAATAGCTGGGTAAGGTATAATCGCGGTTTCCTAATGGAAACGATAAAAATTTCAAAACTGTAGCGTGTCCAATACGAATATTGCACCACTGAGTGGTAACTGTAAGTATAATAGCATTGCTCGCTACCATCTCCTTGCGTATTAAATCTAAGAGAAGTAGATGAAGAAGTATCTTCGGGGATGCAGTAAGTGTCGTCCGCAGGGCTTGCTTATACAGATGGCGGCTGATCTCTGAACCTTTCCCAGAATACTAACGGATGGCCACTAGCTGATGACGCCATATAATAGTATTGGCCTAATGAACGCCACATAAAATCAGTGAGATATTTAGGGTAGAAACCTATCTTGCAAGAGTACAGAGCTTTCCTTGATTTTTTAACCATCTGCTTTATTTTCAGTTTTCAGATTAATTTTCTATTCAGGAGATACTTAGCTTCAACTGTAAACGCCAAGCGGGTGACTATAAAGACGCAGGCTTTATATGAGGAATTCTAAATTTCTTAATGAATATGACTAACTCGGTCTTTATAGGGTTAACTTCTTCTTCGCACTTCACTTACCATTCACAGTGCTGTGTGAAAGCACTCGGTCCCTGGGTATCGTACAAGTACTTTTCAGACACAACTATAGTGATGTCGTCCACTCGTACTCACCCACGGACTTATCCTTGCAGAAGAAGTTGTTTATTAACTACCAGATTCCAAAGGAGAGCAGATAGAACAACATCTGCATCATGCATTTGACTAATCAGTGACACAACATTGGCTCCCACCCCAAGAGAAGGGAGTGCTTCTGTGATAGTTGCCGGCTTGGCATTGCTGAAAGCTCACTTTGGTTTGTTCCTTGAACTCTAGAAATTTGTCTACGTGAGGTGGGGTTAAACCTAACTTCACGACGCGTGAACCGATTTGGATGGTTCTTTTTGTTGTTGTATTCCATCGCTAATACAATTAAGAATAGTGTCCCTAGGATTAGGGAGTGGGAAGGGAAGTCAAACTTTTTAAAGCGTGGACCAATTTGTATAATTCATTTTGTGATATATATATTAGAGAGGGAGAGGGGGCAAAACGCAACTCCTTTACGTGTGGACCGATCTGGATTATTCCTTTTTTATTGCATGAACTATGATCCTCCATAGATAGTCTGAGGATAAATTTATAACTGTTGTGGGGGTGCATGGCGGGATGAATACAATATGTTCCCCACTGGTAGCGTGACAAAAATTTATAGAGTGGGAATGGAGAACGGGAGGAGCGGAAACCAACATCTTAAGGGGCCGGTCAAGTATTACGTAACGCAGTTTTCGCAGATTTTTGACCCCCTGCCCTCCTTGTAACGCGCCGTAACGTTTCGCATAAATTCCCCCCAACCACCCTACCCAACGTTACGTAACGCTCAGATGATTATTGTTGCGCAAAATACCGGAATAAGAAGCAATGTAAATTAAACGAAATTCGGCCCACTTTGGCACTAATGTGTGTGCGTGAAATTCGCAACTTCCTGGCTTGCAGTTCAGGTGGTTTTGCTTGACCGCAACGGTCGGACTCTTAGAGTCCAAACTATGGACTCGTGCTAAACAGCTTATTGTGATTTTTGCTATATATATATGCATCTGTATACTCAGTAACGCGACTCTTTTCGTATGTAAAAACAATATGTATAGTGTAGATATATGTTACCATGTAAACTAAGCCGTGAGTCAGGAGGATTTTTAATTTTAACAAAAACGTAATTTAACGTAACGCGTTGCTTGACCCCCTCCCCAAAAACGCACCGTAACGTTTCACTTGAACGTCTTAACAGGTAGACCAATTCGGAGGATTATTTTATTATTGTCTACGGTATAATATTTCATTGCTACTATGAGAAAAATTTTGAATTTGGACTGGTGTAGGAAAGGGGTAGTCTAACTTTGTATCACGTGGACCGATTTAGATGTTTATTTTTTTTACAATATCTTCCTCCACTGGCACCATGTCAAAAATTGTATAGCGGAGTGGGGTGGTGCAAAAGTGGAGTCTATCTTCGTATTACATGGATGATTATAGATGATTCGACGACCTTGCTCCATTTGTATCAGGTCAGAAATTGTAGCTGAGGATGAGGTAGGCAAAGGGGAGGCACCTTTATTACCTACACATTTCAGCTCAAAGGATATTAACAAATAGTGTTTTATTACTTTTGTTGCTTTAGTAATATCGGTTTAACTTTTTTTTAGAAAAAACCATTTTGATATTGATATAGTTAATATTCGTCGATGGGTAAGCGTAACGTAACGGCCTGACAGGTTCGAAACCCATCGGCAAGCCATGGTTGTTTTCTGTTAACAGGAGATTACGATAAAAAGGAAATTGGAGGTTCCAGAATAATGTCCGTGGTGCAGTGTCTAATTTAAATTATATACCCAGTTACAATATTTGTCTTGAAACGAGTTAAGTTCTTCTTCTACCCCAGGCCACACAAGGCGTTGCGGTAACTAGAGAGAGACTTGATATTAGTAACTTTTTCTACTCGATCAATTATACTATTTTCATTTTTTCATTGGTAATCGGAATTGTCTCTGTCACCCGCGATTTTCTGTTGAATTTTCTGTAATAAAATTACTAAAAAATTTTGTTTCTTTTGGAACCCGCGTTCCTACCGTTGAATTTGTTTTTGTAAAATTAATATTTTGCTAGCAATAATTAGAAGAAATATAAAAGTTTCATACCATACATTTCACAAACGGTCTCTCCAGAAAAAAATATTTCAGGAATTATCTTTGTCAAATAATTTCAGGAATTATCATTGTCATTCACACTATTAAAATTCTTAACTATTTCAACCCCTTTATTATTATTTCCATACAAAAGAGCTTCTACACAATAACGCTTCCGTAAGTTATCAAGTCCCCGCTCATACACGCGAAAAAGCACTATGAAATTTCGCTAGGTCAGAAGGAAAGTTATTTTGTCTGATGTGCAATAATGAGATTTAGGTCGTCATCTATGGAACGAGCCTGTGGTGTCCTTTATTATAATTAAATTAAGGATATTGCTTTGTAGTAATTAGGAAGGCAAAAAAGTTATATTAAATATTCAGTCAGTCTCGAACGTAAACGGCAGTACTACATGTAGAGAAATACAAATATGGATTAAATTAGTCGAGTTCGTAGATCCGAAAAACTGAGAGAGAAAATTCCCTTATAGCTTGAAGTGAATAACAAAATATCAAGGACATGTAACACGCAAAATACTGAGACTTTTGTAATTCTTTATTTGTCAATTAATGTCCTCTGAGAGTGCTATTTTAATATACAAATGTGCTTAAGCACTAGTAATTTTTACAATTAGTTTAAATTTTTAAGTGAACTCCTAATATTAATAGAAGCTTTTCGAGAAATGTGCTATATGTGTACGTGTATAATTTAGCGTTGAAACGTATTCATCGATCTTACCCAAATTCGATAGCGTAGAAACGTATTCATCGATCTTATCCAAATTCGATATTTAAGGTTTTCTTACAAATATCTTTACATGCTTTTGACTTGCACCCTGTACTTTAAAATAAGAGTACGTTATAAAACCTCTCGTTACCAGCGTAAAAATCAATACATATAAAATGTCATATATATGTATATGAGGTCTGTTAGCGAACATTTTAATAAAAGAGTCGAATAAGAGCATGTTGGGCACGTTCATGACAGAGTTGCGTACAATTATTTCTAAATTTTTCATTAACTACAGTGTTCGGTATATTTTTCAATGAAAGTACTAACTAATTTATATAATTAACCCATTTAACTCAGAAAGCACACTTCACAGGCAGAAGCCTGGAATCAATTGACCTATTCACCAAAATATAATGAGGCTCCCACACCAACATGCAAAAAAAAAAAATATTAGTAAACAAAAAACTGAAACACGTCCAAACACTACAATCAGGGGTGCACAGGTAACAGAGATCGTTTAAGCAAATCCATAGTAAGAGCTAGGTCAAAAATAGGACACATATTCATGGCTCTACACATGCGATTAATAGGCTCATGCATACCATAGTTAGACCGAGAATGAACAACATGTAGTAAAGGCAATCTCCTTAAGCTATACGAAGTATGCCTATAAATAGCCAACCTTGCGAGAGGGCGAGAATCTATAATCGAGTTCAAAAGCTGGTGAATACATACAGATCAGCAATTCTACGAAATTTCTACAACAAGTGCATATTAAGCAATCGGAGGCGATCCTCATAAGGAGGAAGCTTACTGGATCATTCCACGGGAGGTCCCTTAGTGCGAACCTAACAAAGTTCCGCTGCACCGATGCAATACGTCTAGAATGAACAGCATAGCAAGGAGGCCAAACCTGAGATGCATACTCGAGAATTGGTCTAACTAAAGAAACAAATAAGTGAATTAGCGTCTGTCGATCAGAAAACTCCCTTGACCACTGCTCAACAAAACCCAGGACTGAATTACTCCGAGATACGATATGGTTTATCTGAAGAGTGAAATCGAGTTTTTTGTCAAGCTTTACGCCAAGGTCAGTAACGTATTCCACACGACGGATAATAGTTTCCGCAAAGGTATAATCAAAGACGAGCTGATTGATGTTCCTAGAAAATGACATAATTTCACATTTCTCCAGGTTAACCCTGAAGGTATTCGAACCATCCTGAATGCAGGAAGAATCATAACTGTTTCCAACGCATGAGAAAATCTTCATGTCGTCTGCGTAGATTAGAACTTTGGAGTGCTTAATCAGAGGGACAATTTCGTCAATGACAAGAATAAACAGCAGCGGCCCCAGATGGCTACCTTGCGGTACATCAGATGAAGCGCTAACGACTCTAGATAACGTATTACGGAAAGAGACACGGTATGTCCTATTTTTTAAGTAAGACCAGATCCAGTCGAGGAATAAAGGCGGAAAACCCAACCTTTCAAGCTTAAGTATAATCACAGAGTGAGGGAGCTTATTGAATGCCTTGCTAAAGTCGGTGTAAACAACGACAGTCTGGAGACCTTGTTGGAAGGCAGAGATAATGTGGGATGTAAATTTAAGCAGGTTAGTTGTCGTCGATCTACCAGGCAGAAAGCCATGTTGATTAGATGAGATTGACCCCTTACTCTGCCCAACAAGCTCTAAGTATATAACAGATTCAAACAACTTGGTTATGCAGGAAAGCTTCGCGATTGTCCTACAATTTGTTATGGTGTTTTTATGCCCCTTTTATAAACAGGAATTATAAAGGAGCTCTTCCATAACGTAGGAAATCTGCCAACCTGAAGAGATTTGTTGAAGATGAGTTCCAATGGAGTGAGTCAGGCTTCAGAACAGGATCTCAAGAATGCAGGTGGAACACCATCAGGACCAGAAAAAAAGTACAACGTCAGAAAAAGGCAAAGATTGATTAATTAATTCTTTGTAAATTCACTACTATTTTTAGGGCGTTTTAGTTTCATTTCGGAATTACGGACTATTCCTGAAAAACTCTTTTTTTAGCCGATACTCCAAAGTGCAAGGCTTCTATGCAATTCTTAACAAAACTAGAAGCGTTGTTAATCCCAAAATTTTTATACGTTACGTTACGTTAATATTTATATCTTACTCCTTCGCAAGAAAGTAATGACACATTACCGGGTTAGTTATGCTCCTTCTACGTAAGGAAGCTTTTATAGTAATTGAGTGTCTTAAACATTAAACTAAATTTCCCTCACTTTGATTTTATTTCTTTGGATTTTCCCTTAGAAGATATTTTCTCCTGTGATTGTGTCATCATTGATTTGTTTTTCCGTAAAATCGTAAAGCGAAAGTCAAGTTAAAATATTCCATTTGTTGCTAATCTGATGACCTAATTCAATGGAAGTCTTACTTTAACTTAATGAAGTTGGATATCTAGATCGTTCTACACAAGGTGGAAAATTCCTCGTTGAACTCAATTCTAATGACTGCTATCACGACATGAAGACAACTTTAAAACAAAAGCAATTTCCGTTTATGATAAGTTTCTTAAACATATTTTTTCGCGTGTTCACATTATTGTGTGAAAATGGAAAAAGTTTGTATATTACTCTACACTCTGACACTGTACCCCCCGAACGATGATGAAATTTATGGGATTCGTCTACCATGATAAAAATGTTGAGCAATTCATCTTCTTGATTCGGTTGCCTCTAAGTCAATATTGTGTGACTTGTCCCTATAAAAGGGATCATCTCCAGGCACTTCAATAGCGTTTTGAGAAGGTTTTAGGGTGCTTGGTTTCTTTCCAAAAATAGCTTATGTGTCGTCTGGACACTTTTAGCTTGAAAAACAAGTGATCAATTTGGGGAACATGTCGAACTCGTGTACGACATTATGTACCACATTTATTACAGTTGAACTGATTGAATGGGGGAGAGTTTTGGAGACATATAAATGTGCAATAGTTATTTGGCTGAAATTTATTATGGGGGTTGTTATTTTGAGGAGGTGTTATCGATTAAATTTAGGTTTTGGATGCACTCGGAACGCACAGTGCGACAAAACAACCTGAACATAATTATTATAATTAAAAATGTTGGTGTTTGAGCCAATTTCCCACAAATTTTTTGACATTTTCGTTATCCTGGAACTTCTTCCCACGTAATGCCTCCTTCAATGGACCAAACAAATGGAAATCACATGGTGCTAAATCGGGACTGTAAGGAGGATGAGTCAGTAACTTCCAGCCTATTTTGTTGATGGTTTCATGGGTTAGTTGAGCAGTGTGAGGACGTGCGTTGTCTTGATGGAGAATCACACCTCTCCTCTGAGATCCACGACGTTTCTCTCTCATAGTTGGCTTTTTTTTTTTTTTTTTTTTTTTTTGTTTTGCGGGAGAGGTGAAAATCTTCCAAAAGACACCAGACAGCCCGTGCCCTCCGGTAGTGTGAGATTCTTACTCACTAAAAACACCTCTCTGGGGATTAGCCGAAACAGACCACATAACCGGGTCCCTTTTCGTCCCCTCCCAGTCTCCCTTAGTGGGGGCAACTGAGTATCCAGTTATCCCACTGTCGCCACTAACCTCGGTTTCCTGGGTCACTGCTAGAATCCTAGCCTATCTGCATAAATCCATGATTTCCTACCGTCTCCAGTGTTCCTTCTTGGTCCATGCGTTAGTTACATCATTTACCCCTTCACTGTCTACGACATTGAAGGGTTCCAGGCCGTAACGCTTTAGTCCTGAGCCAGGACAAGGAACCCCCTCCGGATTAACCGCAGCTAACCCTACGGAGGGCAGATCTGCATAAATCCATATTTTCCCACCGTTTCCAGTGTTCCTTTTTGGTCCATGCGTTAGTTACAACCTTCATCCCTTCTCTGCCTACGGCATTGAAGGGTTCCAGGCCGTAACGCTTTAGTCCTGAGCCAGGACAAGAAACCCCCTCCGGATTAACCGCAGCTAACCCTTTGGAAGGCAGATCTGCATCTTCTCCTGGTGTGCGTATCGCGGAGATAGCCAACTCGTTAGAGTCTCCCGTCTCTGCACCGCCGCATCTGAAGAACTGCTAGTTGTTATTATGCCAATGGCACCCTTCTCCAGGACTGCTACAGCAGTTTCAGCCGGTGGAAGAGAGCCAGCCTCCATAGCCGCCACAGTTCCTTCGAAAGGTAATTCTCCCAAAACTGCTACTGTTGTGTTGTGGGTGCCGTGGGTATAGCCAACCTGTTGGGGTCTCCCATACAATCCACCTCCACTCCCACAGAAGCGCCCGAGGAAAACGCCATTCGCGACCCAATTACCCCTGGGTACTGCAGAGGGGACGCAACACTGCAGACTCTCTTGGAGTTAGGGGGTTTTTTTCAAGAGATTATCTCCTCCCGCATTAGTTACTTGGCTACATTCTAGGATGCATTGCCCGGTTGCTACCACTTGGAGGTGTAACTAACACTTGAGAATATCCAGATGAGGATCACCGTATCCTAGAAGGCTTCAACTCGTCCGTCGATTCTCCAGCAACCTCTCATAGTTGGCTTAGTAGTAGTTCAAAAGCATATCTGAGTAGTATTGGCTTTCACCATACACTTTAGTGATTCTAGAGTATATATTAGCTGGTTTTTCACCTTCAGCAAGTAAAAAACGAATCACAGAACGTTGTTCAAATAATGTGGAATTTTCCAGTGGACTTGCCATCGTTAAACTTAATTTTCAGGTTATAAACACAGCAATGTTGATCCAACAGCTGATCAGCACTCATCTCACTGATGCCAACTTAAAGTCCTAAAAGCACAAAACTTGTCCTACCAACCATTTTTTCCAAAAACCAATTTGTCTCTTTAATTATTGAATGACCCTCGTAACTCAATGCCGTACTTATTATAGATGTTATGAGCCCAACACCTCAATGTTTCAACAATCATATTTATGGCATTGAATTCAACAATTTTATAATGGCTGAAGTATGTTGATTTTCTTCAAGTTTTAGTCGTTATTTGTTATTTCTTTTATTGTTGAATCTATAAATAAATAAATTTCAATTGACCCGAAAAATATTCTGACGAAGAGGTCTATTTCTTGGCTTTGATATTCCAAAGAATTAAGAAAGATGAACACAACAGAGATTACATTAAAGTATTAATTTCGCTTTAAATTAAATACAAGTGTTGTACGGTTATATTTATTGTTCGAAATAAATAAATAAATATGTTCAAGACCATACTATGTCTGGTTAAATGCCTTAAAGGATATATATACTAATGCTATCCATACAGCCAATTTAGAGATAAATTTATCTTAGTTGTTGAGCTTTAACTTCCGATAAATCTAATATATTAAGGTCATTGATGGATAATAAAAGGTCGGAAGGGATAAAAGTTGATCCAACACTCTTGAAAACTTCAAAGATTGTCTGATTTACAGAGTGCGATAGAACAGCTGTTCACCTTAATTTAAAATCGGCTTTACTTGTACCCTTTAAAAGGAAAAGCATTGAAACTTTACCAAGCGAAAAACTTTTTAAAAGAACGATGTTCAACCATTCTTTTCTATTTAAGATAAAAGATTTTCGCGTTTAGAGAACGATAAGTTTAAAAATTGCTAAATTGTGGTGATTCTAGGAGAACTTTGATCTTCTTTTCTTTTATTTGAAACAAGGCCATTTTACTGGTTGAAAATGAAGTATACATAATGAAATTTTAGGGCACTTTGGATTCTGCCTGGATTATAAATGCTTTATTTCTATGTATATTATACATAGCACTCTTGATTAATTGATTAAAAGTTTGGCAAGTAGCACAGCTCCCAGTGGCGGATCTAGGAATTCACCATGGAGGGGATTTTGGATTTTTACATCGAAACTTATTATTAAGACAACTGTTTACTTTACTACATCAATAATAAAGTATTTATATTTTGGGGAATCCTAAGAACAAATGATAGCGAATTTTTTTTTTTTAATTTTGAAAATTGCCCACTTGTAGAGTGAACATTTGGAGAACAATGTTATTGTTCGTGCAAAATGAACACTTTCAATATTTTAAACAAAGCATGACATCTTTTTCGAACCTGGGACATTCAGAAGAAAAAAAGTACGGTCGTAAAGGGGGGGGGGGGTCCCAAAGTTTTTTTACGATATGCTCAAAGCCCAAGGGACAACCCTTTCATGCATCAGCATGGCTGCGGCTGGAAGGGAATTAGGGTTAGAGGAGTGAGGAAACTTGAATGTCTTGTTTTTGCATTGCTGCAAGCTAAGCAGCAACGGGGAGACCTGGTCTCGAACTCGGGACCCATGGAATGATGGTCATGTAGCTTAACCAATTGATCCAACTCCGTCTCCAAAAGTTTAGTCAATATCTGTAAATTGATTATCCTTGAATAATAAAGAAAGAACCTGCAATTCTATTAGCTGAGCCAGTCCTTTGTCATTAGAAGTGTTAGGATAACCTTCAACAAATATTTTAACTTTATAACAAAATTATTAATAATTTTTAGTGATTTTTTTTTTGGTCCACGGACTCGGATTTTTTTTTACCACCCTATGGACCAGATAGCCTGTTAATTCAGCTTTAATTATCTTTTTTCAAATCCTTGATACGTCGATTTGTCGCGGAGATATCCGATATTAAACGAAAAAGGACACTTTTGTATTCAACCATCGATATCTCAGCAACCAATTATCGTACAGAAAATTTAAGGGCAGTTTTCGGAATAAATTTCCTAAAAGAATCCGTCAAGACATAAAAAATAATAATTTTTGTTTTATCCGTAATTTCAATTTTTGAAAAAGTCAAAAAAAAGTGACTCTTTTCCTTGTTTTGGTAAATTGACTGCATCTTTGCAAATACTGATGGAAAGGCTAAGGTTTGTAGGAATTTTTACACCTCAATGTACACCCAATAGCCCTGTAAGTCCGCAGATCGATCCATTGGACGGTTCCTTCGGCCCGATTTGTCAAAATTTTGGAAAAAATCAAAGGAACAAGAATTGTGATCTCAAACATCGTGTAATCTTCATAAAAATGGAAAAATCATTTTTTTCTACTTTTATCACAAAAAAAAAATGACTAAAAATTTTGAAAATTTTTTTTCCGCTATTCCTTTAGATTGCGTGAGCACCGTGGCCTTTAAAATTTTTTGGCTGAAAGTTTCAACAACTAGAATTCTGGAGCTTTAAGATGTTTTATTCAGATCCTCGTTACGATTATTTCTCGCTTAGATACAGCCCGTCAAAAATCACTAAAAAATTTAGATATTTTTTTTGTTCCCTTAATTGTTTTGAGTAGTTTATATTTATTTGGAATTAAAACCAAAATTAAACGATAATATTTATCAACAAAGAAAAGAAGGGAAGAGTAGCTTACTAATACATTTATTTGTGTCATTAAGAACAACTATTACTTCCTGTTCAAATACGTTTTTTCTCCGTAATTCTAACCAAAAATAAGAAATGTAATAACCTTTCCTGTTCTGTTAAGTTACAAGCCGAGGAGAGGTTACTTTTTTCTAATTTCGAAGTCTTCGATCATAAGGGTCTTCGATAAAAGATTATGCTTAAGGGTCATTGGGGGTTGCATAGTGAAGTCAGTGGTTCTGAATCCACTTACAATCGTTGCCATGGTGTGAAGTTGTTCTCACGTCCCAAGATAAAGGTGCAGAAACTGTCGTACGTGAAGTAAGTGTTACTGTTTGCTTATTAGGTTTGCACAAGAATTAATCTCTTAGATCAACTCCGACGCGGCAAAATAATCACGAAAGAGCAGTACTGTAAGCAGTCCTGCTTAAGCATGGCTTAGAAAAAGGATCTTCAGTCGAGAAATTCTGATCTCGCTTGATGTTAAATTTTCACTTGTTAAAAACCTCCTTGCCTACCTCAGTAGTGCAGTTGTGGGGTCTGGTAACAACGATTTTCATAAGAGCTACCCTCCCTTAATAAATAAAAATAAGTACTGTGAGCATAATAACTCCACCTTATTCGATCTTAACCCCGATCAAGAAAGGAAGAGTCGAAGGGAGGGCCAACCAGGGAATATTAATAATCGAAAATGGCTTTTATTTTTTTTTTTCAAAATATTCTATATGAAGATCAATACACTTTTGCATGCGTTTGAGCCAATTTACGAAGCACTTTTTCCACTCCGATTGAGGTACCTCCAAAACATGTGATTTGAACGCATCAACCGTTTCTTCAGGCGTCGAAAAACGTAGACCACGCATTTTATTTTTGATCTGCGGGAATAAGGTGCCAAATAAGAACTGTACGGCGGATGACACATCAATTCGATGTTTTGAATGCTCAAAAATTCACTTTTTTTGAGCAGCTCAGTGACAGCTTGCATTGTCGTGGTGGAGAATGATTCGTCTGCTGCGATTGGTTTCCTTTATTTTTCCGAACACTTCTGGCAAACAAATAAAAGTGTACCATTCAGAAGTAACCATTCTGCGAGGTGATTTGTGCGCGAAGAACTTTTGTTGGATTTAGATCGCCTTGAAAAGCCCATATTGTTGCATAGTTTTGTGTTCATATGCATACATCCATGATTTGTGGCCTGTCGCGGTCTTATAGACGCCTTTTGAAGAACCGCGATTGAATTTTTTCAACACTTCTTTGCACGAATCGACATGAGCCTTTTTTTGAGCGGCCAAATGTTTATGCGATATTGAATCAATGCTAGTGGAACTAATGCCCAAGAATGCCTCAATTTCACGGTATGTTACATGACGATCTTGCAATATCAGTTCACGCACAGCATAGATTTTTTCTGGCACAACAACCGATTTTTACGAAATTCGTCCTGAAGCAAAGTGTGACCACGATTGAATTCGGAAAAACAGCGAAACGCGGTGGCTGGAGATATTGCTTCATTATGAAAAGTCAAAGTGAATTGATTGGCACACTGTTCTTGGTTTAATCCACCTCGAAAGTCATAGAATATCATAGCACGAAAATGTTCACCATGTAATTCCATATTTCGACGAAGGTGAATGTTTCAAGTACCTGTAAACAACACAAATAGCACTCGTATGAAAAAACGTTCTGAGTACGATTACGATTAAAAATGTCAAACATGTCAGACAATGTCAGATTTGACATATTTACATTGGTGTTGCCATATCTCAAAACTTAAGTAGCAACCTACGTAATGGGAAGTTTGAACTCGGAAACAGGAACGCAAATGGGGAGTTGTCTGTTGATTTTTGTAACTCTCGGCAACTTGTCATCAGTGAATCTTTGGTTTCAACAGACCGAATAACAGAATATATAGCTGTTTCGAAAATCTGGGGAAAGTGTTTTTTCGAAGTAAGTTCCAGGCGCAGTGCTGATATTGGCAGTGATTTATACAGCTACGGCAGCAAGAAGAAGGAAAATCTGTACAAGTTTGTCAAGAAAACACCGAACGGAAAACATTGGTGTGCAATCTGTCTTTAATATTCATTATAATTATTATAATATTATTATTTTATTTATTCATCTTCGTTACATATTCTCCTCAATGGGTATCTTAAAACTATGTCGGTTCCTCTTGTATACGGTCCCACTTGAACAAGTCTACTCGAGTATGTAAATGTTTGCAGTTTTGCGTTTATCGTTCAATATTAAGTGTTCCCTCATTATGCGTATGCTGTTAAATATGACAGATTTTTGGAGCTGAGTAATTATCCTCTCTGGGTCCTATTTCCCGGAGATCATTTACTGTTGACTTTGGGACATCTCCAGTAGACGATATTATGATTGCGATGGTTCTAATGGATTTCAGGTTGAAACTTGTTTTAAGGTACATAGGTAGTCCCGATATTTGGTGATTTTAGTGCTATACGTATTTTGAACTTTAGCAGCCAGCGGTACAGCAAAGTCAATTATTAACATTATACGCTCTGTGTTATAATGAATAATCATATCAAGTCTGTTATTCAGTATTTGTTGATCTGTTAATATTGATCGATCCCAGTAGATAATGATTCCGCTATTCTCAAGAACTGCATCTGGATTGTACTTATAATAAGGCTTCTTTTCTTGCATGAGTTTATTTTGGTAAGCAATGGCACTATGAATTATTTTTCCAACATAATCATGTCTCTTTTTATATTTTGTTTGTGCAATAGATGTGCATCCGTTAAGGATATGCGCAATAGTTTTTCTGTTCTGCACATATATAAAACACTTATCTGAGGTTATAGTGTTGTCTTTTATTATGTATTTTTGGTAGTTTTTCGGGGGAACAATTCCGTCCTAGATTGCCACCATGAATCCCTTAGTCTCAGGGTAAATATCGCCGCCTGTAAGCCATCCTTTTGTATATTTTTTATCCATTTGGTTGTCGTCTATCTGTGTGGGATATTTGCCATGAAATAACATCGATTTCCATTTAGATGTCGCAGTGTTTACGTCCTCTATCTCATAATTCATTGTTATTTCAGCTAAGTTCAAGAACGTATAGCCGTCTCCGCTCGTTTAAGGCTGTTTTTTTGCTTCTTCCTCATTCGGCTGATATTAATGAGACCTCTTCCACCTAGCTTACGTGGTGGTGTTAATCGTACGGTTGATGCTTTAGGATGGTGACATCGAAATTACGTTAGCATTGTCCTTGTTCTCGTGTCAATAGCTTCTGAATCAATTGCACTCCATTTAATCATTCCAAATGTGTAACTTAGTACCGGAATCGCCCATTTATTTATTGCTTTCATCAGGTTTCTTGCATTAAGGCCTGTTTTTAGAATTATTTTTACCCTTCTTAAATACTCATTTTTCACATAATTATTATTGTAAAGATCATCGTCATCATTATTTATTTCATTCAATAATATTTCATCTGATTCTACAAGTACAATATCTTCAACTACATAGAAGAGGTGTTGGTTCACCTCCGAACCAAAGCGGGTCTATTTTAGTTTCATCAATTGTCCGTCCGCATTGTTCTGGTAACAAATTTATGCAGTTCCGTTCTGTAGCATTTTGCCACATTGAGGTAACATAAGTCGTCTACTAACTGAGACGTTTGGTGTTGAAACCAGGACTGAACGTCGCCACCATGCGTTTTTCCTAATATTCCATCTCTCTCAGTAAAATAGATGAAGCAAAGTAAAGCAGTGATGGCCAAACTCACAATACTTAATGATTTTTTTAACGGTTGCATTTTTTAACAATTAAAAAACGCAAAAACAGGAACCCGAATACAGCCAAACAAGTGCATATAGGAATTTAAAGAAAGTGGTGTGGCAGGTATTTGTAAAAGGCATAGACGTGACACACTTTTTTTTCTAATAGTACAATTTTAAAACTTTAATTTGATGTAAGCTTGAAGTTGTTACTCGATAGGTACAGCAATGCACCAAAAACAAAATCAAAAAAAAGTTGTGTGCCAAGGCCTTACCAAAAAATTTAACGAGGCACACAACCTTTTTTCTTTTTTACTCAGTAAATACTAAATTTTAAGAGTAATTCTAAGCATTTACGCCATTGGTACAGTTGCAATCCACAAAATGTTCCATAGAGGGGACATACCAAACTTGTGCAACAAGTTTTGCTTAGGCTCACATGGATTCTTCTTATGTTAACTGTGAGTACTAACATTTAAAAACATTTCATCCTGTTGGTCGATCGGCCAGGTTTTGGCGGCTTTAATGAGTGTTTTTGCTGCGGCGATTACATCAACACGTTCCATATAAGTATCGTGCGATTCGCCGAATGGAGCAATTTTACGTAGGAGAGGTATCTCAGAAGAAATTATTACCATCATAAAGGAGTCCTACTCAGGATACTAATGTCACATCCTTTACTAGGGGAAACTGTCAAAGCTCTTCCAAGTGTTGAACGGAATGAGTCATTAACACCACATAGCAAGGCCCGAGTTGCATTTATAACTTTTTCTGGGATAGGACGCAATAACAAACTCTGGATCACTCAATCGGACTAAAAATCTTTTTTTTTTGTAAGGCCTATAACCTATTGAATAACATCTTAGCAACAAAACTTTGTTAACCGTTGTTAACCGGCGCATCGTTAATATCCACTGGTCGAGGGTCATTAACAACGTAGACCTAAACAACCTCAACGGTCAGGACGGGATAAACATCGATATTCAAGGACGAAAGTGGCAATGGATAGGCCACACACTACGAGAACAGCTAAGCAACATCGGTCAACAGGCTCTAGTTTAGAACCCGCAGGTGCCCAAAGAAGGCACCGAATTGAACAACCACGCATTACCTGTAAAAGATCCGTTGAGAAACAAGGTACTTAGATCAAAAAATTGTGGCAACAGTTGGAGGCATTGGTGCAGAACCGGACCAGGTGGAGAATCGGTGTAGTAGACGGCGTAAGCTTCAAAAAGGGGAAAGGCTGCTTTTTATAGCGCTCTGGTGTATTACGACAGCAATTTAACATGGTTCGCGCAACAGCGTATGTTTATTTTGCTCTCCACACGAAAGAACTTCTGCAGTTATTGGTCGGAATAAGTCGTCTATTTTGCCCCCTGTAATCAAATTTTGAACCCACTGTTTCCCCTATAATGGACTATTAACTGAAATTGGCGGCTCGTTTCCTTTATTTTGCAGCCTTGGAAGCACTCTTTTTATACTTCCTTGCAAGAAACCAGAAAGATGAACTGTGAGCAACTTACTAGACTGTGTCTGGATTTGGCCAATCGAAAACGAACCGTTTTCCACTACGACAATGCTAGGTCAGGTTTTCATCTCTACCGGTCTATTGAAATTAGTTTGACTAGCGGAAATCTTATTTCCGAAGAAGTTGTAAAAAATAATTAAAAGAAGGTTTTTCAAGAAAACCTTTGCTCTTTAAACTGTCGATCGTGGGAAAGAAATTGTAGAAAAGAATGGCAACTACATTATCTTCTATAATCTTCTCTATAATAAAATTGTAGTGTCTCTTATTTACATAATATGAAAAACCATTAAATTTATATGTCTGTCTGTTTGTCGAGGCTAATTTCGAATACGGCTAATCCGATTTCGATGGGAATTTCACGAGAAGGTTTAGCATTTCCGTTGGAAGTGGTATAGGAGAGTGAGAGAGATGGGTGGGGGGGGGGGGGTAAGTGTCGGATCTATACTTTTCGAGGTCAGTCATTTAAATTTAATTTTTATATCGGGTATAAGCTTATGCAATTTTTTTTTTTTTTTTAGATAGAACACCAACAACACGAGTCGTAGTGGTGAGACAAACTAGAAATAGTATTTTTAGATGACCTACTTATTCCTTTTCAGTTATTATATAACTGAAAAGTATAACTTTTACCGCACTTTTACTAATTTTTTTAATATTTCGGATCTCATTACGCTCGCCATATTCGTCATCACGTAAAGTGCTGTCCGCTTAAGGTATTTATAAACTGATAGTCACCAACCAGCCTTTAATCAATAAAAATTAATTACGAAAGAAACAATTTATTTAAAATTACAAGGATTAACCATTAACTCTATAGTTACTCCAATTAGAATTTTCAATTTCACATTTAGATCAAGGACGTCATAAGCAAACAATTTTAATTGGATATTTCTGAATATTTCTTCTTACTTATCAATCAAGCCTTCATTTCACATTTACGGTCTTGAAATCTCAATGCAACTATTCATTAAATCCTTTCAAGTTTATAAATTACAAAATTTTGTCTACATCACGTGTTCTTCAAGAGAAATCTCTGCAAGTTTTAAGTAAAATATAAAAGGAATTTCAAGTCACAGTTAAGATGCAATTTATCTTTAGTTCCCACAGCTCTGGACCAGAAATGCTTAGACAGCAGATTTCATTTGTCTCCTTTTTGGCCAAGAATTTCTATTCATGAAGGATTGTGCAAGTCAGCAATATTTACATTGTTTACATGGATTCTGATGTAACTACTTCTTGAAGAAAACTTCTAAATTTAAAATGCTATTTCAGATGCAGAACTTTTTTAAATTTTCGACTGCATGATTGCAGGAAATTTTAAAGGACTTTTATAAACTTTTCCATAAAATTATTAAGACGAAATTTGATTGGCGACACAAACAACACATTCAATGGATTTAAATTTATGAAAAGTCCTTAAGGTTAACTCAACTGTTTCAAAATAATTTAATTCAATTTAATTAGGAATTTTGTGACGAAGTTACATACAGGGTGAGTCATTTTTATAATCTTTAATTTCAATTGTTGGGAAAGGAAGATGAAGAAAAAAGTTTCATATAAAAGGTCACCCAAAAACATTTCAATGAAACCTCCTATTTGTCTCTCGGATTTTGGAAAAACCGAAAAGTTTACGCTGTTATTGGGGTCACATCGATTTCGTATGAACTTAGAATTCATTTAATTAGGAATGCTTTTTTTTACGATGTGGGCAAAGCCTAGGGGACAACCCTTTGATGTGTTAGCATGGCTTTTGCCGGAAGGGCATTAGGGTAAGGGGAGTGAGGAACCTTGAATGTCTGATTTTTTTGCATTGGTGCGATCTAGACAACAGCCCAGAGACAAAGTGGATATTTTAATTCAATTTAAAAAAAATAGTTTTTCAAAAAAAAAAGTTGAACCGAATTCACAAGAAGCACTAAAAAGCATAAACTAATTTTTAATTTTATATCCACGAGGGTCATTCAATAATTAATGAGACAAATTGGTCTGAGAAAAAAACCTTTTATTTTTACAAAACAAAACTTTTCTTACTTTTCACCATAATCCCCACCAACATTTATGCGCTTGTTTCAGCGGGTTACTAACTTTTTTATACCGGCTACAAAGAACTCCTTGTCTTGGTGTTTGAGTCAATTTCCCAAAAAATTTTTGACATCTTCGTTATCCTAGAACTTTTTCCCACGTAATGCCTCCTTCAATGGACCAAACAAATGGAAATCACTTGGTGCTAAATCGGGACTGTAAGGCAGTAACTCCCAGCCTATTTGGTTGATGGTTTCACAGGTTAGTTGAGCAGTGTGAGGACGTGCGTTATCTTGATGGAGAATCACACCTCTCGTCTGAGATCCGCGACGTTTCTCTCTAATAGTTGGCTTCACTTTGTTCAAGGTTCATGCAACTTTCACCATACACATTAGTGATTCTATAGTATATATTAGCTGGTTTTTCACCTTCAGCAAGTAACAAACGAATCACAGAACGTTGTTCAAAGAATGTGGAATTTTCAAGTGGACTTGCTATCGTTAAACTTAATTTTAAGGTTATAAACACAGCAATGTTGACCCAACGGCTTATCAGGACTCATCTCAGTGATGCCAACTTAAAGTCCTAAAAGTACCAAACTTGTCTTTAAAATGTCGTCATAGATTAAAAATTAAGAATTATCGAAATCGGTCAACGCGTTATGAAGTTAGACTAACCCTCCCCTCCCCCACCCCTCACCGTAGGACCAAATTATTCTGCTATTAACAATGGGAGATAACACTCTATATATTAGCAAAGGAACAATCCTAATCAGTCCATGCGTTACAAAGTTAGGTTCCATACCCACCCCACTAACAACCACGGAACATACTCTATCCAAAATCGGTCAAGGCGTTACGAAGTTGTGCTCAGTCAGACATAAAAAAATAAAAAAATACACGTCGAACTTAGATCCTCTTTGTTTTTGGAAAGTCAGTTAAAAACTCACGGGAGATCTGGTCTCGAACCCGGGAATGGCATAGTGGTCGAGCCGCTCAACGAATTGATCTAACTCCGTCGTTTTCTGTAAGTTCCTGATTAATGCCTAGGAAAGTTTGCGTCTTTAAGGGATGGGATGGTTCGGTTTTCATTTTTGAGCATTTTGTTTATTTTATAAAAGAGAATGGAGATTTTTTAATTTGATAGCAACTTTTATGTAGCTAGGTAGTTTGAAACAGTTTAGAAAATGGTTAGATTTTATTTTTGGGGATGATATGTACTTCCGCTGAATCAATAATTATAGATGTGGATTTGTTGATGTGGTTGTCTAGATCAAATTTGTTTTGGAAGGATTGTACTAGTAAGTCTGTGGCAGGGTCTATTTTTTGTGAAATCAAAAATTTGTATTTAGTCCTGTTGTAATATATACAACGGTTGGACTCTTATAAGTTCGTATTTCAGAGAATACAGGATTATGGTCGGAGCTAAGGAGGGTCTTGGCTTCTGGATTTGTGATGCTAAGTAGGGAATTTGTAAGCAGCACATCAAGCGAAGATGGAATTTCGCTCACAGCATTGGGATATAATGTCGGAGTTTGAGGAAATATAATGTTGTAATTATTTGTCACTAGATTACCTTGCAAAATTTTTCCCCAAGTATTGGCTTTTGCAGAATTTCAATCGGAGTGTATATAGTTGAGGTCGCCTACACATAAAAACATTGCTCGTTTAATTATTTTGCAGAAGATGTAACAGCAATGGCCTGTAAGTGGGTGGACCACATACACGTACATATGGTTCTATCAGATTTTAATTTCTGGTATAATCATATTGTACTGTTCATCAACGGTAAAATAAACCATAGAATTCTTGTTCTCAAAATCTCCCTTCTCGGGTTTCCGCGGGTTTTTGTTAATTGGACTTATTCGTACCTATCTGAACACACTCATCGGGTTTCCTTTCGTGGAGCTCTATCTAATGTTGTTTTAAACACTTCCGGTGTACCGCAGGGCTCCCACCTCGGGCCATTGTTATTTATAATTTATATCAATGACGTATCTATGATTCTGTCTCACTCAAATATTCTTTGTTATGCCGATGACGCTAAGTTATTTCGCATTATGTCAGACAATGCCGATTACCTAATTTTACATCTGACTTGGACGCCTTTCGGAATTGGTGTCCCATTAACGACCTTCCCCTAAATATTGGCAAGTGTACTTCTATGTTCTTCTCACGAAGAAGTTCTTCCTTTCAATTCAATTTTATCAAAGAGGGTTGTCTTTTAACAAGAGTTACAAAGTCTAAGACCGAGGTGGCTTAATTCGAAATTTTCTTTTGAGGATCATTTCGATGCTATCGCTACCAAGTCTAATATGACTCTGCGTTTCGTGAAGAGGTGGTCAAAGGAATTTGATGACCCCTACATTACAAAACTGCTATATTGCACTGGAGTACGCCTCTCCAGCCTGGTCACCGTTCTATGCGACACATATCAAACGTATTGTAGCTGTTCAACGGAGGTTCCTTGGAATGACTCCCTTGTATTACCACCTTATGTTGATAGACTTCGACTGCTGCATTTGGATACATTTGAAAAGAGACTCTGTAACTCCAGAATCCTTTTTACTTTAGACTGTATTCAGTTTGCAGTAGTCAGCACTTTAATGAAGTATTTTTAATAAATAAATCAATAAAAACCGATATATAAAGAAAAACATTAATAGAGAGAATTGGGTTAATACGACGATGTTGTTGGGACCAGCAAAATATTTCTCCTGCTTTAAACCTTCAGTGCTCTTTATAGCATGTATTTTTTCTGATACTAAAGGGAAGTAGTCTTTATCAAAGCACTAAAAATAGGGGCACAATGTTTGTCAAATTTTAAAAAGAACCACTTTCTGCTTTTACTTACATTTTAAAATTTCCTCATGTTCCAATTTTTGGTGTTCAAGGATACCCTTATGAGTTTTGTACAAAGGCTCAAACGATAACGTACAACAGTTGCCCCCCTTTCAATGCAGGCTACGAGAATGAGCCTAATTACTTTACAAAATTGGACTTATCTGAGAAGCGATCCTATGACGCAGAGAAAATTAAATTTCTTTCAAAAATTCTTTTCAATTTATTCTCGTGCTTTTGCATTTACTTAATTTACGTCTACATCCAACAGGAACAATTTTCTGTCATCCTCTCAAATGTAATTTGTAAAGTTATTTGAATAAAAAGTAAAATAAATATACAAGGAATCAGTGTTGTAATTGAAGTTTCAAAGAATCTTCAGCACGCGTGGAACATGTGCTTCCCCATGACTTCAGCTTAATCTACTTTTCACTGTGACACACTGCTAACGAAAAATGATTACAGAATGTGAAGGTGAGATTTTAAATAGATATTTCCCTCAGGGATTTTACTCCTTACTACACTTAGTAGAAGGCACTTAATCAAGGTAAATATAAAGTGAAGTACTAATGCTGTTAGGAAAATTACAATATTAAATAAAGGCAATCAGTGGCAGCCTCTTATGTTTAGTCTACTGAATTGTAGGTGTTTTCAAGATGGCGTTAAATTTTATATGTACCTTGATATATTCTTGGCTCAACGACGGAAGTTGCTTAATTTAAATTTCTACTTTGAAGTGGAGTGTGAAAAAGCCTTTATCTTAACCCTCTTGGTCGAAGGTGGCTATGACTGATACTTCTATAGGTCCTTCTCTGATGATGCTCTGCCTGAAATTGCTATTTACAAAAAGAAAAAAGAAAAAAGAAAAAAAGAAGAAAAAAAAAGGAAAAAAATCTCTCTTTTTTGGGGTTTTGGTCTATAAGGTGTTTGTAATCATTGATTGGTTTATAATTCCAATGCGTAATTCAATGTTTTTAATTGTAAATCAATGCATAATATCCACATTTTGATCTCGCTAACGATAAGGTAAATAAGTAAGACATTACACATGCACTGGTTGGGAACATGATTCGGCAGAAATATTATGTAACATGTTATGATCTGACTTCCAAGCCGTAACCATATCTATTATGGGAAACGATTTTCTCAAGGTGTTTTACTTCGAGTTCGATGGATTCGGGATTACTTCACTTCCACCTTGATTTCCTAATTAATAAAAGATTGAAGAAAAAATTGACAGTATAGAATTAATAAAGGTTTCAAAAAGATATTTAATTGTAAATTGTGAGCTATTTACAGGTGTTAAAGTTGCAGCTCTCATTCGTTGAGATTTGCATAGTAAAACTTATACGGTGACGTACTGTCTCCGTAAAATTTTCGCAAACCTTCCTTACTCTAGCTATTTATATAAGGGATGTGCTTAATGTGGCTTTGATGCCATCCCCCCATTCCGACAGGAGGGAAAGCGCCTGGAAGATCCTTCATTAGAGGAAAAATGCTCAGGACCAGTTTGACCTCTTCATCGCTCTGTTCTACCACCGCCAACGCGAGCTGACCTTTTAGGACCTCACCGTAGGGCAAGGGCTTTTTGCAGAGCTAAGCGCTTTGGCCTTATTGAAGGCCTCCTTCACTGACCTCTGTCTCTTGGACAAAAAAGATGGATTCTCAGTTCCCTCAGCTTTTGAAGGGACCTCTTACAAAATTTTTACTCATGAAAGTCCAAGCGCTATGAAATGTCAAAAAAACACGCAAATTTTCAACCACATGGCTGAGGATTTTAATGCAAATTCCGGGGAACGGAATGGGAGAATTACAGATCATGCGCACAAACTTGACATATTTATTCGAAATTTTTTTCTCTTGCCAAAATATCGTTTGTTCATGCGCTTAATTTATTGAAACGATTTGGTTGTTTGGAGGCAACCAAATTGACTGAGAATTTTTTTTACCTACAGATGCACCGCCCTATTCTAAGTAGCCTCCAGAATTTCGGACCAGGTCCACAGTCCTTGCAACGGCCACAGTAGAAGCTCCCTTAGCAACCGAGCCACTTGCACGGACCGCTACAGTATTTTGAGAGATCTAGACTCTTTTAAAATTTTTGTTTTTTGGGAGGAACTCATAATACTTCCTACGAGTTGTCTAGAAAAGAGGTCAGCCTGTGCAGTGATCTGCAATACACAGGTAAGGTTAACTAATCTGGAGGGTGCTAGGTATCTGGATATTCCGTTAAGTAGCTCAGTTATACTTTTGAAACTGGGCTTCCCGCTAGGTTGAATTTTTACACGGAACTTATACTAGGTTGGGAAGGGAATTGAGGTTGCACCGAATTCGTCCTTCGGATTGACTGGTTTGGCATGGTTGGCCCTACCAGTAACTTGAAAGCTAGCACATTCTATCCAATATGCACGCAGATCCTCCATCACAGCCAGATATAGATGCATGGAAGGAAGACGTTAATTTTATTGAAATAATTTTTGAAGTTCTTAACTGGGGTGGGGGGGGGGATTTTCTGCAAACCATTTCCTTTCCAGTCATGTAGTATATTCAGTGGCGGTTTTTATTATTAAGACATGGTGTGTCGGGCGCGTGGAGAGAGGGGGTGCGGTGGTTAGAAATTTCACAAGGACGTAACCAAGATTTGGTGAGATTAACACTGATATGCTGGTATTAATGAAAAACTTATTCCGTTCAATATTTTGAATGCGATACTATCACCAATGACTTCCTTTCTGGAAAAAAATCACCGCCTTCTTCGGTTCAGCACGAACACCCCCCCCCCCCACAGATTTGCGACTGAGTATATAACATGCCTTATCTACGATTACTAATACTGTACAAAATCGTCCCTTTAAAGACATTAGCACTCTTTCGCCCGACAAGTAGCGTTTTAAGGTTACTAGATGTTACCCGATTCAACGCGACTGAGAAGGCAGCTTATATGGCTACAAAGAGGCTGGAATTTATGACAGAAATAAGAAAAAAACTGAGATGAACAGTATCCAGAAGGCCCTGCAAATTTTTAATTAAAGCACATTCACTTTACAAACTATTCTGTACATAATTTTCCATTTTCCCGTAAATGGAGACGAAGTTGGATCAATTGGTTGAGCGGCACGACCCCCGTGGTTCCCGGGTTCAAGATCAGGTCTCCCCGTGGGTTTTTAAAATTAAATTAAAAGTTCCGAAACTCCTCTGGGATGTTGTCTAGTTCGCAGCAATGCATAAACAAGAGAATCAAGTTTCCTTACTCCGTTTACCCTTATTCATTTCCGACAAAAGGCATGCTTACGCAGCAAGGGGTTGTCTCCTAGGCTTTGGTCATATCGCAAAAAAAAAAATTTAATTAAAAAAGAAAATTAACAATCTTAGGATAATTGATAAATTTTGAGGAAGTTAACAATTTTCGAAAAATTGTGTGTTTTTCGGTAGAGTAAGTGATAACGTGTCGGTCTACCAATCTGGAGGTCCCAGGTCCGAATCCCACCGACGGCGACCCATAGTTGTTTTCTGCTGACAACAGATTAAAAAGTCCATGGGGTTGCATGATGTCAGTGGTTCGGAATCCACTTTAAATTATAGGTCCCCCGCAACCATTGTCTCGAATAAGGTGAAGTTCTTCTCCCGCCCAATGTTCCACAAGGGATTACGGGAACGAGAGAGAAAGAGAGACATCTGCTAAAAAAATGTAGATAGTTTGTTGTAGTGCCCTAGCAGACCAAACTTTACTTTATGTCTAGATGTCGTGAGATAACCAGATACACCGATTTTAATAAAAAAAATTTTAAGTTATAGGCAGACACATCAATGTGCAATTTGTATTGATGTGTTGATAGCGCATGATATCGATATTTTTTTAAACGGATTCTAATTATAGAAGTTCATTAAAATTTTACCAGTCGACTTCTGTTATGAATCCAGACAACTTCATAATTTATATTTTCCTATTAAATACTTTCAGAATATAGGAAATTGCTTTGCGAGATAATTATAATATTAATTGCATGCCTGCGTGAGGATGGCAAAGTTTCAAGATATTTTCTCAATTACCTGGAAATTGCTTCTCAACTCTTACTCAATCAATATAACCTTTTTCGATATTTGAACACATTATGAAGCAGCTTTAATATTTGGTACTAAAGTTGTGCTGACAATTTATTCATAAATTCATTTAATTTTGTGGCACTAGTCACTTTCATAAATTTCATGGGAAGTTCGAATTGAATTAGCGCAAGGCAGCGTCTGAAAAACGTCGTCTGGAACGAGACAGTACTTAAACGCCGAGCAAGCTAATATAGATATTATTAAAACCCTTTTAAGGTATAGGACTTTTATCTCTGTTAATGACACACAGCCTCCCTAAATTAATAATTAAAACAAATAATTAATTTAGGACCTGTTTGTTTGTTTGTTGAACTCCTCAAAATTATTTATTTATTTATTCATTCAATAGTTTCATTAAAAAAAGAACTACTACATAGCCGATAATTATATATAAAATACAATTAATCTAAAATCATAGTTAAAAAATAAAAATTAAAAATTATGCTTCACAAACTATGCGTTGGCGAACATAATCGAACTCTGAAGTTAATGTAGGTTGAGCATAAGTTGGCTATTCAATCGTCGCCTGGACAAGCTTAGATCCACGCCGGCACAGCACTCGTCGAAGAGACGACATATCGACGTAATAGGCTCGAACATGCCGTACAAAGTTCGATGACGAGAATGTGAAGGAAGGCGTGATATTTCTGCGATATTACGTCTCTTCTCAAGGGAGTTCAGAGAAATGAGCCTCAATATATCAGGATAAGGGGGGGATCGAGACATGGTCATTCCGCGGAAGGCCGCAAAGTGCAAATCTTAGAAATCTCCGCTGCAACGCCTCAATGCGGTTGATATGCGCAGCAAAATAGGGAGCTAACATAGGGCTGGCATGCTCGGGAATTGATCTCACAAAGGTGCAGTACAGAAATTTGGTTGAATAGGAGTCCTTAAGCTCCCTAGACCATCTCTTCATAAATGAGTTTATAAACTTCGATAATTGTTTAAGGTCGGCTAACAAAGTGGATCTGGCCGAAAGTTCCGCATAGGAGGTATGCAGCTGAGAGGAAAACCGATAACAAAGATCCGAATAAGATAGGTAATCTCCATTCCTCCCCGAGATACAGAACCGCCTCCAGGCTTTGCCGCTCAAGTTCCTGCGATATCTCGAGGTACCGCGTCGAGTTAAAGATACCTACGGCCAGATCGACATCATACCCATCAAACACGCGCGAATATTTATATCTAGAGCCAGCCGTTGACGGTAGTAAAGTCGGCCCTTTTGAATTTGAAGAAGCAGTCATCTAGTACAGAGGAAGATGTGTTCACAACATCGAAAAAGCGTGGGTTGATGCGAACAGTGGGGACTAAGGGGGGTAAGACATTTCAATAACTTGTAGTCGAGATCGGATTAAAACTCAAGGTCCAGGAACCCTCCCGCGTCATTGGGAACATCACAAGATTGAGCCAAACCAGACGAGGCAACGGAATCCAGAAAGAATATAACATGAAAATCACGATGTCATTCAGAAGAAATTCATGAACATGAAACTTTCAAAATGCGATATCTCGGCGAAAAGAAAAGATATTTGAGCAAACTCAACGGCTTTTAAAAGAAGAAGACTTGTACTATAAGATCCCATACATATGTCAAAAACAGTTTTTTTGCACTTTTAGGTTAGAATATCTGAAAAACCTGACGTGATAGAGCAATTCTGAGTACGGATTCGGTTTCAGCGGGAAAAATTAATTCGGAAACAAACAGGGGGAGGGAAAAATCTCGCAGGCCTGTGTTATCAGTAGACGTAACAAGTAGTTCATATACTGTGTTAGGTGAAGATGGGGGGATATAGATAGTCAAGGCAATCAACCTTCTAAACAAGAACCTCAAGAGGACACACAGGAGTTACAAATCACCACGATTGGTAGGAACTGCTCTGGACTTGAGAATAAAGTTATGGACAATATGTCCGGAGCAATGATGGCAGCAAAAGCACTCTCAGGAATAAAGACCGTAAGCAGTGCATGTGCCTCCATTGTGGCCATATCAATCAAAAAGTAGAGGATCTGCACTAATGCTCTCAATTTTTAATTTTTAAAAGATATATTAAGCCAACTTGTGGTACTGAGAAATAAAATTCATAAAACATAATTTAAAATCTGAGTTTGATGCATCTCATAACAGTCTCAGTTACTCTAGATACAAGCCCGGAAAACATGACAGTTTGGCCATTTCACCACCAAGCGTTTCGTCATTATTTCAGTTTTGTTGTTTGGTTAATCAATCCTTGCACACAAATAAAACTACACACTCTTGTAAGCAAAAACCAAAGTAAAACGCTGATGTCATTGACGCATTTTAAGCTCAGTACTTCAACAAAATGAGCACAAGATAGTTTTTCCTTTAAAACAGAGAGAAGAGAGAGAGACACTTTTTATTTTGTTAACATATTCAGAACATTTGTAGGATAAACTCAAGTAATATCCAATTTGAGACTTTAAAAATATTGCGAGAAATACTACGATAAAGTATAATTCTGCAAACTGTTCTTTATGTTAACTGTGGCAAGTTTCGGTTTGGTTACACCACCAATGATCAGCTGTTAATATCAACTTCCAGGCTTTTACCTAGAGTAGGCTGTGATCTCATTGAAACTGTAAAACGTCAAAGGCAAACAGCTGATTGTCATCATTAAAGATGTGGCAGTGTTTTGTGTTTAACCATCATTTAGTTAATTATTCATTTGTAACACTGTGTGTCTAGAGTATAAGTAGTTTTAGCGATAATAAGCGAAAAATTTATTATTTTTTAATTTTATTTTCTGGAATATTGTTCTGACATCTATTAACCTTCGGGTTTCTTGCCATAATAAATTAATAGCCGAGCCCATATAAACTAAAGTGGTGGATAAAAATTCCTTAAAATTATTCGTGTAAAAAAATAATTGAATAAATCCCACTTAAGAAATTTTAAATAGATTCTGTTTATTCTAAAGGAATAATATAGTCAGATTCTGCCAAAGCTTAAAGCTTTGAAAATTTAACAAACATATTCCACCACCCTTTGCAACGTATCTACTACTTAGTTGTAACCGGGGCTACTCAAAAGAAATGTAGAGATTTTGTTATTTAGCTAAGATATCTAATTACCTGTTAAGAAAATATCTTTGGGGGTCACGTGGATTTTCAACTGGAAGGTTAAATAACATCAACATAACAAGCAAATGAAAGCCACTTTTATAGATAAAATAAATCTATATATAAAAATGGATTTATATATGTATATCTGTGTTTTCCAGTCTAACTTTAAAATGAACAATATATGTACATCAAACTTAGTATAGATACATATATAAATTATAAGCTAAAAAAAGAACTGTGATTGTAGGACACCCTAGCGATGGGGATGGAAAGGGAGTGATGCGTAAAAATCGAAAACAATTAATGTTAGTGTCAATTCCATGATTAGGTCAAGATTAATTTAATATTTTGGAGTATTTTTTAAAAGCATTCTAATTTTTTAGAAGTACAATTTTAGAAAAGAAAAAAAAACATTAGCACAAAAGTTGTTAGTTACCCTTTAAAAAATTTCCAAAATATATTTGATTCAGCCACAATGTCTCCTTATAACAACTTTGTAATTTTTTAATCAAAAAATTTGTTATACCAAAGTTCAAGCATTTCGGATTAAGGATAGGAGGGCGAAAAATCGATAGGTCGATATTGCACAAATCGATGTAAGGCTAAGTACGAATTCGTTAAAATCTAAAATGTTTAACTCTAGGACAAACGGCACTACGTACGATACGTCCAGACAAATCTGGCCTAAGCTGGATCTTAGGCTCTCCAAGGGTCTGACTTCGAGGGGCAGATCTGACCTTGGTATAATTATTTGGGTTATCACAGCTCATTACCCTATTGGCTTACACGCGAAGAGACTGGGTATCTTCTCAAACGACTTCTGTAGAATCTGTCTGGACGATGAGGAGGAGGAAACTATTTTCCACTTCCTCTGCCGGTGCCCTGCACTGGCACGCAGGCGGAAGTCCTTCTTGGGCAACTATTTCTTTGGTAGTCTTTGCGATCTAGCGGCGATTCACGTTGGAGATCTCTGGCGCTTCATCGACAGCTCTGGATGGTTCCAATGAGGAGGTGGTGGGAATTCTTTGATTCATGTGGCATCAAAATGGGCCTTTTGAGGTCTAAGTGTGTAATTTAGGACAGCCACACGAACCTAGCCTAACCTAACTGAACGGTAAAACTCCCCACCAGATAGAAAATATTTTAACATTTTAACAGGTGTAAATAAAGTCTTGAATTGTTTACAAATTGTAATTATTAAAAATAAGAAATATACAAATCAAATATTTTCCAATTTTATTAAATAAAATAATACTTCTGGACAGAATTATAAATAACATGGCATTAATATTGTAGCATAAGTGACTTTCCCCATGTGACATTTATTTCTCTTAATTTCTGGCCGCCTGGAGCATGCGCATTACACAGTTGACTATTTCCCTTTTTGTAGCCTACCTCGTGCACGTGAATACAGCAGATATAGCCTTATCCCTCTTGTATGACAGTAATCGTCCCAAAATTTGCTGATTATATCGAGTAAGACTCTCATACAAATTAATTCTGCTGTCCGATGTAAACGCAGTGGATTCTCGGACTTTACTAAGGAAACATTTTTACTCACCAGTGCAGGAGAATTTAATGATTACCGACGAACTCTTTTTACCATTTTGTCCAGGACCTTTGGATTTGGCGCGGAAAGCGACTGTATATGGTGACAGATTTTGATTAACAGCAGAAGAAATTTATGAAAGTAAGACTTGATAGTCTTTACGAACCATAGCATCAGTGAGCTTGTTACAGCTCTTTAAATCCTCAAGCTGGGAACGAACTTCGTCAAGTTCATTTCTTAAACAGTCCTACTCTTCACGGACCTTATGTACCTCAGATGTAAATAGGGAGTGAATATCATCCAACTTCTCCTCAAATTCAGTGAACTTTTCAGAAATCATCTGGGATAATGATCATCTTTATTAATGATGTCTCATTACTCCTGGCTGGCTAGAAAATATTGTGTTACGCTGATAATGCAAAAATTTTCCATGTCGTCTCATGCGTTGATGATTCTGCCTTTTTAAGTTCCGAGATCCGCATTTTCCGCGAGTGGTGCTCCGGCAACCGTCTCCCCCTTTAATCCTACCAAATGCACCGTAATGATCTCTACCCGCCGAAGATGTCCTATCCTCCTTGACTACTCTTTGGACGGTTGCGTCCTGAATGCGCCAGATAAGGTCAACGATTTGGCTGTAGTTTTTAATCCCCGCCTATCCTTCGAGAACCACGTGGATGTCGTTGTGAGCAGGGCTAATTCCGTACTCGGTGGTCTAAGGAGATCGACGACCCTTACTTAACTATGCTAATCTATTGCACCTTTTTCAGACAACTTCTGGAATATTCTTGCGTGGTATCTGACCCTTACTCTGCTGCCCACATCAACCGCATCGAGGCCGTCCAGTGCAGATTTCTTAAGTTCGTTCTTCGGGACCTTCCATGGCGCGATCCTTTTTTCCTTCCCCCGTATCTTGCTATAGGCTTAAATTGATCTTGCTCGACTTTTAAAATCACTTTTTTGTATGATCTTTTGCAGGGAACGATCAACTCCTCCGAACGATATTGGTATCTGCGTCCCGGCTCGGTCCTTGAGGAGCTCCGACTTTTGCCATGTTCCATTCCGCCGAATCACTTTACGAAATGCACAAGACGATTGCGTCGATGTGACGCCTCCTTAATGAATGCTCAGCCTGCATCAAACTAGGTTATTCTAGGCAGCAGTTGAAATACCAATTAAGGCTCTTTTTTAATTATGTTAAGTTCTAGTAATTTTTATTGTAGTAGCCAGCTAGGGCGAACCTGTTTATAAATAAATAAATTAACCTTTGTAGACTTCTCTCTCAGACTCCTCGTATTCACTGTGTGTGTGATTGAAGTAATGTTCTTCGGATTCGGAACTGTTTTCTTATTTCCACTCATATTGCAGTAAACAAATCAGTAAATCAATTAGAATAATACACAATAAGTAGGCAATACTAAACCAATTTTGATACTATTTAACGAAAAAAATTTTTGAAAAATTCCGCGGTAAAAAGCAAAAACTGAAGAGCTCACTCGAACACGTCTATTCAGCTCGCGTGAACACTGCCATGTAAAATGTTGGAGTTCTGTACTACAGAATTAAGTCAAATGGTACATGAAATGATATTGAACGCAAATTTTGCTCAAGAGCTAGAACATATTTAAAAGGCCATTGGAGCAATGTTCTGTAGGTCGGCATGATGAATATGTAAACCATATAAGGTTTTATACAATCATTTAGCAAGTGGTGGTTGATAGTCCAGGAAAATTCATAGATGTCTTTATTGGATTTCCTGGATCTGTCCATGATACAAGGGTTTCGCATAATAGCCCATTGTATAAGAATACAACATTTCCACCTGAAGGCTATTATTTACTTGGAGCTGTTGATTACCCATGTAAATTAAATTCATGCCCTATAATAACGCCTTACAAAAACTCGAACAAAAAACAGAAAAAAATTAATATGGCGCACAGCAAGGCCAGAAATTTAGTTGAATGTTTCTTCGAAATAATGAAGAATCGTTTGAGGAATATATTTTATAAAGCTTTGGAACAAAACATACCAAACTGTGTTAAAGTTATAGCCGCAGCTTGCGTATTGTATGATATTTGTATGATGGAAGAAGACAAATTTGGGAAAAAATCAAGAAGAAACATTTGAACAGAAAAATTATTCGAAATGTTTCACGTTGGCCTTTCCACACTTCTTCAATCTATCAGGCCACTCTTCTATTGCAGTACGCACAACTTGCAAAGGTAGAGACTTCGCTTCTTTGATAAAATCAGCTTTTAGCGGCTCAATATTTCGGTGAGAGCAAGCCTTCTCCTCTAAAACATTCTAAAGCCGGTAGTCCAACGGATTCAGGTACGGAGTTCCGGAAGGCTAATCTTCTGCGGCAATAAATTCAAAAACATGCGCTCTAAGCGAAACCTGGGTGGTCTTGGCCTTATGTGCCGGTGTCGAATCCTGTTGAAAGATCCAATGCTGCCTCTCAAATAGGGACGTGTTTAAGGGCTTCACAATGTTATCCAAGACGTCTCTCTGGTAGCTTTTATCTTTAGTTTTCGCACCTTTTTCGCAAAAATGCAGCTGTTCTCCCGTCGTAGGCCACTCCCCACCAAACCATGACTGATGTTCGATGATACCCTCTCTCAATCGTGGGAATCTTCTCAGCAGCTTCTTTAGAGTTGTAAAGTGTGAATTTTTCTTCTATGGTAAAAATTTTCTTGTCTGTAAAGAGGATTCGCCGGTGCTCATTGTTTGCGTACTTGCTTGTGAACCTTTGTCCAGTAGATCTGCGAAAAGCTCCACGATTAAGGGGTTCTTTGACTATCTTCGACATGTTCCTTTTCGGTATCTTTATCTCTTTGTTCATTACTTTTTGTTTGCGGAGAGGATTTCGTCGAGTTCTCGCACACACTGCTTTTACGGCTGCTGGTGTTCTTAAAGTGCACGGTCGGCCGCTCCTGGGCTGGTCATCAAACCAGGTAACCTCAGCGTGCCTTTTTATGGTACGGTAATCAAAATATTTCTTTCGGCGTCTTCTTGCATTGTACAATGACAGCTATTTGGTTCTCTTTGACACCCTACTCCATTTTTACTGTGTAATGTATCAAACTGATATCTTTACACTAAAGAGAGATCAACTTGATCACAGGGCATAAACAAAGCTGACTTACACTTACAATTTTTTAAGGACCTGTTATTTTTAGGGACAGAACTTTTTCATAAATAAAATATGACAGAAAAAAAAAATTCATAAATAGAAAAATCAGCGGAAAAATATATAATACATTCAATTTAAAAAAACTAAACAAATATCTCGCCTTTTAGTGAATTTGTACGCAGCCTAACTTTAAATTCTAAGCATATTAGACTTCGGTGTTACACACGTTTGACAAAACTTAGAAAGGCTACCATCTACAAGGCTATTGAAAAAATAAATTAAATCTTTGTATTATATAATAGTTGGTAAAATAGTTTGTATTATATATGTTTGTTAAATCAGTGCTTTTTTCTGCAGAGCAAAACTAAAAGGAAGGAAATCAATTTGATGAGTTTTCTTTTTGCAGTTGAAGTGAAAGTTCACGTGTTGCTTGAATACAAAACTGTCTTGAGGTTAAAGAGCTACACAGACGAACTGATAAAACCCTTTCTCCGTTCAACTTGAAGAGGTATTTGGTACAATATAGTAAGAGCGATGGAAAATTCAAAGTCAAAGAATCGACATAAAACCGATCGACTGAAAAGCTCAATCAACCGCTTAACGAAGTCCCTTTCGAGTTCTTTGATGACTTCCTCAACGACCTTTGAATGGTGGTTACGAATACAGCTCGACCTCTTGGGTGATTTTCCTTAGAAAAGATTTCAATTTCTTCCAGTAAACGGCTCTATAAACTGAGAGTATAAAGGTAGATGTACGTTTATGACCAGTTCCTTAAGTATGAAAATAGCAATTTGTGTCCTCAATAGGGTTATCCTGACATGGTAAGTTTTGTAGATCTGATAAGGTGTCCCTTTTATAAAGGACTTAGGACAATTTAACTGAAAATAAAGTTTATGGGATATCGCGAAAGTTTTCATATGAAAAATTTAAGGCAATAAAGTGGAAGACGGTTTCATATCTAGAGAATTTATGACCCAGGAAGTCTCGCAGTGTTTTATTACGTGCTATAAAAGTTCCGATGGGTCTTGTACCTTTTACTTAATAAACTGACGAGGATGTCAGGTGTTGTAAAGGATGTTCGTCCTCCATAGGAACTTCCTGTTGAATTTACATGAATCATACTATGAAGGATCAATATTTAATTGAATCTGGTCAAGTAAAGAACATCTGCATACATTCTCAGTATACATGTACAAGACAATACGTATGAATTTAGCTCTTTCTGGCATTAAGAAAATTTATATTATGACCTTATGTAAAGTTCTATTATTAGATCGCACGAACCTTCGCCAGTTTTATACTTATTTCTTTATTATTCAATATAGCAATATATTTGACTTCGAGGACACTCTTACAAATGGCCAACACTAAATGAGGAAGTTGTGCACTGAATTGTGGAAAAGGTTCCATACAACTTAGAGATGAGATAAGATTATTCGATTACTGTAAGAAGAAAATCTCTAAAAACGGATGAGATAGTTTCTGGGCAATGTCTTACATTCTCAAAATTTAAACACAACAATTGGCTCTCTACTTGTGATTGGTGTTCTTGGTGAGCGTGACGTTGATAATGCTACAAAATTATTTTATGATATTATGGCTATTTGTTTTGCACACTATGTTCTTGTTTCGAAGTCCTGGTCCTACATACCTTGGTTTGACGCCTCCATGAAGCATTTAAAGAACTTAAAAAGTAAGGCTTGGAGAAGGTTTTGCTCCTCAAAGAGTGACGTAGATTATCTGAATTATTTCCGCTTGCGTCAACATATTGTCTCGGCTTCAACATCCTTATACAGTGCGTACATTGCTTGGTTGAATTTGACATTGCGTGACAACCCCGGCAATTAGTAAACTGCAAACGTAAAACTGATGGATACCCTTCTACATTAAGTGACATGAGTAGTAGTTTTTCTCTTACGATTCCAACCTCTTTGGCTGCTTTTTCAAAACTGCATTCTTGGTTGATAATTGTGATATTTGTTTTAAGGTTTTCACTGACTTGACGAGGTTCCCACCGATATCCCTTAAGCCAAAGGACTTGTATTTCGACGAGGCTACGGTGTTGGAGAAGATCACCCACCCAGCTAAGAGTTTCTCGGCTGGTCCTGCCGGCATCCGTGTCTCGGACCAAAAGAACTGCGGTTCTTCTCTCGTTCCTGTTCTTTGTCATTTATTTAATCTATCTATCCGTTGTGGTGTTTTACCGAAACCCTGGAAGACCTCTATAATTACTCCACTGTATAAAAAGGGTAACAAGTGCGATATTGCCAATTATAGGCCTATTGCCCACCTCTCCTGCATTTCTAAGTTGTTCGACGCCTTAATTGTCGATGTCCTTTATTTTCACCAAAACCGTTTTTGGGCTCTTCCCAACACGATTTTGTAAAGGGCAAGTCAACCACATCGAACTTACTTGAGTTCTCGAATTTCTGTATCTCTGTCATCGAGTCCGGGGGGCAGGTGGACTGCATATTTACTGATTTCAGCAAGGCCTTTGACAGAATTAACCACAGGATTCATACATATAAGCATCATCTCCTTGGGTTTCCCTCTCTTTTCGTTGATTGGTTGTGCTCCTACTTATCTCATCGTAGACATCGCGCTTTATTTACGGGTGTTTTCTCTGCCATTATCAATAATACTTCAGGTGCGCCACAAGAAAGTCATTTGGGTCCTCTACTCTTCATTATTTACATTGAATTGAACAATGAACATTTTGAATGGTTCCAGGCTTCTTTCTTATGCTGACGATGCTAAAATTGTTGGTGGGGTTTTGGACGTACCTGCCCTCTTGAATTCCGACCTGGACAACTTCCATATGTGGTGGTCTATTAATTCTCTACCACTCAATGTCGACAAGTGCGTTACTATTTCCTTTTCACGAAAGAACTGATGCTCCCTTGCTAGACTTAAGACAACTAAAGACTTGGGTATTTGGATAAATGGTCGTTTTTCCTTTGACGACTACATTGACGCAACAGTTAACAGGGCTAATGCGACTCTAGGTTTTATTAAAAGGTGGTCAAAAGAATTCGACAATTCGTATATTACAAGGCTACCTTGTTGCACTTTTGTCAGGCCAATTTTGGAGTGCTTGGCCTCCCTTTTGTGCATGTGACGTACCGCATTGAGGCAGTCCAACGAATATTTTTCAGATTCGCCTTCCGTGGTCTTCCATTGAACGACTCCCTTGTCCTGCCTCTGTACGCAGACACGCTTTAACTGATCGCTTTAGATACTCTTGAGAATAGACGGAAAAGTTTTTATATTCATTGTATTTGCATTTGACTTTGAATGTTTCGGTTCCGGCGCGCTTTTTGATAAGTCATGAATTTCTCCGTATCTTACGACATCGCAATAACTATGGGAATCACGGACGGGAAAGATGGAACTTTGTTGGCGAATTGCTGAAAAACCGACCCATCTAAAAGTCTATCACTACAGTACAGTACTGTACACTACAAAATGAAAATTTTTCGCTAATTTGGTCCGGTAATTAGGGTATGTGGATTACAGTAAACATTTGATTTAAAAAAATTTCCCCTTCCCTATATCCGACCACGATAACAACATTTTCAGAGAGAAAACAGTTTAGTAGTTACATATAATATCTTCGATTGCCGACTGGCAGACGGTAACCTTTCAACGACGAATTCGCACGGGTTTTCCTTGACTATTCGGAAATATAAGATTGACAAATTAAAACTTCGGGAATCCTCATAAACTCACAAATCATCACTATGACCGGAGCAGTCACCTCATCACGCTTCTACCACTCCGTACAAGCTGTAATTTAACCGAATTGAGGGCCTTTATGGACGCTTGATTATCACTATACAAACAAATTACCCTGCGCCTTGATAGGTCCTTGTTCGACAGCAATATTCTTGTCTCCGTTTCAATGACCATCTGCTTGAACCAAAATGCAGTGTTAAGATGAGAGGGGGTTATGGAAAACATCAGACCCATTCCTTTTTTTATACGATGTGGCCAAAGCCTAGGGTTGATGCGTTAGCATTGTTTTGGCCGGAAGGGAATTAGGGTAAGGGAAATGAGGAAACTTGAGTCTTGTTTTTGGATTGCTTCGAACTATACAACAGCCCAGAGATGGAGTGGATAATTTTTAATTTCTTAATAAAAACTTACGGGGAGACCTGGACTCGAACCCGGGACCCATGGCATGGTGGTCGTGCCTCAACGAATTGATCCAACTCCGTATCCGCTTCTTATGTACAAATAATGGAAAACGACACTCTCTTTTCAAAAAGTCCGAGCTTTTAGCCATGTACCATGTCAAGGGAGCATAAGCCACAGAAGTTTTGCCAAACAATAGTTAACCCTGGCGCTAATGCAGGACGCCTGGGTTTTCAGTGGCCAAGATCGCGGACTCACCATCAACTCATGTAAATTGATTTATCACTGGGGAGACGATAGGCCATCCTTGTTGACAAAAGTGTTAATCATATCCCCGCGAACGGTTCTGGCTGAGATCCGCATAGTAGGTGGAATGCAGGAAATTGTCCTGGGATAAACCTACTTCCCTGGAGACAGACCATCCGCTCTGCCTGAAGACCGAGAACTCATTCGTTAATGTCGACGGACAGTTCATGATTGGTTTCGACGCAAACGCCTACCATGCGGAGTTTTATTTTATTTTGCCTGCTTTGAATTATCTTGTGCTTTTCATTTTGTTTTGAAATTCTGTGTTGAGTATTAACATTATAAGGAACTTATACTTATGCACATATATTTGAATAATGAATTGAATTGAATACGGTTGGTTACGGCAGGAGTAGGTGGTACTGAGTAGGTGTAATGAAAGAGGTAAGCACTAACTATCTAATCGATAAAAATATTTATATAGTTAATAGCGGAGGCGAATCTACCTTCATCACTGCAGCCAGACCCTACCGTTCCCCTATACCCCCCATCCCCCTTACCACTCCTATCCCCTCCCAACGCTATACAATCTGTTCAACAAAAAACGTTCCTCGATTTTTCAAAAACTATTGAAGATTTTCAGTTTATTTTTATTTTACATTAAAGTACATTCAAATGCCTACGTCGCAACTACCTAATACATTATCGAATCCTCATCGTTTTCAAGAAGGAAGTGTCTATTTACCACTCCTAAATTGCCGCGTAATTTCCGTGGACACGAAAATACACGGAACTACACGTAAGTACACGATAACTGCAAATAATCACTTGGATATTTATATTACTGGTAATAGTTTATCACAGCCTGCTTTAGATACAAACCTGGCGGGGGAAGGGGCGGGGGAGGGGGCGGGGAGGGGCGGAGGAAGGGGGCGGGAGCCCCCAGTTAATAAAGCAACTAAAAGCCTGATTAATACACCTCTTCCTCCCAGAATCTCCAATAAAAGTTTGACGTACTTTCCGTGTATTTCCGTGTGCTTCCGTGTACACGTAAATTACAGGGCAATTTGAGGGTGGTAAATAGACACTGCCTTTCAAGAATGGCTTGATACCGTTTTGGCATGCTCTCCACCAATTTTTTAGTGTATTTTGTTGGTAATGATGTCCTCCTGTAGAATCCAATATTTTTTTTTTTGCTCCAAACATAGTCTTAGCGGACTTCAGCAAACCCCGTTCATAGGTGCTGAACATTTTTTCAGCATTCAGGGTCTGGGTAAAGAGTTCCTAACACCCAAAACCACGCTCAGAGAAATATCCCAAAACATGCACCTTTACAGCCTTTTCAACGGTTCGCTGTGGCAATCGCTCACGACAGGTAGATCACGCACGGTTTATAGGAACCCATGCCCAGATGCTTCATCCGAAAAAACGATGTAAGACCAATCGCGGATGAGATTTTCGGTAGCCCACACCGTGCGATTTGCTTGGTGTGTTTCCGAGAGTAGGGGATTTAGCCTCGTGCTACCGTATTGAATCTTCTTCTAAGCCAAATGCTGTCTATGACTTTTGAGGCTTTCGCGGTTGCTCACTGACATTTTTTATATTTTCCGAATTAAATGCTGTCTGATTGTAATCAAGCTCACGTGGACTCCCCTCTGAGCTAGGTCGGGACTGGCTGCGGGGAAGTGCAGGGTTACGCTCAAACATCTGTAAGACGACTTTCTGCTGCTTGGTGGTAATAGTGAAAGACTTGCCTATTTTCCGAAAATCATATACATTTTTATGGTCTCTAAACAGTTCCACCCCTCTTCACGTATGTGTTTCAACCAGCTTAGCAACCTCAGTGTACGTCATATGTGGTCCTTGAACATGACTGCACGGTATTCATTTCTTTTACTTCCGCTCTATCAGGTAGTTCAAGCGATACTGAAAAAGTTGGCATCTGTGACGTAGTCCTTCGACGGTATTCTCCTGGATAAAAGTTTACGAAAAATCTTCAATAGTTTTCGAAAAATCAAGAAACGTTTTTTGTTGAACAGACTGTACATTTTATCGGGGGACCAATCGGGGAATATACTCTATCCTTAAGAAAAAGAATCACCCGAATCGGTGCAAGCGTTACGAAGTCACACCCCCTACCCACCCATGGACCAAAATTGTTCCCTTATTAGCAATGGGAAATCATCCATCCCATAATTATAATATACACAATAACTTTAAATTGCTACTTAGAGATTTCCATAAGCACTTTACCATGGATGTAAATTCGAATTACTTAAAGGATTTCTTGTAAATAATTATTTGTAACCCCCAGGGACAAACAAACGCCCCTTTAATAACCCAAGAAAATATGAACAGAGCAGAAACAATTTTAGAAGTGAAATACTTACTCCCAGGTCCTTCAACAATAAGTTCTGCCAACTTGGAATACGAAGAAATAAGTTAATTAGTGGCCGGAAATTTTAATGAAGGGATGCTTTCCAAACAGCCTTGATGACCTGAAAGAAAACACACTAACCACTTAAAACTTTTATGTAACCTTCGTGGATGACAATGCTAGAAGATAAAATTAACAGGAATTCATATCTGTGGAAATGCACAAGCTCTTTCGTAAGTGTCTTTGTCTATCAAGGGATGAGCTTTCAGACCAATCTTAAGGGATAAATATTATAGATCGACTTGTAAAGGCAATTAGTTATCGCAATTGTTATGAATGTTACTGTGATGTATACTCCTTAAAAGACCTTAGTTTTTACCTTGGCTTTGTATGAAGGAAGCAAGCAAAAAATCCTTCACTGAATTATCTTTAGTCTAACTTGTCTGTAATTGAAGGACATATTTGGCAACCATAATAGACGAGAAAATATTCCAACTAAAAAAGACCATCTCTTGGTGATGACTCAACAGAAAGTATGGTTTTTCTAATAACAAAGTTAAAGTTCAGTAAGACATGTTTTTCCCGTCGGTATCCTTCCTTATACATCCATCCATTTCTAGTGGGAAAACTATGTAAACCTACAGTCTGGGAAGTACATTCATATTTCTCCCAGGATTTATTACTTGGCGGAACATTTCATCATAAATCGATGTTCGTTAGACGGCTTGGCTTAACTTTGGATAATTATTAGAGCATATACGATTTACGAAGGTGTGGTGAAGCTATTATATATTTTCTGGGATGCGTGAGCAGTACTATCATGTTAAGATATTTAGGAAGAAATTTATTTAAACGACTGAATTGGATGGAAGATTACTTAATGGAAATTATGACGACCTTCACATACGTACGTAGACATCTTGAATGTGTGACGTTAACATGGAACTTTCGGGAAATTAGAACTTGTACAAATACGTCATAATTTTATTATCCTGATTGATGCTCTGGAATGGAATTAAACGAATAATTTTGAGTATATTCTAATCAGAGTGCGATTTACATAAGCTTATATTGCAGATTTCATAACATTAAATTAAATGAAGTACACAGAAGTCGTCGAGTGATAACGTATCGACTTCCATCCCGGAGGTCCCAGATTCGAACTCCTTATAACAGATAACGATAAAAAGTTGGTGGTTGCAGACTAATGGGGGTGGTTTGAAATCCGCCTTAAATTGCATATCCACTTGCAGTTATTGTTTCGATTCGGGTGAAGTTCTTGTCCTGCCCCATGTCGCGCAAGGGATTATGAGAACTACAGGCAGAAACACAATTTATATAGGCGATATAGTAACTACTAGTAACAATTAGTATCTAAACTAAGCTTTTAAGCTGTAATTCACTTATTTCCAAATGTCCTTGTTCTTATGGGCAAAACAATTCCATAACAACTTTTCGATTAAGGCTTATTTATAAGTTCTGAGGAACCTACTTAGGCTGAAGGAGAGGTGAGATTAAGATTCACATGTAAGTGTAAGTTTCACATACTCGGGTCATTCAGCTTCCAAGCAGTCCTTCTGGTATTATGTGATGTTGGTTTGCCATGCAAACGACTTATTTCATATTTGAGACTGAGTACCTTCTTAATTATTTATAAAAAAAAACATACTTACATAATTAATAGAGGGCACAAACCAACTTTCACCACTGCAACCAGAAAAAAGGTGCTTGGTCTCTTGCAGGTTGACATGACACAATTAGCTCGATTGTCAAACTGGAAGTGGCAAACCAGGTAAATGACGCGCTCATTTCTTCCTACTATGATAGCACCAATTCAATCTCACCCAAAGTGGTACGATAATTCTCGCTGCCTGTGCCGGCCTCGACACGAGACCATTATCATTGGTAATAGTGATATTACGAGAGCGAGATTGAGGTGACGGGACCGGAAGAGTTTTACTTTTTATCATTTTACTGTGTTTCAACTTTTATGTCGCTCCGGAAAGTGTCAATTGTATGATTTATGGATTTATGTATATAGCAAAGAAGAGCCTTTGTTACCTTGTTCAGGGCGAGGGAATAAGAATAAAATGCATATATACAGATTTATCACTTGTCCTCGCTCGCCGTTCTTCCACCGAAATTCCCTTTTTTCTTATCTGGCCGAGAACAAGAATGGACCTAAATTGCCCCTTATCTCACCGAGGCTGCGACGAGAGCAAGATCGTCTTCACCTTGGCAAGACCCGGAACGAGATATGCTAAACTCTCGTTCTTGTTTCGGTGCCGTGAAGCCCTGGAAAATACTCTGTTGGAGCGGACGGATGTCTGAAATGCGTGGGCGGGTGAGAAGTTTATTTAATAGATCTAAACGCTCCTAACAGTGGCATGAATGCAAGTTTACACTCACTGAGTATAACAAAGAAATAAAGCATACCAAGCTTGAGTTCTGGAAGAGAAAATGCGAAAGCATTGAAACGTTGGCAGGAGCAGCTAAGGGCGCATCAAACGAAGTAGGGCTTCTTAAGAAGCAGTATAGTACCTACACCGAAACTCAAAGGGAAACACTGGAATATCTGTCACAGATGCACTTCAAATCTCCTGGGGGCGATGGTACCTTTCTAGCCCCCCTCCAAAACTGCTTAGATACTATCGTACTCTTTGGTCAATTTGCTTAGAGCTTCAACTAGGCCTACATATCTCTCTCATGGAGGAAAGTAGTTGTGGTATTTATCCCTAAACAAAGAAATAGGCCTCTAGAGCTAAATCAATTAGACCAATCACCGTAAGATCCTTTCTACTTAAGACGATGGAAAGACGATGAAATACATATCAGGTGCAAGCGGATTAATTGGTTGAGTGACACGATTACCACGCCATAGTTCCAGGGTTTAAGACTCGGTCTCCCCATGAGTTTTTAATAAGAATTAAAAATACACTCCCTCCTTGGCTGTTGTTTAGCTCGCAGCAGTGCAAAAAAAAAGGCATTCAGGTTTCCTCATTCCTCTTACTCTGATTCCCTGCCAAAGCCATGCTAATGCATCACATCATACATGATTAAAAATAAAAACTGCAGCAATCATCTCCCCTTTACTCTACTTAGCTAATCTACGAAAAAGGTAGATTAGCAGACAGATAAAGAAATGGAATTATGTGATTCTTCTGACATAGGAGACCGCTTTCGACAACACAAGGTTGTGTATGGATTCAAATACTGTTATATGCGTGGCTGCTAAGCTAAAGGAGCGACAAATTATATCTTTACCTCTGTGTGCATTAGGGCAGCTAATGGGTTCCCACAAGGCGGTGTAGTGTCGCCGCTGCTCTGGTCGCTATTAGTGGACGACCTACTTAACTGGCTTAATTCAGGCAGTCGCGGATGATCTTGCAATCATTATAACGGGGAAGTTTAACTCGACTGTCACTGATTTAATAAGGTCAGCTTTTTGCACGGTTACCAATTGGAAGGCTAGCCTATTAAGCTTGCCCAGTAAATACTTAATTGGAACGTTCATCTTGACTCCGCCCTAAAGAAGGCTACGTGAGCCGTAGGAAGGAAGAGTTTCCAACAGGCACAAGAATGATGATTTAATGTTTATACAATACTATTGTCAAACCAATTGTTATCTACCGCCTACGCCTGGTGGACTAAAGTAATAAAACGTAACAAGCTTCAGCGGTTTAATTGCCTCTTCATAACTGGAGCTATGAGAACTTGTCCAACACCTGCAATGGAAGCGGTAATTGGACTCACTCCTCTTGCCATATCTATCGTGAAATTGGCTACAATTAGCGCTCTGGGAGTGCAACTTCCATCAGCTTTGCTAGCTAGTGACAAGGATCTCATGGGAATCATTCAGCGCATTCCTGGAATATATGTATGCGGACGTAACTAACCAAGGAACTGAGCTTTTGTAGAAAATTTAAAACACTTTTTCCTGAACGTGCCGACTGAAACAGTGGCGGCCCATGTCTGGACCCTGAAAGCCCTATTCACTGATGGATTAAAAATGGGATATAGTGCTAATTCTGGTGACTTTGGACCCAACAATAGAATTTCTATTTAATTGAGTAGTTAATCTAGTGTAATCTAGCGCATAATGCGTGTGTGTCCCGCTTTGGTATGGCTGAAAAGGAAAGTAGGAAATTTCCTGAGTTGTAGTTTTCGGCACAAAGAACTCTTTGCTCTCAGTGTCCACCGTATTAGTAACCCAAATAATAATAAAAATAATATAAAAAATGCCTATTGACTATTACCCTGGCATAGAACTTTACAACCTTTTGCAAAAAAAAACTCATACTCTTTAAAGGGGCATTAACCTAGGAAACTATCTGCAGGAGAGCACTGACTGTACCGTTGTTAAAATAATGTTCGTGAAATCTTTCACAACTAGAATACCTAATAGAGAAGAGTGAGAAAGTTACCAGTGGCTGCCAATAGCAGATATACTGATTTTCACGGATGGTTCAAAAGAAGGTAACAGGTAGGAGCGTTGGTTTCCTCATGATAGCGCTGTACTCGTGAAAAAAGGCAATAGGGAAAAGATGGGGTATGGAGTCACGCATTGTTCATTGGCTCTACACAACTGTCATACGACCTGTACTTACTTTTGGGGTGATCGTCTGGTGCCCGGCACAGGATATATCCAGCCATCACAAAGCAATGGATAAGGTTCAGAGGATGGCAACCCTGCTGATAAAAGGTGCCCACTATCGAACACTATTCCCCACTTTCTACCGCTAGATCTCTTTGGTAAGCAAGGCGCATCCTCAGCTGCCATTAGGCTTAACTCAATCCAGACCTGGAAACGAACTGACTTTGGTCACTTCAAAATTCTGGACGGAAGAAGTGCCAGCAAAAGCGACTATACCACGCCCAAGCCTTTCTTGGGATCGAAATACGACTCCTCCTTTCCCTACAAATCAGAGTGGGAGAAAGGTCCACCTCAATGAGGGGAGTCAGTACATTTCTACACTGACTGCTCTAAACTAGAAGGCAGAGTAGGTGGAGGTATCTTCTCGGAACATTTGGATCTCGATTTCTCACTTCAGAAATCATGACTATAAACACAGCCGCGGACCGTCTGAATCATTTAACGCTGCGTACAGGTAGCATGTGTATATTTACAGCCAATCAAGCCGCTATTTATTTCCTCGCGGGAGTGTATACTACCTCCAAAACGGTTGTAGCATGTGGCTCAGCTCTGAATGACATAGCTGAGCATCTGAAAGTATGGTTCATCTGGGTGCCTGGACATAGCAATATTCCGGGTAACTGTAGAGCCGACGAACTAGTGGCTGGGAAAGCCACTGGCCACTTGCAAACTGGAGCATTCGCAGACATCTTTCAGTATTGCAAATGTTAGTTGGCAGGAGAAACACAGCTGCCTGATCACCCGACAGAAGCTGACCCTAAACGGTCAAGAGAGGTTATCTTACTCGGACTCTAATTAATAAGCATTACCGTGGCCGTTATTACGGGACACTGCCACATAGGCACATCTTCAAACTACTTCTGTAGAAGTTGCCATGACGAAGAGGCCGAGAAAACCATACTCCACCTACTTTGCAACTGCCCGGCCCTACCCAACCGTAGGAACCGGTTTGTTTTGCTCCTCCTTCTTTGAAGAGCTAACTGAATTAGGTTCCACTTACGCCAGTGACCTAGTTCGATTTATCAGGAGCTTCAAATGGTTCCCGGTAACGGGTTAAGGCTAAACTTTTTCCGTCCCAGCCAGTATTTATATTGAGTCCTCGAGAACTAGATTCCACTGGAGACAGGGAACTGACTCGATACACAGAGAGAAATAGGTTGACCCTCTTCTTTTCTAGGGGTTTTTATATGGGATCTAATTGCAGCTACAACTGTGGTATCAAAATGGGCCTCCTTGGCCTAAGTGTGCCTTTTTAGGCAGCCACTCTACATTATTAAAATTGCAATTAATAACGGTTATTCTAAAAATTTCGTGTACGAATTGCTAAAAAATAAAAAAATAAAGGTTAGGTACGTACTACTGAAACCCTAATCGCTGGTGGGGGAATTTCAGTATTCACCACAAGCAGAAGATTGTGAAAATAGCGGTGTCTACAAAATTGAATGTAATGACTGCAACGCTATTTATGTTGGTAAAACTAAAGATCCCTAAAAACTAGATTTTTAGAACGCACATCAGCAGCCAAAAAAAATCAGGCTACTTCAGGCTTATATAGACAGCTGATTGCTTACGGACACACACAACATCAATTGACCGATTAAAACTTATTTGTAATATTAAAGCCAGATGAATTCTAGATAAATATGAAATTTTAGAAATAAAATTGTTTATAAAAAAAAGTTGAACCGACTTCACAAAAATATGCGGTAATAGATATAAAATTAAAAATTATTTTATGCTTTTTAGCGCTTTTTTTGAAGTCGTTTCAACTTTTTTTCTTAAAACTATTTTATTTTACACTTTTTAGTGTCTTCTACTCTATGCAACGAAAAAGGAACCATCCAGATAGGTCCACGTTAAAGAGTTAGGTTCATCCCCCACATCCATCCCACAAAATTTTTTTTTCTCGTGGTATCAATTAAGAAACATACCCTTCCCAACTGAAAAAGAATCATCAAAATCGGTCCACGCGTTACGAAGTGTTAGACTACCCCACCCCAGATCATAGGACCAAATTATTCTCCTATTAGCAATAGGGGATCACACTCTATACAACAGCAAAAGAACCATCCAAATCGCTCAACGCCTTGTAAAGCTAGGTTCCACAGGTTTTTTCTCCTGGTATCAACCAGGGAACAAACTCTACCCAACAGAAAAATAATTATCCAAATTGGTCCACGCATTACGAAATTAGACTACTCCTCCTCCCTCCATAAACCAAATTTGACGATAAATATGTATGTGTACGTATATACACCGAATAAAGTAATAGTAATAATACTTCGCAGGCATATGGTCTAGTCAGAGTCAGTTATTGCTAGGTTAATGTAGCCAGAAGATGTCCCAATAAAACGAAACGCGTTGCGGCTATATTTGTTACAAATAAATAATACTATAGAACTAAACAAGTTGTAAGTTATAAAGTATCAGTAAAACTTTATTAAGTAAAACCATAAGTAATTAAATTCGCCTTTTAATTCTCATTACCCACCCGGAAGAGGAAAAACTAATACTTGATCGCATTTCCTTAGAATACAAAGTATTTCAATATAGAAAAAGTTCTTGTTTTTATTACCTGAACAAATGTTGTTCCAGCAAATAACAACAAATTTAGCCAAATGCTTAGAACGTTACTATACCTAAGGCACATAATATGTAGTTTCTCTCAGATATGTCATAAAAGCACGTGGTTCACAGCTCTGTATATTTTGCGTAGGAGAAAAATACAATTTTTCCATGCGCCTTTCCTGCAAAAACTTTCTGCAAACAACCCCTGATCTAGTACAATTTCAACTCAACAAGAAATGAACTAAGAGCTTTTCGGATGTCTCACTTCATCTTTCACAAGCTTAAGTTAGTTCCTCGGAAAAACTTAAACTGCTTCTACCTGCCTTTGCTAGAGTTACCACAGGTTGTAGATTATTTTAATTGCGAATGTTGATGGATATTAAATGGATCTGAGCTTTGAGGCTTAAACTTAATCAAATTTATAAACACAAAATTGCTTTTGGGATATTTAACTAAACGTTAAATTATACGAAGAAATTTCGCTTTTAGAGAAAGTACCGCTTTAATGAAAGCGGGCCAATTTTTTAATCGTCTGTAAAAACAAAATCCGCGATTTCAAAAATCTTTCTAATAAACAAAATTTTGGTGAAAAAAAACTGGAAATGGTATCAGAATATTTTCGTAAAGTTTTAATTTTAATCAGCTTGTACGTGTTTTTATGGCTATTTTATTTCACTGTGAACAATTTTGATTCTTTCTTGACTTTGAACATCATAAATTTATTTTTATCTGCACATAAAGAAAAAGTTTATATCTACAATCTCTTAAAATATACGAGAAATTCGCCGGTCAACAAAAGATTTTAAGAGACGGAAAAGATTAATATGGTTTTGGCGTAAAAATTCAGCGATTTACAAAATAACATTAACCCCTACTACGTATGCTCTAGTTCATAATTTATTTTGATTATAAATTAAATTATATTCGACCTTGAGGGATAAAATGAGCAGATTACAACGAATGATCTGTCTAAGTTTCACCGCAGCCATGCAAACTTCACCGACTGGAGATAGTATACCTATTCACAGTGAGTTGGAAGATCTGCAACAAAAAAAAAAGTACTGCCTACAGGTGAGAGCGGAAAAACTTTATTTTTTTAGAGAAATTTTAGTAGGGTGCTTAAACTGACTCTGGCCTCTGACACTATGCCTTCAAGTCCCTCGACATTTCAACTACCCACAATTAAAGTGAGGAAAAGTGAGCTTAGAACTGCCTCATAATTTCCCAGAGCAGACTCTTCTAGTATATGGAAGGTTCGAAAACCGATCAGAGAGTTCGAGCGGGTGTCTGAAGCGAGTCCCCTATATTAACACATTATTTCCACTAGGAGATATTTCTGCTGTGTTCCTAGTGAAAGCTTACGCCTTACTAGTATGTTCTTACGAAAAACTTAAGAGCTCGCAGCAATGCAAAAACAAAAGACTCAAGTTTCCTCACTTTCCTTACCCTAATTCCGTTCCGGCCGAAAACCATGCTACCACATCAAAGGGTTGTCCCCCAAGCTTTGGCTACATCGTATAAAAAAAAATAAGAGGACCTGCTCTAGTAGGAACATATTTGCCTTCTCCGAAAGTCAGGCAGCGATGAAAGCAATCTGTAACCAAATCAAAATTAGTCTGGAATGGTAGGTAGCTCTAAATTGATAGAGAAAAGAATAGACTCAACTTAGTTCGAAAGGGTGGATGAACTGGCAAGATATGGCTCCGCCATGAAGATTGTGAGCGCTGAGGTTTTCTAAACTCCACCACTAAACATCTTTTACGAATTTCTCTGCGCCTTTTTTAATTTATTTTTATTGATATTTAGTTTTCTTTATAGCAGTCTTACGAGTGCGTGTATCTGTTGAAAAGGTTCCAGCACTCTTTTCTGTGAGTCTCAAGCTGAGCAGTCAAAAATGATGGTTTTGGCTTCCATCCAGGTCTCGTAAGGGGACAAGATAGATCCTCTTTACTGTTGAGAGGATGAGGAGTATCTGAGAACAATGAAGTCTCAATTATGGCCCTATATTTATCCCAGTCAGTAGTCCTATAATTCCTAAATCCTAGTGGTTTAGATGGGCGGTCGTCAAGATCGAAAGGAATATAATACCTGTGATCGAAGAAAGAGTGTTCCTCGGACACCTTGCAATTTTTTATAATACGTCTGATATTGCCCGAAGCAGGATTCAGATTTCGAACTTCTTGCCTATTTCTAGTTGCTAAAGTAGGTTCATTACAAAAGTTACATAGGAGAAAGTTAGTACTTAAAGATAAAAGGAGTTGGATCAGTTAGTTGAGCGATATAATCACTATGTCATGGTTCCCGGGTTCGAGACCAGGTCCCCTCGTGGGTTTTGAAAATTGAATTAAAAAATCCACTCCGTCTCTGGGCTGTTGTGTAGCTCACAGCCATACAAAAAGCAAGACATTCAAGTATCCTCACTCCCCTTACCATAATTCCCTTCCGGAAAACCATGCTAACGCATCAATAGGTTGTCCCCTAGCCTTTTACCACATCGAAAAAAAATTATTCACCTCTCTTATTGATGTCGGCGCTACCCCATACTGTGTGATGTGCGTTGACGTCGTACCCTAAAACGAGCCTAATATTGCAAGCCTCCTAGCTTCCATACTATGTTGGATGAAGGTCCTTCGAGGTCATATGCAAGGTAAGAAGATACCAGCCAGTAGCATCTAAAGCCTATCTCCGGGCTACCCGCTACCGTGTCCTCATCAGGATTTTTAAACTAGGATGCAGGATCTAGTTCTACCAGTTTCTTGTAGAGAGTGAAATACTTCGGTATTGATAGCCCTCGAACCTGTCTTCCCACGGCCGTTCTTGGGCTTATACAATATATTCCACATCTTTAGCCAGACGAAGCAGGAGAGCAGCAGATGTCGCTTTGGAATAATAAAGATTAATCGGGGCCCTAACTTCCACCACTGTATCATTGAGCTCCTCCTGCACGAGAGCTCCGCCTCAAACGAATCCTCCTTCACTATAGAGAACTCCGTATCAGGCGTATCATCTTTCATTTGAGTCCGTGCAGTCTGATCCTTGTGGCCCGACGACCGCCCTGCCTCCACCGTTGCAGCAGTACCGGCGTTCTTCCTCTTTAAATCCTTATCTTTCCTGTACTCCATAAGGACTACAGAGGTAAACTCATAGTTTACAACCGTGTTTGTCTTTGCCAGAGGTTCCAGGGACTCTTTGTTGATGACGATGATCGCCGATCGGTGATTGTCAATCTTCCAATTGGCGGTGGGCAACTCAGACTTATTGTACTTGAAAGTTTCAAGCGCAGTGTTCGGCATTATTATTTATGAAGAGCTCACTGCACTGATATTTAATAATTTCCCGAAATAATTATTTAATTTTTTTTTATTTTCAGCCAAGTAGTGAGGTAAACAAAAATTTTAAGTTAAACGGTTTTATTTAACATTATATGATGTAATAAAAGCTAGCGAATAGTTATGAATCGTAGATGTGGGGCTTACAGAGATATAGACACTGCCTATTGGTAAGAAATCGATTTTTTTTATACGATGTGGCCAAACCCTAGGGGGCATGGTTTCGCCCGGAAGGGAATTAGGGTAAGGGAAGTGAGAAAACTTGAGTCTTGTTTTCGCATTGCTACGAACTAGACAACAGTCCAGAAACGGAGTGGATTATTTTCTTAATTTCTTAAAAGAACCTCACGGAGAGACCTAGTCTCGAACCCGGGACCCATCGCATGGTGGTCGTGCCGCTCAACGAATTGATCCAACTCCGCCTCGTATGATAAAGAGCAGTGACGTCCTGCAGTTGCAGAGATCTAGATCCACTTTCGGTCAATACATCAGTGAAATAAGTAAGTAATCAGGGGATCTGATCAGACTAAAGAGTTCAGCTGTTACACACTTATGGAAACTGGGAGGACACGAAGGCAGACTGGCCTTAATGTGGTCCTATTCGACAAAGTGCAGAATTACATTTACAAGCAAATAAAAATTATGAACAACGATATAAGTTAGTTACACGGTTATCCTGGAAACATGTCTTTCGCCTTAGACCTGACAGACCTTCCAAAACAAAGACTTCCACACACGATTCTATAACTCTTGACTCCGCTTATTTGAAACCTGTTGGACGCTAAAACATTGTGAAAAACTGCACCTTGATAAATTGACTTCGTCATTGCAACGCACTCCAGATGAAGCTTACAGATTCGAATCATCTTCGAAAAGCTAGGTAGAAGGAAACTGAAATTCTGTTGATTGTTCTGTGGTTACCCAGAAGGTGTTAATTTGACCAACTATACTTGTTGTCTTCATAACGGCCAGTCAATAGCTTCTTTTATTTTTGAAATAGATAAAGTCTATGTAAAACCTTCAAAGAGAAAGCAGACAAATGCTTCTTTCATAAAAAGTACTTTCAAATTATTTCGAAACTCTGCAAATATCAAGTGTGAAATAGGTTAAACTGGTGACAGTGGATACAAGGGAAAATTAAGTTTCTAAATTCGCGTCAAATCGGATTTCGATTTCAATAAGGATAAAAATTGAATGATTTTCTCTTACTGCTACATTATGTAATGGTAGAAGCGTCTTGGAGTTGAAGCTTGAATACAAATCAGGTGGGGAACCAAATAGCATCCAATCCTTCTTCGCCAGTAAGATTTTTATAAAAGAGATTTTACTGTACATTTTCATATTTGAGATTACTAAGGGAAAATATAATAATTCAAGTGAAAGGGGAAAATTTATTATTGATCGATTGACTAGGGGTAACTTAGTAGCAAAATATTAGTGCAGCAGATGATATATAGATAAGAACTTTATGAATGTAAGCAGAGTAAAAATACAAATATCGACCAATTAAATAAATCGGTGCTATTTTATTATTATATTTTAATCGATGTGAGCGATGATTCAACATACTACACAGTAATGGCTAATATATTAAAAATACCAGAGAAAGCAAAACTGCACGATGATCCTAAACGGTTCTTAAGGGTCGTTAACTCAAAACGTAAATATGATGGCTTCTTATAGAATATACAGGGTGTTGCACATAAGGTGTGCCAAAATAAGTAGGGCAATAGATCACAGCTAGGTAAGTGGTGAGTGATATGATTAGTATTAAATGGCCGTTAAACTTTAAACCATTACCATTCTTAATACATATTTCTCATAACCTTAAACAGCACAAAAGCCCCTTATGAGTTGCTGGGCGTACTTACACCGGAGTACACTGCATGGCCCAATACTTCACAGCTTATATTACACTAGAGATGGTCGATACTGTATCGATATACTGGGGTATCGATACTTTGCTTTAAATACCTCGAGGTTTTATAACGGTACTTCCAGCCCCTGATACTTCCAATCCTCGATACTTTTCTTTCAATACTTGAAGTATTGACCGTCTCAATATTTTGTGCATGAGTTGAATAATCGCTGGCCGGGACAGTAATACAGTATTAGTATGCAACAGCTAAAAGAATAAACAGTACAATGCTAGCTCAGTGGTATAAGTATTTTGTATTTTCATTTTGTCGGTTGGAGGCGTTGGAAGATGAGATATTATTATATCACAAATGTCAAAATTCGAAAGCTTTATTCATCTGCTAAAAAGTTCTTGCGAAATTTCAAATTAATCATTTGCTAAAAACGTATATGATATCAGCCGCTGAGATGAGTCTTCATTTGTAAAAATTTATCAATCAAATTGATATATCTTCTGAGCAAATCGATATTTTCATATTTCTCAATGATGTTGCTGCAAATTGTTTTGCAAAAAAAAATCAATAAGATAATAATTTTAATTAATATGCAATTTCCACACCATATATATATTTTTAAATTTTTTAACCATATGGTTCCAATACTTTTGAGTATCGATACTTTTCCAACGGTATATTTGTATCTAAGTATCGATACTTTTCGATTCGGTTACCACCTCTATATGACACTATCCAAAAAAAAACTTAAAAATACTCCACAATGTTACGACAACTCGCTATAATTGTGAAAAATTTCAAGAACCCATATGCCCTAAGTGTAAGAAATCCTTTCATTTAATGCGTTGACCGCTAAGTCTTAACGGTCACATATTATGTGAACATTATTATTTTTTGTATATTTATTATTTTTACTATTTTATTTTACTTACTGAATTGTTATCAATATAAAATGCACAAATCATAATAAAAAGAAGTAATTAAATCGATTTTTATCAGTTTAAGAATTCGTCCCTGAAGAGGTTAAACTCAAAATTTATCACATATCACATAAGCAATCGTTAATGTCACGTATTAAAAAATATGTATGATTAATAAAATTTATTAATAATTTATGTAAATTTCAATATACACACAGTGAGAATACACCAAACAAGACGTAATTGTGTCAACTTAATTTGTAACATGCTTTAATTTTAATAATTCGGTGCCTTATAAACAGCTAACCAGCAAGCTTACCGCAATTATTGCATACTTGTTTGCTTAATTATGCGCTTTGCGTGTAGGTTTATTAATGTATAATTTTTATTACTCACTAATTAAATTATGTGTTTAATTACAAAAATTCCTAAGCTGGGTGGCAGAAATTATGAAGGATTAAACATGACTAGGCCGATTTTCAAAGCAGAGCTAGCTACAACTTTTTATGGTCTAGTAATATTTATGAAAAGAGACATTCTACATGACGATACTAACTCTGAAAGGAAATAAGTCCTTTAAGTTCGTTTACATATCACATATTCATAATTTATTACTGTCGGGCTCTGATGGTTTCATACCTAGGTTTTTACCATAATCACATCTACACTAAGTTAATTAAGTTGAATATTTGTTGGCCACATTTCCAATTTAGGCTGTTTAATATTTAAATACTTGCACTTAAAGTGCCGAACGGAAAATAAACATATATTCTCCTTATTTACATAATCTTTAATCGAAATCAAAAATTTATACAACCGTCAGCCATGTTCGCAGCGTATAAAACGCAATAAAATAATTTCTTTCAAAAATGTTTACAAATATTTTTTAGCAAACATTTCAGTACAAATATCACACATCATGAGCAGGTTATTCCTCATGTTGGTATACATCGTCGTCGGGAAATCATATATTTATACAAAAAGGAAATGTTCCCTAAATTTACAAAGAAATAGCCTTCGGCTACACTCAATATATTAAACGTTCTCATTAATAATTTCTGGCTGTTTGAAATTTTTACAGCCTTATTTGCTTTTCTCAGATAAACGACTTTTTTCAGTTTAAGGTGAATTCTAAATTGGCAGTTCCTTAGGCTTTAGGGGTATAAACCCAGACTACGGAGGCTAAATACTCTTTCTCATTAACGTAAGTTTTGGCAAGTGATTTAAAAAAAATTTTCAATTAAAATGTGCATATCTTTTCGGAGTGAATAAATTGAAAATATTTATTACTTTTGTTATTTAGTGCTATGTACAAGTTTGATACCCTATCAACAGGTACTTCACACTCGAAAGCTATTAAATTTTCGTAAACGAGCAGTAGTAGTTGTTGGTAGCTGCACACTGAAACGACACTTCGATATTAGTTACAGCCGACTCTAGATATGTACAAGCCCGGAAGTTGACACAAACAGCTGAGCATTAGTGGTGCAAACAATCCAAAACTTCCGACAGTAAAGAATAGGAAAAGGTTGATAAATTGTACTTATTTGTAGTATATTTCGCAGTATTTTTAGAGTACAACATGGAATTTACTTGACGTGAACTTATAAACGTTCTAAACATTTTGGTCACGATAAAGAATCTCTCATTTAGAATTTTCATGTGTTTTAATTGGAAGACTCTTATCAGAATTGGATAAAAAGTTAAAAACAACCAGAAATACCGAATATTACGTTAAAACGTTAAAAAAATCGGAGAATATTTGGTGTCACCAACAGTCACCGCGGTGAAAGTTAAAATTCACAAAATTTTAGCCGTGTCGCAGTAAAAAATTCTGCTGCAAGGAAGGTATTCGAAAACACCAGATTTGGTGACAAAGTCTCTGATTTGGCATCACTGCAGTCATGTCCCCTTCTCTTTACTCAGTTTGCCTATATAAAAGGCAGATCAACAGAGATTGCCTTAAATAATATTATTAGCAAGCTTTTTATGTTAAAGAATAGCTGCCTGGTGCATAAACGAAGATCTCACCATTCACCCTAACAATGCTGTTTTTGTGCCGTTCACCAGAAGGCACCATTTGGACCTTGGTCGAATTTCGATCCGATGCACGGTCATTGAGTACTCCACTATTGTGAAATACTTGGGCATTAACGCTCGCCTTGACTTTATCCTAAATAAGGCTGCACAAGCCCTATGAGCGTGTTGAAAACTCTTCGGAAGGACGTATGGTCGGTAACTTTCTTTAAATAATGAAAACAATTTAGTACGAAAAATTATTTTTCTTTTTGAACTGAATAACCGAAAATGATTCTCTGGTTATACAATACGATTGCAAAAACCGGTTGGTAAAGTACTGACGTGGAGTATTTCCTCAAGGCTTACTAAAGAGTGCTTCGCCGCCCTCCAATAACGAGCCGCCTATAACAGGGTGACGCTATGTTCGATACCGGCTCACCCTCTTTTAGATACCTGGTAACGCGGGTATTGAGGGCAATGAGATTGCTGATGAGATAGCTAGGAAGGGTTCATCCTCTTTACTACTCTTATTCCGAAAACGTTAACTAACACAATTTGCGAGCGGCTTAAGATTCCAGTAATTAGGAACTCTCCTGTTAATTAGATACTCTTAGCTTAAATATCCTGGACCACTTAGCAGAGAGGTAAGTAGGGTAAGACAGTGCTTATAGTATAAGGGGTGAATAAAGTATATGAAGCAAATAGAATTTAATACATCTCTACCTCTAGAGTGTATTCGTAAACTGAACATGTGTGCATTAGTAAATAAACTGATGCTGAGTTGGGTTAGAGGGTAGTTAGGAATTAGTATGGTTTACAAATAATACGGACGAATTCGAAAAGTGAATTCCTTGAATTTCCGGGATTCAGAAGATATGTTGCCCTAGGAAGGTGCAATGTAAAAAGACTGATCGGGATGAGACAGAGGCTCAATGTGAACTCCTTAAGACATTTAAAGTGGCACCAGGAACATCATATAGTGCTGCCCAAAATAGTGTTCTAAATTTTGATCAAAAGACTCTGAGATGTAAGTTCGGGTGACATCTAAAAGAGCCTGTTTGGGAAATGAGTCAGAGGTTCAATGTGAACTCCTCAGGATACTCCAAAGTGGGACCAGGAACGTCATATCGTGCCGTCCGAAATAGTATTTGGAATTTTGATCGAAAGACTCCAAGATGTCGCCAAAAGATATAAGTCTTGCTGCAGACGACACCTATACACGGAGAGAACAATTTTGGCTTGAAATACGAAAATTTTGGTAATAATTACAGTTCTAAACTGTAAACGCTTTGCAACTATCAACAGAACAGCACCGTAAAATTTTCTGAACGATAAACCCCGAGTATCAGCGAAGAGCACGGGGCAAATAACGGTGAAGAACTGTAAAATTTGCCGGTAAGTTCGAAAAAAAATTTTGCATTATTATGCATATTAAGCAATTTTACGGTGCGTTTCCGTAAGAATTGCCTATAAAGGATCGTACATTTTATGCCTAGTTGCTTCAATTTTGACATAATGTGAAACTTGCAACACGATTATGGTGAGTAAGATCGTAATTTTACTGGAATTTTCTCTCCATATAGATTTTGTCTGGAAAAACGGGGAATGTTTTGAAGATATATTCAACGCACCAGAAAAGGAATTTATAGTCTCATTGATTCTAGTGCCTCCTGTTTTTTTACATTTCTAAACAAAATAATGCATGCGTGTAGATTTTTTTTTTTTATACGATATGGCCAAATCCTAGGGGACAACCCTTTGATGCGTTAGCATGGTTTTGGCCGGAAGGGAATTAGGGTAAGGGAAGCGAGGAAACTTGAGTCTTGTTTGCATTGCTGCGAGCTAGACAACAGCCCAGAGACGGAGTGGATTATTTTAATTTCCTAATAAAATTTCACGGTCATCTTTGCTTCAACCCGGGACCCATGGCATGGTGGTCTTGCCGCTCAACGCATTGATCCAACTCCGTCTCCATGAAGGGATTTATATTGTAGGGTGGCATAGTGTGTCCCATATTTCGGAACTCAAAAAATCGTCAGCTGCGGTATGAAGTGAGGGCTCCGTCGAACCTGTGGTGACTTGATGCGGTGAAAATAAGTAAAAGAAATTTCTGGAATTAAGTTTCTGAACTTCTAGAATTAAGCATATAAAATGAGCTAATTAACGGCCTGGTGAGTTAGTTGTATTTGAAACAGTGAAGTCAGAAGTTTAAATAAGTAAAGTAAAACAGTGTATTGTGAAATTGTAAAAAAAAGTGTGACACTAACTAATCAGTGAAATGAATAAAAACTGTGAACATTTGTGATTGAAAATAAGCGAGCACCAACTATGTTACAATATTATTACATTTGAGTAATTTTCTGGCAATTCTGGTAGATTTATGTCGCCCTCATTAGCTAGAGAGTAAGTAAACATCCGTTAGTCGTCAGGTACGCAGGGGGAGTTCACATGTCCAAAGGGGCGAACGACATGTAACAGTACGTGTTGTAACTGCGTACATTGATGCCAGTGCGACTACAACCTCCTCGCGGTGGCAGCTGGAAACAGACCCTGACATTGTCATGTCTCTGTCAGTAATGTTGGCTAATTGAATTCAGGCTCTGTTAAAAAAATTATAAAAGATACGTAAATCCAAGGTGAAAAAGCATACGCCGGGGATGCGTAGTCAAGGGAAAGCTTGGTCGTTACTATGCGAACTTTAGATACCAGGCGACGTCCGGCCCCAATTTAGCTGTATCTGGCAAGCCGGCTCTGCCAGACGGACTGTCTTTCCGAGCTTAATCGCTGGACTAAGAATGAAATAATAAAAACTAAACAAAAAAAAGCAAAGAAGGGGAAGAAGGAGGAGACGAAAACTGCGGACGGGGCGGATGATGTCGATTGACGACTTATTGAGCAGCGAGATGGAGGCTTGAGCTTGGGCGAACGTGAGAAGAAGGAACTCTTCAAGTAGCCAGGCAAGAGCATGCTTACTTAAGAATGCCCCTCAGAGAAAAGCTTGCGAGGGTATGAAGAGAAGAAAGCGGTGCCGGAGCGCACGCAAAACCCTTGAGAGGCTGGAAAGGATGGACACAGCATCCATCACAGATACAGCGCCACGGTGACATGGGCTAGGAAGGTCCTACTTTCTGACTCGTACGATATCCCCTACACGAGTAAAACACTCAACGTGACGTCCGTCGGAGGACCTGCCTTGACTGTGAGAAAGAGGGTACCTTCCTTAGACGAGGACATAAACAAATTTTTATCGGTGCAGGACTCGAACGCCGAAAAAACTGCTAAATAATTCGTTTTGAAATATGATTGCATCTTTCAAAATTCGGTTGTTAATTAAAGAGGAAATCTTATAGTAATATATAATGAATTATTTCTTAAATAACCCTTAATTAAACTTTTTTAACACTTAATTAACAGTAAGAATTAATTAAGCTTTTCTTCTTATCCACATTCCGCCTGTTTCCTTTGCTGAAGTCGATTGAATTCTCAACCGCGTACATATTAGCATAGTAAGGAACTCATTAAGATCTTAAGTTTTTCCAGAAGGACACTATTCTCTGGAAAGCAAAATGCAAATTTCTTTCTCATTATTAAAAATCTGTTCCAATAATTAAGCTTTCGATTTCGAAATTGCGGAAAACAGTCTTCAACTTCTTTTATTGCAGGACATTCTTAATATCCAGTTGATTGTAGAGATAATGAAAAATAAATTTGAATGCAGGATGAACAGTTTTCCTTGCCTTAATGACTCCTATAAAATTGCAATAGTGACTGGCTAATAAAAAAAATCTATAGGATTTTCGCTTTCTTTATCCTTTTACCTTTCATCGAAGGATTACAAAATGGGTAAAATTGCCCAATTAAGAAGAGAAATCGTAACAGTTGTAACAATTAATTTATAGTCGATGCGAAGAAATGGAACTTATTTAGGAGCCCTACAAAGCTCAACTTTCCTGTATTTACACACAAAAAGATTTCGCTTAAGAAATTGCTTCCATTTATGTTAATTACATGAAAATTTAAGAATATTTCGATGTAGTATTTCACCAATAATGTCCAAAAGGAACGTTCTGTAGAAATTGCTGAAATTTATGAGATACGATTAGTATGATGAAAATATTGGAAAATTTATGACATGGCCGTTTCCAGCTCAATACGCTACAAAGGTCTTTCATATGTGTTGCTTTCAGAGGGTAAAATATGTCTGGGGATGGCTAAATCGACTTTTAGGGTACAAGGATGAATTCAGCAGTTTTATGGGTACTATTGGGCGCCATAATTTTGCTTTATTTTTTCGTGTTTTGAAGTAATAGTGTTGCATGAATGCAGTAAATTGTTAATGTGAAGTATCCAATTAAGGGTTCAAAGTTCTATGCTATCGTACGTTTATGTTCTGTTGTGTAATTTGGGTAATTTTTTTCAATATAGGTGGTCAATACAAACGGTGTAATTATTTACTAAAGCATTGAAAGATAAAGGTTGAATTGAACCTCATAAGACTCATACGACTCTTTTTATGATACAAAATTGCGACTTTTATCAAATTTAGACGAAATTTATATCCAACATATGCACCTGTTTCAAACTCTTTCTATCAACACATTTTGAGTTTTCCTATTATATTAACATTTACCTTAGATATAGGCCCGATATAATAAAAAATATCCAAAAATACGCACCATAGGTTTTGAAGATTCCCTCGGTTGTATTTATGTTTTCACGTATTTATTTTTTGCAATTAGTCTATAAATGGTGAAGGTGGACGAGACGTAAAGTCTGTCTGTCTCCTAACCCGAAATACCCCTTTACGGTTCACCTTTGGAGTACCGTAGGGCAGCCACCTTGTTCGCTTATTATTCTTTGATTTCATTCCACTCGAAAATTCTATGCTATCTTAAATATGAGCAAATGTCCTAACATATCCCTTGTTCTTTAAATACTCCATATATGGATGCCTTTTAAATCGGCTTGACAAAACCAAAGACTAGGTGTCTCGTTCAATACTAGCTTCTCTTTTGAAGATCATATAGATAATACGACTGGTAAGGCTAACATTACCTTAAACTTCATATAGTCCAGGCCTAAGGATATTAATTATTCGCATATTACTAGGATGCTCTACTTTACATTTGTTTGATCAATTATTGAGTACGCAAGTCTAATATGGTTACCTTTCTATGTGGTCTATGTGTCGAGTTCTGAAAGTTTGCTCTTCGTGGCCTTCCAGGACACAATGAACGTTTTTGCCGCCGCCCACTGCTAGACTTAAATGGATATGCCTGGACTTTCTGGAGGGAGCAACAACGGAGCTGTTGAGTTAGAATGCCTGCAAAGGAATGGATATTAGCTCCTCTGAATTGTTATTTTAATACATCTGTTGCGATGTTTGATAAAACATAACTCGCTCCATATGTCGTAGCTCGGCATTAATTTTCGATTGACTGGGGCAGATAAAGCTACGTATCGTCTTTTCAATTTGTCCTACGATCATATCTATGGATACAGAAGACATCAGTGAAAAGCTTTAAGACACAACAATTCCCCCATTGGAACCTCTGAGATGAGTTTGCGTGGCAAATACTCTGTGGTTGCGTCCTCAAAAACAGAGTGGGCACACTAGAACTACCTGCACTAATCGTTATTATCCTAGAAATTTACGGCATAGTAACAACACTTTCTGGAGGAGTCTAATGATGTAAAACACTATCAATCTAAGATTCTTTCTTTGCTAGGTAAGTTTTTAAATCGTATTTCCTTTACTTCTTACTCGGCCTTCTTTTCCTTTTGATGGTTTCTGAGTCATAAATAGTGCCCGGTGTCATTCATTCCACATACAATTAACTCGCGCCCAACGGATGCCACTAACTATCATACATGGCATGAAATATTGCATCAGGTGTACGTGTGCGTCGTTCACAGCCTAATTCCACACAAAAAAATGCTTTTATCCTCCCGTGAGGAGGGTTGGGAAGGGGTGGAGAGGGCGTGGGGTGAGGAGGGGAAGGGGTCGTATGACTTCATTCTGATAGTTAAAAAGTTGCGGCGGGGTAGAGGAGGGGCCGGGGACGGTGGAAATTTGGAGAAATATTCATCCCCCCTCCGACATAACACTATACTCTTATTTTGGAAAAGGCAAATTATAATAACATTTGTCCTAAATAGTAAACTTAGCTGGAAGCCTAATATCGAAGAAATAACGCTACAGTGGCATCGTACTCGTGCAAAAGAGCAATAGGCAAGATATGGGGTATGGAACCACTGGGTTGTTTATAGGCTATATACTAGTATAATACAACCCATAATAATTTATGGGGTAGTCGTATGGACTGGACAAATTGACCCACCAGAAAGGTTTAAAGGATGGTAGCACAACTAATAATAGATGTTCTTGAAACCACACCTTCTAAAGCCCGCAATACTATTCTCAACCTTCTACTGGTAGATGTTTTTGGGAATCAAAACGCATCTTCGTCTTCCATTAGGCTCAACTCAGTCCAGTCTCGGAAAAGCTCTGACTACGGACACTCCGAAATTCTGGACGATAGAGTCGCAACAAACACTGACTATACCACACCCAAGCCTTACCTTAACGCCAAATTTGATTCCTTTTTCCCTACCAGGTCGGAATGGAAGAAAAGCCTTCCTCAATAGGCAGAGTTAGTGCATCTCTTCACTGTTTCAAATGGGACTCACCATTTCATTTCGCTTACCTGACTATTGTAGTATTTTTCAGGCAGAAATAATGGCTATAAAGGTAGCTGCAAACCGTTTGAAGCACATAACGCTGCCTACGGATAACACCTGTATCTTCTCAGATAGGCAGGTTTCTATTTAATCCTTTACGATAGCGTATCCAACCACCAAAATAATTATAGCATGACGCTCGACTTTAAATTTTTCATTTTCAATTTTCATTTTTAGCCATTATTTCATAGGCAGACACGTCTACAGACTCGGCACAAATGACTTATATTGGAGTTACCAAGAAGAGGAGGAAAAGGGAAAGAAATTCCACCTCCTCTGCAATTGTGCGGTTCTAGCCAACCGCAGGAACCGGGCTCATCATTTTTTTCAAGAGTTAACCGAATTAGGCTTCACTGATGTCAAGTATCTAGTTCGCTTTATCTGGAGCTCGAAATGGTTCCCAGCTACTTCATTTCCTTCCTATTCTCTAGCCAACAATATCTGCTGGCTCCCTGAGAACTTAATTCTATTGATGATAGATATCTACCTCGGCCTACTAAAAAGCTAGAGGTAGGCTCTCCTTAGGGGTCTAAACTGCGGGTAGGAGCCACCCTAACGTAACCTAACCTAATAAATATTGTTTTTAACTTTCAAATTTTTTAAATATTCTTTGTAATATTTACCTTTCTAATATATAGCGACAACAAAATTAACTACTGTCTCCATTTATCTCCAACTATGTTTCCAACGTATCTGGCAAGATAATATAATGAAATGTTTTGAACTGGTTTAGATGGTATTTGTAGCCAATATTTCAAAACAACAAATAATTCTCTGATCTCTCTTTATTCTGTTTCGAATTCCATATCTTGTAAATTAAAAAAAAAGCACTGACCTAAATTTTCACGTTCATTGTAAAGCGAATCAGACCCAATTGTTTGTAAACAATTCCTGAAAATCCGACACAAACACCCTATGGAGCTGTTTGTACAACCTTTTTGGGGTAAATCCTTTACTGACATAATGACACTTCCATCATTTTCTGGAATGGTTTTGTGGGCTCCCTTGTTGGCACCGTTCTCACACTTGTAGTGACTGCTTGTCATCCCTTTTCACAAGTTCTATAGAAGTGCCCAATTAAACACCTTTTAGCTATAAATTTTGTGATTTTCGTGATTTATGAATTTTCTTATTATCACAGGTAATTCTAGAATAGACCAACAAACAGGATTGTGTACTTCACGGGTCTCCTTAAATTGCAAATTTCTTCTGTAAAGGCTTTAATATGCTTTAAAAGATTACAAAGCTGGAGTTCGTACCCTATTAAAAAGATTCCTTTCTAAGATTCAAGGTGCTAAAATTTGCATTTTGCTTTTTGTGTGAGTGTGAAGGAGTTTTATATTTATTTATCAATTTTGATTGTGTTTTTCACCTTGCTCATATATATCAACATACCAATAATTATAGATAAAAATTGTTTGATTACAAGAAATGAAAGATTTTTTTCTGAAATTATCAAGAATCAATATTAAAAAATTTTGTAGCACTTTATGATTGAAATTATTAAGTCGAAAACACTAACAGAAGTCGAAGAAAGAGCAGAAATATTTAATGTAGAAAGATTTTATTATTCCTGTAAAGGGAAACAACTGGCTCTAGAAAATCTCTTCGGAAATCGAATATATGTACATTTGCAGAAGAAGTAAATTTATGGTAAAAGCTTTTATCTAAAACTGTTCTGTTTCCTATTTTCAAGATTGTTTACATTCAGCCTACATTATTTCCTGTTCACAAGAATAATTACCTCAACCTTTGTTACAATATTCGATTAATTTTTGATATTTATCTTCAAACTACCCTTGATTACCAAGCTACCATTAGTTTCCATAGATATCATTAGTTACCATAAGAAAGCCCAACTTTTATCCTATTTCAAGGACGACGCATGGTTCCCAATTTCTATTCAAATTAGATCTGTTTAAGCACATGCCACATGTTCTCCATAAATATAATGACTTGAAAGTTTCCTTAATTTCCTGTGGGATAGGAAGTACTGGATATTTTCAACGTAAGTAATGTTTTTGGTGTATTTTCTCGAGAGTTTTGTACGTTTATGGATGGAAAAGACTTGAATTTTGAGGTAAATTAAGGTGTATACATATTTATCTTAAGGTGTCCTTAATTCAAACGAAAAAGGATAATGACAAAATAAGAATAATGGAATAAATAGAATAAAGTAAAATTGTGTATAACTCGGAAATTAATTGTTTTTAAATATTTACAGTTTCTGAAATTTGCATTTTTGACATTGTATGTGGATTAAGCGTCCCAAATTTACTCTATACGTCCCACCGTACCGAAATTTCACGTTTTCAGGGATGAAAGTGTAAATTTTTTCTTGGGAGGAAAAATTCTTAATATTTTCGTACGGGTAAAATTGAATCGAGTTTTTCTTGCGGGCAAAAAAAAAACGAACTAAACAATTCCTCCAATCAATTTTTACCCCCGGAACAACCGTAGCCCCAGTGCTGAACCAACTAGCCTCTATAGGAGCATATCATAACACCATATTAATAGAAATGGAGACTGGAACGCGAGACACAACCCCTGGGAGACTCGGCAGAAAACTCACACGGTTCAAAAATTGCAAAATAGATTTCGAACATCGGACCAATCTCGGGATTGCAAATCATAGCCCCCTACACACCCACATTCACCTAGAGTTCTTCCATACTGGACTTACTTTTGACTACAGAAACGCAGAACGGGACATTGTATGGACAATATAAATGTGAGACGGTGTCTTCCTTCTCCGACAACTTGGCGGTCAAACTTGTAATAGACTTGGGCGACAGCCCAATCCTCCTGTATTCTCCTACATTGGCGGACGACTGGTCTACTTTCAACCGCCCTCAATTCCAAAAAATATATGGAAGTCGTTTCAAACGATTCTCCGACACAAGATACCGATATTACCAACCTAGAGATAGATAACTGGATCGAGGAGTTTAACACACATGTTTTCGAGGCCAAAAAGAGACAAATAAAACAAATACCACCGAAGAGGCAAAGAAAACACATGAAACTCCCTCAACACATCACTAATCTCATCAAAACCAAAGGCAAATGGATGAAACACTTGAGGAAGTTGTACCTGCGTTCCGTATCAACTGTCTGCAGAAGATTATCCACGAAAAAGTTGAAGTACACCTTTACTCACAATTCCAAGATAGGCTGAAAAAAATATAGCCCGGACCAAGAAATTTTTAACATAGTAGGCAAACACAATACAACGAAAATAGCGAAGCTAAAAATACAAAATCAGGAGACGTCCTCGTCGGACGATATCCTAATAGCCTTCCACACCTTCAATAAAAACCTTTATAGGGGTAAGATTCCAACACACCATAATCAACTAATAACACAGGTGTGAAGAAACAGTCGATAATTTCTCAACAAGAAATACTAATCCGAATAAGAAATGGAAGCCAAACTTCACTCTCACACAAGAAAGCAACATGTAAGTTTTGAATAAATGATATATTTGAAAAATTCTGTGACATGGATAAGGCCATCCCGGCTTATAAGATCAGCTTCAGGAGGGAGCACTCCACAAATCACGCTTTAATCAAACTCCAGTGACGCAACGAACAAGTTAAAATCCAAAGAATGCACAACCGTAGCAACAATAGACATTGAAAAGGCGTTTGATAGTGTTTGGCATAGAGGATTAATCTTCAAACTAATAGCCTATACCGTCACAGACCAGCTAGTCAATATATTCACAGATTTTCTAACCAACAGAAAACTTTACATTACCGTCAATGGAAAAATTTCCGACGCAATAGATGTACACTCGGGAGTTCACCAAGAGTCGATAACGGGACCTGCACTCTATAACTTTTTTCTGTCCGGCTTCCCTCACATTCACCAGGCCGGCGTTGAAACCCCAGAATCCAGAGCAATTTTATATGCTGATGACACTCTTGTCTATGCCCATAACAAGATACCACACAAAGCCCTCGACAAAATAAAATCACATATAGAGGAAATTAATTACTATTACAAGACTTGGGGCATTAACATAAACACCAACAAGACAGAACTCCTTTGCATAAGAAACACGTATAACAAAGGACTCCCAGGCATCGCCAGCAAAGCAAAAAACTTAAAACGAGATAAAGTATCTTGGCTTGAACATTAACAACTTCCTCAAGCCAAACCCACAAGGCAAAAGCAGCACAAAAAGCATATGGGATCCTCTTCCCGCTAATCAGACACTCAAGTATCAACTCCAAAACAAACCTACTGATATATAAGTAGCTGATTAGACCAACTACTACCTATGGATACGTAAATTGGTTTCACATATCTCCAACAACAGCTCAAAGACTAGAGGTTTTTGAACTGTACGGGGGCCTACTACCAATCAAAAGACAGGAGATTCTCAAATAAATATATATACTCCAAAGCCGGAATTAAACCACTTATCAAATACATGATGGTACTCTCAATAAAGGTTGTAACAGGGCTAAAAGATCATAACAACCCTCTTCTGAAAGAAATATACGACAGAGATACCTTCTTTAAAATTGACGACTATTACTCCTCGCCCATAGCCCTGGTAATCGGGACATCTGAAGAATGGCTAGAAGACACTAGTGACACAAATCCAACGCCCAAATATTATAAACCAGAGACAATTGTATAACAACATAGAATTACATGCGCTAGCTACGTATAGCCCCTTAAAAATAGTCTGCTAAGCAATGTAACAAAAGATATTGTAATATCCTCGATAGACTATTGAATTACGATCTTAAATGTTAATCTTAAACACTATCTTGAATGTACCTTAAAATAAATTTATAAAAAACCAAACAACAACTCTCACAACCAAATATGCTAATTACACATAAATGTCAGAGCGAATATTTAGTAACAAGATATGTAAAATATTCTCAAAGATCCAGCATAGGAATAAGAATTTCATGTCAACTCGAAGTATTTAACGTTAGGGCACATTGTACCTCTCTATCAGAAATTACATCACGAATGTATTTTCTTTGCTTTGTGTAAACTTTACCACATAAGAACTATCGCTCGTATGTATGAAAACTCTTACTGTCCCAGCGGAAAAAAAATCACTTCAGAAGCCTTGATAGAGCGCTTCTTTGGAAGCTTAGAGTGCTTCACCCTCGTATCCCAGTACATTTATTTTTTAACATTGCATGTCCGCAGAAGGGAACACTGCAAATACCTTCTTTGAAAGCGCTTCTGAAGAACTTCATAGGAATACTAAGGGAAGCAGTTTTCAAGCTACTGCGGGTTTAAAAAGACTTTATAAGGGGACAGTCAAAGAGAAAAGTTTCTATAACGAAATAAATGAATATTTTATTCAAAATTTTATTTTAACAAAAATAATAAAATATACAAATTTCTAAAAAATCTCCTATAAATGATCCTTACCTTCCAATAATGTTAATTATTATGTTATTTTCACTAAATACTAGAAACTTTTATCATAGTATGCTTACGAGGCAGTAGAAAATGACAAAGCTTCAAAAGAGCTCCTAATTAACTATACTGAGGTAGCGCTTATATTATTTCCCGCTGGGGTCAGGTTTATTGAGCCAAAAATTTTAGCTCATAGGAAATTTATTGTAAATAGCTAAGTATTGAAATTGTACATTGGTCATGTAGTCGAATAAAGATAATCTTGAATCTTCATTTTTGCCCGCAAGCTCACGCGCAGCATTTTTCCATGCAACAATTCCTATCCCACTTTTGCTCAGAACTTTAAAATACGTCACTTTTACTCTCAGCCTGTGACTTATACTTATAATTTCGCGATTGTCTGGAATAATGTAAAGGGACAGACAAACTAAGGACCAGGTGAAGAAGCTCGATGCAGGTAATATACAAACTAAGGACCAGGTGAAGAAGCTCGATACAGGAAATATACCCAGCAGCGAAAATACAAATGTCCAGTCAACTCAAGATTCATCATCGGTTGGCTTGAGAACCAGGCAGCAAGTGTCGGAGATCTGCAAAGTTGAGTCGATTCTTTATCTGAGAAGATAGATGATATACAGCTGAGGGATTGGATAAGTGCGGGAAACATGAATTTTGAGACCCTTCTCACAGCACAAGTAAAGGAAAAGGCCCGAAAGTCGTTAATTTGTAGTTATATTCATCACTGGCTGTCTATCAAGACAGATTCTTGAATTTCTAGTATTTCTGCTGTAAGGTTTCAGAATTTTCTACTATTGTGTTCTAACGACTTTTAAGTCTCGGGGCTCGAATTACACGGGGGGGATAATTCCAACAACTTATTAAAAAAAATTTACATTTGAAAATAACTTAAGTACAGAACCCTCGAAGCATGAACAACGTTTATTACAGGTTGTTTTCGGGAATACTAAGCTCCATGCCTTCTGAATTAGTAAGACTTGGTTGAATGAGAGTGTCTCATCAACGATACCTGGTTTGAACCTGCACAGAAATGAGTGATCTGATCGTATTGGGGGAGGAGTTGCCGTTTATATAAAAGACTGTCTGCAACCTAGGGTGGTTGAGAGGTCCGGTGGCCAGGGTATTGAGTTCGTAGCTGTGGAATTTATTTGTCTTTATTGTCCACCTAACCGCTTCGTCGAAGAACATGTTAGATGCTTTAAGGAAGTGGTTGCCCTATTGAGGCAGCGCTACGCCAACAATTATAGGTGGTGACTTTAATGTTAACCTTTCGAGATCTAATATTACAAGTGATAGTTTTAATGACCGAATCCCTAGACCTTAGGGTTGTTAACAATCTGCCAACTTACTTCAGAGCAGCTCAGTCATCTATCCTAGATAACTTCATAGTAACTAATCCCGATGATATTTCCTTCCATAATCAATTAAGTCCATGGAGTTCATTGGACCACTTCATATTATTTATAGCAGACAATTTTGTATTCGATACGTATAATACAGCTCGGCGAACCTTTCAATATAGGGACTACAATGCAATCGACCTCCTAGCTGTGTTGGAGTACTTTTCATCAATTCGTTGTGATAGGATCTTTTACGTCACTTTAGCTGATGCAAAATTTGATCTATTGGAGTATTTTTAACCGACTTCCCAAAAACAAAAAAGTTATTAGTTCGACGCGTATTTTTTTTTTTATGTCTGACCGGACATAACTTCGTAACGCGGGGTGGGGTTGGAACCTAACTTTGTAACGCGTAGTCCGATTACGATGGTTCATTTTCTGTTGTATAGAGTATTATCCCCTATTGCTAATAGGAGAATAATTTTTGTTCCTATGGCGGTGGTGGGGGAGGGGGAGGGGTAGTAACTTCGTAACGCGTGGACCGATTTCGATAATTCCTTTTCTGTTCGGTAGAGTATGTTCCTTGATTGATACCATGAGAAAAAAAGTTTAGTGGAATGGTGGTGGGGTAAGGGGTTAAAACTATCTTTTAACGCGTGGACCGTGGTTGCCCCTAGGATTTGGCTACATCGTATAAAAAAAACAAACAAAAACACCTCTCAGTTCCCTAAATCTTGGAAAAGTGCAACGGTTGTCCCAATTCCGAAAAAACGGTCACCCTCAGCGTCTGAGGACTATAGTCCGATTAGTTTGTTCTGTTTTCTAGCAAAAACACTCGAGAAACTAATGTTCAGTCAAATGCAATCCTACTTGGATAACAATGCACTTTTCAAAAAATTACAATAACGATTTCGGAGAGATTATAACTGTGAAACTGCACTCATAAAAGTTGCAACGAATATTAGTGCGGACCTTGATCGATTGAAATGAAATGAAATGTGATCCTTCGTTTTGCTTGATTTCTCCAATTCTTTTGATAATGTGCTTCATGATTCATTCATACATAATTTCTTATGCTGACGCACACAAAGAGTAAAGGTTGGTCATGTGTATTCTACCGAGTTGTCGGCGTTATCTGGTGTTCCACAGGATTCGATGTTGGGACCACTTCTCTTTAGTTTATATAGTTGGGATATCGAGCAAGCTGTTGGTAGCGCTATGGTATACATGTACGCAGACGATGTGCAGCTTTACTTGAGTTGTTGTAAAGGGCTTGCAGAACATTGTGTAGAAAGAGTAAACGTGGTGCAATACAAATGATTTAAAATTTAATGAATCTAAATCAAATGTGTTACTAATCACCCGCGGATTACCAGACTTCTCAGGCTTATCTCCTATCATGCTTAATAATACAACACTGCACGGTAATCATAATATTAGGTTTTCCACTCGGTGTTTATCTGAATCGTACGGCACTGCGTTTTCTACATAAATTAATATATAATAAAAACCTAACTATCTTAGCGAGGACTTGAAGGTCGAAGAGATGTTTTAAATTGTTAGTGCCTAGATTCAACACTGAAATTGCTGAGCGTTCTACTTAGTTCATTCGATTCGTCTATAGAATTCGCTTCCTTCACGACTTCAACCTTCATCAAACTCTGTGGCATTCAGAAGACGATCTTAACGATCACCTTTCTTCATAATTAAACTGTTTCATTCAATTTTCTTTCCCTTTAATTCTTTTTATTTTCTCTTTCATTTTCATTTTCAGTTAACGATTTCTCTATATGTTTTATCCTTAATCCCACACAGACTAACTAAACTTGTATAAGACTTTTTTTCCACATTATATTTTTCATACTAATAGGAGATTTTGTAATCTTAATGTACATAATGCACATAATGCCTTCACTGGAAGAGTTTGATCATATCCACGATCGTCCCGCTGCCTCCATTGCTTTGCCCATTATATCTCGTGATATTATTAAAGATCATATCAAGGAACTTAGAATGGACTTTTGTTTTCGTCCTGATGGTGTTCCACCTGCATTCTTGAGATGCTGTTCCGACGCCTTACTCACTCCACTGGAACTCATCTTCAACAAATCTCTTCAGGCCGGTAGATTTCCTACGTTATGGAAGAGCTCCTTTATAATTCCTGTTTATAAAAAGGGGCATAAAAACACAATAACAAATTATAGGCCAATCGCAAAGCTTTCCTGCATACCCAAGTTGTTCGAATCTGTTATATACTCACAGCTTGTAGGGCAGTGTAAGGGGTTAATCTCATCTAATCAACATGGCTTTCTGCCCGGTAGATCGACGACAACTAACTTGCTTGAATTTACATACCACATAATCTCTGCCTTTCAACAAGGTCTCCAGACTGACTGCGTCTACACCGACTTTAGCAAGGCATTTGATAAACTTCCTCACTCTGTAATTATGCTTAAGCTTGAAAAGTTTGGTTTTCCGCCTTTATTGCTCGATCGGATCTTCTCTTACTTAAAAGACAGGATATATCGAGTATCTTTCCGTAATACCTTATCCAGAGTCGTTAGGGCTACACTAGCGTACCGCAGGGTAGCCATCTTGGGCCGTTGTTGTTTATTCTCCATTGACGACATTGTTCCTCTGATTAAGCACTCTAAAGTCTTAATCTATGCAGACGATATGAAGATTTTCTCATGCGTTAGAAACAGTTATGATTCTTCCTGCATTCAGTATGATTTAAATACCTTCAAGAACTGGTGTGGATCTAATGGTCTGCAGCTTAACTTGGATAAATGTGAAGTTATGTCATTCTCTAGGAACCAAAATCAACTCGGCTTTGATTATTCCTTTGCGGAAACTAATATCTGTCGTGTAGAGTCCGTCACTGACCTTGGAGTGAAGCTTGACCGTAAACTCGATTTCACTCTGCACATAAACTACATTGTTTCAAGGAGTAATTCAGTTCTAGGCTATGTAAAGCGGTGGTCAAGGGAGTTTTCTGATCGGAAGACCTTAATTCACCTATACCTATACCTAGACCTTAATTCACTTATTCTTTTCTTTGGTCAGGCCAATTCTCGAGTATGCATCTCAGGTTTGGTCTCCCTGCTATGCTGTTCATTCCAGATGCATTGAGTCAGTACAGCGGAACTTTATTAGGTTCGCACTAAGAGACCTTCCATGGAATGATCCACTTAGGCTTCCTCCTTATGTGGATCGCCTCCGATTGCTTAATATACACTCGTTGGAAGAACGACGTAGAGTTGCTGACCTAGTCTTTATTCACCAACTTTTGAACTCGAACATAGACTCTTGCACTCTCGCAGGTATGGTTTCTTATAGGCATACGCCGTATAGCTTAAGAAGACTGCCTTTACTGCATGTTGTTCACTCTCGGTCTAACTATGCTATGCATGAGCCTATAAATCGCATGTGTAGAGCCGTGAATATGTGTCCCGTTTTTGACCTGACTCTTACTAAGGATTTGCTGAAACGATCTCTGCTGTCTGTGCACCCCTGATTGTGTGGGCGTGTTTTGGATTTTTGTTTGTTTTTCTTTTTCTGTTTGTTGTCGACTAATATTTTATTGCATGGGTTGTGGGAGCCTCATGCATCTCAATATACGTTATTATTCTGGTGAATAGGTCAATTGATTCTAGGCTTCTGCCTATGAAGTGCGCCTTCTGAGTTAGAAGGATTAATTCTACATATATTTTTCATACTAATAGGAGATTTTGTAATCTTAATGTACATAAGCTAACTCTTTTAAAACATTCTACAGTTCTCTATAATTATATTCTGTTCAAACTATAAAATCTTTTGTGTCATATTCTTGCTTTAATATTTTCATTTAAGGCACCAACCAATTAATCTAAAAAGTTGCTTGTAAATAAGTTCGTTGTAGAAAGCTTTTTGTGTCAGCACACATTATCTTTATAAATGCTTTCACTAAAAGTTAGGCTATTAATGAGCTCACCTTGCTCTTTCCACGTTCGTGTCACTTAATTTACTTCAACATTGTTACCACAACATTTGAAAATTGTAACTAAACACGGACTCATATAAATCAAGGAAAAACATTGACATTGAAAGCAAGGATATACCAGTGCTGCAAAAATGTCCTTCACACCATCTCCTCCGGCAGACAGAGGGTTCAAAGTTGCAAAGAAAGCATGTTTGTTTTTACTAGACCTCATTACTGCAACTTTCCATGCACTTATGAATCCACTTATTGACACTATATAGAAACTTTCCAACCACTTCACCTTTACCATATCTGAATAATTTATTTAATAGTGACGATGTCATCTCTATTGCTTGGAAACATGATAAGAGCCGACGTGAATGCTCTGGAAAACTTTGCCTTTTAAATAGACACACTTGCCTTGTAATTAAGAGGGTGGACTTAATTGGGAAACTTCTTCTCAAAGTCGCATTAGAAGCAATCGTTTGGAAGGTCGTATACGACGTCCATCTGTTCCATGTAAAAAGGATGCAGTTAAGTTTAATTAGGGTTTTTGCCTTTTATGATTGTTAAGCGGTTTAAATATAGCCCAAAACAAGTTAAAGCTAATTTGCAAGAGTCTTTAATATCAAAACCATAAAAACGATAAGAGTTTAATTTGATACATAGCAACCATTCCTTAGATTATTATCAAAGCGTATTAAGATTCGATTCAATTTTATTTGCCTCGTCAAACATGAGGTTATATTTGGTTTGTATACAAAACATATTCAGAAATTTTACTTCTCAGTTCATTCCGTTGAGTTAAATCCTATTAGAAATTTAGTTTTTACCAAATGCTCAATGAGTTACTGGTAGCCCTTAGAAGGCGGTTTAATTTTTCCACATCGTTTGGTAGTCGCTGTCCCTTTTCCAGATTTGTCGTATTTGCAATTGTTTCATTTTAGTATGCTTCTGTAGGCAATTTTCAGATGTCATCTAAAAATATTCGCTTATTTTTTTATAACTAGTGCCTAATAATTATGGCACCAATAATTTACTCCTCATATTTAAATATTTATAAACAAAATTTTAAATACTGAGTGTACGAAACTTTTCACAAAAAAATTTACTTGTAAAATGTTGAGAACTAAAACTCATCATCATAGTTACTGTCAAGTATGAACGCTGATTATGCGCCGCGAGTTCCGTACTTACACCATTTTCAATACTAGTTCTTTTGTTTTTCTCAAGACGGAGTTGCATCGATCCGTTGAGTGGCACGATCACCACGCCATGATTTCAGCGAAACTCGGTATCCCCGTGAGTGTTCAATAAAATTAAAAAAAATCCCCTCCGTCTCTGAGCTGTTGTCTAGTTCGTAGTAATGGAAAAACAAAACATTCAAGTCCCCTCATTCCCCTTAAATAAATTTCCTTCACACCAAAACCGTGCTAACATATCACAGGGTTGTCCCCTGCGCTTTGGCTTCATCATAAAAAAATATGTAAGCTATATCTGATCGGGCCTAAAATCCCATGTGTTTTCTTATTAAGATCCTAAAGCTAACTTTTCCGCCATCTTGGATTTTGTGGTGATATCATCGAATAATAGATGGCGCCAGTATCAATGATAAAATTGAGTATTGGTGATATTGGCGTTGGACGTGTATGAAAGAAACCACAAAATTAAGTTTGTCAATTAATAAATACACATGGAATTAGAAATCAATGGCTTCCCTTTACTTCTATGTCAACGGCAAGTTTCCTATAGGTGTCAGCAAGTCAGAGAGTTGGTCATCAGTATTAAAATACACTTTTATATATTTTTATTGACTAAGTTAGAAACTAATTTTTTTAAATTGTTTTGAGCTCTGATTTGATCGGGTGGATATGATTCAGATTAAACTTTGAATAGATTGGGAGTGTATAGTTCAGATGAAGGTGGTTGGGTGCTAATATGTTTTCAGAATAAACTTTCCTCTGAATAAGAAATGGTTGCAGGTTGATATTCGTCTTCTTTGCCGGCCTTTTATAGTAGCATTTACTATGGCCGTATAATATGTACAATAAATTGTTTATTTACAAAAATTACGAAACACAACTACATGAAGAAGTTGTTGATTGCGGAAATGGGTTGGCGTTTTAAGGCTGTTGGAATTTTTATGCCTCTTGGTATCGCCACACTCCATGATGATATTTCCAAAAAGCTTTATATGTATCGCATGCAATGACCGTCATTGAGCAGAAAATTAAAAACGTAATCATGAACGAGAACAGGAATGAATCTAGATAACAAGATGCAGACAAAAGCCAAGACAGGGACTTATTTAGCAGTCACGATGCTTTTATTGATGCTCGTCATATCGGAAATTTAATTGATGATGTGAAGGGTAGAGCTCGTACCGGGCTACGAGCTTTTATTGGGCGAAATAAGCCAGAATATCAGCAACTCTATAAGTTGGCTAAAATGTTCCTTTGCGTAGTCGCAATTTTTGTACCTTCAGAGAGGTTATTTTCTATGGCAGGACGGATACTGTCCAACGAACGAAGCCGCTTTACGCCGAAACACCTTTCACAAATGACCTTTTGTCCTGTGTAATTGAAGATATTTGGACATCAATGGCCTTGAAGAAATAAGGATAATACTACTTTGAAGAATAAGAGAAAAGTGTTTTCAAAAGTATTTTAAGTTTGGAGAAATAAGTATACAGTTTATATAAAAGAAAATAAAGTTCTTTCGTTCAGGAGTTTGTGTCCAAATTAATACAGTACTTTCTAGTTAAAATCTGATTCAATTTTTAACCCATATTATCATTATTTAACAAAATAATCATTTGGAACCGCTACTTTAACTATCGAAAATTATAATCGATAATTTTTATTAATATTTTTATGATATATCGATACTAAATGTCGCGTAATTCGATATATTGAAATACCAAATATCGATAATTTTTCTTTGGATTCACATAATCGCCCGAATTACGTTTCTTTAGCCACTTTATCCTGCATAAAATTGAATTTATTTCTTAGGGTTTGTGGTTGGCACTGCTGTACACTCTAAATTATATTCACGGGCTAAAGAACATAAATGGATACGACTATATGCACAGCTTGATTTAACTATGGCTGCCACTAATAAAAGCTTCATAAGCAAAAGAACAAGTGCTAAAGCCGAAAACGGAAGAAAGTAAAGATGGGAAGAGTGTGAATTAGGCTAATTAATCAAATTTAAGTAAAAGCATTCATGCAAAAAGTGAGGAGTTAAAATATATTATATATAAACTGAAAACTTAAATAAGTTTCCGCCAACTATTACGTGAATCTAGATTAGAAAGTAGTCGGTGGAGATAGTGATGACATGTCGGCTTTCCAACCCAGACATTCCTGTTTCGAATCCCACAGGCCAAAGCATAGGGGACAACCCTATGATGCGTTAGCATCAACGGAGGAACTTAAATTTTTTTTTGGATTGTTGCTGGCTATACAGTGACCCAGAGACGGATCTTTTAATTATATTTTAGAAATTTACGCGGTGATGTTCGGAAGGGAATTATGGTTAAGGGAACCGGGGAACTTGAATTTTTTTTTTGGATTGTTGCTGGCTATACAGTGACCCAGAGACGGAGGGTATGTTTTAATTATATTTTAGAAATTCACGCGGTGACCTAGCCCTTTGTGGAACCATGGCGTGGTGATCGTCAATTGATTCACTTACAATAAAAAAGACCTTAAGGAGTTGCAGATAATACGTCAGTGGTTGGGAATCCATTTTAAATTGTTGGTTCACATGCAATCGTTCTCACAAATCGGGTGACGTTTCTCTTTCTCCCCATACCCCACAAGGGGTTACGGTAAACAGAGAGAGAAAGAGATTACAAAGATTTGGTTTTGACATTTAAGTGCAAGGAATTTTAGTTAAGAAATTGGAGAAATATTTTTATATTAGGAGTTAAGTAATATATTTATTGCGGGAAATTAATATGTTCATGCAACCTGTATTCTAGCAAAATGTCTTATAACCAAAATTTCAACAAGTTTCTGTCCAGTTACATTATTATCTCAACTCGGTGGGTCAAAGTCTGCTTGGCTTCATTTCGCTTGTAGTTTTTTTTTGCTGCGACTATTTATTGACCAGACCAGCGCAAACTGTTTCACCTATCTTATTAAATAGAAGATTTTCTCTTAAAGCGGAAAATTGCACATGTTCAAAAGGTACGGGGGAACTAGCGAGCCTTCAATCCACAGCCCAATTGAATTTGCTTCAACCATATCTAATATTTTTCAATCACTTATTAATTGTAAGTTGACAAAATATCAGGAAAGCAATATCAGTATGGCTTCTGTGCCGGCCGCTTTACTGGAGATCTTCTAAACTTTTTTACAGTTCGAAACCATCGCGTTGGATTATTTAAAAGCCTTTGATAAATTCTGGCATAATGCTTTCCTAGCTCAAGTTTAATTATTTCGACTTAAACCTATTCTAATACAATGAATTGAAAGCTCTTTATCTCGCCGTTCGAGCAATGTTGGATAGAGTAGCATCTCGAAAATAATGTCGGGTCGGTATACCGGAAGGTTCTGTTCTCTGACCTACTATATTTCTTTTATTTATAAATGATCGTTTGTCACTTAGTCAATGCTAAGCGAGGAGAGATTGAACTGGGACATAGAACAAATACTCGCTTTGGGAAAACTAATCATATTTTGTTAAATACCCTTAAGACTTAATATTATCTTCTATCTCTAAAACGCAGCTCACCTACTGGTACGACAATTTTAATCGATGGAATCAGTAACTTCTTCGAACATCTGCGGCATTAGGATATCCAGCAATTTCAGCTGGGGAGACCATATGTTAGGATACCAGAATTTCCACAACTATTTTTATATAGTCTCGTTTGAGTTAGTTTGTATCTATATCTGGTGGAAGAAATATCTTTGTGAGAGAGCTTTTTTGTAGAACTGTTATTTTTCGTTTAAAAAAACCTGAAGGACTTTCAGCGGTTTGTAGGATTTTGATGAAAAAAACTTAAAATCCCTGCTTGATTCCGATTCTACTCAAACCATCGACGAATTATGCTTATCACGAGTATTTCTGAAGAGAGATGGTAACATCATCGCTCGATTCGAGTGATTTTAGAGTTATAATTGAGTATTTATTGAAAGGGTCTCGATTAGTTCTTCGAAATAATAACCATTTAGTGTGAGTTAGTAAACGTGGAATAGCATTTTTAACTGTTTTTTTTTACTATAAAATGTCAACATTTTACAATGCTGTCGTATTGGAAGAAAGGGCACTTCAAGATGAAACAAGCTAGAGTGGCAAGGCTGGACCCGAAATCGGTAGGTTGAAGGAAATCACAGTGTAAGTGATCTTTCATCATGTTGTGAGTGCGCCTCACTAGCGCCACTTGCGGGTATTTCGAGAAGCCCATTGGTAATTAACGAAATCGAAGATATCTAAAGTAACGAGGCCCGTTGGCGGATTAAAGGAAAAAATTTCGACAAGATTTTCAATCCAGTTGGGTCACAGCAGGACGGGGTGTTATATAGTAAGTTGTCCTTAATTTCAAACTATCCTTACCATTTTTCCAAAGTTTGAAGTATATAGTTTCACGTTAAAATCCACGGCACGAGCACAGACTGCGCCCGAGCAATTTTTTATATATACAATCCCTACAAGTAAAATTCTATCGACCTGTGATACTTCGGAAATCCTTCTTGCTCAAAAAAGTACGAATGTGAAACAGCGTACCAACTTATATTTTGTCAGATATGTTACGAGCCAACAGCATTCAAGCGTGAAGTCAACCCCTTTATCTCATATTCTCAAACCAATCTCCTTGTCTGCTACGGATTCTCTACAGCATCTTAGGGTTTCAGCTGTACTTTGGCATCATAATGAATAAGCATGGTATAAACAGGAGGAATTAAATAAATTAATGCCAATTTAAATCATCTATTTAAATTTATATGTTTGTTTTTGTAATTATGTCCAATGATACTAAAGCGCAGCCTTGGCAGAAAAGGAGTTGAGGAGAAGTAAATTGAGTTGTGGACTTACAAGTAAAGTGCACTCAGAAAATAAAGTTTGAAGTAAATCGATTTAAAAAACTTTTTACTTATATTACAGCACTCTCAAAGAAGTTTTACGTTTTTCTTTTAGTTTAATATTCAGAACACTAGCACGTAGAAGCCAAACCTACCTGACTTTATTTGCCAGGTATCACAAATCATAGTACCTATATCACTCAAAATATTTCAGTGAGTTCACTCCAGTCGTTGTGAAAATTTGACTTCTTCAAACCTGAAAAAGATCCTTCTTTTGCATTCTGTTTTGTAGTCAGAAATATATTTCTTGAAGACTAAAACGAGCTGAAATAAGAACGTCCCTGATAAACAAATTCGCGTGTTATTTTCCTTATTTATTTTAAAACTGTCACGCAAATTTCAAAAAACGTGACTTACTTGCCTCGGCAAAAACCCATATTAAATTATTGCCCATTAGAAGTCTGTGAACAAATGTACTTAGCATCTCAAAATGACTTCTTACAATATATCTTGAAATTTACTCAAGAACAAGAGGAACCCTTTTGTTGAAAAAAAAACCATGCGACAAAGCCCCTTAAGGCACTAGGCGGTTGTCAACCACGTCAACGACGTATATTACTTTTGCCTCCTTCCAAACATCACTGCTGACATATATAAATGTATTGTCAACAAAAAGAGTTCAACGGAGCAAGCATATAAGACTCTCGTAATGGATCGAATTAGCAGAAAGGTGGTAAGGTGTTTGTTTTAATCTTTATCCTCTTGACCTTTAGAAAGCAGCTTTTATTTTTTGTTTGAAACTCAAAGAAATTTAACGAGAGAAAAGTTCACCTACCTCGCTGAATTTTTGCATGCGGTTTTAGGGCCCCCTGGAATCACAAAATCAGTGTTGTCCAAACCTATGCCCGCGGGCAAGTGAGCTTTTAAATTTGTATATGCACTTGTTTGGCTGTATTCGATTTCCTGTTTTTGCGTTTTTTAATCGTTTAAGCAAACAAAAGTTAAAAAAGTCGTCATATTTAAGTAGTTTTGTAAGCAATTATACAATATCTTAAGATATACAACCTTTTGCAAATATTTTAAGGTTCTAAATTAAACAAACAGTACGAACTGCTTGTAAAGCTTTTAAGCATTTCTCACATTAAGTTAGTGTGGCCATAACTGCACTAAATCCACATTGTTTAATATTTAGTCTTGGGGGGGGGGTTCTTATATCTCGGCCGTTTGAGAGTTTTAGAGATAGTAGAGGGCGCTAAAACTTTAACTTTGCCCATGACGACTTTTGTGTCGAGGGGGGTTTGTTTCACCTCATTTAGTTATCTTTTCGAAGGTTAAATCCTAAAGGCAGGAAAATGCTTCCACACAACGACAGCTGCATTCATATCGATACTAATAAAATATTTTTTTTAATTTCAGGTTATTCTTCAGCAATATTTACGTGGGAGAATGGAAAAGAAGTTATTTGTTATACCATCACAGTATATAATTATTAGTATATTACATACTTTAGAATATTAATTAATGCGAGAGAATTCCTTTGAAGGGACAATATACTTATCGAGAAATATTATACCGGGTGTTTTTTTTAAACTTCACAGCCATGTAACCTTTGAATAACGCGACCTGGACATAAAAGTTTCGGACAAAAGTTGTATGGTTCCAAGGGGGGAGCAAGATGAACTTGGAATTTTTTCAAAAACTGCCGGCGTTCAAGATCAACGTAGTGGTCATTCAATTTTGTTAAATGGCAACCACCGGTTTTTATGGTCGAAACTTGTTCCTTGGGTCAAAACAAACAACTTTTGTTCGAAGCATATTTCGATTTGATCCTTAATTTTTTTGACAAATCGGCAATTAACATTTTTTTTAACAGTGATTTCTCAAAAAACTAAAGGGTCAAATCGAGAAATGTTTGGGAAAAAAGTTGTTTGTTTTGGGAAAATCGAGAGGGGAGAGCAATGAGAAAATTCGCTAGATCGTTTCATTTGAAGTTTTTTTTGTTATTTTATCGAGAAGGTGTTTAAAATGTTCCCCATTTACTTCCAGGCAATGAAAGAGACAGTTTTTAAATTCTTGTCGAACCGCTTGGAATTTCCCGACTCTTATTTTACTACACAAATCATCCGGAGAGGTTTTGTAGACGACGGATTTTAAATGGCCCCCTAAAAAAAATCCAAATTGGGCAGATTCGCGGATCTTGCTGCCCATTTTACAGCACCTCTTATGCCTAAACATTTATTTGCCTAAGTCAGATCTATCACCCCAGTTATTTTGGTAAACCTTATGTATGTATAATACTATAAAAGAGAATCATCAAAATCGTAACTAGTGGGCGAGAAAGCTATCTGAAAGCTCGAACGGTTTCGAAGGGAATAGGACAGTTCTCTAGGTGATATTTTGGAAGAAAGTTCCGCACTGTCAATATTTCCTTGCAGTAGCTGGTGTAGAAAAATTATATCGGCCACCCAGCGACGCTTCTCGAGAGTAGCAAGTTGTAGCAGTCCCAACCGATCACCATATGGAGGTAGATTAAAAGGGTCACTCCACGGCAAAGCACGAAGGGCCGATCTCACAAACCTACGCTGTACAGATTCAATACGTTTTATGTGAGATCCATAAAGCGGAGACCAAACCGGACTAGCATACTCCAGCAGTGGTCTATCAAGGGATGTATAAAGATGGAGTCTTATGTGAGAGCTAGGAAATTCCCTGGACCAACGGAGGATAAAACCCAGCATAGAGTTGGCCCTGGCAACGATATTCTTACCGTGGGGGATGAAGTTTAGTTGTCTATCAAGATACACACCCAAATCCTTCACTCCTTGCACCCGTTGGATACAAGTATCTTCAAACTTGTATTGAAAAGTACAGTAGTTGCGGGACCTCGAGAAGGTCATAACCTGAAATTTACCAATGTTTAATTTAAGATTATTATTGTCACACACATTGATTTGATTGGGAAAAAAATCTTGATATCGTCCGCATAAATAAGAATTTTACTTCTTTGAAGCAAATAAGTAATGTCATCAATAGATAAGATGAACAACAGAGGCCCAAGATGACTACCCTGAGGAACGCCGGAAGGAGCCACAAAAGCATCAGAGAGCACGCCACGAAAACGCACTCTATAAGTCCTATTGTATAAAGACGACTTAATCCATGCAATGGGTGGGGCCGGGAAACCCAACCTGGCCAATTTGAAAACGATAATAGAGTGAGACAGCTTATCAAAGGCTTTACTAAGTCTGGCAACCTTCCAGAAACCCATCCACACTGCCAGACACAAACTCTAACAAGTTGGAAACCGTTCCAGTACCAGGATGAATCAGAGCAATTTTCCAAATCGAAGAAAACGATGAAGTGGTGATAGCGGAATTAAAGATATGTATGAAGGGGAGAATTAATTTTAAAAAGCACAGATCAATACCGTCAAACCCAGTAGCATTAGATTTAAGTAATTTAAAAGCAAAAATGATTTCATTAATTGCGACATTTCTAAATGAAAACTGGGATTGAGTTTCTGTTGCTATTGACATGATACTTTGATCTCCTGGCGGATATATTGGGATGCTATTGACAAAATAGGTTTTTAACGTCAATATCATCTACGGTTTGCTTTTTTGGGACCATTCCAGCGTCTCTGATATTTTTCCAGGTGATCCTGAACGGGAAAGATGGATCAAATCTTCCCTGGTAGTAATACGTTTTGGCTTTCCGAATTTCTGCTGTAGTTTTATTGCGAAACCTTTTGTAGTTAGAGTATAACTCGTTCGTCCTGTATTTTTTCCAATAATGGTAGGCAAAATCTCGTTAAGTTATCAAATCCCTGACCAATCGACTGAACCAAGGTGAGTGCTTACTAGCTGTAAAGGATACTTCAGGATCATGTTCGTTACATATTCTAGAGACAGTCTCAATAAAAAAAATTGACTTGATCATTGACACTAATAGTGTGAGAAATATAATCCCCAATTTACCTGAAGTATTGTATCGATTAAGTTATCTGTATTTACTCTTTTGTAATACCGAAATTTAATGATCTTCCGGCAGGGCTTAGCAGAGAGTATAATACTTAATGAAGGATAAAATAAATTTATCGATTAGAATCAAAATCAGTCATCATTTAATTAATAATTTTGTTATGCATCTTTTGAAATTTAAGACCTTACCCAAACATTGATTAGTTTTGCTTCCTTGAATGATTGCTTAAGTGTGAAGTCCAAACTGTGTCAAATAAAATGACAATGAACTAATTTCATCTATCCTAGCCTAGTATATTTTCTTAAAGAATTTTCTCGCGCTTAAATCCCCATTTAGTAAAGTTTTAAGGGAGCTTCCAAACAAATAAATAGAAAGACAAACATTTTACACCAGTAATTCATTTTCCCCAGAAAATTTCAAAATTCAAGGAATGGCTATTGATGTACGCGTACACAAGTAAGACTATTGACAGTAACGAAAGAACTTATGGCTTGAAAAAGGCTTTAAAAGTTTTTTGTTTTTGTTTTTTTATTTACCAAAGAAATTATCCCAGCTGTGCACTTTAATTTAAAATCAACTTAAGTGGCACCCTTTATAGAAACGCTAAAACTTTCTCAAATAAATGCTTTCAAAAACGAACAATGCTTGGAACATACTTTTCATGAAAAAAAAACTTTAATTCCTAAGTAAAGCTGTGAACGTAGGAAACTGGGTTTGATATCTGCGGGCTCTTTCAAAACTAAGTGGGCACTCCATTGTGCAGTATAACTCAATTGGGCTTCGGAGTACCACAAAAGGTTAAATACAGAACTTTTCGCTTTTGGAAAAGATTCTTAATAATCTCTACTTGTCTATGAAATTAAATTACGATTTTGTGGGATTTGAACAGAGCTACAAATCGAAAGTTATTTTCCTTCTCTAATTTAAACTGAAATATTCTAAGCCAAATCCCTTCTAGTAAAAGCTCTAGGATGTACATATGTAGCTTTGCTATTTCTTTAAAAATTAAAAGAAATCTGAAAAGGTTTTCCCTTTACTTAAAGCACGTGTCCCTCCCGTATTTTTTATTTTTTTGCATGAGAATCGAATCCCTTAAATCCAACAAGCTTAACCCTATTTCAGTTCATGAGAACTTTTTTTTTTTAAATTCAGGATTAGGTATGATTGATACTGCGAAACTCATGAATTCCAAATATATCTCTGAGAAAACAGAGCCTTCCTCACCCTAAGAGAATGAAAAAAAAACAACAGAAGTCTTGCTACTTTTTATTGGAATTTGTCAAATGCTGAAAAAAGCCCCCTGCATTTAGAGGGATTCAGACATGATTAGATTGAGTTCTTTAATCTTCGAAAAAAAAACAGATGCTTTTAATTTATTGGAGAAAATCCTTAGGTTCAAAAGATACTGCTCTAGGCGTAAATGAAGGGGTGAATTTTCATATTTATAAGGTTGATAGCGGGTTACTTAAGATTGAATATTAAAATTAAAACCTTTCAACCCGTTCCTTTGGGAGCGATTTAATTAATACATTTGTATATAAAGGGCGAATTAACTTTGATCTATTTCCCTTTCTTTTCCAAGCACTTAAAGATGGGTTCCCGCAATATTGTTCTTACAATTTATGATTAGTTTTTTTAATGGTTATCTGTAATTTACAAACTTTATTACTGATATGTCAAAAAAACTGACATCTGTTCTTAATGATAATTCCAAAACTAAGAGAAATGGGCTAAGGAGTTGATTAGAGTAATTGACGAAATGCGCCTCGTTTGAAAGTTTCGAGAACATAATTCGAGGGAAAAACAGAAGATCGTAAATTATTACATGTTCTTGTTGTTCTGCTTAAAAAATATTCCGGAAATTTGACGGTATCTCAAAATTTTACCTCGCGTTGTGTTATGTCAACAAGAAATCAGGCTAGCAACTTTCAAAAAAATCAGGGTTTCTTACGGAGCCAGATGGAATATAGATATTAAAACTAGACGAAAGAGAAGGCGAAATAATAAAACCCTGCAAAAAATACTGTTTTGGAGTTGTTTCGTCTAGTTTCTAGAGAATGGAGCCTAAAGAGTTTAACGCTATCGGAATAAGGTGGTAGTACAAGTGGGTTGACCAAGGGCAGGTCACGAAGAGCAAACCATACGAAGCGACGTTGGACTGTCTCAACGTAGTCAAGGTGTACATTTTGAAAACGAGACCAAGCACAAAACTCATACTCTAGAATTGGTCTACCAATAAAGTTAGCCGCGTAATATAAGGATCCTCAAACTCCTTTGCCCACCTTTTAATATAGCCTAGTGTCGAATTTATCTTCTTTACTATCACGTCGATATAGTCTACAATGGTAAAGCAACAATTTAGCCGCACTCCTAGACTTTTGGTTTTGGCAATAAGAATGTTTGCTTATGATATGGTCAAATCCTGGCGGACACCCCTATGTTGTGTTAGCATGGTTTTAATCGGAAGGGAATTAAGGGTAAGGGAAATGCGGGTCGGAAAAATGACTAGTTATGAACTTGCGAACAAAGGATCTAACCGACGATGCCTCTCACTGATGTCGGGGTAGATTCTTGAGACAAAGAGGCATCGTGGAAGAACAGCAGGTCTTAGTTCGGATGCATCGGCAACTTCAGAAAAATCAGACAAATTGTCTTTTTGAGTGTCATCTCCATCCAAGTAAGCTAATAGCAATATCTTTCGAATAACAGCAGAAGGACAGAGGGGTCGGGGCGAGACGGCGGGCAAGTCTGATACAGCTACATACGGGACCTCGCAGATCTTGTCATCGTCAGGAGCCTTACACTGAGTTTTCCGCCTCCGACGGCTCTGATAACCAGATGCTGCAGAAACTGGACTTTCCGAGAAAAGAAAGGTTTATGCCAGTAAAATGCGTTAACATAAATTTTCCATGTCGCGGGCACGACATAGATCTGAGTTTTTGGCGATATTCGAAGACCAGGCTATGACATCACTCTTAACCTGCTTTATCAGCCGACAAATATCCTTCACAGGAATCATGGATGAACCACAATACTTATCCGTGCTTACATGAGCATCACCGTATGACACTACAGCATGCAGTTCGCCCAAAACACCAGAAACCAGGAAAACCTTAGTAAAAATATCGTGCGATCTTTCAAGTAAAGCAATTAAATTCGAATTAAAGTGTCAGTAAAAGTAGTCAGATTGCCAATCTGAACTGCAAGATTGGCAATCTGGCTAAAATGCATGTCCTTGGATAATTGTTGGAGATTAGTCAATTTCGTTAAAGATAAATTAATTTTGTCAAACAGTAGGGATTGCTCCTCAGACATACTCTTCATGAGGTTTAACATTGCAGTACTCAGCACAGGTTGAAGTTCCAGCCGACAAAGCTCTAGTACTCCGCTTGAAGCATGATGAATGGAAAACATTTCCGCATATGCCGTTGCACGCAACCTGACTCCCAATGATCCTAACAGAACAGGCTTTACATACCGCCATGACAAAGCCGCATGATTAAAGAAAAATTTGTCTAACACTCACAACCGGCTTTACAGTTCGCCACCATAGTTTTCCCAGTACAGTTCGCTGCTACTGGGGACTCATCAATCAGGATATTTTACGGTGTTGTTCCATAAAATAAAGTTACTTGACAGTTGCAACACGATTACAGTTGAGAACCGTACTTTTTACCGGAATGTTATTATAAAAATTTGAGAACTTTTCTCTCGATATATGAATAGGAATGAAAGTGAGAGATAAAAAGCTATTAATAAAAAGGAAAAATAAGGTAAGTGAAAGAACTGACCCCTGAGTGTCATCGACATTTATTTCGTAGGTATTAGATGTAACTCCGTCTATTATCACACGATAGGAAGCCCAAGAAAAAACTTTGTATCCATTTTAAGAGGTAAGGTTGCAGACCAAATGCTTGAATGTTCTCTTATAAAAGTTTTTGAAATATTAAGAGCGTCTCAAAAGTTACGAAGGCAATTATTTCTACGCTCCGTCAGTGCAGTTAATAAGAATCGGGTTTCGCGGTTAGCTCGGAAACCGTATTGTAATGTCTCTCTCTCTCAAAACTCAATTTCCATGGCTACATGCAAAGATCAAAATTTTAGGCTAGTCGCGTTTGAAAGATGTTCTACCAGCGGATTGCACAACGAAGGATTACAACTAAATTAATTTAGGTTCCTTTAACCTTTTGTGCGACATAGGGCGTCTACTATGCCGACCCTCCAACTGGTCCGGTTGTACGTCAGCGCCTTCAACTGCTGCCACGATTTTTTGATCTGAGTACGAACGTTCTCTACGGATCTTTTCCATGTATTGCACGGTCAGCCAATTTAGCGTCTTACTAAGATCCAGTTCTGTTACAAATTTAGATCCCGCTGAGCGATGTTGTTTGGCTCTTTTCCTAGGCGTATCCCTTGTCAGTTTTGTCCTCGAATACCTGTCTATTCAATCTTGATCTATGAGGTTGTGTAGGTCTTCGTTGGTAATTTCCTCCACGCGGCGTAGACACCGGTTGACAAAGGCTTGTAGCTTATGTATGTGTTATTTGACATGCCACCTTCCACGTTGAACACCCGTATAAGAGAACATATTTTACATTCGATCCGGAGGGTTCTGTTTCTGGAGAGGTTATTGCCTTGTTAATGCGAGCTTGTACATTACCATCTGCTGTGGTAAATTGCGGATAAATTTCATTCCATCTCCTGGATTCCGAACTCATATCCTATTATATTTATACTTACAAAAATCAGCTTTGCAGAACTCATAAGTCATTCCATATTTTACATGTAGGTATTGTATTAGAATTGTAGTGAGGCGTCGGTGGAGTAAATGAGAATCCACTTTAAACTGTAGGTTCACATGCAAACATTGTCTCGAATCGGATGGAGTTCTTCTCCAGCATCATGCCCCACAAGGGTTACGGAACCAGAGAGTACATAATCAAATCGTGAAGCTCTGTTAATTTTAAAAACAGTGAAAAATTACTAAATGGATAAATATACTTTCCATTTATATAGTTTCATTTTCTTAGATTTTATAAGCATAAATGAAATATGATAACAAGGCATTCAATACAAAAATTTCTTACACTCATTTTTCATACATCATTTGTCATGAAATCCACAGGCAACCACCGCAATTGTGCCTTTGAACTTCCATTTATCAAAACTTCTCCCACACTTGTAAATGTATAGTATCTCAAGAATAGCCCAGCGGCACGTTCTTCAATTATTTCCTTTTGTTTTCTGAAAAAATATTTCGATTTGAATCACAGAAAGCGCCCCCAGAGGTTGGATATGTTTGGGACTGTTTCTGCTTTTCAAGATCTTCAAATAGGGTTAATACCGGCTGGAAAAGGACTCCACGGGAATTACGCTCAATATCCGAAGCAATTTCAGAAGATATATTTCACAACACAAAATAAATAACATGGAGATACAAAAATATAGGAGTGAAAGAAAATTACAACATGGAAAAGTTAGGGTTATCCCAACAATTTATCAAATTTCCTTTATATAATATATATACCTTTTTGCACGTTAGAAGTGTGAACATTTATTTTCAGCATGTGATGACTATGGAGTGGGACGAATCTTTCTGTCACTCTAAGAGTGAATCCAAGAGAAAATAAATGGAAAATTCTACTGGGGTGCACTTCAGGCCTTTCTAATCGGTTAAAAATTTGGTGTTTCTTTTTTCCCAATTGATGGACTTAGCTCCGTGAAAGCAACTGACTACCTCATCTTAATAATGGATAATTAGTTTAATAATTATTTTGTACACAACCATATGCTTTTCTTACACAAGTTGAGCAGACAATCTTTTACTAATGGGAAATAGTGATATAGCTGTAGAACACAGTAGGACCCAGCCACATAGAAAAACACTTGCTAATTTTATATCTACAAAATTCTTACATAGCTATGAGAATCTACCAGGAAATAAAGACAGATTTAATAAATAACAGAACAGAGGCATGAGATGATTTTCAATTTATAATCTTATTTTATAATGCGTCAGGAATACCACTCAAGAAGCAGTTTTGGAAAAGCGTTCAGTAATTATTGCATCGTCGAATACTAAAACCTAGGTTTCAAGGTAGATGTGCATCCAAAAGGGAGCGAATCTTTAAATCTTTCTTTTTCAGTGAGCCGCATAAAGTAGGTAGAAAGTATAAGTATATAAGGCCTTCCCTCTAGCTTCGTTTACTGATTGTCCACTTACTTCTTTCGGGGTGCCCCAGGGTGGAATTCTTGACCCTGTTCTTTTTATTTTTAATATAAGCCATGTGGGTCGACTGGAAAAAACCAACGGTTAGGGTGTGCATCTCACTGCAACCTATCCTTCTAAAATTATATTGATCCGATCGTTGATAGAGAAACATCAACGTTGAGCTTTATGGTGGTCGAAGAAACTTTTTAACCCCACCCCCCCCCCCCCCCCCCGCAATTAACCAAGCTTTTCTATTAAAATTTCGTCTCCTTAGAGAGATTCTCTCGTATTTCTTTTTTTCCGAATAAAGCAACTTCTTAAGCATGCCTCTGCTAGGAAGGTATGGGACCTCCTTCTTCACGAAGTGAACATCCGCTGTCTGCAGGCCTGCTTCTATTTGAATTTCGTCAGGCTAAGCTTATCTCGTATTTCTTTTTTTTCCTAATAAAGCAACTTCTTAAGCATGCCTCGGCTAGGAAGGTATGGGACCTCCTTCCCTACAGTGAACATCCGCTGCCAGTAGGCATGATTAAACTGGGTATCACCTCGAAAAATAAGGTACTGAGGACTAAAATACTGAGTCTTAGGAATCGAACCCGCCATATTTTCGACAAATAAACAATGTCGACGTCTAAGTTATTAAGATTTTAGAGCCGAACAAAGATAGTACGATAGCTGATAACACAATCAGGGACAATGAGTTAGTTACAATGTACATATACACGGATTAGCTTTAATTTTTCAATTTTGGTACTGGAATAACAAAAACTATACAGTATAAAGTATGTACATCCGTCGCTGAGCACAGATGGAGCGATCTGACAACCTGCGATCTATCAAAAAGAATATGGGCTAGTTGGAATTAAAAGAGAACGACGTTTCTATGGGGGGGACCACCTCCGTCATATTTCTGCGGTTATAACGGGTCACAGCGACTTCTACCAGAGTTGTTTGGATAAGGAGAAAGTTGAAAGCATTCAGCATTTACATACTCTGCGAATGTCCGGAGTATATTTCAGACCCTTGGCCAACACTTCCTCAATGGACTTAAGGAGGTCGCCAGCGTCCAGCTAAAGGAATTAAATATGTTCCTCAATAGCTGCGGCTGGTTCCGTTAATCACTGCGGTGGTAAAATCGGGTCAGATGACTTTCCTGCAAAGTGATATAACAAAGGATCATACTAAGGTCATCTGGTTACAAATGGATGGGCACAAACTAAACTAAGCTATACGTAAGTGGTATCGGAACAGATGCTTGAAAGAAAAGTGAAGCTGGAAACAATAGCAGGCTTACAAGCCCCAGTATCAAGAGGCGAACCAGCATTCACAGCAAATTTAGGTAGGTCAGAGCAAAGCAGTCACCTTTAACGGAAATAAGTCTACATATTTTTAACTGATTCGACATTCAATATTGAAGATGCCACAAGTACACAACGTACGAAATAAACACATGACCCGAGCAAATTTTCAAAAAATTTTAATAACTTGGAAAAATTCCTTTGGCTCTTCGTCAGAGCCAAAGGAATTTAGCTTTTCTTTATTAGAAACGCTGATCGCGTCAAGAAATATTTTAATATTTTCTTACTTCGCTCGAGTTGAACGGTTTAGTTCGGAATTTTTTGCAATTCCAAGTTATTAAAAATTATTGAAGATGTGTTTTTCAGTCACCTATGCATGGCTTGTGTTCGCCCGGCTCCAGGTTCGAACCCCACCCGTAGTAACATATGGCTGTTTTCTGCTAATGTCGGTGGATCTAGATCATAGTTAAATTGTAGTGAACTGTCGTCGAATCGGTTAAAGTTCTTTTCCCGCTACCCTGCCCAGCGCGGTTGGTTTACTTAATTGCTGAAAACATCCAGTCATAAAAACTGCTCAATTGTCATTTTCTGTATGTTGCAATATTGATTACTTTTTTAAGCGAAAAATGTGGGTATTTCTACATAGATACATTTAACTGTGACAACAATTCCAATTGTCTATCAAATAAAATTTTAAACTACTACTACATATCAAGTATTAAGTGAAAAAACTACACCTTTTGCGACATGTGTCTAGAATGGAAAACAACTTCGCTTTTTTGATTACATGTCACGATAAGTAATTTGACGTGACAGACAATTGAAGAAGTAAAGCATTAGTGATTTCGGAATATTTTATTTCATCAAAAGATAAGACGTATATGTACAACAAAAAACTTTATAAATTCTACGTTGCATTTTGCTACAAATATCCCCACTTTAGCATCTGATTTTCAATTTCCAGCAAAATTTCGTACAACACGTGAAAAAGTTTTAAAATAAATTTCATGGATCAAATTACAACCCTGTTCATGTCAAAAACTTTTCCTCCTAAAGCATTTTCAGTTCGTGAATTGGAAACAGTTTTTCAGGTGAAAAAGTTCGTGCATTTGAAATCACCTACATTTGCCCTGTAAGTTCAGAATAAATTTTTCTAAACTTTCTTCTTTTACGTTTTTCTAGTAACGGGTGTGTATGGAAGAGTTTATTGAAAAAATTCAGTCAGCATAGAAAAGTATTTACATTTCTAAGTAGAGAAAAATCCTTACCATAAACAAGTAAGAGAAAACTTCGTGAGATCCTAGAAAATATTAGGTATAAATTATACAGAAACCTAAAATTTCATCCAAAAGGATATGCTTATATAACAGAATCTATGGGCTTGTGTTAACTTAAGAATAATACATCTATGCGTGTAATTGTAGATGAGTATTGAGCAAATTTTCATTTCATAGTTTTGTCATTGAGTCATAACAAGCCAGTATTTCGCTAGCAATGTTCGTTTGTTGCTTACTAACGCAGCACATTGGCACACACCGTATTCACATCTTCTAGGCATAGTCTACAGGTATCGTCCTTAGTAAGGTGTACCTTTTTCAGATGGCACCCGATATAACCATGTCCTGTAAAGAGTACCGTCAGCCACTTTAGAGTCTTCCGGTCCAGATTCAGAATACCGGTAGCACAGTAAGACGACCCTAATGCCTGTATACACGAGTCCACTTAGTCCCACTGTCTCCAGTGCTCCTCTGTGGAAAATTTCCCAATCAGGCCTCTAACCTCTGCTTTTCCTAAGGCAACATATTGATCCGGTCCTAGAAAGTTCGAGTCAACTCCTCGCTTAGGACGACTGTCTGTCTTCTCATTTCTTTCAATTCATATTTATTCACCTAATCACCGCTTGATTATCAAGTCCTATGAGTAAATTTTTGCCCTTGACCTAACTCTTCCTCAAGTATCCATTGCAAACAACAGTGCCAACATCTCAGCTTAATATACCATAGTGTTTTACCCCAGACTTAGTAGACGTTCCAGATTTAGTTCAGTACTCCAGATACTTGTTCCGACTCTTGCGTCAATTCTAGATCAATCTGTGAAAATCAAACTTCTCTCAGGAAGTGATACAGCTTCGTCGTATCTTTTGATAACCCTTAATTAGCTTATCATGTTCACTGGCATTTCCAGACTCGATATATCAATTTGCAGCACGGTCCATTTGGAGCAATGTCATAACATCCATCTATAAATCTAGCCGCATCAGCCCTAATATCATCTCTAATGCTTGTGTTGGTGTCGTCCGTAATGCACTTGTGATGCCCACGTAAGCCAATTTTTGCACCTTACTCAATTTCCTCTGCACTATTCTCTGTGAGACTTTTTCTCACCAGAGCAACGAGGCATATGAGATAATGGGCCTTACCATCATAGTATAGATCCAGCAAGCAGAATTCGGTGAGATATCCCACCTCTGCCCACACACCCGTCTACACTGTCGTAATGCCATACTTGCCTGTTGAACTTTCTTCTCAGTGTGTTTATTCCAGATTCGTCTCGACTCTAGAAATACTCCCAGATACTTGACCTCCATATACATCAATATTTCGGTTAAAAAGAGTTTCAGCAATCCTTCCTGGTGAAAACTATCATAGCTACATTACGTTAAGAGCCAGTGTTACCAAGTTGTCAGTTAAGCGCATCACTAGATTGTGATTTGTGATGAAAACTGATAACTTTTCAGAGATATAGTCAACAGATGAAAATAATACTTGTGGACAGTCCCTACTGACTCTCCACCGCAGTTTTTACTCACCTGCAGTTTTCCGAATTGCACTTTATTGAAGGCTCCTTCAATGTCCATTGCGATGCGTCCGGTAAATAATTCTTCCTTTGCTACGCGCATCACTTGTTGTAGCGCTGTTTCTGCAGATCTACCAACACAATTAGCATGTTAGTTCTCACTTATCGGTTATTTCTTCAGCGTTGTCTCCTCGATGTGGTAAACCACAATTCTTTCCAGTGTTTTCAATAGAATAAATGATGTAAGGTCACCGATCTAAAAGACTTTGCCTCAGTATAGTATTTTGCTCCCGGTTTCGGTAAGAAAACGACCTTGGTCTCTCTTCCTCCATAACACCGGAATATACTCAATTACCAAGCATGCAGTATAAATTGCTCTTAGCCTCGGTGCCTATAGGACAATTCAGCTGTCTTGAAATGCTATCAAGCGAATCAATCGTACATCTTATTGTAGTCAACGTCACTATCCTTATCTAACCTGTTCGCTCCCGATTTCTTTAGTGTGTGAACTCAGCCTCTGGGGCTTAAACTGCTGTTTGGGAAGCGTTACTGGAACTAGACAGAAATACACTTTAAATATACTCTGCTACTGTTAAGTCTGAGAACCAAACCTCGACCTTAAAACTGATAACCGTGAGAAATTTTTATTGTTATACAAAAATTATAATCGTTTTCAATCCATTATTAATAATTAAGCTCTACCAGGACATTTCTGTTTGTACTGCTTAATTGGATGTGCTAGCGTATCCGGAAGTTATTTGCAAAACATAAACTCCCATTAATAGATAAAATACAAACAAATTAACATCCGCACACAATGAAAATAATGCAAAATCAGTGCTGCTCCCACAAAGCCTTCCATTGATTGCGTTCATTCAGCATTATATTTGACACAAACGTGACTTGCAATATATTTTAAATTACTTGATGCTCATTTGCTTCGCAATATGCATGGAAAACGAATTTTTCAATTAAAATTAAATTCTACTTTAAATACTTCTTCATTCTTTATGCTCGTAATATATTTTTCAATAGTATACAGGGTGTTTCAGAACTGGTGTACGAAAATAAATGAGGTGATAGACCTCACTTAGGCAAAGAAAAAATTGTTTTTTAGGGTAGTGAGGGGAGGGAGGGGGGTGGGGGAGAAGCTACTATTCGACTAACCTTCTCACAACATCCAACATTGTTAATCTAACTTCCACTACTGCAGGTACAGTAACTTTCAAAAGTTAAAAAAATATTTAGCGATTACCAAAAATTCAGAAGATACCCGTTTTTTTATGTTTATTAAATTGCATATTTTATCACTTTTCCAAAATGGTAAAACACGTCTAGGTAGTGAGAGGATGTAGAATTTTATACGTATATAAACCTTCTCGCGTATTTTCGTAGCTGCAGAGCCAATCTGCTAACAAGTTCGTCTCAATTGTTAAGTCGCGTTATGTAAACTGCATCCTTCATTATTTTCCATTAAAAAAAGTCCAACGGAGTAGAATGTGGAGATCTAACAGGCCAAGGAATCGGTGCACCTCGTCCAAGTCAGCGGTTAGGAAATTTTAATCTTCTCTCGGAATATCCTTCCAGTAGTCATTGGACTGGTATATGATGATATGAAAATTACCCTACTGGATGAATAACCTTCCAATATTTAACTGAAAATACTCCTAATCGCCTTGCGTCTCGTCTCCGGCTCGATTTAGGGTCTTGTCCGACGATAATGATTATTTGCTATACGATGTGACACTCTGACGGAATTGCTGTTTGAAATTACACTTCCGGTTTCTCTTAACTTTCGGAAAGTTCGCACAAATACCCCTCTTTGGGATGCACGTAGATTACGGAGTCTCCTTTCATATCCTAGTACAGTCGATTTTTCGTTTTATATCCACGTATTCCTCAAAAGTAAATTCCTCCAATTTTTAATAATTTTAGCTTAAAAATACCTGTAGTGATCGACTTGTTTTTCAACTATGATCGATATTCTTGCTGATTGATCCTCTTTTATAGCGAAATTTCCATCAGGTATTTGTAACTCGTCAACAAAGGTATTTAAACGATAGCGTACGCAGATGACAAAAGGAAAGTTCCTACAAGTGTTAACTTTAAGTGTCCCTTCCTAAGAGAAATCTGACAGAAGTCACGATTTGCACAAATGAATCCATCTAAGCCTGGGGTATACCAAGCCACGTATACCAAGCTGAGATTTTGGCCCTGTTGTTTGCACTGAATTACTTGAGGAAGAGTCAGGTCACGGGCGAAAATTTATATATGGCACTTGATAATCAGGCGGTGATTAGGTGAATGATTCATGCGGATATCATAAACAGGGTGACTATGGTTTGGGTGAAAGGACACGTAGGAAACGAGAAGTCAGATAATCTTTCTAAGCGAGGAGGTGACTCGAACTTTCTATGACCGGATCAATATGTTGTCTTAGGAAAAGGCGAGGTTAGAGACCTGAGTGAGAAATGGTCCACAGAGGAACATTGCAGACGAAATGGACTTGTGCAGGCAGGCGTTAGGGCTGTCACACTGTGCTGCCGGTATTCTGAATCTGGACCAGTGATGTCATGAGCTGTGCTCAGATAACGGTTTTACGGTAAATTCACGTAAGACAGAAATGGTTTTGTTCAAAAAGAAATATAAACTACCGGTTTGGAAACCACCAAAACTTAAAGGATGAACACTGAAACTCTCGTCGGAGCCAAATTTCTGGGCATCATATGCGACTCCTCCAAACATTTTACGCAACAGGGAAACCGATCGTAAGAATTGGGGCATTAAAACCGCATATTGTACACTGGATGTACACAGCGATCCTTACCCATTGGATCCACTGTTTGGTTGAGTGCATAGTTAACATGCAATCTTGCTTGCCTGGATATAAAAGGTGCAATAAAATCCACATTGCAAGCTGGTTTAGAAACCATTTTACACCTTCAACCCTAGAGCTTTACACAAGAAAAATTGCTACCTTGGCACCTTGGGATTGCACTATATAACGGATTACATGATTTTAGAAAACTTTATCATACCTAATAGAGAAGACTGGAAGCACCCTGAAAGTATCATTAGAGGAATTTCCATCTTATATACGGATCGAAGACGGAGAGGGGATCGGAGCTGGAGTTTTCTCAGAAGCGCTGCAAATAAGTGAGTCTAATAAACTCACGAGCGATTGCAGCATCTTCCAAGCGGAAATTTACGCCATTATGAAAGCTATACTCACTGCCCAAGCAAAAGAGATGTCGGCAAATGAGATCACTATTTGAGTCAAGCAGAAGTCGAGGCTTTAAACTCCCACCTAATAAAATTAAAATGTGTCAAAGACTGTAAGAGAACTTTTAGAGATTTTTAGAACATACGATCAGAATGTGCTGGGCACCAGGACATGTCGGTATAGAAGGTAACGAAAAAGTCGACAAGCTGGCCAAGATAGGTTAAAATACAGATATAAACTTGATCAAGAATAGGGTTCACCCTCCCTTTAACGTAGCGAAAAGTCAAATATAAACATACTATGTACTCCATCAAGACTTCGGAACGGTGGGAAAATATTATCTATTGTTTCACAACACGAATCTGAAACTTCTAGTCTCTTATACTTCGATAGAAGGCGCGTCCGAAAACTCGTCGGTGTCATCACTGGACGTTGCCCCATAAGATTTATGGCCATGAGACTCGGCGTACCGTACCATCTAATGAGTTCTGTAGAAGTTACAGAGACGAAGAGGAAACTGAATCCATAGTGCAGCCACTCTGTGAATGTTTAGCTATATAGAAGAACGACGACTCGCCTGTTTGGGAGCCAGGTTCTTTGACAATCTGGAAGACTTAGCTCAGATAGCACTGATGGATTTTAATAAATTCTTAGATCTGGATGGTTTTTTTAAGTTCTGACCATGTTGTCTTATTTGCTTTTAAAGGCATTCAAAATGGACCCACATGACCTCCGAGTGGATTTGGTGCTTCGGCACCAAACGGCCCTACTAACCAACCATTAGTAACAGAATACCAGGATTCTCGGGTGTGAACTCTGGCTAACACAAGCTAATATCGGCAATGAAACATTATAGCACTAACATTTCTACAACAATTTGCAGCAAAAATTCCATTAATTACCTGTACACTTGTACGTTGGGAAACCGAGACCTATCCCAGTGAAAAAAAAAATAGGCGTAATTGTAATGATTCAAAAAAAAGGCAACCTGAGAAGCTGTAGTAATTGTCACGGTATCTGTGTTTTAACTGGCAAAGAAGCAAAGAATATTGTGTGATAGTTTTGGACGGTGTATTTTAGAACGTATATATAATAACGGTAGATATACACATTATTAGAAGTAAGAATAAGAATCTGTATTACCTTTACATCTTAAATAAATTTTAATTTCTGCACTAACTAAAATTTCAAGAAAATCGAAAGTGAGGGAGTTAATCTCCACAATTACAAAAACTAAGTCTGTAAATTAAAGCATTTTACAATTTATGGACAAAGATAAATCCATCCGAGAGAAAAGAATAATTTTAAAGCCGTGAAAATTCATTTTCTTTCTGAAAACTTTTTATTGTCAGAGAAATAAACTGCTTCCCTTCCTTTCGTATGTTTGACAAGATCAAAGATGGCAGGGAGCGATTCCCTCAACTCATCTGAAACGCTCCCAGGAATAACATTACACTTTCCCCAAAAGGAATAAATTCTTAAATCCTTATAATATCACAAAATTACAAGAAACTGTTATAATATCCAATTTTCTATTAATTTTTAAGATTTTCTTAGTCCGCCATAGAAATATTCAAAACATGCAAATACTCACCGGTCGCCCAACTGCATGCCATAAATTCTTCCACAAATTTCTACAAATGTTAACTTGTTACACTTAATAAAGAACAAATAAAACTAAGCACATTCAAAAGAAATTTTATACTGAACAATTAATTATTAACAAAAGAAAAACTATTGAAATATGTTTTACAAAACAAAACTTTTATTAACGCGACAAGACAAGATGATCAGACAGCGACATTCCTTCATCCTTTGACATTTATTAGCCGTAATCCGCGGCGGCGGCCAATATCGAGTCTCGTTAAGCCAGCCGCTTTTGTCGTGAAGGGAGAACACTTGTCGTGACGGAAGAAAGTTTATGCTCTTTTGTGGTGAACGATGCATTTTTTACAAATTAAATTTTTGGCATTTTGAGTGAACTATTTAATGGTTTATTTTATAAAAATAGTTTAAATCTTTAGTTAATTTGATTTTACTTAGTTTGTTCAAGGAAAATTGTCGTTTTCAAAGTGAAATTCTTATTGGGAGAAGTTAAACTTCCACGGCGCGAATATTGAAGGATTAGTTGGGAATAAATATTTTCTCTTTGTGTGAATTTTTCTTTTTCTGTCATTCGTGTTGCTGTAAATTGTGTGATATAAAAGGACATAATGGAGTGAGTTACCAAAATATCTTTGGTAAGTTCTAGAATACTTTAAATAGTTAATAATTCCGAAAAGGTAGGAAGTAATTTTCTAAAAAGTTATAAATTGATTCTTCTAAGCGAATATGATCGGTGATGATTTTACAATTAAAGGTAAATATAAAAGTGCTAAATAGCAGGAAACAATGCAATAAATTAATTTTCAATGTTTCACGGAATTCTTGGACCATTTTTGGTTCGAAAGATAATTTAAATTAATTTGATAATTTGAATTCAACTGAAATGTTGACAGTAAGTAATTACATTTTCCTGTACCCTTTAGATTGCGTAAAATCTCTGATGTAATGGAAAAACTCAACAACAAACCAATGTCCTCGAAAATTGGAATTTTTTCATAAAACAGTTTTGTTAGCATTCTTTTCATAACATATTTTTAACCGACTTCAATAAAGGAGGAGGTACTCAATTCGACTGTATTTTTTTTTGTATGTTTGTTACGCGATCATTCCGCCAATTACCGATTGGTACCATGTCCAAAAAATTTTTGGTGTGGTGGGGGTGAAACCTAACTTTTTTTTTGTTGTACAGATAATGAAACCCCATTGCTAATAGGAAAAAAAATTGGCCTAGGGTGGGGGGAGGGCGGAGGGGTAGTCTAGCTTCTTAACGCGTGGCCCGATTTGAATGGTTCCTTTGCTGTTATGCAGGGTGCTTCAGATCTGACGTGCCAAAATGAGTGCGGTGATAGATCTCACCTAGACAAAAAAAATTTATGGCAGGTGGATGGGGGGGGGGGGGGGGAGGGAACTCTCAACCGTTTGGCAGTTACAGGGTGATTCATAAATTTCAGTCTTTCATGGTATGCACATTACTCTTTTGCTTTTATTTCTTCATCTACCCAACACAGCCACATGAAACAAACCCTAAAAAACAACTATCCTAATTTCCTTTCCAAAAATTTCAACAATGTTGATCTCACTACTACCACTGCAGGTACAGTCACGGTCAAAATTTTAAAAAATGTTTTGAAATTACCAAAATCTCAGCATTTTGCCAAATTTTCTACGAAATTTATCTAATTAGTATACCTCTTTTTTATTTTTATTTCAAAAAAGGTGCAATATGCCAAAGTAGACAAAGAATTAGAAAAACCGAATTTTTAGAAATCTCTGACTACCTAATTATTTTATTGCAATTTAGGTAGCAAATTCTTTAAGTAAACAAAAATTATGATAAAGGGTCGAAAATGTTTCCTTTGGGTTAACAGGTAATTAATTTTAACTATGTTTTAAAAATGTTAGTGTAATTTTGTTTTATTGCCGATATTAGCATGTGTTAGCCAGAATTTACATCCTTGTTTTGTTACTCGTACCTGATGGAAATTTTGCTATAAAAATGGGTCAGTAAACAAGAATACCTATCATAGTTGAAAAACAAATCAATAAGTGGGTGTTTTTAAGCAAAAATTAGTAAAAAATGGTAAAATTTACATTTGAGGAATACGCGGATATTATTTACATTTATGGTGTAGTAGACGAAAAAGATAGAGCGGCTGTACTGGAATATCAAAGGAGATTCCTTAACCGGCGGTAGGATTTCTACGTATAAATTGCTAAAAACTTTCCCTACGTGGACATGTTACACCTTCTTTGAAAGGTAATAAGACGAGCAATCCAATAAAAATAAAATTTTTTTTGGGAAAATACTGGAATTTCGGTAATTTCAAAACATTTTTTTCAATTTTGGCCGTGACTGTACCTGCAGTGGTAGTAGTCAGATCACGATTGTTGATATTTTTGGATAGGTCCTTAGGATAGTTATTTTTTAGCGTTTGTTTGATGTCGCTATGTTGGGTTGATCAAAAGATAAAAATAAAAGAGTAATGTACATACCATGAAAAATTTATGAATCACCCTGTAACTCCCAAACGGTTGCGAGTTCCCCCGCCCCCCTCCCCCTGCCATACAATTTTTTGTTTGCCTAGGTGAGATCTATCACCCCACTCATTTTGGCATGTTAGTTTTCAAACACCCTGTATAGAGTATGATCCCCCATTGCTTATAGGAGGATAATTTGGTTCTATGGAAGGGGTGGGGGAGGGGTAGTCGGGGTAGTAGTAGGGGGTAGTAGTAGGGGTAGGGGTGGAGGGGTTGAACCTAACTTTTTAACGCGTGAAGCGATTTGGATGGTTCTTTTTTTGTTGTACAGAGTAGGAGACAATAAAAGTTGAAAAATAAGATAGTTTAAAAAAAAATTGAACCGACTTCACAAAAAGCACTAAAATGCATAAAATAATTTTTAATTTTATATCTATTGCAAAAAATGGAAGTCGGTGCAAATTAAACAAACAAAACAACTACCCAACCATAATTAAAAATAATTCATAAAACTACCTGAACGTTTCACCTCACGGGATCACACTTTTTTTCGTTAGTAACAAAACTGCTATAGGCTGTGCTCTAACCATAATTTGTTTCATCACTTTTTTCTGTCGTCAGAACAAGTGAAGGCTATCGCTTTCAAAATTTCAATTCAAAAATTATTCCTAAAGATAAAAGATGGTTACAGCCATTGGATGCTTTAATGTGAATTAGTTTCCACAGACGTAAATGTGTAGAGGGGATCTTTATTTTTTGGAAACGGTATAAAAGTTGGAATTTAGTTTCCGTGGCACACCGATTTGACGATTGAGAAATTGAACGAGTCATCATTGATGTAAATTAGCAAGAGGAGTGGGCCAACTATGCTACCCTGGGGCAAACCAGAGGTGGTCGAGGTTTCGGTGGATAGGGCGCCACGGATCAAGTCCCCCTGACAGCGGCCGTATAGGTAGGATTGCAGCCACTTAACAATGAGTGACAGAAAGCCATGCAGGTAGGGCCTGTGAATGAGAACGCCATGGTTAATCCTATCAAAAGCCTTGCTAAAATCGGTTAATTTGCCGACTCGATCAGCGGTAAACAATAAGGCTCGAATTCAAGTAGATTAGTGGTGGTTGACTTACCCTTCATGAAGTCCTGCTGGAAAGAACCCAGGAAGGGCCTAAAAGGAAAGTAGAGCATGTCGCTAATCGGAGTTTCAAAGGCCTTCGCAATGTGGGACAAATTGACGATGGGTCTGTATTTGTATTTGAAGTCTGCCTTGTCTCCCTTCTTGTGAAGGGGGATTATCACAGAATTTTTCCAAAGCTCCGAAAAACAACCGCAACGCAGGGAAAGGTTAAATAAATGACAGACGACAGGAGTGTCAGTTGAGCGGGAAGTTCTTAAAAACGCATGAAATACGTTCCCACGAATCCCGCATGAAATACATATCGGGCAAATTCGAAAGATAATGAGAGACGGCTGTGTCGGTCGTCTAGAACCAGATCCTTGGATAAAAGGGATGTCAGTGGGAGCCTTGTCAAGCGGTATAAGTCAATGGAAGCGACTTCATAGTAAGGGTCACAGAAAGCGGCACTAAAAAAGTCATTAAACGAGTTTTCAACCTCAAGAGGGTCATGGCTTACGCGGTCACACAAGGTATCCGTCGCTGCGTCGCTTAGAATTGATAAAAATCCAAAACTGTATGGGATTATTGAGCAAATTGGATCTCGCTTAAGACAGAAATCAACTGTATGACGAGTGTAGATCGCAGGAGAATCGCAGGTGAAGGTCATAGTAAACCATGTAGTCCTTATCGCACCTAGAAGAGCAGAACTTTTTACACGCTTTACACTTTAGATTTTTAAGGTGTCTCTGTGAAAAAGGACAGTTGGTCATATACTCCAGAGGGTGAACCGGGGGGAATGTAGGCGGTGTCAACGTACAGAGTTCTATTTTATTTACTAATAACCTCGACATATACCTCGATAACACTTTTACATGAGAAAGGCATATTAATTTTCAAGTTCGTAAGGTATGTGGTTGGAGAAAAGAACTATGTCGTCATGTAGCTTATACTACCAAGGATACTAGGATACGTCTTGTAAAGGCCCTGCTGCTGCTCCTAATGGAGTATCCCCCCCCCCAATCCAACTTGTTACGCATATTGCTTACGTTGTTTGTGAACAAAAATAGTAATATCGTTGTGTAGAAACAGTGGTTGTCGATGGTACTGACTTCGTTTTGGACGACCGCTTCCACGTGTTAATGTGTTACAGGCTTCTCGAGCCTAATATATGAAGTATCATCCTGAAATAAAGATAACGTGTTAATTGAAATAAAGCACTTATGAATATGAAATTACCTGTACTTTATATTTTGTCCCCACTGTTATTTTAGGATGCATGCATTTTATTTTCAGTTCAGGCGGGTAATATGAAATAAGACAAATATCTATTCATGTTATTAGGAATCCAAAGTCCTATACGTCTTAACTGATGGCGGAGGAAGGCATGCTCCAGAAGGATGTGCGGGGGGGGGGGGGGGCAGTTTGGATTTATAATGAAAAGACGTACCCAAACATATATCAGAAAAAAAATTTCATGGAAAAATTCAATTTTATAACGTCTTTTCGCGTAAGTTGCTTAGACAGATTATTTTTCTAAAACTTGAGGATCCTTACTAGGAGGTGCTCTAAATTAAGCCTTTAATAAAATCTTTGATGGTAAAAGATAAATTTTTGTAATTACAAATTATTATTTTATTTAGTTTTGTAAAGTAAGATTGGACTGTGAAAGCATTTGTTGGAAGCGTCCCAATTTACATGACAGTTTTTAGTAACTTATAATATTTGTTTGAATGATTTTTTTAGTTTTAAATATTCTTTGAAATATTATTTATCATCCTCTATAATCCAAAATATAGTACGTGTAATCCTCGAATTTTTAAATATTTTTGAAAATGAAATATTTTTTTGGAATTTTACAGTAAACTCCTATTGTTGCTTAAATTTAATATAATTTGACAAATTTATTTAAATAGACTCTTTACCTCACTGCTAATATATGACATAAGTTCTTATTTCTCACTTTAATTTAAACTCCATTTTTTTTGGGCAATAATAAGGTAAACGTATACGTAATAATCCCTCACACTATACAAACATCTAAAACGTGATAAGTTCAAAAATATTCATTTCTGAAAATCCCACGAATAACACTTTTGTTATGAAGGTCAGATATGAATTTAAGTCATTAGCAATTACCACAAGTATACCCTTGGATACAAGGCGAAGGATGGAAATGTTTCAAGTTAAGCAGTGTTATCTTATCTCTGGTAATAGGCTATTAGGGTTGTAACAAAAGACGGATTCAGCAGCCATAAAATGCGGGAATAGCTTATTTCGCCTCTTCATGTAATGGCCTGAGTTGGATGAATGATCATTAAGATTATAGCAATTTTTCTACCTAAGCTTTAACGGAACCTCATTTTCGTATTCTGGGTATGTAACTAAATTTCAGAAAAAAATAAAACAAGTCGATATTCTGTGATTAAATACTAGACAGAGTTAAGTAATTTAGCTTATTTGGGTAATAGTGTGTGGAAATGAGGCAATATTAGTTATAGGGCAAACAAATATATTCATATTATCCATATTTCATAAAATAAAGTAGATCTGAAAATTTAATTTGAAAATTTCTGTCCTGATCTGAGATTAAATATAAATCGACAAAATCCAATAAATCAATACAAAAATTGCTTTGTTTGGTATAGAGCAACTACAACTAATATCATAACTAAAAATTACAAAAAGAATGTACTTAATACCATTACTATATTTTCGTTTATATAATATTTCATAAAAAGTGAAGCTTGACAGTATAATTTAAGAAATTTGAGCATTGACTGAAGGATAATTAGTCGATAACCCATGTGTAAAATATTAGTCATTTCTAAGCAAGAAAAACAACCAACCTATCTAACGTGCTGGACCGCCAAAAAAGACGTTGACTCAAATCCCATCGTGACTTACCTTACTCATAAAAGTCTAAAGCCCTACTAGGGACTAGGGAGCCCAATCAGTGTTGGCAAGTCGTCGATGAAGAATGTCACTAGATATGGACTAAAAAAGACACCTTTCTTAAAAAAAGTCACCAGATACAAAATAATAAATTTTTTTCAAAATTGCTTCCAATATAATATAAGAAATTTCTAAGTAACAAAAATATAAATACTACTACTTAATTAAAGACTATATTTACCTGAATCACAAGAGTATTTACCCTTAATTGGTGCTCCTTAAGAACTTAAGTACACTTTGATTTGATCCACAGCTGATCTCATGTACTTAAGCGTCGTGTAATTTTTTCCTTTCAATTTGTAAAGGGAAAAACGGAGAACTATTAGATTGTGATAAAGTTCTAATTTTGCGGGCGATCCTCTTATCGTAAGCGACAGAAAATAAGTATCGTTAAAAGTTTCAGGGTCCCGCTAGAAGGTCATGAACTTTCGCAGGAAATTGTTCGAGTTGTCTTACACATGCGTTTAGCTAAGCAACAAAAGCATTAAATGGGCCCGATTGAATGTATGGTGCAACACCGGTTGTAACTGAATTAAGTGGTAACCCAGCAAATATGTACAAAAATAGACAAAAACAATGAGAAATGCCGAATATTTACGTTAAAACATTAAAATGTCTCAGCACATTTGGTGTCATCAGAAGAGGTTCAAAATCACAGTGTCGCAGAAAAAAAGGTATTCGAAAACACCAGATTCGGTGACAAAGTCCCTAAATTGGCATAACTCAAAAGTCACCGCGATGGAAGTTAAAAAACACCAACTTTTAGACGTGTCTGAGAAAAAAAATTCTGTCACTAGGGGGGTGTTCGGAAACACCAGATCTGGTGACAAAATCACTGAATTGGCATCACTGAGCCCAATGTCACGTCTTACAGAAGGGAAAACTGTAATTGCTTTCCTGATCGTTATTAATGACGTATTGTGCAGCGCACTAGACGACCACTCATCGCTACGGATTATATAGAAATGTTAAACTACCCTACGCACCTGAATTATGCCGACGATACATGTCTCATATCCAACAAAGAGAGTCATGTAGCCTTAATGTCCGAAGCCCTGAGCTGAGAAGATCCGCAGAGCAATGCTTAAGTTCAATGCTGCTAAAAACAAAATTATGACCTTGAACAACATCGCTCAACAGGCTCTAGATTGCAACTCGCACGGGTCCCAAAAATACGGCGAATCAGACGACCGTGTAACACATGGAGAAGATCCTTAGAGATGGAAGGCAAATCGTGGCAACAGCTAAAGTCTTTGCCGTAGAACCGGACCAGGTGGAGATTCGGTGTAATACGAACCCAAGGGGTTAAAGGAGCCAGAGAAAGAGAGAGAGATAAAAAATATATGCCGGGATCACTTAAGGTTGAATTTAATTGACTTAACTCTTTTACCCAGGTAATATTTTAAAATTCCTTTCGATCAACTCGATAATTATAAAAGATAATTTGTTGCCAGAAAAATTGTTGGATTTCTTTTTAACAGAAAAAGACGGGAATTTTTATTTTGTCCTATTACTTTCAGTCTATCTTCTTGAACCGAATTGCCTTAAGTCTGCCTTAACATGCATGAAATTTACATCCAATTTCATTCTTCTTTTCAAAAATCCTGAATCAGTTTTTTTACTATGTCACTGTTCAATTTTACTTGATTACGTGACAGCAACTCAAATTAATGTAACGTTTACGCCAGCGGAGATTCGGATTTGCGAAAGTTTCCGTGCCATTCCGCTGCAAAAATGTCTCCACAAAATTTCTACAGACCATCATTTATGCACCCCGGACGTACTTGTCCGCAAAAAATTGCTCTATAATGCGCATCAGCTGACATTTCTTACCGGAATTCTTACGAAGGATAATTCGATTAGTGTATTTCAGACCTAATTCTGGCGTACATTATTGCCTTTTGTCAAAATTTTACAGAGACGATTCCAATTTAAGGTTAACATTGCACTTTTCTAAATTTTAAAGAACTTTATTAAGCATGTCACGTTGGGTTTAAAATAATATTTAAATTAATTGTTTCCACTGTACTGGAATTCCTTTTTCGATGAGAACTGTAATTCTTTCCGATGCACGCGGGTGTACCGCAAGATTCAGTTCTTTCACCTACTCACTTTCTCATTTTTGTTAGTGACCGTTTGTCTATATATTTCAATCTCATGCACAACTTTTTAAATGACAGCATCCTTAGTTCTCATACGGCAATTTCCCTTGATGCAGAAAATCATGCATTGTTTTCCGACTCTTAAACTCGGAGTTATCTATTGTTTCTCAAAAGTAATCCAACCCAACTTCAACAAAATTCTGTTGGTACAATCAGTTATTCAAACTCTTTTCAAACTCCTTTATAAGAACCTCCTAGTGTATCGAGTAATCTTAGGTGGACTGTCTCTAATTTTGCAATACCAAAAAATACCAGAAATTATTCGGGATTCTTTCTTCTTCCAAAATTTATCATATCAACGATCGCATCTAGATGACCATTGCAATTATAGATTCCTTGATTCTATCAGGTCTACTAAATATATTCCCGTTCTCATAGTAAACAATTTACAGGGGGAAGGTGATAGTAGTGCACTTACAACTGTTTAGGGAAAAATTATGTCTAAATCGCAGATACTGTATCGCAAAATGTAGTTAGCTCATTATTTATGAGAACATTTCTAAAAGCAATTTGAATTAATTTATCATGGTCAGCTTTACAAAGAATTCTTGAACTGATAATAAACAGTGAGACAGCGTTTTTATAAAAGCAATGGGCCGAGAATACTTTCCAAGGCCACTATGAGTTTTGGAAGATATATTTTCTTAAAAAACAATGCGACATCCAAGTTTTAATATGTAGAATAACAGCCAGTACAATCAAATAGTGCAATCTTATGATTAAGGATTCAAAAGCCATTCTTCAATCAGCAAACACACAGAGCACTCAATGACTGGCAAGAAGTAAAGGACGAATTAAAACAGATTAGTGGTAGATTTAACTTCTTTTTAGAGTAATCTATTAGAAAAAGAAGACAACAATGAGTCACCGTCGGTGGCTCATGACCCTGCGATCCTCGTGATCGAAGGCAAAAATATTCTGTCTTATTAATTGGTCGACGAGTCGATGTAAGTGCAAATTGATTTTAAGAAGCTAAATTATGACTTGTAGAATATATTTAGAGTTAAATTTTTGATATGCTTAAAAATTCTTAACAAATTATCAGGGTTTGTTTTCTTGATCACAACGTATATCTTTTTATCACATGATTCGACGATTGCAAGTTAACTTACGATTTAAGGTGGATCCCGAACTACCTACATTACTCTAAAACTACTACATGGGCCCTAAGTGTAATCTGTTGTCAGCAGAAAACAAGCATGGTTCGCCACGGGTAAGATTCAAACTTGTGACACTCATGTTGGAAAGCTAACACGCTAACACCTAAGACTAATACGGTAGATACCTAAATTCAATTGATATTCCTTCTGTACCGCTTATACTGCCTCATCACTTATACCGTAAAAATAGAATATCATCGGACATGAACTTGTCATAAATTCACAGGTAGCACTCACAATAGAGCCACTGCCAGCAACCTAAAAACACTTTACTTTTACAAATAAAATATAAGGGGATTAAGAACAAGTACAAGCCAGTTATTTCAGGCTTCTCTTGCCTGTTGTTACGACGTTATCGCTTCGACCGAAACCTGGCTTCATCATGGCTGTAATGATGCAGAAATTCTTGACGAGTCCTATCAGATTTTTTTGTAGGGATAGATACTCTGACTCCATCGCTCGTGGAGACCGTGTGTTGGTTGTATGCAAATCGTACTTGGATTGCAGCTTGGTTAATATTCCTCCTTTCTCCGACACACTCATAATTGAGCTCTTAGCTCTCTTTTGTGAAGTTAAACATTTTCCTGCCCTGTTGTTACAGTCCTCTAAATTTGAATTATGTTGATGCAGACAGTCTTCATTTTAGTTCTTAGCTTAGATTTTATTAATAATATGACGAACATGAAGGGCGAAAGAATCGTTCTTGGTGACCTTAATTTACACAACTTTCAGTGGCTATTGAACGTTGATGATGATGACAACCTTCCCTTAAATTGTACTGCTAAAGGCACCTATTTTCTTGACGTCATATCCTTCTCTGGTTTACACCAAGTGAGTGATATGAAGCACTCTATGGGAAGGTAGTTTTTCTTCTGATTCGAGTAACACTATAATCGAATCGGCTTCTTGTAGCTAATTCGCTATCGACAGCTTACACCGCCCATATTATTTCTTTCTGCTACGATGGTTCTAATATTATAATACTAAGATCAGTACGTTCTTCATTTAAAAAGGTCGGACTTCTATTATCTTACAGACAGGATCCTCTCAATCGATGGAACACATGTTTTTTCTTTTTTTGATTTGGTGCGTATTTTTTACAATATTGAGCCGTTTTCAGACTTTTGAGCCACCCTGTATGTAGAACACAAAAAATAAAAGCATTGACGATGTTTCACTTCATAAGTGATTTCGTGTTGATTTTTAGAAGTCAGATTCTAACTAAAAGCGATGTCACAGATATTTTTACATTCTTCAAGGAATCTTGGATGTAAAAAGAGTTTTGCGTTTACAATAACATTTTTTGTATTGTTCGAATTTCTAAGTAAGTTCTAAGTACTTATGTATAAAAAATAACAACTTGGATGTTATAAACTGACTATTATTACCATTTTCACAGGCTCACTTCCGGATAATGATAAATGTTACTACTAGTATTATACCAACCTCGTCCTGTAATTCTATCGAATTGCTCATAACATATCCTTTAAAATCTTAGACTAATAATAAAGAAATATAATAAAGAAAGAAACAGGATAGGCCATTACGTGTATGAGCCGTGTACGTGAGACCAGCCAAATTGCCCGTTGGCAAGGTGAAGTCAGGCAGGAAGATGAAGTTGAACAGTCAACAGAAAATTTGTTGTTAATTTCCTATATCAGTTGAGCTATCTATATATTATGAGCAATTGAAAAAATAATTCATTTTTAGACGCATAAAGAGTGAAACAGTAGTAAAAGCAAAGTTTAAATTAGTATTCGATGTGTATTTCAATGCAAATGAACACCAAAAAATCGTAAATATATTGCCAGTCACGTTTATATCAAATATAATTCTGAAATCAGATTTTCTGAATGAATAAAATCAATGAAAGCCTTTGTGGGAGCACCGCAGATTTTCATTATTTTCTCGTGTGTAGATATTTTGTTAATTTGTTTGTATTGTATCTGTTAATGGGCGGTTGTGCTCTGCAAATAGCTTTCGGGTAGTATTTTCAATTAATCAGTATAAACAGGAAAATGCTAATTTAGCTTAATTGTTAATAATGAATGAAAAGCACGATTATCAATTTTGGTTTACAATAGAAATTTCTTATGGTAATCAGGTTTTAGATCGATGTTCGATTAGTTCGAGTTATGTCAGACGGCTTCTTCCTAGCGAGAGATTGTTAAAAGTGGGTCGCTCGGGAAGGCGCTGCTAATAATTAATTTATCCATGTCGAAATAATAGTGTGTAGCGTGTTGCATCCATACGTTTAGCTTTAAAGAAGGTTTCTCTGTACTGGGCTAAATCCTAAGAGCCTTGCTATCTAAACACTTGGTAAATAGTGCGTCTCGATTTTGAGGTAATTTTGAAGAGAAACTCGAAGTGTTCCTAACTGCTACCATTATTCCACTCTTTCTGAAGACAAAGTAAATGGTACTCAGAGAAGGATAAAATTGTTTACAATAAAATAGCTAAAGCCCAGGAAAAATGGACACAAATTTCTCCAAAGTTGAAAAAATTAGATACCTACAGGCTGGAAATTTAGAGGCAACTCAGTTTTAGTGTTTTAAATATTGTGTAAAAGTTCCCCATCGATCCGAGTGCCACGCAATTAATTACGTGGTGCCAACGGCCGGTTAAAACAATTTTTCGTCAATATCCAGAAAACAGTGGACTGTTTGACAATAAACGTTCAGTAATAAATTGTAGCTAAATCAATTCGCTACAAAAAAGGTTAAGAATTACTTTTTCGTAAAAGGAATTGCTCGTGAGATAAAGCTCTTTAAAGAAACACGAGTATTGCGCTACTAACTGCTTTTATTCTCTTCCACATCCCTGTCGTTCTTTTATTAGGGTTTCTATATACTGTCGTTTGTTATAATCCCAACTCTATTCTTTCTGAACGACTCTTCGTAGTATACGGCCTTGTTCGTAATTTTACATAGTTTGAATATGAGTTGCATATGACAGGCTGAGAGTAAAAATGTCCTATATACAAGATCCGAGCAAAAGTGGTTTCGAAAATATTCCGCGCAAAAGCGAACCGCGTTAGTTTCCAAGCAAAAACGAATCAGAGAAAAACTCGTGGGCGAAAACGACTTAACTACGAAAGGTAATGCAAAGTTAATACAGGTAAGTTATTAAGTCGTTTTTGTCCGGAATTTTGCTAATTCGTTTTTGACCGAAATCTCACGCAACTCGTTTTTGCTTGGAACATTTTCTAAGCCACTTTTGCTCACACCTTGTAGGTAGGCCATTTTTACTCTCAATCTGTCATATAGTAATAGAAGATTAAAATGAAAAGGAAAGGAAGGAAAAAAATGTAACGGTAATGAAGTCAAGTGTTGGAATAGGTCATAAAAATACTGATTTTTTGAAAAGAGAAAATCTGCGACTATCCCCCGTCACTGACAGAGGGATACTGACAAAGCAGGTCCCTCTCTAAGTCTACTTTGTGTGAGAACACGATCAAGTGAAGTGGTTTTTTTTGAAAAAGTGTGAATTTTTTGTGGGGAAGGATCTTTTAAAGAAGACGAACAAAAGAAAATATTTCAACTCCGCCGCGCTATACGGAATGTATCTTCGTTTCCAAGTTCAATAATGGAGTATGATCTCACAAAAAATATCACTCATCACAGTCGATTTAGAAGCTGTTAAAGCCAGATATTTATCGTCTCAAATATTAAAGTATTATAATAGCGATAGAAGATATTTATAAATATAAAGAGTAGCGCAATACTCGCGATCCTTTACGGTGCTGTATCTCAGAAGTAATCACTCTTGCGGAAAAGTACCACCAGACCTTTTTTAGCGGTCTTTTACCCGCGTATTAAATTATCCAAATAGTCAACAAATTTTTAGCTCATAACTTAACTAGGTAGCATAACATTTAGCTTAATATTAGAAAGATTTGCAGAGCAGCGACTATAATGAATTCAAATTAAGTGAAGATTTCCACATATTAGAAATAAGTGAAGAAATTGTTGCGATAAGTAAATGTCAGACGACTTTTTGAATAAATCCTGTTGGCCACGACTGCCAGAGATATTACATTACGAAAGGCTAAGAAAAGTCATCATCTTTAGCATTAACAGAATTTGAATCCATTTCTTGCCGCGATACATCAAACCAAGGATCAAAGAGAGAAATTTATTGATTGAAAATTCCATATGCAAATCTTTCATGAATCCGTAAGCAAATGATTTATTCAATTCATCCACGACGGTAGTAATAACAACATTTGTTTGCAAATATAGCCTCCATTAATATTAGTCGGTCTTTGAATTAAATTGATCTAGGATTTTCTCGTAAATGAGTTTATATGCCATTTGCAATTCCATTACCTGCGGTCATTGTAAATCTGCATTTATCATAAGCCTGAAAACGAAATGATTTTCTGAAACTAATGGCAAATATATTTTGAGTTACAATTTTGACTGCCTCTAACACGAAATAGCAATTACTTTCATAATTGAAAATCTCGCACAACACTTAATTCCTATTTCATTACCTAAAGTCCATTAAAGCTTTAGTACAGTTCTAACTATAATAACCCACTCATAAGCTTAATTTTACTACTGAGAAATGGCTCCAGGACACACCAGTATCTATTAGTAAGTTAATCGAATACGCTGAAGTTTTAGAAGTTCTAGCTGAACAAAAACCTTTTGATCGGAAGTAATCTGCCTCAAATGAACGCAGTGAGGGACTATGAAACACTGAGTCATTCGCTTGCGAATTTCATCTGGGTTTTAAATAAAAAACTTAACTTTACGAATGTAATAGAAAGAGGAGATAGAAAGCTCTTTAAAGATAAGAAAGTTCTAAGGATTTCCCCTTTTACAAATTTGAACGAAGATTTCTATTTTCAAAAGTTTACTTCAATCTATGTTAGATTACTTTAAATCGAAATTTCAACTCTTCAATTCAATCATCACACCTCATCAGACTTTAAATAAATAACATAATTGTACAATAAATTATTCCATCCCACTTAGGGGCCGTTCAAATATTACGTAATGCAGTTAAGGGGGATGGGGGTCCTGTGAAACGTTACGGTGTTAACTGTTAACTATTGACTTACGGCTGATTTTATATGGTATACCTACACTACACATATTTTTTAACATATGAAAAGAGTCGCGTCATTAACGAATCCATAGATTGGACTGTAAGAGTCTGACCGTTGCGGTCTAGCAAAACCACCTAAACTACAAACCATGAACTTACGAATTTTACACACACATATTAGGACCAAAGCGGTTGAAATGTTGTATTAACTTACATAGCTTCTTATTCCAGTATTTTGAGCAACATAATTGAAATTTTTAGGTAAAAGTAATCATCTGAGTGTTACGCTAAGTTGTGTGGTGAGAAGGGGGGGGGGGGGACTTCAAAAACTGCGTCACGTAATACTTGAACGGCCCCTTAATCAAAACTTTTAACAGCAAATATGATCCTTATAACCTGTTTCAAGAGAACATAAACTGTGAAAGTTCCCTTAACCCTTTATGATGCATGACGCGGGAGAAGACTTCGGTTCGACCACGACGATTGTGGGTGGCCCTAGAACTTAAGGTCAATTACCGACCGACTTTAATCTATAACCGAAAATGTCCCTTTAACGTATTATTTGTCAACAAAAAACAACCATAGGTCGCCACTGGTGCCACTCAAACCTATGGAAAATCAACACATTGTTACTGACTCAGTCGACGACGTTTACTTCGTTTTGCTTATTTATGTTTTAAATTGTTACTGAAAAGTCAATGCGGGAGGGCGTGGGGGGGGGGGGGGGGGAGTTGATTTTGAATGAACCGATATAGATGATTCTATTTTTGTTGTATGGAATATGTTCCGCCATTGCTATTATGAGAAAAATGTTGCTAATTTTTTGTTGTATGTTCCCCATTTCTTCTTAGAGAAAAATTTTACACCCAGGGTGATGTGCGAAGGAGCCGTGCTACTTAAGGTGCACCTAGGGTGGGAGTGTTGCCTTACTTCGCAACGTGTGAGCCGATTTAGTCTCTTTTGCATAGAATATATTTCCACATTTTTCCTACCAGAAGGTAGATGCACATAGGAAAAAAGGGGTTGTGCGTAGGTATGCAAGACGTGGACCGACTTCGAAGATTTTGATTCCGTTGCTCAGAATACGTTTCCTAATTGTTTCTATAATAAACAAGTGTGTACCTAGATTGATAGCTGAGAGAAGTGTAGACTTGCACTTTTTCGTATTGGTTCTATGATAAACAGAATTTGTACCTTAAGGAGGGACAGGCAGTAGGCTTACTTATTAAAGGATATTTCGATTTTTTACTGTTTGGAATACGCTATCGGACTAGCACCATGGTTGAAATTTTGAATTTAGTAGGAGCGTATGGAAAGGGCAGCGAATAATTTCGTAATGTGTGGTGAATAGAGTAAACTCTAAAACTGTTACAATCACTTTGTTCACTCGAACATTACTTTTTGAACAGCATACCAGAAGAGACTTAAAAGTGAAAAACTAAATTATTCTTAACAAAAATATGAACCCACTTCATTAAAATCACTAAAAATTTTATGTCCATTACGTTATTTTTAAATAGGTTAAAATTAAACAAACAAAACAGCTGCCTATCCACAAATAAAGATACCATATCAAACTACCCAAACAATTTAGCATGTAAGATCTTAAGAAAGGCCGATTAATATGTATATGTACGTTTATATATATATATTGAGTATTTTACAACTTCAAAACCGCAATCGAAAATACTGTAACTTAAATAAGGTTCTTCGGGCTCGACGGATTAATTAAAACACTTATTTTCAATCGCGAATGTTCACAGTTTTATTCACTTCACTTAATTAGTTCGTTTCTCATTATTTTTGGCAACCTTTCTCTTGCAATATACCGTTTAGCTTCACTTATTTATACTTATCATTTCACAGGTTAAAAACTGTCCGCAGTATCACATATAAACAGTTCGCAGTCTAAATCACGACTAAACTAACCAGCTACTGCTACTCAGCCCTATTAATGCTACCTTAGTTCTAGAAACTTCTGCCACTTAAATATAGATGTTTACATTATACATTTTCATTTCACATATTCACCATAGGTTTGAGTAGACCTTGACTTTCCACGTTTGATATTTCCCTCCCTCGATTTCTGGCCACCTGGGGCATGCGCATTACACGGTTCACTATTTCCCTTTTCGTGGCCTATTCCAATTATATATAAAACTATACATATATACGACTCGATAAATAGTGCTCGTGCGAACAAAGCAATTTCCACAGTTGCCGAGGTAGTACCCTGTATAGAAAGGAAAAAGAATTATCCATGTCCAACAACATATTACGATAGTAGACACGGTTACCTTTTCATGCCCTCACCTTAGATACAAAATTCTAATCATATACAACAAGGCAGAATCATCATACTCAGAGAATCATCAGAGTCACTCTAGAAACAAAATATTTTGTCATTTACCAATGAGGTAACATCTACTTTACTACAGAATCAAAATGATTCCACGCCCTATGAAGCTAGGTGCCGCCACTCCACCAACTCTCATCATAAAAGAAAATTTTTGTCATGATACAAATAGGTAATCTATTCATTCAGAAACATCTAAATCAGTCCATGCGTTACAAAGTTAGACTACCACTATCTTACCCCCAGCCTTTTTCCTCATATTAACAATGGGGAATCTTACGTACCACAAAAAAGAATTTTCCAAATAGGTCGATGCGGTAAGAGGTTCAGAAGTCTCCCTCTTCGCCTCACCATTGATCAAAATTTATCATAATACTCGCAGTGAAGGATTAAACGTCGGCCCAAGGATTACGAAATTGACATCCACCCCTCCTTCACCAAATCTCATCTTTACCAATTTGGGGGCATATTTTATAAATCAGAAAACGAAGCAACTAGATCTGTCCACGCTTTACGAAGTTAGCCCCCCCCCCCCTCCCCGTAATTTTTTTCATTATTAACAATGTGGGATTATATTCTATACAACAACAAAAAAGAACCATCCAAATCGGTCCTCAACTCACCACCAAGATTTTTGGCATGCAAACTCTACCCAAAAAAAAAAAGAGTCATCCAAATTGATCCAAGCGTTACGAAGTTTGACCAATCCCCCCCCCCCCCCCCCCCCCTAGGACCACATTTTTTGTGTATTACTATCAATGTGGGATCATATTCGACAGAATGTTCCTCATAAGGTGTGATAAAATATGTCGGGTGATCGATCTCACTTAGGCAAACAAAAAATTGTGTGGCAGCAGGAGGGGCAATTTCAGTCGTTTGGAAGTCACAGGGTGATTCATAAATTGCAATTTTTACGGTATACACATAACTCTTTTATTTTTATCTTTTCACCAACTCAACTCAACTACATCAAACGAACTCTGAAAAACTACTATCCCAATTACCTTTCCAAAATTGTTAACAATGTTGATGTAACTCCTACCATTGCAGGTACAGTCACTTCCAAAAGTTAAAAATGTGTTTTGAAATAACCAAAAATTTAACATTGATCTTTAACTTTTAAAAACTTGGGAGAAATGATTTAGCAATTTATAAGTAGAAAACCTATCGGAAAAAATTCTAAGAATGTGCTCATACTAACCCTAAAATTCTTTAAATTGAATTCAAAACGTATTACAATTAATGTTATTATGTTTCAAAATCATTACGGTTTTTAATTAATTCCACACACTCTCAAGAAATTACTTATTTTGCTGATACTTTTTAAAATCCTTGGAGGAGTAAAAAATAACATAATTACTACTACAATTTCTTGTAATGGAATTGACGATATTTTAAGTTAATTGTTGAGGAACTGAAAGTTTTTCATTACACATTACAGTTTCTTGAAATGTAATTAAAAATCTTTTCTATAACATTACTAAGAATTCGAGTACACCGACTTCTAATCCGCTAATCGCGGAAATAACTAAAACAATATCGTTGATTTTTCAATCGTTTTAAATGTTAGAAATCATCAAATTGGTTTTAACTCAATCGGGACAATTTACAGGCAACAGAAACAACAATTAAATTTAATTTAATCTCTTTGAGGTTGTATCTAAACCCCAGAGATCGAAAGTCATTAATCCGCTGTCAACTGATTTGGAGATGTAGTGCAATGCAAACGTACGTAGGATTGTTTGGAAATTCATGTATCATAGAACTTTGTACTTCAAGCACACGTAGAAACAAACTTTAATCACATCTTCAATTAATAGTTTAAATAGTTTACGTGCGCAATAAAACATAGTTTTCTGTTTTATCTCATTGAGAAAGATATTGTGATAGGAGCAGCAATTGGTGTATTTAAGGTGTCGTAAAGTACCCTTAATGCTCACGTAAATATCCAAAGAGCAAAATAGCGTCCCTTCATCCTGATAGAATCAATGAATTTCCATTATTTTCAAAACTTTGAGATTTAATACAAAACAGGAAGTAGGGCTATTACGTGACATTCACTGATTAGATAAATTTATACAAGAATTACAATTTATGATCAAATATCCATCTAGAATGATAAACATAATTGGAATCGTTTACGCGCTGGTATCTTTTCTCAGGAACCTTAACACATTTCCTACAAACGTGATAATGTATCAAATGGCTGACGTGAGCTCATACCGAGGAGCAACATCAATTTCCTTCATCATTTATTTCTCCTTCATCGGAAATTACATTGCTATACAAATAGATCCAAACAAATATCGAAATCTGTGAATGTAGTTTCGTTATCCATTTAAATGAAATCATGAGAAATATAAGAACTACTTTCCGAGAAAAATGTTTTCTTATTTTTCCTTAACAATAACCTAACTAGAAGAAGCATTTCTGGTGGGAGTTATAAATCTTCAATCGAATAAACTTCGCCGAGGTTATTGTATCGATTGATATCAGCAATAAAATAGAAAAATTTTCTCGTTAATAGAATCGAAAATATTTATTTATTTGGATTTATAGAACTGACATAAATTTTTTATAAAAATTATTTCAATCCAATTATTTACACTTTCTTTCCCGTCATGGCTGTGCTTGAGAATTATGGGGTATTCCTGAGCTTTGCAATTATCAGTAAAAAAATGATATCTCCACCAGAAGAAAACTTCAACGATGTCAATTTTACTTTTCTCACACCGGTTACAATAGTGCTCGCTTTCCATCCAGTACTTCCCAGTTCCTAGTTCTACCGGCGGAGACCCATGGTTGTTTTCTTCTGACAACTGATTATCATAAAAGGCCATTTGGGGTTCAGAGTAGATTGGTGGTTTGGAATCCACCTTAAATTGTATATTCACATGCAATGGGGACATCCGCTATCAATAACTCCTTCGATTAAATAATAATAATTAGTCTTAAGTTAACTCTATGATACAAGAAAACAGAAATATGCTTATGCAGGTGAAGTGCAAACTTTTACTATCCAATTAATTGAAAAATATCAATTACACAACACGAAGTCTTTGGCCGGAGCTAAATCATAGCAGAACTTCAAATCTCTTATCCTTCGATAGAAAGCGCATTCGAATTAGGGATAGGGGATCGAACTAAGAAAATCGATTCAGAACGAATCGATCTGTAATTTTTTTTCCGATTTCGAAGATCGATTAATCGCCCTAAAAAATCAATGTTCATAGATCGATTCCATTTATTTTGACATTTCAATTTCGAGAAGCAAAAATGTTGTGCCGCTTCATTAGGCGCAATTTGTCATAACTAGCAAAAACCGGTGGACTTCACATGACAATTAATTATATTTTCTTCACCAAGTGATTAATTTTGCAATTCTAAAGAACTAAAAATGAGTGATAGTTCAGAAAAAGAAATTTTCAAGGGCCTTAGATTTAGGCAGGGATGCACTAAAATTGAATGCTACCAACTACACTGTTTGATAGTATAGATACTCATGGTACTTACTCATCCAGATAACACTACCATATTTTAGAGATCCAGAACACATATATCAAACATTAACAATATTTTAGGTACGAAATTTCAAATTTACATATGATGGGAAAAAATTTCCACGTGAGCTTGCTCAGTTTTATTAGGTCGTCGCGTCTTGTCTTAAATGTATGTGAATCGGAAATAAATAAATCGATTCGACTGAATCGGTCCCGCGAGGAATCGATTCAAAAATCGGCAGATCGAAGGCTAAAAGATCGATCTGCCGAGATCGAATCGAAGATCGCCCATCCCTAATTCGAACACTCGTCGGCGTCAGCACCGGGCACTGCCCCATAGCAGCTATGGCCATTACACTCGGCGTACCATCGAATGAGTTCTGTGGAAGCACCAAAGATGAAGAAGAAACTGATTGCACCTGCTCTGCGAATGTCTGGATCTAAAAGAACGACGACTTACCTGTTTGGGAGCAAGGTTCTTTGACAATCTGGGCGACCGAGCTGTGATAACATTGGTGGACCTAAATAGATTTTTACAGAGATTTGGGTGGTTCTAAGTTCTGACCATGCTTCTTCTTTTTAAGGGCATTCACAATGGGCCATCATGGCCTCCGAGTGAACTTGATACTTCTTAGCAACAAACAGCCCGACTAACCACCCAGCCAACCAAGTTAATTGCAATGTACTTAAATAGATGACTTAGCACTTCACGTGTCAAATACTATACACAGGGCAGTTTAATTCTCGGCTCCTTATTTAACTAGTTACAGCTACATTTAACAGTTATCCTATCATTTTAGCCTCTTAATAAGACTCAGAAATATAGAGGGAATAAACTAGCAAAGATACAGACACGTTTTTCATAAAAGCCTTTAAAAGACGCTCTACAAACAGGTAAATGAAGAAATAATTTAACTTAACTCAACAATCCTATTCAAATAAACAATTCCGGGGGAATTCTAATCTACCTTCGAAATCTATGTGGGGTCATAAGTCTTAGAGAAAATATGACTTATAGACCAATATTCGTGACAAATACCGAATTATAGCCTTAATTCATATCTCTCTAGTTTCTTTGACCCCTTGTGAGACATAGGACGTCCAGTACACCGACTCTCCATCTAGTCCGGTTCTGTGCCAACGACTTCAACTGTGGCCACGATTTGTTGATTTGGGTACATTCCCTGGGGATTCCAATCTAGGGCCTGCTTTTGCTTGGCTCCTTTCTTAGTGGGTGGCCTATCCATTGCCACTTTCGCTTGCGAATACTGGTGTCTATCCTGTCTTGATCTGTAAGTCTGTATAGGTCTTCGCTGATAATGAACTGCAGACAATCCATGTTAAGGATGCGCCGGAGACACCGGTTGACAAAGAATAGTAGCTTAGTTGTTATTTGACCTGTCACTTCGATGAAGAACAGCCGTACAACAGAAAAGATTTTAAGTTCGACTCGAAGATTCGGAGTTTTCGAGAGTTATTGATGCGAGCCTGTACATTAGCTTCAGCTGTAACTATGCTTCCAAGATAGTAAAATTTATCCACTTGCTCTATTTTCTGTTCTTCCGGATAAATTTCATGTTGTCTCCTGGAGTCCAAGCTGATAAGTTTGGTTTTAGCAGCATTGATCTTAAGCCTTCCTTCTTCTTTGCTCAGGGCTTCGGACCTGGGCTACATGGCTCCGTTTATTGGATAGGAGACAACATCGTCAATTCATTTGCAGAACTTTAATTGTTATTGAAATAATTCTAATTAAAATGAGTTCCAATAAAGCTAAATAACAATGAATTTTAAAGCACAATTAAAATTAGAAAAATTAGAAATTAAATGCAATTAAATGTAATTACAATTCAAGTTAATTGCAATTAATAATGAATTAACGGCCAACTCTGCATCCAACATCCACATAGATCACATTGGGTTCATAGAGCTACCACGAATTAGATGCCCTACCTCCTGTAGGTTTCGTTTTGCAATCGTCGGTGAGCTACCCTATTAGTATCCGTTACGAACGGTTGCTCAGACTTCCTGTCTCTTTTAAGCAAGCTCAGGACAGCGACATAAGAGGTGCTCTACTGTTCCTTTTGTATTGGGTTCCTGACAGTACTTGCACAAATCAGAGTCAGAAACACCAATTCATAGATAAGACTGTGGCCGGTATAAATCCCAACCAAAGTTCTACATTGAGTCCGAAATAGGTAAGTAGTCAATTAGTGTTTTTTTAATCATAGGTTCTCCACATGGTCATTGCGATTCGACATGTTGTGGTCTCTTCCCATCTTTTTTTCGAAAGATCTAACAGTCCATCATAGAGAGATTGAGCCAATCATTGCATTGGAGAAAGTATTTGTTCCACTTCCTGAACTTCCATTACAGCTTCTTACTTTGCGAGCAGCAGCAGATGTTGCTTCATTCCCGGTGAAGCCGCTGTGCCCGGTTACCCAGCAGAGTGTGTCCTTCTATTCGTGCTTATAGTTAATTAAGCTCTGTAGGAATCAAAGAGGGATTTTGATTTAAATTTGTTGGACCTAAAAGTTTTCAGTGCCGCATGGCTCTCGACATAGATACTGATTGAACTCCCTGTTGTCAGCTGACTGAGAGCCCATTCTACCGCCTTGTGTATAGCCACAACCTCGGCAGCAAAGACGCTGCAGTAACTGGGTAGTCTGTATTAAGAGTAGGTACTGGCTGCTGATGCAGCTACTCTGGAGCTCATTTCATAGGCATCTGTATAGTTGTTTACGGTATCTGCAGGTTCTTCTGTTTCTCAAAATTGTCTATCCTGTTAAAGTCTATAATCGGTATTATGTAATCAGTTTCTAAGTCTCTCTTCTAAGCTTCTATAGCCGTACCACTGCGTCTTTAGGACCTTTTACTATTTAAGGCGCAACATTACCGTCAGTTTGGCGTTCTTTGGGTGCAGTTCCAGAGGGGGAAGGGTGGTGAACTTTAAATAAATTCTATTTTTAATTTTTATTTGTATTAATATTCTTCACATTAGAATCAAAGCTAACAATATGTACTAACTCTGGCATAGACTTTACTGAATATATAAAATTTCTAAATTTTGCAAATTTTTTGATGGCCGACCCCGGGCAAAGGTTATAATTAGACTGCTCATTAATTTACCAAACAATAATTCAATCATTATAAGTTCATTACGCCTCTGCAAAAATAAATGGTGCAGGAATTGAGGTAGAAATTTGGAGATAACGAAAATAACTTCGTACTCGCAAGAAGACCATTTTCTTAATAATTTTCCATCTGCACGATTTAATTTTTCACGTGGCAAAGCAATTGATTTTCTTCTTGAGATCATGCTTCAAGGGCAGACAGAATTTGAAATTTAATTAATGGCAGAAAGACTATATCAACTTTTATATTCTCTGAAAATAGATAACTTCGAACAGAGTACATGTAAAGAAGTCTTATGAATTTCTTTTAAAGTTCCTTTAGGACTATGTACGAGTTAGCAGTCTCTGTTTTTCCAAATTATTGAACAAGAATATCACGCCTTGTTTTCCAATTCAACACTATTACAAATGTTAATAGTGATTAAGTGAAAATGAAGAATATTGAGAAGTTTAAAATTTTTGTTTAATTGATTAATTTGAAACAAACACACTATTAATTGTTTCTATGATATTTCCAAGTATCAGCTAATGTCAGGATAGGAATTAAAAGTAAGGGAAATGGTTAAGGGTAAGGTATGTCTAATTGCACCTTGAGGTAATAGGGGTGAAAGCAATTACAAGTAATCTGGAGGCAATCAGGCTAGTAAATTCTTTTGGCACACTGGCCGTGAATAAATTGAAGAGATAGAGCTAACCGACGTTCCGAAGATGTTCCAGAGAGTCGATGTTCTCAAAATTGAGACTGTAATACCTTTAATTAGAATTAGCCTAGTGTAATCGAATCTAGTCTAATACGTGTATGAATCAAATATAAACGAGGCGTTATTTATAAGAAATTATAATTTGGTTTAATACAATAGCCAATCACGGATAATTTTTCAACCTTCGGCTTTGGAAACACATTTTTTCCATAGGATTGGGAGGTTTTTGAATCCGGTATCGTAAGATGAAGAGCATTGTGTTAGGAGCAAATTGTACACGATGGTCTTCACTCCTTCGTCGTCCTGAAATCGGTGTCTTTCGCGTACTTATTTGAGCGGCACAAAGAGATGAAAATCGCAGGGTGATAAGTCAGGGCTATAAGGGGGGATGCTCAAATGAAGTGTAAGGCCGAGCGTTGTCATGAAGAAGAATGACGTTTTGACTCGGTTGGTCATGTTATTTCGAACCATAAATGTTTCTCAATTACTCAAAAGCTTAGCAGCATTCATTTTACAACGCTCATGGAGGAAAACAATATGAAAAACGTCACGCCAGTAGTGAGCACTTCGCCAGCTTCCAGCCGAGCATATTTATAACTTTCAACCCGTTCACGGGCTTTCTTGAACTCTTTATGCCAAAAAAATTCGCGAGCGCTTGACAGCGACTGATCATTAAACTGTGCATTCAACCTTTTCAAAATTTCAACTGGTAAGAAATTGAATAATAATGCGTTGCGCAACGGAAGGATGCACCTGTTGTTCCGACATCCTGAGAACTAAGGATAAACCAGTTTCAACCAGAGATGCCAGACGGTATGGAGAAAAAGTAGGCGAGTCGTGATGCTGAAGTCGGCCAAAGTCGCCGCGCCATTATTTGAAATCGCCCAAAAATCGCCTTTTGATTTTATATTCATTAAAATTTTTGTTTTTACAACTTTAATGTAATATTAATTACAAAACAGATACAAGTAACACAAATTTAAAATTTCGGTAGAGGCGTCGTGAAAAACAAAAAAATACTCTGAATTATTTAGTAAGTAATGGAAGTGAATATTTGCACTTACGTGTACTTACGTGTACTTTTGTATTCCGCTTTTATGTGCTACTATAGAAATATATTCCCTGGCGGGAGGGCAGTTAATGAAGTAACTAAAAGTCACACCTCTTCCTCCCAGAAAGTCTAATAAATGTTTGACGCTAATACACGTAAATACATGTAATTACAAATAGTCACAGTCTTAAATAATTTACCCAGTATTATTTATATAAAGGAATACGAAAATTATTATTTATTGAATCGTGCATCAAAACATTACCAAGAACTGTCTTTGTGCAATTGGTGGGATTAAAAATGAGCATATTTTAGATATAAACTCGACGGCATTGAGCATACTTTGAGTTTGAGCGAAAAAATTCCATTGCGCTAAATATCAGCTTGGACTTGTTCGGAGTCCAGTAAAGAGTTATTCGTACAAAACTAGAATTTGAGATGACTCGTAGCAAAAATTTTTCTACTGTGACAACAAATAGCCCAAAAGCGCCCAGCAAGAATTAAAAAATCGCCCGAAAGCGCCCAGCAAGAATTACAAAATCGCCCAAAAGCGCCCAGCAAGAATTAAAAATCGCCCAAAAAGTGCCTAGTCGCAGAGAGCAAAATTTTCTCTCCCAACTGATGGCTCAAGTAGCCCAATCGGCGAGAAATCGCCCGAATTGGCAACTCTGGTTTTAACCGGTCGACCGCCTGCTCTCCCTAAGCCGCGAGAACCGTCCGCTCGCTCTCTTTAAACTTACTGGCTCAGAAACAAAAGTCTGGCTTATGTTTGTGTCACCCTCGTATGGGACTTGTATAGTAGCTCTACTTTATTTTATAGATTTTCCATGCGAAATTTATGTGCAAAATTAAGAGTGCTGTCGGCGGCGAGAGTGTAAATTTCGTTAAAGTGAGAAATAAAAGGGCTTTAATAAAAAATAGAAACAAGGTTAGTGAAAAAACTGATTCCTGAGGTGCACCAGCTTTTATTTCGTATGAATCAGATGTTACTGCATTTGTTATTAAAGTTATTAAACGTATTGAACAGCTTGACAAAAAGTTCAAGCATAAAATTGTTTAAAAAATTTCTATCAAGCTGTTCAATAGGTTTAATAACAACTTGGAGCTATAACTGATTCATTCGAAATAAAAGCAAGTCTAACTCAGTAATCAGTTTGGAGATGAGCAGCAACGAGGTGGACTCATAAAATTTTTTCGAATTCAGTGCAAGACTTTTCTAATTTATAATATCAATGTAATTCATTTACATTACTAAATTACAAAACATTCAACATTCATTTCAAAATTCGCCCGACTACTTCAGGATTGACTCACGATTAGAAATTTCGAACTATAGACAAATTTCAAATCTTTTCTGTATATCCTCTATTTTTACTGACTTCAGCAAAGCATTCGGCAGAATAAATCATCGAATTCTTTTTCTAAAACTCTCCCTTCTCAGGTTTCCGCAGGTTTTTGTAAATTAGATTAGGGTACCGCAGGGCTCCCACCTAGGGCCATTGTTATTTATAGGTTACAACAGTGGTTCCCAAACTTTATATGCCCATGGACCCCTTCTTATAGCAAAAACCTGACCATGAACCCCATGATATAACTCTACATAACTGAATAATAGAAAAATTACAAATTTAACTTTGATGACTTGAATGGTAAATGGCGACGTAAAAATTTAAAGTAGTATTTATTGAAACTGTAACTTTTGTTTTAAAATACAAAAACACATTATTATTATTTTTTGAATGAGATGGGTGTACCTGATGGGATGATATGAGATTATTCATGTTAGGCTCTATGTTTGTGAGTAACATTCGTAAGTCTCCACGAGCACTAATTTCCAGTTGTTTTCTGTTTTTATGATGGAGCTCATAACTGCACTAAATCCACGTTCTACTAAATAGGACGACGGAAAAGCAATCAACAGATTCTGTACACTCATAATAAAGGATATAAGATTGGTACTTATCTGTTTTTATAACCAGAATCTGTGCTCCTGTATTAATATGGATTCATTTGAGTTTGTGAGGCTACTTTCAAAAGGGTCCAACACCCAATCGGGGATATCCAAATAAAGAATGTTTTTAAATCTTTGGCTGAGGTCGGAATAAAGAGCCGTTAAGTGTTGACAATAAGCCAGCAAATCTTCATCTCGTTCTAGCAATTTTGAAAGATTTGGAAACTGTGAGCATTCTCCTCTTCCCAAGTTTTGTTTGTACAGAAAAAGATATTATACTTTTAGTTTTCACTAAATTTAATTGATCACCTTGTAACTTCAAATTGGTTTCGTTAAATTTGTTGATCTATATTCTATGGCACGACTCATATCTTAAACAAGTTATTGCATGTAGCGGCGAGATTGCGTTCCTGTTTAAACCTGCATAGATATATATGTAGACAGACGGCCGACAACCACCGTGCGATGCTTGTCATTACTTGTATTTTATATATCTTATCTATACTTATATTTTACTCAGGACGTAAAAATAGCTACCAATTTATTTACTGCTATTTATTTTAACTTTCATAATAATGAAAATGGCTCACAATTATTTTACTTTATATTAAACCTTTCGCGGACCCCCCGCCGTTGTCCACGCACCCCGGAATTATTTTTAATTTGCCATAGCCCCTTCGCAGATCACAAGGACACCTGGGGGTCCGAAGGAACCACTTTGGGAACAGCTGGTTTACATCAATGATGTATCTACGATTCTGTATCACTCTATGTTAGCGTGACTACGCGAATATTATTACTGTGTCAGATAATGCCGCTTGCCTACTTTTATATTCTGACTTGCATGTCTTTCGGAATTGGTGTACCATAAAAGACCTTCCCCTTAATATCAACCAGTGTACATATATGCCTTTCTTCCCTTTCAATTAAATTTTACCATAGATGGTTGTCCGTAAACAAAACTTACAAAAACTTACCAAGACCTGTGCGTCTGACTTAATTCCCAATGTTTTTTTTGAGGATCATTTTAATGCCATAGTGACCATATGACTCTGGGTTTCGAAAAGAGATGGCCAATGAAATTTGATGATCCCTACATCACGAACCTTCTGTATTGCACTTTTTTCAATTCTATTCTAGAATATGCCTCTCCAGTCTGGTCACCCCTCTATGCGACACATATCTATTGCATTGAAGCTGCTCAACGGAGGTTCGTTAGGTTCGGTCTTCGAGGCCTTCCTTGGAGTAACTCCCTTATATTACCACCTTATGTCAATAAGGTTGGACTTTTGCAATTGGTTACTCTTGAAAAGAAACGCTGTAACTCCAGGATCCTTTTTGATTTTCACTGCATTCGCGGGTCTATATACTCTTCTATTTTATTGGCATGTTTTGACGTATCAGTTCCGGCTCTCTCCCTGAGGAATCACGACATCTTTCAGGCACATTTCCATGGCACAATATATGCTGAAATGAGTCGATCATATCAATTAATTCCTCTTTTCATCCATCGCAAAATCATGTGAGTAGTCAGCTTTGTTGAAGTTACTTTTTTACTTTACAATGCCGCGGATTTTGAATGTAATAATACGAAAGTGTTTTCATTCCACCATCTTACATTATTCCTTTTGTTAATTTTTCAATTCGATTTGTTTTTAAAGCTTTCATCACTCAACCTTTGCTGTTGTTATTTAGAGAAAATTGTCAACTTGCTTGGAGGATGTAAGCATGTAACATATGGTCGAAATAACAACGGCTATATTTCGAAATGTAACAAAAACTACTTGTAAACCACCTAACACAAATAAATGTCAACATATTTTTCCAACCTAAATATTCAGCATGTAGTTCCTGAGCCACAAATTCTCAGTTTACCTGTGTTAAACATTTACCTTTGAGATTACGTTTAAGTTGAGTGCAGAAATAAATTCAAAAATTCCTACGACGACATGCTTGCATTAGAGGATTCTGTAGTTTAATGCTAAAATTCCAGCATAGCCCTTGCTGGGTTGTTATGCATCATAACTACTTGAACAGCACCTCATTCTTGGTTTTCCTCGTAAAATTTTGTAGCAGCAAAACTGCATTGATGTAAAACGACCGGAAGAAATGGGCGTTTGCAGTTAGATTCACCTTAAGGTATTCAAATGTTCGTTACAAGAATATTTTATAAGCATATTACTAAATATATGTAGGTGTTCTCAAGGATATAACCCTGATTATGCCGATTCTGGTACATTTTACAGAACTCTTCAGAAAATATAGGAAACACCCATCGTGACAATGCAAAAATTTGCTACATTTGTATAGTCGTTGACAAGGAAAATATTGTCGTCACGCTAGTTGAATATTGATTTTTAATACTTTATTTATAGCGTAACAAAAGAAAGCTGCAGATTCACTTTAGTCGTTTCCTATTGATATACATATTTTCCCCAAACGTAGCATACGATTCGCAAAGTTTCCCAACAGTACCTCCTAGAATATTTTTAGCTTTTCGGAAATATATTTATTTATTGATGAACGTATGCAAAGCAATTTATTCTTTCTTTATATTTACTTTTCTGACTGATACGGAGTAGGTAGGAACATTTCAATACTATCTCAGAACAGCTTTATTGCTGAGAACGTCCCAAAGTTAAGTTGATTAAGACTTGCCGCCTACCTTTCTAGCGCAAATATCGGTATAGTATTTCTTTTTTGTCGATTTAATTAGGTTTTGCACGTTGTCTGCTATATAACGTATCATTCCATTTGAATTTCAAATAATTAAATATAGAAGAAGGAAGCTTGTACGCGTTCATGTTAAGTGTTTTCCTTCTGGCTATGAAGCGCACTTCTCGATAGGGGACCAGCATTTTTTTGCCTATTCCACGAAAGTAATAGAGTTAAACTCCCAAACGCAGAAACTATGAAACATAAATCAATAAAATTAAAACACACAATAAATTACGAGTAGATGCCATTGTTAAAATGAAATTTGAAACAGTTTACTTATTTACATCCCTTCAGATTAATGGGTTTGAAACCGTATACTTATTTACATCCCTTCACATTAATGTAACAAGAGCAATCTTCTAAGGTAATATTGTATATGCCTATATTTTATTTCTTCTTGTTTTAGCTTGGTACCCAAGACTGGTCACGTATGCATATAAATAGCAATTGCGGAATTCTTCTCCGCTGCGCCTAAAGTGGGTGGTGTATCCCAACGACTCAACTTCATAGTCAGTTGCAGTGGGATATAATTTCCATTTAATACCCCCTCATAAAGGTTGCTCTTTTTTGCGTTGGTTAATGATGGAACCAAAGCCTAGGGAGCAACCCTATGATGCAGTTAGCGTGGCTACGTTCGAAAGGGAATTAAGGGATGGATAATGATGGTAATTGAACGTTTGGCTTCTGCAATACTACGAGCAGGGGAAAAGGCCAGAGAATGCATTTCGTGAGACTTCGGCGTGTGTCTGTCTGTTTGTTACAGCTGTTTTAATCAGTAACTTCTTTTGCTATCGACTTGAAATTTGGCACAGCTATAGGTATCACTATCACACATCTCTTTCCGGTGAAAGAAAAGGAAGGGAAAATTGAAAAAAAAAAATTCCGATACCCTGTCATCCAAAACCTCTTTCTTTTTTTTATACGATGTGAACAAAGCCTAGGGGACAACCCTTTGTAGCATGGCTTTATCCAGAAAGGAATTAGGGTAAGGCAGTGAGGAAACTTTAATGGCTAGTTTTGATGTGACCAAAGCCTAGGGGACAACCCTTTGTAGCATGGCTTTATGCAGAAAGGAATTAGGGTAAGGAAGTGAGGAAACTTTAATGGCTAGTTTATTTTGCATTTCTGCGAGCTAGACAACAGCCAAGAGACGTAGTGGATTTTTTTTTATTCAATTATAAAAACGGTGAGACCTGGTCTCGAATGCGGAAACCATAGCATGGTGGCCGTGCCACTCAATCAATTGATCCAACTCCTTCTCCACTTCAATTTGAGTTCTAACTTATGTATGTATATTATCTTATCGACGAACTCTGCATGTCAAACAATTTGAAATAATTCAGATTAATAGAACGTCTGATGCATTATACAGCAAAATTAAAATGAAGTTTCAGCCATTTCTAATCGCCGTAGAAAATAAATAATTAAGTTACCTATTTGTAATTATTGCGCAGAAGCCTCGGTGCGCAAGGCTGACTCGCACTCGTATTTTTTAATAATTACATGTAAGCTGGCTGTTGATCTTCGAGTTATCGGCATACATCGATTGGTCAGCGCGCTCTCAAGCAAGGTCCTCTTCTAGAGATGGGCGATACTGTATCGATATACCGGAGTATCGACACTTTGCTTTCAATACCTCGAGGTTTTGTAATCGGTACTACCAGCTCCCGATACTACCGATCCTCGATACTTTTCTTTCAATACTCGAAGTATTGACATCCCAGCACTCATTATTCGGTGTATGGGTCCAATCTCTAGTCGTGTGGCAGTATGCAAAAGCTAAAAATAGATTTATATATAGCAATGCCAAGTATCGATACTTTTCGATTCGGTTCCCATCTCTATCCTCTTCATGTCTGAATGCTTGCCAAGGCTGGGCAAGTACGGTTTCTCTTTCACTGAGGATGCTGCAATTGCGGCATTGAGTGTTGTGTGGAAGTCCCAGACTGGCTGCTATTTGGGGTTGTTCGCAGCGCCACAGTAGCCCGAATGCAAGTGGTTCTTTGCAGCTTATTTAGTTTGGTCTTGTTATATTCCTTCTCCGTGGCCGGGCACCAAACTAGGGAGCTGTTAGTTAGGATAGGACGTACCAAAGCTGTATGCATCCATAGAGTCACCCTAGGCTTCAGTCCCCACCTTTTTACAGTAATGTGGTGCAGGCGTAAAAAGCCAAATTTGCCTTTTCTGATTCGTTCTTCAATGTTTTGCTTCCGGTACAACTTAGGGTCGAGAACCAATCCCAGTACTTAACTTTGGAGGATACCGAGAGGTAATACCGGTATAGTTTAAGCATGACAAAGTTGTAAAATTTTGTTTTTGTAGTGAAGAGCATCAGCAACTACTTCAACCAGTCGCTGATTAGGGAAAGAAACTTTCCCGATACCAGGATTGCCAAATCGTCAGCGATCATGCAACAGCCCTAATTCTGCGCTGATCGAGTTTCAGCAGAATACTATTCATAACCACCCGCCAAAGCAGGGGGAACAGAACTCCTCCCTGAGGCATACCCCTACATACGGGTCTAACAACACGGCTGGTCTCTAGTTTCCGTAACCCCTGTTGGGTGCTGGGGCGGGAGAAAAGCTTCACCCGACACGAAACAACAAATAGAAATGGAGATACAACTTATGCAACTTCCAATAGTTAGTAGAAAAAACCCATAGGTGGCCGCCGATGGGGTTCGATTCTGGGACTTCCAGGATGGCAGGCAAACACCTCATCACTTACTCCATCGACGATTCAAATGGCAGTTGTAGTTGTTCTGTAAGCACCTGTTCCGTTCTCTGTAATGTATTTATTTGTCTCTACATGAATGTATTACACGTATGTAGGTATGTAAACCGTAATACCAGGAATTAATGTAGATGTACATGCTTTGTATCAGAGTTCCTGGGCTACTGGTCTTAACCAAATACACACCTTCGAGCTTAGATTTTAATTTCTTCCTGTATTGATTCCACTGACGATTTTTAACGAAATATATTTCTAAACTAGCTCAACTAGCTCAACTCCGCGTACTTCAGTTGCATAGACGTTTTATGCTTCGTTAAATATAAAGGAACCTTTTATTTGTTTACTTTGCTTTCGGTTCGGTGCGGTTCTATTTTGAGAAGTCAAAAAGTCATTAAACTTTTCTTCATTAGAAGTCATTAAACTTTTCTTCAGAGGAAATGCAGCGTTAGCCATGAAAAAATATGGAAAATTTGTGAATGTTACGAGGTGGACGAGGCGATGATAAACCTAACTACTTTTGGAAAAGTTGCTGCGACCTCACTTCAAAAAGCTTCAATATCCACTACTCTTCAGCATCACAAGGAGGGGGGGGGGGGGATTTAGTGAAGATTTCTTGATTTTGTAAATTGTGTGCCAGGCACAAATGTAGGATTTTGTAGGGATAAGCCCTCCGAGAACGTATTAGACAATTTCGTACACAATAAAAGACATGGTGATAATAGTTAAGGTGCTGGACGAGCAGCCTGCCGACGCTATTTTTACCAGACATCTACAAACAATAACTACACGAATATTTTTTTTTACGATGTGGTCCAAGACTAGGGGACAACCCTTTGATGCGTTAGCATGGCTTTGGCCGCAAGGGGTTAGGGTATGGTGAGTAAGGAAAATTGAATATCTTGTTTTTGCATTACTCTGAGCTAGGCAACATTTTTGAATTTCTTATTAAAAACCCACGGGGAGGGGAGCCCTGGTCACGAAACCGGGAACCATGGCATGGTGGTCGTGCCGCTCGCACAATTGATCCAACTCCGTGTCACACCTTAGTTAATATAAACCAGTAATAACCGTTGTAAATTCTTAAAATTGATTTAATTATTTTCTTCTTCACCTTCCTTATTTAAATTTTTTAATTCGGTTTTGGTCTTTTGAACCGTTAATCTATCCGTATGTTAAAGCCTTTCCATTCTCTAATTTATAACCCTATTATGACGATATTGGGTACAGGGATATTATGAAAAAAAGATATGATTATATTTTTGGAAAAATTCTTTTTACGGACCTTCCAATGAACCTCATAGAGTGAACAATATGCCGAATTTTTTTTTACTTAGATAGGGCTAAATGTCTTTTGACCTGTTGATTTTAATCCTCTTCTTTCGTACGCTTTCTTTGAAAATTTTGGGCTCATAAGATGTGCATCCAATAAATAATTCTTTTCACAGTCGAATCTACCAGCTTCTAAACAAAATCTTGTTCACATCGTTAGTCCCGAAAAGCTCGTAAAGCAATTAGTTTAAAATTTTTCTACAAAAATAATTTCCTGGCGACTCAGAACCGCAGTTAATGTGTTTCATAAAGAGCTTTGAGCTTTTTCTTATGCGTTATGCAGGCTAGTTTCTGTTGAAATAGTATTTGGTTTAAGTGCGAAATACGAGGTTTTAATATTCTTCCTCGACATATGCCTAAAATTATGTACCCGCAAATTAGACAAAAAGTAGATTAAATACTATTAGAGCAGTGATGGTCAAACCTATACCCGCGGGCAAGTGAGCTTTAAAGTGTTTAAATTCGCATAATGCTCTTGTTTGGCTGTTTCGGTTTCCTATTTTTGAACTTTTTCACCATAAAAGATTTTCACCTTTATGTAGTTTTAAATATAATATACACAACAATATATAAATATAAAATATACAACATATTGCCAACATTTTAAGGTTTTAAATTAAACAAACAGTACAAAAGGCTATTTAAGCTTTTAAGAATTCCTCGCATTAAGTAGTGTGAGTTTGGCCATCACTGGATTAGAGATTAGAGTGCAAACAAATATATATAAAAAGCAAAGGGTAAATAAAGAAGTTACTGACGACCGCAGCGAATATATTCACCGCTTGAGACTCGCAAGAATATGGTGAGTCTATCAATACCTCATTTCGGCAAAGTGAACAAGGAATCAAAGCCACATGCAGAAACCTTAAAAGCATTACCCTCCTTTGCTCAAGAAGTAGGGCGAAAAGCTAGCATGTGTTATCTAGGTAAGCGTACCTACTTTTTAAATAAAAAACACCGTTACCACCCTTAGTACGTATACCATAAGCTGAGAAACTTTGCTTTAGTACATTTATGTTGAACTTAAAAGCTTATTTTTCGAGCTTCTGGTAATATTCTCTGATATTTCGACATATTATAAGCAAGTTCAGTAAAAAGGAACAAATCTTTGTAGATGAGACATAGATGCTGTTTAGTTATAGTATTGCCAGTTTTATTTCATCCTTTAACAAATTCATTTAAACTTTAGCATGTGTATTAAAACCTCTTGAAATTATATTAAAATATTAAAGAAATTGATTTCAACAATTATAATTCGAGCCAAACAAATCGAATTTTCAAAAATTATTTTACTTGCACTGCAAATATATTTTCATAAGATTTTATTCAAAAATTTTTAGTCAATTTTTGAGTGAAAAATCACAATCTAAATGGCCAGAATTTTCCGAAAAGTTAAATTTTTAAAATTCCGGATCGTCAAAAACTGCTTTGTGCTATTTTGTTTGAGAGTATATCACATAGCCGACCGGGCCTCGTTTGGACTTGGGTATTTTAATTTATTTTCCCTACCCTCAAAATTTCTCATATTTTGATTTGCATTAATATTTAAGTTGCACAAGAATTGACGAGAACGGCGAATTGAAAATTATCAAAATTGCGTTTCGAAGTTAGGAGTCGCCCACTCCTTCTACCCTTTAAGACCAACATTTTTGTTATGATATTATGATGATTAAGCAAAATATTACATACACCAATAAAAGAATCATCCAATCCGATCAACGCATTACGAAGTTAGGCGCAACCCCACCCTCACCCTGGCCACGTCTACGGTTAAAGAGGTTTGCTTACTTCACGTCCTCTTAGCCGCATATTAAAACAAACAAAAAATCAAAAAGTTTGGCGCTTTTATTTGAACGTATATAAATCCTTTTTCTTCGCGTGTTTCTTCACCAACCGTATCCTGAATCTTCCCCGTTCGAATCCAGTCTTCCAGACTTTTATATTAATATGGATCTTCTCATGGGCAAAGATTCAGTGCCATATCCTAATGCTTCTGCTACAGCTGTTAAAATATGGAGTCCGTATCTGTCACTAATTTTGCAGGAATCAAAACTAGAACCTATTTTTGGAGTGATAATGTTATGTGTTCCATTTAAGGTTTTTGGTTTATTAATTACATGAATTTCGGAATAAATTTCGGAAAATGCCGAATTTTAGGTAATCGCAAAACTTTTTTTTTCACTTTCGCATGTGAATGTACCTGCAGTAAAAGGAGTTAGATCAACATTGTTGACATTTTTGGAAAGGCCACTGGGATAGTAGTTTTAAAATAATGATTAGCATACCATGAAAATTTGGATTTTTCGAATCACCCTGTACCTCCCAAACGGTTGAGTTTTCCACCATCCTGCCTTTTTCTGTCTGGGTAATATCTATCACCCCCTTATTTTGGCACACCTTATATGGCACACCTGGTATATAAAAAAATCTATTATCACACAACATCGGTAATATTTTCCTACAATGTACTGGAAAGTATGTATTTTAAGATGTTCTTATTGGATTTCTAATAAAAAAAATGTCTGTGTAACAAAAATTCAAAATTAAGAAGAAGAATAATTATTCCATAAAAAATTATTACCTAAGTCCTACCCAGAAATCCAGTATCAAACATTTCACAAAGAAAGATCTGTCGGAGCTCTTGCAAGTGGTTTGAACGGATTAAGAAAGGTATGCATACTGTCACCGTTGCTATTCTTTACCACCATCAATGACGTCGTATGCAGCGCTCTAAATAATTAATATTGAGTGATTGGATTGAAGTTTTTAAAAGCCTTTTAAATTGGGCCTATGCTGGCGATGTATGTCTTCTATCTATCAAGCAGAGTCACTTAGCTGAAATGTCGGGAACACTGAATGCAGAAGTTTGCTGAACAATCCTGCTGTTACCAAACTAATGAGCTTGAACTGTAGGGGGCAGGATGAAATTTATTAGAAATACCAGAAACCGGGTGGATAATTTTTTTTATTCCCTAAGCATAGTTGTATTCAGCTAAGCTGAAGGGTATTAACAATTCGAGTTACATTTAATACTCTTGCTTACAGCCTGTTCAATAAAAATCGTCCTTTATATTCAAGAAGTTCTATTCATTTTTTTTTTTACATTAAAATTAAGTCAATCCAATCGAATCCTTCGTTGTCGAGTATGGCGTGACGCCTTCTGGGCATGCTTGCGGTGTATTGCAAGGGTAGAGTACGCCAAATCTCTCGTATTTTCCGACTCATCTGCTTCAAGGTGTATACGTGTCTTCCTTCAAGATTCCTGTTTATCGAGCTCAAGATATTTTTGATTGGATTGGCATCCGGCGATTGGGAGGGTCCATCCAATGTAACGATCACATTTTCCTGTTCTCAGGGGTTATCCAGACGACTTCGATGTTTGGGGTCATTTTTTTCTTACAACACCCAATCGTCGTTTCCGGGCCCTAATATTGTATGTATTGAACATCTTTGTGGGTTCCAGGTTTTGGGTGAAGAGCAGCAAACTTCAAAATCCGCGCTTTTAGGAGCACGGCCAAAACATTGACTGGGTGCTTAACTATTAGCTATTGGAGCAGTCTCTCACCAATAGTCGACCAGGCACGACGTTCCATCATAAAAATTGACATTGGAAATGGTCTCTTTGTGCTGCTTGCTGGTAGTCGCACGCCATTTGTATAATGCTCGCAGGGTCGCCATATAGTAGTTGTCTTCTGGAAAAGAATCTAAAATGGAAAATCATTTGGTACGGCAAGTTAATGCCGATATTGCACTAGAGATATGGCAAGAATGCCTATCTATGTAATTGCCAACGAGTGCCTAGTAGTATTCGAAGTAGATAGAATGTAATGAGTCTCTGCTTATACTTCAGCAGATTGATTTATTCTAAAAATTGCTCTTTAATTATGTCCAAAATTTATTTACAAAATGCTTACTCTAAATCTATTCATCCCTTCATGATCATTGACGGAATTTTGACCATTTAGTTGCACTTTATGCATGTTCGTCACTTGACACTTCTACTTTCTTCCGGCACACGAATATGGGAATTTTATTTAGCTTTGTTTTCATTTCTTTATTTAGCTTGAGGTTGAATCATTCTCGTTAAGTGAACTTTGTAATTTTTTATGAGTTACTTCATAGCGTTGACTTTATGTCGGTCATAGTATCAAATATCGCAGTACCGTAAACTTGAATGTTTTTTTGGTACCAAATGTAGAGCATGAATGCATTGCGTCAGTTGTATTGATAATTACATTAGATCCCCCCCCCCCACCCCTGGTCTTTTAAGAAAACAAAATTTTGTTTTTAGTATTCCTAGCCTAATACTTAATTTTTATAATTATATAATCTCAAGGCTTATAAAATGGTTTTTTTTTCTTATCCAGAGTTGGATCAATTGATTGTTCGGCACGGCTACCATGTCATGGTTCCCGGGTTCGAGACCAGGTCTCCCCGTGGGTTTTTAATAAGAAATTAGCCGTGTGTTTTTAAAATTCGATTAACAATCCTTTCCGTCTCTGATCGGTTGTCTAGCTCGCAGCAAGGCAAAAGCAAGACATTCAAGTTTCCTGAGTCTCTTCCCTAATTTTCTTCTGGCCGAAGCCATGCTCACGCATGAAAGGGTTGTCCCCTAGGCTTTGGGCATATCGAAAAAATCTATTATTGTTTCTTTTTCAACTTATTATAATGAGTTTCCTTAATTTTGCCTCTAATTTTAATTATTGAATTTACAACAGTTAGTTTAATTACTTCAAATGGGTCTTTATATGGTGGTTCATGTTCGTGTAGGTAACAAAGTTAAGATAAACCATGTCACCTAATTTTATCTTTAACGGATTTGATTTATTGTCTACCAATTGCTTTCGTTTTTTCTTAGCATTGTGTCCTTGCAGAAGTCGATATTTAAATTCATATATATAATTGTCCTGATTGTATATTGGTTTTGGATGATCAGTTTTTGCTTCACCGGGCATGCTAGCGATTTTTGAATAGTTTTTAAAATATCGATAAACGTTTTTTGTTGAATAGACTACATATATGGCGGAATCAAAGTATCTTCAGACGCACGGAGCTCCGGATCAAACTTAATATATGTTCTACTGTATGGTTGATCAACATAGATCTCGCCAAATAACATCTAAGCTACAAACCTTTGTAACCCGCCGTATCCTGAGCGTCCAACGAATATCTCTATATACTCATAGGTCAAAACAAGGAAGACATCGACATTCAAAGACGAAATTATTAATTGATAGACCGCATCCTGAAAAAGACGCCAAATTGTATGATTAAACAGGCTTAGGAACCCGCACGTAACCCAAGTAAGACGCCGAATTGGGCGACTGGTAAGTGAATATTATTATTGGCGGTCCCCTGAATTGCATTTGTGTTTAAAAAATTCAATTAATAAGAATTTAAGGCAATTAACTTATTGAACCAATGGAAGTGGAATAGAAAGTCAACAATAAACTCTACTAAACTATAACAAATTGCTTACATTCTACTGACACAATTCATGAATTAATAATGTTTTAGGATAAAGAAAAAAATTCTTTTTGCCTATATTTTATTTATACATAACATACAAAGCTAACGTGTAATATACATGTAATGCAAAAACATTCTTAAGTCATACGAATTCCAAGAATACCATCGAGTTTCTTTAATTGTTTGCCATCTACCTTCAAAAATGAATTTTTTAGCAATTCAAGGTCCTGACCTAAAAATCAAATCATATCTTTTGCTTTTGTGCACCAGAAGTCTTTCTTTCTTGTTGGAATATTAACAATTTACCCTAAAGCCCTGAACGAAAATTTGTATATTTCCCAGTATTAAATCAACCTCGTATGTATATGAAGGGGCTTTCTCTTATCATCGTTTTGTTTGAAAGGTAAAATAATTTCATCCGTTTCAGACATTTTCCGAATTTTTTTTAATTAGATTGCCTTACCTTGACTTTTCTTGTCTACCTCTTTTTCTGAATATCTTAAAAGATAAATAAATTATATCATTTGCTGAGATTTCGGAGTTATTAGTAAATGCTGGAGAATTATTTTTTGGTAATGGAAGAAGAAGAAAAGGTTTCATAATTTCCATATTTTATTAAAATTCATCAATTTTGATCACCTTAATCAACTTACTTCTATGAAGGTAAACCAGCGTTTTAAGCTAGCTGCAATTGTAATTATATTTTATGTGAAATTGAGCAAATGATTTTTAATTTAATTCGCACGTGAATAGCATAACAAAGGAAAAACCGTAGATTTCATGTATATCTTTCTAGAGGAAAATTTATTTAGAACTAAAAGTTATGAAAATATTGCCATCATTCCAAAAAGGTGGAAAAACGTCGGGAATTCATTTCTAATAGAGTTAGGTACTCATCAATTTGGACACAATTTAGTATTTAAGTATGTCGTAGGTATAAAAATAACAATAGCAGCAATAGGGTCCAGTGGTACAAAACATTAAAATTTATCGCTACTTTTGGTTTTACGGTGTGATGCAAATAGGGGTCAGTTACACCGCAAATGAGCTCAAATGGTTCCAGCAGCAATCAATGTGTTAGCTAATATAACACACAAGAAAAGTTCGCCATAAATCCTTTACTGTAAGTGTAATAATTCGTTAGTTTTCACATTCATAAATAATAGGAATTTCCACGGTTTCAGCCTCGGCCTCCACGTGAATTGAAAAAATATAAAAATTAAGAAATAAATTTCGTCTCTGGGCTTCATTTTTGGTCAAAGCAATGCTAACGCATCATAAGGTTGTCCCCTTGGCTTTGGCGACGTCATAAAAAAACGATAACATGTCAGCCTAAAAATCCAGAGGTCCAAAATTCGAATCCCATCGGCGTGGACCGACGGTTGTATTTTGTTGATAACAGATCACGGTCTTTTTATGACCGTGGTTCGGAGTTGAATTTAAATTAAAGGTCCACTTGCGATTGTTGTCTCGAATTGGGTAAAGTTCTTTTCCCACCCCATGTCCCACAAGGTGTTACGGGAATTAGAGCGAGAAGTAAAACAGATGCATTAGTTTCGAATCCCAACGGCGGTAACCCATAATGATTTGCTGCGTGAAACAGATTATGATAAAGCGATCATTTGTGGTTGTAGAAAAAGTTTCACGGGTTGAGAATTAACTTTATATTGTAAGTCCACTAGTAATCATTGCCTCGAATCGGGTGAAGTTCTTCCCCCGCCTCATGCCCCAAAGGGGTTACAGGAACTAGTGAGAAAGAGAGAGAGAGAGAGACAGATGTAGAATTTAAGGCAACTTAGTACTAATTTCCTCTGCACGTTAACTTTAAGGGCTCATTGTACTTGCCTCAAAATAAAGCCTGCCATATACATATTTTAATGTTGTCCCCCGAGAGGCTCTCAAGCCGCTTAGCGAAACTCGCTACTTTAGGTAACGTTTTAGTTTGCCACTCCGGTGGAGTAAGATTTAGGGTCCCGAAAGTATTGAATCTTGCGGAAACGTTGGCTTCCGGTTGAAGCCAGGCTAACGCATCATAGGGTTGTCTTCTGGGTTTTGACTACTTTATAAAAAAAAAAAAAATTATCACGAGAGCAGAAATAGTATGGATATGCTTATCCAGCCAGAAATGGCCAGTATGCTTTTATTGTTTTGATCAAACATTCGCTTTTGGTTAAGACTATTTTAGGTAAGGGTTGCTTTGTCCTCTCTGTCATTCCATATCCCATTATGTTCTCTTTAGGTTAGTTCCTTTATTGCGCTGATAATACAGGGCGGAGATACACCAAGACTTGATTTACGAACCCATCTCTCATTACCTTACACTCCTCTGTGACCGGAACCCAGCAGAGTGTGATTGGGTTCCGGGTAGAGATTTCGTTCACTGTTTCCTTACACTTCTTCACTTGCTTGGAAGTAACGATGTCAGATGAGAGAGCAATAAGCACTGCCTAACTGACATAAATATTGATAGCGTTCATCACGATCGTGCCACTGTCTTGTATTAGGTAAACACATTTTATAATAACTAAATAAATAAATGAAAATGCTCGCATGCAGATTTAATTCAAAATCTTTCTTTCCTAAAATTCATAAATTGTATAATGTTTATTAGTTATTACATATTACCGTCGAAAATGTGTTGTACGTTTTTGAATCATCTCTATCTATAACTCGTATTTCGTCTTGTATATTAATTTCATCAAGATATTTTGGTTCTGAAATTTGTACTTGTACTTTACGTATCCTTCCGTGTACTCTCCGTGTGCACGGAAATTACACGGCAATTTGAGGGTGGTAAATAGACACTGCCTGAATTTAATGGGGTTCTTAAAAAGAAATCCCAAGGAATTCAAGGAATTTGGTACTTTTAAATCGCTGTTAACCACTATAATTCGACCAGGGTTAGAATATGCGTCAGCTATCTGGACTCCATATTACGGAAAACATATCAATAGATTGGAATCGATTTAAAACTATTTTACACGGTTTGTATGTCACAGGCTTATTCTGTGGGGTGAAAACCTATCCACATACGAATCGAGACGTTTATTAAAAGTTTTATTAAAACTAAGTTTCATACGTGATAAACTTTTCGCCTTATTTATCAAAGCCCCACCCCCACTTCCTAGGGGGTGGGAAATAGGGGATAAAACACTTAAATAGGAACACAAGATGCACAAAATACAAAATCACATGACCCGAGTGAATTTTCAAAATAGAAACCAAAACATTTGTTGCCGTATCATCTAGTTTTCATTTTCTCGGGAAGGCCTCCAGCAGCTGAAGACAGGTTAACTCTTTGGTGCTGCTGTTGAGGACGAGTTACAGTAGTTTGACTTTTCTTTATTAGAAACGCCGATCGTGTTAAGAAATTTTTATATTTCTTACTTCGCTCGAGTTTAGAAACAGCTTATTTTGATTTCTATTTTTTTTTAAATAGGAACATCTATTTCTATATCTGATAAAATGTTGAGAGAATTTTTTTTTGAACATTTTGGATACAAAAATAGTTTTTAGAGAATTTCAAAATTTTTCAGAAAGTTCGGTCAGATTCCCTGAAGAAATCTTTGCTCCTATGCAACAGAAAAGTTGCCTTACCATTTTCAAGTAAAATATCTTTAAAGTTCCAAAATTTTCACTTTTGTCCCTCAAAAATCTCAAAAAATTGACGTTTAACAAAAACATTTTTTACAAGAGTTGTTCGCGTTTACGAAAAGAATACGAATTTGCAATAAAAAATAGGCATTCCTATTTAAGTTTCTTATCCCCCGCCCCACCCTCTAGAAGGTGGTGGTGGGGGTAGAGTTTGGTATCATTGGATGTGTCCCGTCGAGACGAATTTTAAATTTGTTTGGGCCCGATGAGTAGTTTTCGAGATATTTTAGTGTCTTCAGATAAATTAACACTCTGTATATGCTCCGGAGAGGACCCTAAGTATGAATGTATTAATAATTGTTTTAATAAATTTAACTTTTTTAATAAATGCGTAGATTGTTCTATTACTAGAGATAAATTTAAGCTAACAATAATAATGCTGGAAAATAAAAACATGCATTAAGTAGAATTTGTAATTTTAAATTTTGACTTCGCCTGAATAAGCTAATTGTATTACTTCTTATCTGTGAGAATATGTGTTATGTAGCCATAGATAAATAAATAAATGAATAAAGTATGATCGTTGGTTCAAGACTCGATCTCTTAGTAGCTTTATATCGCAAAAGCTAAAAAGATATAAGTTATTCATTGTAGAACAAAGATAGTTTTAAGAAAAAAAGTTGAACTGACTTCTCAAAAAGCGCTAAATAGCATAAAATAATTTTTAATTTTATATCTATTACGACATTTCGAAGTCGGTGCAAATCAAACAAACCAAATAACTACAACAAAAGTTTTTAATCGTCCCTTCTTATGACCCCGTGAGCTGAAACGTTCAAGTAGTATTATGTATTATCTTCAATTTTGGTTCTGTAGTTGTTTTATTTGTTTAATTTGCACCGACTTCAAACCCTCCCCTCCCCTTCTTGCACCCCCACCATAGGAACAAATTATTCTCCAATTAGCAATGGGGGATCACACTCTATACAACAGCAAAAGAACCATTCAAATCTGTCCACGCGTTACAAAGTTAGTTTCCACCCCCATCCCACCAACATTTTTTTTCTCGTGGTATCAATCAAGGAACACACTCTACCGAACAAAAAAAGAATCATCCAAATCAATCCACGCGTTACGGAGTTAGACTACCCCTCCCCCCATCCTAGGCCAAATTTTTTTCTCCTATTAGCATTGGGGAATCATATTCTGTACAACAAAAAAGAACCATCCAAATCGGTCCACGCGTTACAAAGTTAGGTTTCACCGCCACCCCACCAACAATTTGTTTGAACATACTTTGTCAAACAAATAAAGAATCACCGAAATCGGTCAACGCGTTACGAAGTTATGCCCGGTCAGACATAAGAAAAATCTACACGTCGAGCTTATAACCTCTTTGTTTTTGGGAAGTCGGTTAAAAAATAGTTATTTTGACCAACATAAAAACTTGGCCAAAACTAATCTTTCAGTGGAGCTATTTATCCATTTTATATTCTCAAAAGTACATCATTACTAATTAATAAATAGTAATTCTACAAAGATCCTATAACCATACAAAATAAAGTTAATATTAACTCAATTAAAATTAATTTTGTTTGTTACGTAACGTGGATCAACCCCCGCCCCTCCCCTAAACCACGTACGTAATTTAGGGATGGTGCCTTACTTATCTTAGACAAAACTGTTAACATATATTATTAAAATCAGCAGTGATTTATTTTGTGGTACAAACCTAATTACGAAAATTATATTGTTACGCCGCACTACGTAGAGATAAAATACAAGTTTGCTCATTTAAGGGACTTGTAAACAACAATACCATATTTGTACATACCTTAGAGGGAGTAGACAAGAAATGTGTGTAATAAAAGCAAACAGTAACTTTTCTTCTGCAAAGATAATATTATGAAACTTTGAGTTAGCTATGCAAATCAAATAAGTGGCACAAAACTTAAAGCAAGTGTACTTTATCCGAAATGCTATGTCAGCTCTGCTACAACAATGTTTTCCTTTTCATGAAATATGTACAAAAACGCTTGTAATGTTTGAAGGTATTCTCTTGCATTATACTTTTCCATCTTTTCACAACATTCTCTACCTAAATGGAGCGTAAATACAATATCTCGCGTCATCCATCCTACAGGATTCATTCACCTCATCATCACCAACGGTGAAAGGCGCCTCCTTTATCCAGTTCAACATGTTTCTACTTTCCCTACTTACTTTAATCGCGCCGTTTTCTTCGTACATTTGCGAAATTTCATTCCAGCAAGGAAGAATTTCATTTAAACCGAGCAGCTTTAGCTCCGAGAATGAAGTGTTCTTGGCCAATTCGTTATACTTGCTGCCAAACCTTTCGGTAAAGCAACTGTCGAATCGACTGATATACTTTTTCATTAAATACTCCACCTGCTCAGCATTTTTTATATAAAATGTCTCCCTTAATCAAATTCAATCTTACTTTACCCAAAATGATATTCTACCAACAATTTGGGCTCCGCAAAAATCAAATTATAATCTTGTTAGCGGATTTCTTCAGGAAGCCTAATCCTTAGGGAAACTTACTTACTTTTCATTCATAATAATCCACAATCCATTGATTCCCGGCCCAGGTTAACTGTGAGTGCTGTAGCCCCAAATATGAAACAGAATGGTAAGAAGATTCCCAGAGGACTTTTCGATTCGCCGACTGCCGCAGGGTACCAGCTAATACACAAACACTCCTTGGGCATTAACCTATTATCACAGTGGTAGTAGGTATTGTGAAATGAAGATTGGTGGAAAGTATCTTTCTCACCGATACGTCAAGAAAACCTTTTCAGCCTACGTAGACCTTAAGACGTGACTCCCTTTCCCATTGCTATGCTTTCGATGTCTTTTTTGTAAGACCGGTTAAATTGATTCACAGATGGCTGCCGATTTCTGTCTACTTAAGTCTTATATCATCTGAATTCATATACCGGAAAGCTTTTTTTCGAATAAATTCATGCGCGGGAATCCTTTTGATACAGTTTTTATAGTAAAGGGCAGCCAGAATCCATAGATGATGCTAGTAAACATTCGAGCAAAGCTTTCACAGGATTGGGTTCGAACGCTTTTCGAACACGTCCTACAAGTTCCACAAATATATACTCTATTCTCAAAAGAGGATAAAAATATTTAGTCATCGAGGAAAATCCATCGCGTTCGGTCGGTACAAGATTTCGTTTAGCTTTTTGCTCTAAATACCTACAGCAACACCTTTGTGAAAAGAATTGATGAACTGTTTCTAGATTATCCTGAAAGAACAATATATCTGAGTACGAAAGGTGTTTACGTGATTAACCAAAAGTACCAATCAGTCTGTCCCCACCATCCAACGACCAAAAAGTGTACGTCGTCCTACTTTTTGTTATCGCTTGCCTGTAGGATATAGCAAATTGCAATATACAAACGTCAGATCTATGTTGACGTGTGACGTTGTAAAAACGGTCGTACGAAACAGTGTTGTGAGATTTTGTTCCAGTGGTAGTTTTTGAAGGATTAGTCGAGCCTACCGCCAAATCCTGCACTACATTATAGTTTCATGACACTATGTTTCAGTAAGAAGTGAAAGTTGCGGTTTGTTTGTGTTGAAAAAAAGGATATCGAAAAATTACACAATATAACCAGACACGAACAGGGATAACAGCAAATTTGTTTGGGTAAGTGGAGTCTGTGGCTCATAATCAGTAGTCATAAACATGAAACCAGGGAACCATTTCTTGGAGGCTTCGGCTAAAGCCAGTTGATTTTATCGCATTTTGAGAGCGTTCTTGCCGGCTTGGTAGTATTTTGTACCTGACATACACTTGGTATCCTATTTTATGACCAGGACTTTCGTCCAATTTTGCTCACATTTTCTCCCTTGTGGAACATATATGGTACTACGACCTCGCATATGTAAACTTTGGTAGAATGGGAACTTCTTTCTCTTCAGAGAAGTTTGTGGGCAATTTGTTTTGGTTTCAGGCGAATAAGCACGAAGATCTCGAGGCTTTTAGCTCTTCAAAAAGGCTTTTATCTTACCAATGCCTCTCCTCATTTTTGCTGATGGCTGTTATAATTAAATTTGACAGTGGACATGTTCAGAATGAATTGATTTTGTCAAAGGCAATTCTTTCTCAATGTACCGAACCAAATTCAATTTTATATTCCTTCTTTCATCCCGGGTGTTCAAGGTTTTTTGAAACCTTAGTTACAAGTAATGATTCGCAAAGATGACCCAACCTCATTCCATTAAGTTTCCTTTATTCGAAGGATCGTCAACATTTTTATAATACGGACCTACATATTTATGCTTTCGGCTGTAAAACGTTTTACTTAAGAAATCCGTAATCTGGAATATGTATTTACTTATTTAATGCTTACTCATAATCCCTTAATTTTTTTGTGAACGACAATTTTTCTGGATTCTTTTTTGCTGATATAATTACTTTTATGCGCTTATAAGTTATGATTTCCATTTTCTCACGGGCATATTTGGCACGGCCCAATATCCATTGCAAATAAAGTTGGCTTTTCCTGGCCAGAACCAAATTAATGGACCCTCAGCGAGCCAAAGCGAATTGTTATATGCTACCAATTTCGCAGGCCCGTTAAACTCTAACTCCGTGCATCTAAGCAAGCGCCCTCACATGTTCACGATCGGGACATTTCTGATATTCACGCTAAACTTTTTATATCGAAAGTTGCTCGGCCTAATGGTATTTCGACACTCGTTATCAAGCTATTCGCTTCTTTCTTGACCAGACATCTGCGCAAATTACTTTGACTATCTTATTCAGTAGGAGTTTTTCCATCAACATAGAAAATTCGAGCAAAGATATAGAAATAAAAAGGTTATCGATCCCCTTAACTACATACCAATTGTACTAACTTCGATCCTATACAAGGTTTTGGAATCATTTATTCATATTAAGTCAATAAAATATTTTTCAATAAGCCGTCTTAGATCTTGAGGCTGGCAGGAACCGCAGAGCGGGTGGCAGGTCATGAAATGGGTACTGGACTTATTTCAACCATTTAAAGCCCCCGAAGGTGACGGGATCTTTCCAGCTTTCTTCACAATTGTCTCGAAACGAACTTTGATCCGCTGGTATGCTTATTTAGAGTCAGCTATATATTGGGTCATATATCACTTTCGTGGAAGAAGGTTATGGTAGTGTTCATCTAAAAACAGGACAAGACACCTCTCGAGCTACCTAAATCTTCTTTCCTGTTAAAAACGATGGAAACCGAACTTAGTTTACTGCACTAAGGGTAAATTAACAGAGGTTGATTGAGGTCTTATTAGCAAAAATGAAAAGGACATTCAGTCTAACAAAATAGAATTATGTGCTTTCTTAGACATAGAAGGGCTTACGACAGCACAGGGTATGAATCCAAATCTGGAGCTCTTGTGCGGCAAGATATGGACTCAAACACTTTTGAGTGCGTTAAGAGAGCGGGACATCTCATCTACGCTGGATAACACCTCTGTATGTATTAGGGTAGTTAGAGGGTTCCTAGAAGGCTTTGGCCTTTTATAGTAAACGATCTGTTATCCATGCCATAATGTGTCATTATGTGTCATGCCATAATGTGTCATTATTAGAAGGTGTAGCCTAAGCCTTCAGCTGATATATGTAGATTAAAGAAGAGACCATTTGGTATTATGATGATGATATACGCTCGATAAGCGACAAAATTAAAATATCCAGAACGCTGTAATCGACGATGGTCCTCGGCGGACCTGTAGGATACCCTTTGGATTGACCTGCAGTTTAACTCAAAGATGATCCCCTGATTATATTACATAATTGTCAAACCAGTTGCTCTCCATACTGATCTTGTATGGTGGACCAAACTTCAACAACAGACTTCAATTGCAAAATGCAAGAATCTCTCTCTTCATAACAGGAGTTATGCTGCAATTAGTGCTCTGAGAGGGTAGATTACTTCCAATATGACCATTGCTTACAAAGTTCACATGATCACCCTAGAGTTACACTTTGTTGGGGTACGGGAATGCTCCGGTATTAAGGAAAACAAGATCTCTGATAAACTTCCTAGTGGATGGGTTCATCATCTTGATATTACGATCCTGAATCCTGATCATTGACCAGAGAACTAAAAGAGGAATCGGCTGAGTTTGTGTAGTGGGACCATTTCGCCAAGCTAAAGAACTTGTCTGACCTTTTACCTACGCTAAAATCAAACAAGCTCCAAACATTTGGTCTTAATCCTATTGTTATGTAATGGATTCCAATTAATAACGGATACTATCTAATCCCAACGATATTAACGTTGGTGTGACGGAAGGATCTGTTGTTTTACCTCCTACGCTTCCCTGATGACAGCGTTCTTGATTTCGGTTATTCCTCTATTTCTCCTCTTCTACTAAGGTTTTGGCATTATCATACAGAACACGTGTCCGATAATTAAGAAATTTTTGAAGTTTTTAATTTATTTTTGATTCAGAATTCTCCGTCCGTCCGTCCGTCTCTCGTCCGCTTTAATAAGGAGTTATTCAAAGCTCTCCACCATTCTCGGTTCTAACCAGCATCTGTAAATCTTCTTAGCTTCTTACTTTATTTAATTGTTACGGCTTCCTTTCTCTTGATAACTCATTATTGATGACATACAAGTGATGAACAACTGAATTCCTATTACGAAGCTTTTGCATAATCAGTTCTGTTTTTGGCAAATATCAAGAATTTCTGATTCGATCAAACTCTTTAGTCTCAAGTTCCATTGTTTTATTAAGCCGACCAGTAAAACATCCTTCCCTTATAAATCCTATATTATTTTTGTGGTTAGTTTAATTCTTTGGCCCGTTACATCATACAATTTTTCAGGCTGTCTAAGCCTTATACAGCTTAAGTTATTTGCCTCCTAATCCCTCGACATGGGTTGTCATCTACAACACTGACCATTACGTCATTAATTGTAATTAAGAACAGTCAAGTTGACTAGCAGTCTTCCCTTGCAAAGGACATAACACTGGACTAAGGTGGGCTAGTGGTTCTTCAGGTGCAGACAAAGAAGTATTGGACGGCCAGTGTCCTTTGGGATCCTAATAATATATACTTTCCATATCAGCAGATGGTATACCTCCATAGCAAGAAGGTATTCGACGTTTTTTCTTATAGGTTGTTCAGCTGCAATAGCCTTTTCTACCAATTTCTGGGCAATTTTGTATAAATTTCCACTTACTTTTGTTTTCTCTGCTAGTGCTGTAATTACGCTTGTAACGTCTTACACTTTTTGTTTTGTCTTTTTGAAGAGAACGGTTTAAAATTACCAAATATTGTTTGCCTTATTTTTGTTTTTTTCAAGGGAGGTGAAATGCTTTATGAACGCTGGGCACTACTTCCTAACAGTGTCGGACTCCTGTGGCACAGTTTACCGACTCAAACACCTCTCTTGCTTCTCCGGACACTAGCCTGGAACTGTTTAGCACACTACTTCGGGCTACGTCCCTTTATCCTTTTATTTTGCTCATCAGGCATCTACTCCAACACCACTTGCCAGCTGGTCCAGGTCCTTTTTCTTCCGTCGAAGAGCCTCCCACACGTACCTGGCTGTATTGTTCTAGGCTTCCTCGTCGGCAATCATGCCTTCCACTGTAGTGTCCGGAGAGACCACCCTTCTTGGGTGAGCCGCCTCTAGGGCTCTTCTCTGCGTAGCCCATTTCTCGCACTCGAAAAAGGTGTGCTTCGCGGTTTCAACTTTTCCCGGGCATTCCGACGAGGCCGTCTTCCCCACCCTGTGAAGATACGATCGAAAGTAGCCGTGCCCGCTCAGCAGCTGTGTGTGGTGGTAGCTTACTTCACCGTGTTTTCTGTCCACCCAGAAGCCTATGTTTTTTATAAGCCTATCGGTCCATCCTGCCGCGTGCCTTTGTACTTGGCATAATCCTTTTTGTAGGAGTCCTTGCTTAGAGCTTTTGCCCATATTTCAGCGACATATAGCAAGCATTGTTTGCCTGATAGCAGAATTAATGCGGTAGTTAATCTGCTCATCTTTTGGTGATACTGATCCAGCCGCCTTCCACTCCTTAAGCATCGTATGTGTTATGTACCATAGCTGGTAAAGGGTTCCTTTGTCTTTCCCCATTTTGAGTATGTCCTTGATGTTCGTATTATCTCGTTCTGATCAATCACATTCAACCGATTGGAAAACCCCCTATTTAACCGAGCATTCACTGCTGACAAGTCCGAATTTGAGATAAATGGATTACTTCAGCGCCGGAGGAGAGCTCTTCTTTAAGGTTTCCGGAGATCACGGATTCTGCAGTTATATAGTTTCTAAATTTTTCTTTACCGAAATGTTGTGGCTTGCGTAAGCTTGCACTCTTCCTTTCTATTACCAGCTTCGGACCGTCTATGGGGAAGTTAATAAACTGCTTTTATTACAAATAAGTTTTAAACTTCCCCATCTGTCTTGCGGACTATCTAAGTGTCCGCAACAGGCTAAGGTCCAAAAACACTAAAAATCGAGGCCTTTTTTGCTTGATACCCGCCATTTCACACCATTTAATGTTATCAACCCATTCTCCAAGGCCAGTGTATTCACCCATATATCACCCGCCTTTTCTGACTCCGAAAAACACTGTTTTGAAGCATTTGCAAGTCCTCTGCTAGCGGTCATGACACCGAGACGGGAAACGCTTGCCTCGGCACAGGAATAACAATTTAAACCACATTGGCTCCATCCTCGTCTTTGTACTCTTCCGTAGGCCCGATATTCCCTTCTGTGCTCCGTCCTTCCCTTGTTGGGATCCGAACTCGTACCTGACGTATCCTGACGGATACTATCCATCTTGTTTTTAGACCGCTTTTTCGCCTTTGCTTACACTTTCCCTTGCTTACACTTCCTCTTTTTGGACTCCTTCCTTACACCTATGTCTCACAATGCCCTGGAGGATATTCACAGACTACCTTTTTTCAGTGGCCGTCTTTAATTATCTACTGTCACTGGAGTTACCTGTCCTCGCTGTAACTGTGTCTACACCTCGGATACGCTTAGCTTCTGATGTTAAATCAGTAAGGACAGATGCCTTCACTCTGTCCGCTAACTGCCTAACTTTCTAGTCTCCACCTGTCCTCTTAGTAGCTCCAGCCACTCTTCCGCCAGATTGTTTGAAAAGTTGATAGCTAATCTAGAGTCAGCTTTTACCGATTCATCTAATCCGTTGGAAGGTTCGAATAACTTGTGGATGCATGATAGCTTATTGAAGATGAATCGCAAAGTCTAGTTTAAGTTCCCTTATACTATTCAGCTCGGTATATTATTATGTAGGTATACGAGTAATAATAAAATCCTTATACTTCGAAGTATTCACCGCAATAAGTTAAGAATACAACAAGGAGAGATTCCTACATTTGCTAACAAATAGTTCTAAATATCTCCTGGAAATAACAACAAACCAATTGTAAACAAACAAATCATGCTATACCGTCAACTGAGATTTTACTTTAAAACTATTCATCCGATATTGATTAAGAGGATTGAAGCCGCCTAGGAGTACGTGAATCCATGCCACCAGCGGCTGCTATCATCCAAAACAACCTGCTCCACCAGTAAGTAGATAAATGGATAAAAGGAGTAAAGTAGATGGTTAGTAACAAACAACAGATTAAAGGGGTGTATATACTGACGTGGCTGGATACTTAAAGGGGGTGGATCGGGTCAAGTGCTGTCTATCTTCAAAATCGAATTTCTTGGTAACTTGGGGAGTTGAAGCTTGACGAGGGGGAATAAATCTAGTGAATTTGTCTCCCTGACAATGTAATATATATTATGCTGACACAGATATCCTTCTGCTGGACTTTCCAATTAAATTGGAGTCGGTTCCTACAACACTGTTGTGTAGGGGATTAGCATTTGGAAAGTATACTAGGGCAAACAACATTAAACAAAGTGAATGTCAGACAACCGAGTTATTGTTTTGCAGTGAGTGGTCCTGGTCAAGGTTGAAATTGACTTTGACATGGGATCACGTTAATTACTTCAAAAGAGCTTGAACTCAATGTCAACGATTTTATGATTAAACACACACGTACACTAACGATACTTGACGCTAACACTTACCTACTTGAAATTCTGCTGCAACCACTTTAAAAGCCTTGTGTGATTGTGGAAAGAGTTTTGATGCAAACACGTACGTAATTAGTGTGAAGTATAATTAAAAGTGCTCTCACTTCAACGAGTTTACTTTGCTTCTCTGAAATGATTACATTGTTCTGAAATTAGTAATTTATATAAAAACACGCATAATATACGTGTGTAAGAAAGTTTAGAATCTTTTTAAAATTTTTAAGGAATCTCGAATATATGGATAATATCATTTAATTTATAACAAATATAATAGTAGAAAGGAATGATGGTTTGTAACGGTTATAAGTTTTATTGTAAAACTCATCACAATTCCTTCTTCGCAGATTTAATCATCAACAAACTGCTACCAAGCTCTAATTTAATGAAACTTCACTCAAAACGGTCAATTTTATTCTAGGCTTTTTCGTTTCGATTTTACTTATCTAAATCACAAGTAAGTAGGGTCTGCATGATATTTGACGTTTGCTTTTCTTGTTTTTTTGGACTTGAAACATACAGACTCACCTTGCTGAAGTGAAAAAGTGGACAGATTTCTTACTTTATTGCAGTAAGGAATATTAGTACCATTCAGAATTACTGGCGGAAAATATGTGTTATCCGAAACCTCTTTAAATTTGAATTAGATTTAGAAGTTTTCAGCAATAATTTGTTAACTTCAGACTATAGGTCCTCGTTTATCCTATGTACGGCATCTTCTAGTAAACCCAAAGGCCTAGATATATATAGTTAAGTATCATCCGGGTATAAGTGTTAACAACAATTTTGAAGCATCACTGACGTTGTTGATAAAAATAGAGAAAAGTAGCGGTTCGAAGATGGATCCCTGGGGAACACCATTGTTGACACGTAAAAAATCAGAGGAATTATTAACACAGAAAACTTTTTGCATTCGGCTTAAGTGATATGACCATATTTATTTGCAAGTTGGCTTATAAAAAAGTTAAAACGGTCAATCAATCAAAAAATCTAATCAATTTTGTTGCAGGCCTTTGAGAAAGTCAATATAAGCAAAATAGTTATCGTTTTATTATCAATGCCACACCTGATATCATTTGAAATTTTTATGGGAGCAGTAATGCAGCTATGTTTAGGTTTGAGTCCAGATTAATAAGGTGACAGTAAAATATTCTTATCAATGTAATTAAAAACCTGTTTTTGTTTAAGTTTTTCGAAAACTTATGAAAAAAAAGTATGAAGATAAGACGATACTCAATGAAGTTGAAAGATGTCTTAGGAATTACTTAGATTACTTTTGAAAGTTTCCAATTATTAGGGAAGGATGAGGTGGTAATAATAGTTTGAAGAATGGAAAGAAATATGAGTAGAAGATCTAAAACAAACTCGGTATGGCTTTCATCAAGCCCGACAGCACCAGATTTAACAGTACCGAAAGTGGTAATTCGTTGACATTTTGATAGGAAAACTCCCCACATGGTTCCACCGAACTTAGTATTTCATTTATGGCAAGATATGAATCTTTAACATCAGTCGATATGAAAGATGTAAATAGGCGATTAAGTTCGTTATGGTCAGCTAGACAGCTCATATTCTGAGACTTACTCGCCCCTTTAGATTTTAAATTGGACTATAATTTTTTCTTAGAAAGCTTAATGTTCAACTGGGATCTCTATAGTAGACGGACTTTGATCACAAGATTACAGAATTGACCTTGTTACATAATAAATTAAAATCATTCCAGCATTCAGATCTACGAAAGCATTTCCATATACAGATGCAGAATTACGACTTGATATTAACCCTTTAATATGGGGAGTAAGCAAAAGGCATATAGGGTTAAAAATTCGTCTGGGTTTGATAGGAACGTGCCTATCAAACAAGTTACTAATAAACTCCATGAGGTAATTGAGCTGTTTATCTACTGAGGTAGTGCAGTAGATTAAGGTCCAATTCAGGAGTAAGGCATCACCAAGCAAGCAAAGACCCTCTATCCATACTGTTAAAATCTCAATAGGAAAACACTTTCCCAGTATGATTGCCATGAGCAATATTAATCGTGCAAAAAATTAAATCATGCTTGGAGACGGCAGGTAATTAAATTTGATTGAATGGCAGAACCAACTCGATATTCTCAATGGTAATTAAGTCGGGTAGAAGTTGTCGAGGTAAAATGTTTTGGTAAATTACTGAAAACAGATAGATCAAAGCCTAGCAACATATCTCTGAAATAGGTTGAGGAAGTAGCTTGACCTTATGAACATTAAAATCCGCAGCTATAATGATATGCAGAAAAGAATGACAGAAATCTGATAGGAAAGCTTCAAGTGAAGCCAAATCGGTAATTTTTCAGATCTTAGTACAACTTCTGAAATGAGGTGTTCAGTATCGCGGTCAGGATCTGACCCAGCTACTATTCGAGCAGGAAAAGTTTTCCTTACAAACATACAAACGCCATCTGCCAACCCTGTCAAAATGATAGTTAGGGGCCGTTCAAGTATTCCGTAATGCCGTTTCTGAAGATTTCTGAATATTGAATATTGATTATTGAATATTATTCAAATCCGAAATTAAGTCCACCTGGTTAATACTCTTGAAGTTACGGTAATGGAATGACGATGGCTATTGTTTTTTTTATACGATGTGGCCAAATCCTAGGGGACAACCCTTTGATGCGCTAGCATGGTTTTGGCTGGAAGGGAATTAGGGTAAGGGAAGTGAGGAAACTTGAATGTCTTGTTTTTTGCATTGCTGCGAGCTAGACAACAGCGCAGTGACGGAGAATTTCTTAATAAAAACCCACGGGGAGATCTGGTCTCGAACCCGGGACCCCCGTCTCCGTTTAGGTTTCTTGAAGTCAAACGCAGCAAAAGTGCAGTCATGATCACTTCGGGTATTAAGATGACAGCAAACCAGATTTTTAACTAATTCACTCATTGTTTTAAATTTACGGGGTTATCAACATAAAAACACATATAATAAATTTTTAAATAATTACGCGGACCGTAGAGGAGAAAATAGACATATCTTAGTCCTGAATTACACGAGAGGGATCCTACTCCATAACTCACGGCAATTCTCTTCTGTGCAAAAGTAGAAAAACCCTCGGAGTGTTGCTACGAAAAGGGCTTTGGTTGATGTTAAAAAACCGGTTCATAAGTGTTTTGCAGGGTTGAAAATTTGTATTCATCGGCTCAAGCAATACTAAATTAACCTGACGGCAAAAATTTTTCGAACCCTAATGAGCAAGTAACGAAAATGGACAAAAGCAAATCAGGAAAAACTCAAGCAAAACCCCTACGATTCACAGATGACCCTCTTGCACCTCACTTCTCTCACCAAGAAAGAACAGGTTTTCGTCACTCATGGGGTAAAATCCCTTTCGTGTAACTCAGGACTTACCAATGAAACACAGATCAATAGAAAGTGTGGTCAAAAACACAATATATAAGAAAATTTTAAAAAGCTTGGGGGGGGGGGGGGGTTGAACCCGAATATTTATTTCATTGTTAGGCATTTTTATTACACAAAGTTTCAACAAATAATAAACTCAAAAATATAATAAACCTTGTATTTATGGAACCAAACTCTTGATAAATAATTTCGATGAGAGAATTGTCAATACAATTTAAGTTTTGCGGAGCAGATTATATTAGGTCTCACTCGTCCGACATCACAACAAACAACAACAATTTATTTTATCACTCAGAGTATTTGTTTATAATTAAATAATCGCCGTGAATGCGAAAAAGTAATAACAACGTAGAGGCCCGGTTGTGCCAAATCACGAAAGTACAGATACAAATTAAGTATTCTGTTGAAAAGTTTGGGGGGGGGGGGCGAGGGAGGAACCTAACTTTGTAACGCGTGGTCTGATTTCGATGGTTCTTTTTCTCTTGTATAGAGTGTGATCCGCCATTACTAATAGGAGAATAATTTGGTTCTAGAGTGGGGGGTGGGGGGAGGAGTAACTTCGTAACGCGTGGACCGATTTCATTGAAGATACTTATACTAATAGTTGTTTGGTTTGTTTGAATTGCACCAACTTCAAAATGTCGTAATAGATATAAAATGAAAAATTATTTTATGCTTTTTAGCGCTTTTTGTTAAGTCGGGGAACTTTTTTAAAAAAAACTATTTTATCATTCGTATACAAGTAATTTGATGCAAGACAAAGTCAAGCATTCCAAATAAATTCCATCATTAAATATTAAACTTACTACTTCAGTCAGCTGAAAAATAATCTCAAACAATTTACATAATTTAGTATCTAATTAGTTGTCCCTAATTATGTTAATTCACGGGAAGTTCAATGCTGGCACACTACTCTATTTAGGAAATCAAAAAAAGTTCTCTTACCTTCACTGGCTTCCGGGAAATATGATTATATCGTCAGTTTGCAAACACTCCCTTTGAGTTAGGAGGGAAACGCAGAAAATAATGAACTTTGCTTTTAAGATGAACAACTTTGGCGCGTAAAAGATGTTTCTTCATCACAAACTGAAAATTTGCTTCTCAGAAGATTACATTGAAAACATTGCAATTAAGATAAAATATCTATGTCTAAGGTAGAGATCAAATGCTTCCTGTTAACACCTTTGTTGGAGAGATGACTCGTCAAAGAAGGAAACCAATGTATGTGGGGAGGGAGGGTCGAAATCCGATGTAAAGCAGAGATTTAAAGTGTACAGAAAAAGATGAAATTTTACTATAGAGAAAAATCCTTCAAAATGTTTCTGGAGGATAAAACATTTCAGCATTTACTTTCATTTTAATTACGTCGCATTCACAAGATTTTTCAGGGATAGGTACAAGTGGTAAAGTTAGAGTTCAGGATGATTTCTCCCTCATAAAAATATTGAAATATTTATTTTTACCTTTCCAGTGAATAAATTACGTAACCCGAAAGTATGGGTGAAGGAAAGTATTTTTAAGAAAGATTACGAAAATGTAAAAAAAGAATGTTTTAAGAAATAATCAATACAATAATGTGTTTCGAATCTTTTACGACATTCAGTTCTCTGAATTGATATTTTTGAAAGCAAGATATAAAAAATAGGTATCTGAAAGAAGAACTTGTACCATATAACGACCAAAGAAAGAAGTATATCATAACAATAGAGCGCTTTTTTCAGGCCGTTAAATCCATTTAATAATAGACGGAGTATCATTTGATTACTACAAAAACAATTCCGGTTCAATTCCTTTTTTTTATTTTGAAAAACGACCTTCAATCTCTTACTTTCAATCTTATTCAAATTTTCGTCGATGATTTGAGCAAATTGCTAGAAAACAACAAGTGGACGCGCAATACAAAAGCTTTAAATAGCTCATAATCTTGAACTATATAGGTCGTACTGTCAAATATGCGGAATATTTCCTATGCCGAACAACACCAATGTAGACAATTTTCCTGCTTCCTTTTTTTCCCTCGTCTTATGAGCCCAAAACTTTCAATCGAGGCGTACATCATCACCTCCTTAATTCAACTTCTTACCATATTTCCCTTACCTTTAATTCCTTTTTTGATAAGGCTGTAAGATATACCCTGAGCCTTAGAATTATTATAACAAAATATTTAAAGAATTGTTTCACTATATTATCACACCTAGGCCACAACAACTCTCATTGTGTAGAAAAAAAGAAATTACAGCCAGCTTCGCCTATCTATAAATTTGCGCTAAGCAGAATGCTGAGAATTTCGTAATATCTGCGGAAGAATTAATTAGCTAAATCCCGAAATGTACGTGTACATAAAAGATTTTTTATATTTCAACTTCTTCCTCACTCACCCAACTTCTACAGAACTATTTGATATGCAAGTGCAATCGAAATGCGTGTTTGCCGTAATGTATGGCTCTTTAAATTCAATTCCAAATGCCAAAATTCTTGTCCAATTTGTTCAAAGAGCGACCGGTAAGGGACACTTTTTGCGTGAAAAGGACAACGACAAATACTTGAGAACGTTCAAAAGTAAGTAATTTATCGTGAACTATCTGTAAAAGATGTCAGCATCAGGATTAACCAGCTTACAGTTGTGTTTAGTTAAGACGTCCCAAAAATGAGCATTCGAAAATGCATCATCCACAATACAGAGCAATCTCGAGTAGAAGATTAAGGATACGTCGTTATTACTAATTATTATAAGAAACGGTCCGAGATAACTGCCCTGCGGTATACCATATGTAATCTGGATAACATCTAAGTATGATTGACGGAAGCGAAGAGACCGATCGCATAAGACGGATTTTACCCAGTTGACGAAATTGGTATGGAATCCAAAAAGTATTAGTTTCTGAAGAAGAATTCTCTAATCATACTGTGGCGTATTGTGGACCTTCAAAAAACCGTGCTGGAAGAAACCTTAAAGATGGTTTACAGTGAAAGTAGATGGTGTCGAAAAGCAGTGCTTTTCAAATATTCTTAACAAAGATTCGCAATGGGCATATAGTTAATCCGTTTTTATGCAGCGAAAGAATTTCGGAGAGTGACACAAAAAATCGATGAATTAAACAAATAATAGAGAACCGCAGGAATAAACCAACTGGAGACGGAGTCGGATCCATTCGTTGAGCGGCACGACCACCATGCCACAGGTCACGGGTTCGAAACCAGGTCTCCCCGTAAGCTTTTATTCAGAAGTGAAAATAATCCACTCCGTCTCTGGGCTGTTGTTTAGTTCGCAGAAATGCAAAAGCAAGGCATTTAAGTTTCCTCTTTTGCCTTACCTTAATTATCTTCCGGCTAAAACCATGCTAACGCATCAGAGGGTTGTCCCCTAGACTTTGGCGACATCGTGAAAAAAACTAAATATTTAAGGAAACGTAGTAGGAATACCATCCGAGCCTCACGAGAAATTATCGGCCAGATTAGATCTTAGTCTTAGATTCATGGCGTCGTTAAGTACAAGTGTCTAACAATTATTAATATGACCACTTTTACGAGAGGTATGCAGAAGCTGTGTAAGACTAATATCACAATTTTTTTTTAATACGCAGTTTAAAAAGCCTTTCAAGAGATTGCCATCATTACTTTCTCTATTCTGGAGACGCATTGCGGATGGGTAACCATCGGAGTTCCGTTCAGAATTGACAAAAGTCAGCGTGGAATGTTGCTGTTTGCTTTTACTGTATAAATAATACATGTCTGAAACGTACCGATCACGTAAACTAAAGTAGGTTAAGTAAGCAGCATTCCTCCTCGAAGGGCAAAACCTCCTTCAGAATTCGTTCCAAAATTCTTGATATTATTTACCAAACTATTCAGCCAGGGCTGATATGATGGGAACCCGTATGCGTTGGACATACAATGAAATCAGAATAGTTCTAACTACGCCCAGACTCTATCATGAAAAGTACGACATGCCAGAAACTAGAACAACTTTGACTACTTCCCTAAATGAAAGCGGTGCAACTCCAAATAAAGGGGTAAATATTCAGAACTCTAAGAATTTTATCTGCTACTCGGTTTGGTACATTAGGTACTTAAAACTCCTTGAATATCTAGGAATGTTTGGTGATTTATATCGTTTGGAACCTTAGGAAGTATCCAATATTTGCGTTGAAATACTTTGTCCAGATCCGAAACTTACAGTCCTCGTCTGTTATTGAATAACCTGGAATATACGAGTTTAAAGTTTCTCCACTTGATTTCGTAAAGCATCTATCGCCACTCTTTGACAAAGTGGTTACGCTCGGATCGCTTATTCTGTTGGGCTTGTCCTTCTTTATCGTAAATGTATAGTAAATCTTAAAGCGGCCCAGAAAGCAAGCTTACTATTTAGCCGTTCTACTTTCTACAACGTGGGGCATGAGACTAGATAAGAACTTCACTCGATTTGAGACAACAATTAATTGCAAGTGGATCTACAAATAATGGTGGATTCCGAACCAGTGACATTACTCTGCAACCGCTAATGGTATTTAATTATAATCTGTTGTCAGCAGAAAGTAACAATCGGCCGCCACAGGTCGGACTCGAACCTAGGACCACCGTTATTATTTACTGCACCGAAGACGATAAGGTTTTCGGTTGTTTTAGCAGATTTAATATATTTAATATGAGGAGTGAAGAGGGTAATCATTAAAATAGACACTATTGATGATATTTCGAGAACAAAAAACCGAAAAATCGGATGTCAAAAATCGATCGATTCGAAAATTATTTAATGTCTCGATAACGAGGAAATAAGCAGCCCTGTATTACTATATTCCCATTTTTCAATGACACCTCCTCGACACTCTTCTAAGGAATTTCGAAAAAAACATCGACAAATTTTCCATAGATTTGTTTTTATGCGAATGTCTTGCTTGCGATTTTTGAAATACTATATTTGATGTTCAGACCATCGACAAGACACTGCTAAGATTTCGCGCAAAAAAGGTATGAATTCGTTTTTGATGAGTTTGTTAAATTTATGTCGGTCGATTAAGTTTTGGATACTTTAAAGTTTTGAAAGTTCCAGTAAAATATTATGAACCTATTCTAAGTTATTCTCAAAACACATATTTATGTACAAAACCTACTCTTATGTATCGACATTTGGTCTTTGCAAAACATTTTAATTCCCCTTGTTGGATTCCAAACAGATAACGTTAATAGATTCTCAGGTCTTCGACCCCCATACTCTCAACGAAAAATTATTGTTATTTACACACTAAATTTTATCTTTTACTTTTCGGAGATATTCAGCACTAAAGGACGTACTGATAAACGAACAAATGAGCGCTTCTACGCTATTATACTTTTGATAACAAAACCCTAAAATTAATAAACACTCAATTGTTGTGAAGATTTCTTAAATAAATTTTATACAAATTACTGGTTAATTTTGATAAATAACACATGTACAACAGGGACAGATTTTGTAATGAATCGGTGGTTCATTTCCCAATTGTAGTACTTCTTTCGGTCAATAACCCCGTAAAACAAAATCCACTAACTTCATTTAAACGGATATGTGTGGAAAGGATACAATTTACCACACATTTAGTCCTTTCAACTTAGGATTCTCGTGGGAGTAGTGTTATTATGACAAAGAAATGAAAGGTTCTGATAGCCTTTCTTCTACATGACATAATTTGAGTTATCATCTAACAAAAGATATTTGAGAAAGGGTAGTATGGGGATGGTCGTATTCAACTCAACACAACACAAAAATGTTACCACAGGAATACTTTCATTCATCCAAAAACGGAAAGATTTCATTTTGCGTCTATTTAAAGTTTTGTGAATAGCATACAAACACATTCTCGAAAAACCCCTAATCAGTAAATATTTAAGTTAATAAGTTAGGAATGCAATGTAAAGGTATGGTAATGAATAACGTCGTAACGTGTAGGTTGATTTGAATAATTCTTTTATAGTTAAGATGCATTAAGAATATTATCCTATCCCATTGATATCACGATAAAATTACAGTTCCTATGTGGTGGGGAAGTTCAAGGGCGCTATCTAACCTTGTAACGTGGGGCTGATTTTGATGATTCTTCCTTTGTTGTATAGAGGATGATCCAGTATTGTTATTTCGATACCAATTTTCTACCTGAAGTGAAGGAGGGGGTGGAGGGGGGAGATAGCTTGTCCGAACCTAACCGAAGGCTGTCTTTTATTTTTTTTAAACAGTGTTTCCTGATTTTTACTGATTTAATTTATAGTTTAAAAATGTGCACATAGAATAGAATGTGATTCCAGATTGGTATTATGATAAAAATGTAGAATCTAGGGCAAGAGGTGAAGGCGCCTAACTTTGGACGATCCTTTTTGTTTTGTTGTAAATAGTATGTCCTCTGAGTGACAACATAATCAAAAAAAACTTGTAACTATAGATGTATAGGGATGTTATTTAGTTGTAGGATTATTCTATGCCGTTAATGATGAAATATAATGTTATATAAATATGGTTTACGTTTTATAAAGTCCATTTTTTAAACCCAGGTTTTAGACAAATACAAATGTGGCCCAATTTGACCAAAAATATGAGTAATAGTGCGTTTTATTCTGCTGTTTGTTGTGGGTTTATCAACATAAGCGACTTTGAATAACTCTACAGAAAAATAGTTAAAAAAAAAGTTGAACCGACTTCACAGAAAGCATTAAAAATCATAAAATAACTTTTAATTTTATATATACTACGACATTTTGAAATCGGTACAAATTAAACAGAACTATCCAAATCCAGCAACGTATTACGAAATAAGGCATGGTCACCTTTTCATACATTCACTTTAGATACAAAATTCTTACCGTGGCGCTAGTACGCCACCGAACTCTATATAGGAAGAAAAAATCATTATAGTCACTCTAGATGCAAAATTTTTTATCATTTACGTATTCTTTACATCCGAATCAAAATTATTAAAATCGGTCTAGGCCTTACGAAGTTAGGTGCGGCCCATCTCATCGCAAGCCACAAATATATACTCTATTCGCTCAGTATCATATAAATAAGTCATCTAAATCAGCGTTATAATGTTAGACTACCCTACCCCACCCTACCCTAGGTCAAGATTTTTGCTCATAGTTGTAATGGGGGATCATACTGCATAAAACAACAAAAAAACATCCAAATAAGTCGATGCGATAAGAAGCTGGGTGATGCCCCTCCCCATCTCGCCCTACCGAATAAATTGTTATTGCGGTGACAATGAGGCAACATATTCTACACATCAAAGCAAGAATCATGCAAATCGGTCCAGACCAGGAGAACCTACTCTATACATCAGAATAATAATCAACCAAATCGATCCATGCGTTGCAAATTTCCCCCACCTACCCACCTACCCACCCCATCCTAGGAAGTTTTTTTTCCATTCCTAACAATAGTGGCTCATATTCCATACAACAAAAAGAGAAGCATTATAGTCGGTCCACGTATTACACAGTAAGGTTCCACCCCCACCCACCGCGCCCATCATACCAACAAAATTGTTGGTATGATTTCAATGGGCGAACTTACTCTACCTAACAAAAAAAAAGAATCATGGCAAATCTATCTACGCGTTACGAAGTTAGACCAACCGCTCCTCCTACCCAACCCGCCCCTGGGCTTTTTCCAATTTGTTAGGGATAATACTTTGTACAGCAAAAAAGGAACCATCCAAATCGTTCCAGGCATTATGAAGTTATAATAAAATACTTTTTAAAAAAAAAGTTAAACCGACTTCACAAAAAGCGCTAAAAAGCATAAAATAGGAATCATCGAAATCGGTCCACGCGTTACGAAGTTACTACTCTCCCCTTCCCTCACCAACACCATAAGACCAAATTATTTTCCTATTAGCAATGGGGGACCACGCTCTATACAACAGCAAAAGAACCATCTACATCGATCCACGCGTTACAAAGCTAGGTTCCACCGCCCCCAACCCCACCAAAATTTTTTTTGTCGTGGTATCTACCCAAAAGAAAAAGAATTATCCAAATCGGTCCACGCGTTACGAAGTTAGACTACTGGCATTTCCGTGTTTTCCCTCTCCACCAACTCAAACTTCGTTTATTTTTCTTTGGTTGCCAGCTCTGACGCAAATCTTTTACCTTACAAGTTTATAATGATTGGAAAACTAGGGATGGGAATCGAAAGCATAAATATCGATACTTGGCATCGCAATGTATTGGATTATTGTAATACTAATTACACAGGCCTGCGAGGTTTTTCCCCCTGGACAATGAAAAGTTGTTTCCGAAGTAATTTCGCTGAAACCGAATCCGGGCTCAGAATTGCTCTATCACGTCAGGTTTCTGAGATATTCTTACCTAAAAGTGCAAGAACTCGGTTGTCATATTTGAGGTTATGTAGCACCGCGATGTCTTTTTTTTCAAAAAACTATGTGTGCGATCTTATAGTACTTGAGTCATGAGTTAAGAGTTAGGACTTTTAATTTTAACAAAAACTTAATGTTTTGGAAAGCGTTGGTTGACCTCCCCTCCCCCCTATAACGTTTTACAAGGCCCCCTCCCTTCCTAACTGCGTTACGTAAGACTTGAACGGCCCCTAACTATATTTTCGAAATCAGACTCCCTTTTACCCAGAAATTTATTTAAGTCTCAAAATTCCACAAAATTGTATTATTCCTTCGATACCAATATTATTGCATAAAATTTATCGAAACTCTCGAGTATTGAAAAAATTAAGCATCGAGGTAAAACCACGATACCAGGACGACTGAGTATCGATGCTCCGATATATCGATGTAGTATCGCCCATCACTATGGAAAGCTTCTTCTGCATTTTAATCGATCTTTTCGACCTCTTGGCAGGAATATTGAAACTTGAATCGATATACCTTTCTCTTTTATATGTTTATCTTTTACGGTGGTTCGGATTTGAGTAGGACAGAAAGTATTTATAGTTAAGTGTTACTGATTAACTTACTTTCTTTTAAGTACACCTCTGGCTTATACATGCGAACCTTTCTTCAAAATTTAATCTTGTTTTAATTCTTCAACAGCTAGACTGAAGTACCTGGAAATATTGAATAAATTGACATATACCAACGCATTGTTACACCCCAGACGCCGACAAATACAAGAAAGGCAGTCTTGGTGGATCCACTCACCATTTACAGCTCCAAATATACTTCAAAACAGCCAACCCTAATTGTATAAGTTTTTTAAGCAAATAAACATTAAATAGTGCTTATTCAACTCTCATTTCCTCAGCCGTTTATAAATCTCTCATTTATAGCTTGTTAAATCTTGCGAATAAAAAATGGGGAGACGCTACATTGTGTCGAATTGTAAAACTCACGTGAAAAATCTGGTACCAGACAAACACTAAAAGCTTATTTAATTTATCTCGAATACAATGAAGAGCAGTGAAAGGAGTCTACCACTACTTCAAGGGGCTACATGCAACCAGAAATGGAAAAGAAAAGAGATTAAATTTAAAGAAGTCTTTAGAACATCTTCTTTGGCATTGTCCTGAGCATCTCGAGAAGGAGGCATAGCAGTATAGGTAATTGCTATCACATTTATAACCTTTAATAAACGAAAGTCATTTTCATACAAAATAATTATTAATATGATATGGCCACCAATATTACACTCATTTTACCAATGATTCCAATTCCCTTGTGGGTCATGCCTAAGTAGGGTGAACCGCGTTGCAGATGGACCTACAGTTTAAAGTGAATTCTGCGAAATTTTTTCTTGCAACCCCCATTTACTTTTAATCGTTATCTGTTATAATGGGTCGCCGCCGCGCCGGTGGGATTCGAGCCTGGGACCTTCGGATTGGAAGGCCGACACGTTATCACTATGACAGGCTGAGAGTAAAAATGCACCATCTGCAAGGTCCGAGTGAAAGTGGCTAAGAAAATGATCCGCGTAAAAATGAACCGCATGAGTTTCTGGGCAAAAAAGAATCAGAGAAAAAGTTCGGAAGAAGACAACTTAACTACAAATAGTAATGCAAAGTTAATGAGGTTAAGTAGTTAAGTCGTTTTTGCCCAGAGTTTTTCTCTGATTCGTTTTTGCCCGAAAACTCTTGCGGTTCGTTTTTTCTGCAGAGCATTTTCTAAGCCACTTTTGCTCGGACCTTTTAGATAAGTCATTTTTACTCTCAGCCTGACATATGTAGCTATAAGAATGGTGTCAGAAAAACAACAATATGAAAGAATATATCTGCTGTCAATTGTAACTACAGCTGCCACTTACTAACATAGATGTGAAATGTATTCTCATTAATTATGAAAGAAACCTTTTTTAATTATACAAATGCGTTTATAAATGATAAAAGTGTTAAGAACAATAAAAACCAGTCAGCAGTAGGGAAATTCAAGAGACTGTTAAAAAACACATTTCCATTTCCATTAATATAAAAGAGCCCGCTTTTGCTGTGTGCTGTGTTGGAATATAAATGCTTGCAGAAGTACAACAAACAAAAGGTTTTGTTCCGATGATAATATGAACATCGCATTCCGAACTCGCTCACTTCTGATTTTTACACAGTGACATGAGTTCCCATCGCAGCATAGATATTTGATAACAATTTCGTCACGCATGGCAATATTTATTGCCGCTCACATAACAGAAGAGCAAACATCTGACAAAATTTTCAATTTTATTTAAAATTAATTTTTATGCATTCACTGTCAATACCAAGATGAACTTTTTTTAGTTAACGAACTCTTCCTTGGGACCCTTTTACGACCATTTCCGGAACATCCGTCGATTTCTTATTTGAATAGTTGTATGAAATTATCGACAAATCGATAGCGAACTAATTTTAAAATTCGCCTTGTGGGTGTACACAACTCCTCAACAAGTGGTATATCCTTGAAAGCTCTTGCAGTCAAGTCACGTTTTTGCCTGCATCTGAAAGATCCTCTCATGTTCGTTCATTTTATTGACGTTGATTAAAAAAGTTTTCTTCCTCTGTGGTTATTTCTTGAAGAAAAACCGTATATTGGCTTAGAATGCGATTGTGATAGCCGTCAACTAGGAAGAAATATGTTGGTAATAAAAATTTGTTTAACTTTTTTTTTATCGTTTATTTAACCAGATAATTTTAAAGTTATTAACATAATTTTAGAGCAGTTCTATGTAACCACTAAATCTGCCGTCTGAAGAAACCCAGGGTATTAAGTTGTAACATGATTTTGTGGTACGGGTTGTGGTCTTCCCCAAGGGATAAGCTCGCCAGTTTCAGCGTCACAGCTTTTGAAGGAAACAAACCAGTACCTAAATATATCAGGCTACAAGGTATTTCTAAACAAGTATGAAATGAAATTATAGCCAGAGAAGCACACTGCCTATGCGAGTGTCTTACACCAGAAATACGCGCTGTCAAGAGAGAAAGTGAAGGAGTGTCCAACAACAGGAAAGCACGTCGGTGAAAGGGATAGCGTACTAACCAGGGAAGCCCGCTTCTTAGACGAGTATCTTACACCAGCGAAGTACACTGGTGCAAGAGAAAATAGTGAGTTCCCAAGACCAGAGAGGCACTCTGGTGGAGGAGATAAGAATAGTCAGGGAGGCATACTGGCTATGCGGTTATCTTATACCAGAGGCGCAAGCAGGTACAAGAGAGACAGCTAGATAACCAGGAAGGCACACTGGTTATAGCATAGGAGTGCCTCATACCAGGGAGGCACAGTGGTTGTAGGAGTGCCTCATACCAGGGAGGCACACTGGTTATAGGAGTGCTTCATACCAGGGAGGCACGCTGGTTTTTTGGTTTTTTTTTGTGTTTATACGATGTGGCCAAAGCCTAAGGGACAACCCTTTGATGCATTAACATGGCTTTGGCCGGAAGTGAATTAGAGTAAGAGAAGTGAGGAAACTTGAATGTCTTGTTTTTGCATTTCTGCGAGCTAGACAACAGCCCAGAGGCGGAGTGGATTATTTTAATTTCTTAATAAAAACTCACGGTGAGACCTGGTCTCGAACTCGGGAACCATGGCATGGTGGTTGTGCCGCTCAACTAATTGATCCAAATCCGTCTCCAAAAGAAATTACCTAGTGCCCGTCACCAGAGAGGTCCGATGGTGAGGGATACAAGAAAAGCCAGGGCGGCACATTGCTACAACAGAGATAGCTCGATAACCAGGGAGGCACGGTTGTTATATCAGTGTCTTAAACCAGGGAGGCATACTGGTGAGAAATGACCAGGGAGATATAAATACTTAACTTACCCATCATTAATGTATTCGGTCTAATCCCAAATCACTATTGTAGCCCGGAAAGCACGTCGGTATTTTCTTACCATTTGGAATACTACAGCCCTGGTCGATCTGTTTTGTCCGACCGCTGGCTAGGAACTGATTGCAACGCTGCGCGACGGTCTTGTATAATATAATTTTTTGCTCTAAGTTACCCAAAAAAAATTACCTTCTTGGTTGTGGTTGGTCGGCTGGCTCACTCGGTTGGTTGTGGTCTGGTCGACCACCGGATTGCAACCAAAGAAGGTACTGAGCCCAACTCACTTATGTGGTAAGTGTCTTGAAATTTGCAATTACCTCTGTGTTAGCTGCTGAACGGTCGGCTAGCGCTAGATCTTGTATACTCTACTGCTGGCGTTGATGACAAAAATGTAACGAAGTGGCACTTTAGAATCTAAAGTTTAGATGTATAAAGGATCCACCGAAGACAAATCGTCGTGAGTTTCATGGTCGAGACCGATATTGTTTGAACCATTCCTGGCGTTAGGATTTCCAATAACTATTTCTATGTCACTTTTAGAAACCTTATTAAAGCCCTCTTCAAGAAATTCTTAGGAGGTATACGTAACTTTTATATTATCTTGCTTGGTCGGCGCATAGCAGAGTTGTTACGCTCTCTAGCTAGGCAAGCTCAGATAACATCAAATTCATGATTCCTCCTGATAGACGTTAATTCTCCGCATCCTCTCCAGCCATCTCCGCTAACTATTAATTATTATTATTAAACTATTCTTACTCCACCTCTATGATCTGTGCGTATCTACACTCGTTCAACTAAACTCTCACGTTACATAGTCTGATAATAGCCCAAAGGAACAGTGTCAGGGGGAGGGCTGCATTTTTGGTGTGTCCCGTCTCGCCGCTGCCCAAATATGAGAATTATATTGATGGGATGAAATATTTCTTACATCTCTGTAGAAAACCCAAGCATTTCATCACACTTTTGGCGACTGCAAATATATGATCAGTCTAGCTAAGATTGCTGGATATCTGTTTATGTTAGGGAGGGCGAATTGGGTATATTCACTCCGTCGTCTGAAATGGGTTTGGGATGAACTGAGCGTTTTTGAGGGACATTAAACAGCACTGAGTTTTTGATGCATTAAACGAAACACGATTTGCTATGCCCCAAGCAAGGACCATAGACATGTCGTTGTTTAATGATCTAAACATGCCTTCTTGATTGACTTCTGTAGCATTTCCACGGGAATTCATTACAGAATCAAATGAGTACGCGAAGTCAAGGGTGCTGTCGTCGGCAAAGTTATGAATAGAATTTAGAGTAAGGGAGGTAAACGATCATGAATAAAAAGAAGAAATAAGGTTGGCGAAAGAACTAAACCCTGAGGTGCACCGGCAGTTGAGCGGTCTGACAAAAAACTCTCTATCCGTTTAACGAGGGTAGGGTGCCGACCAAATTTTTGAAGTTTGGTTAAAAGGGCAGCATGCCAGACTTTTACTCTCAACTCTCTGAAAGTTGATGAGTAATTCAAAAACGTTACATAAGACCAACATTATTGCAATTGGTCTGCAGTAAAACGGTCGCATGCCTCTTCTTTTTTAAGTATCGGCTGAACATCAACATGTTTTCATGTACATGGAAACATTCCTGTTGACAGGTTAAAAAGTTTGCCCAGAGGTTTAGCCAAAGCAGAGGCGCAACATTTTAAAACTAGGGGCGAGAAACCACTTTGGACACGTCGAGTTGTGAAAGTACCCTAAAAACTTCCCGAGTGCGAAAGTGTAGCGGCTTTTGCCTACTAGTGCACTGTGATGGAGATGAAAGTGGCTGCGATGAAGGTGGCAAGTACGAATTAGCAGCGAACAGGTTGGCCTTGTCCAATGAGTCAGTAAAAACATGCCCATTATAAATGAGTGGTGGTGAGACCAGAAGCCATTACTACTTGGTGGTGAAATGGCCCCTTTGATACCTTCCGTCTAACGCTCTGGTCGAAATTGAACTTTGCTCGACTAATCACTGAATTACAAATATTCCGCGCATCTCTATAGATTCAATTCCTCTGAAGGGCACAATTTATATGCCTGGAAGTCTGCTCCTTGTTTTTAATAGCTGGGAGACAGTCATTATTGAACTAATTGGTGTTAGTTGGTTTGATGTTTTTGAAGCTATAAGGAATAAAGCGATGTATTCCAAACCATTGGCGCTTTTGTTAACGTTTCTCATAGAAAAGCAATTAGACCAATTCAGCTGTCTGAGATATTTGTTAAGTCCCGCCCAATCAGCATTTTTATAAGGCCATACTAATCTTTTGGAGGACTTTAGGTTAGTGGTTTTCAGAGAGGAGGTGGAGATAAGACAATGGTCCGAATGATCCGAAGTTTATAAACCACTTATTAAGATTATTGCACCCAGTGCATAATAGGATTTAGAGAATTAAACTTAATTTTGAATACTTCAACGAAATACTAATAAGCCTGAAGTAATGACAGCAAAATCTTCAAAATATTAAAGTCAACGTAAGATGTGAATAAGTGTAAAGATTATAAATCTTAATAATGCGTCATCCATTTAACTTTATTTGCCGAGTGACAATCAGCTGCTAAATTGTTTTAATAAATAAAATATACTAAAGCAAAATTTAAGACCTTGTATAAAAATATCCTTCACCTTTACTAAAGTTTTTTATAACATTTCTCATTTTAGCATAAATCTGCAGCTGAAAAATGCTTTCTAAAGTTTTCCCTGTGTTTCACAAATTTTCTTTAAGTTCACCGAGGCGGAATTGTTAACGGTCGGCTAAGATGAAAGTTAAGAAAGTTAGCATTACGTTTCTTGCTTTATTTTCTATGATGAACCGGAAATCCTGTGCCACTGTAAAAAACTGTTCGCTGTTTATTCTGCTCATCTTCCATGGAATTTGCAAAGATTTCATGGTAAAGTAAATTATTTCTTATAAAATCTTGACAATATTAAGCGATTGTGGTTCGTGCAGAGAAAGAAAGATTTTGAAATTTTCTTTACTTGAGAAATAAATTATTAAAAGTTATCTACTGAATAAAGGTCAAGTGTTTTGGATGCTGTAAAACTGTTTTATTTTATTTCCCTGAGAAATATATTAAATTTTGCCCAAAGAGCAATCAGAGAGAAAATGTAAATTTTGCAGTTTTCTCGTTTTAAAAATTTTAAATTCACTTAAAAGCTTCTAAAAAATTCATTTACTCTGTGAATAGAAAATACATTTCAAGGATAGCAAACAGCTTCGAGTGCTTTACCTACAGGTTTGAATGGAGAACGGGCAACTCATTTCACTCACTTTAAACTTTTAAATGAGTTTTAAATAAAGTTTTTTGTTCGCGTGAGTGTTCGGATAATATATACGTGAAAAAATAAATGAAAATTTTTTTTATTTTCTCTTAATTATGTTACAAATATGCAAAAAAATATCCCAGGTTGCGAAAAATCGTTGTATGGTAATTAAGGGATCCTTAGGGAAAAAATCTTATTTTTTTCCTCTGGCAGTTAACAAGTTATGAATTTGTTTATGAAATGAGATGAAAAGCATAAAATTATTTTTTTAGTAGAAGATAAGACCAATTAAAATGCAGCCCCGAAAAAATTAAAAAATTAAATATTTTCTTTTAAACAAAAACGTAATAAAGCTAGTGTACTTAATGTTAAGTCAATGCAGGTGCAGTGAGATAAGGACACAAGAAAAGTCCCACGCATCCTAGCATCCCTTAACTCAAGGCTCTGTTTTGGAGGGTTTTCTTATCCACAAATCGATCTCGATCGAATATTTTTTTCAAACAATCGAATCCTTATTACTTCAATAACATATTCGAAATATTTTTCGATTTATATAGATGTATGTAGATTTGTACACAAATATTTAGTCAGTTTTTTGGCGACATAGAACGTGTGTGAATATTTTTTTTATAAAAATGACGCCAAGGTTCAAGGGATGATCAGGTGATTAAAAGTTTGTTACGCTTGCGTACGTGATCTCCATAGAGGGGTTAGGAAGGAAATTAGGCTATTATTTTATGTTACCTGTATCTGACCTCCGAATATATAAGAATGAAGTAGGTATGATCGATGTTCATCAATGTTCGGGAAAGATTAATGTTGAGAGACTAATTATATATATATAACTCGATGTTGAAGAATGTAGAACATCGCACAATCGATGTTAAGAACAGAACATCGACCTCGTTATTTAATATGTTGAATGTTTTTTTTTTCAAATTGAAGACTAGCATTCGTTGCTAATTATATAATAGGATAATAAAACCTACCTTTATATCAAAACAAAATTTAATAAATAAAAGACTGATGAAATCAGAAAAAGAGATGACATCAAACAAGCTTGCTATGCAGTTTGCTCATTTTGCTTCAGTTTTTTTTTAAGGTATGTGAAGGAAGTCATATTTCCTGGGAGGGCGATAAGGAAATAAATAATATTGAAATACCTGAGTAGCTCCGGGGAAGTATTTGTACAGAATCCCAGAGCCGTTTTTATATAATGTGTCCATGGAAAGAAGCTTAAGGGATACCACCACTCTAGGGGCTTAGAAAAAGGGTAAATTTTAAAAAATTATTTGGGAGTCAGGAAAAATTAATAGCATTTCTTTACAGTGTTTATTTAACACATATTCAAATATGAAAAAAAAATTTCTTTTTTGAATAAATTGGCGGAGACTGAGCCAATCCTTCAAGGCGCCTTTTTTTTAGAACTCCTTAACAGGCGGACGGATATCCAGTAAAGTATTACATCTGGAACAAAAAACAAAAAAATTTTATAATTAAGATAGTCTTGGTATGGAAGTACATAGCGTTTTTTTTTAAATCAAATTTTGTAGAAATGGCGCACTTTTAAAAGAAATTAACCGATTGTTTATAAAAAAAGTTTAATATATAAAAAGTTAGACTACCCCCACTCCCACCCCCACCCTACCAAATTTTTTGACATGGTACCAATCGGTGAACGTACTCTACCCATAACCGGTCAGACATAAAAAAAATAAAAATTTAAAAAAAATACACGTCGAACTTAGAAACTCTTTGTTTTTGGGAAGTCGGTTAAATAGTCAAATGTTGATCAGGACGCAAGACGACATATTCTGAGCCAAAGAGCTCAACATGGGCAATCGTTCCACAGAGCCAGGTTTCGGTCAGACAGACCACGTCGAAACAAGAATTGGTATAGCCGGTATTGAGGCTGGTCGTCTTGGAACGATTCTACATCAGCCTTCTACTACGCTAATTTAGAATATGAGTCATTCGGAGAAGCTCTAAAATCTGTATGGATTCATGACATAAATTCACGTACGATAGTTTCAGGAGGCCAAATCTCAGGAGAGGCAATGACCATGTCAAAAGACGCAGAAAAAACGGCAACGCCATTACGTGATTTGTCAATTCCTCGGTAACTCAACTCTTGAAAAACTCCTACTTGAAGTGATCCAATTGTTATTGTTATCAGAATGACCTCGGAAGCTTGTTTGTTGAACCTTTATCGAAATTTTATTCGGAGAATTCGTAGATAATTTTCAAATGTACTCGACTTCAGGATGTGGACTTAAAAATAATTCTACTTCTGAAAATAAATATTTTCAAGGAAGTTTTAATTAAGAACAGACAATGGTTAGTTATTCAGAAAAAGAGACTCTTGAAAAACTTTTGATATTATATAATTTCCAAGAAAAACAAGGTTCGTAATAGATACTAAAGAATTTTATCTTCTTTACCTGGAAAATATTTAATTCACATTCAAAAACTTTCCACGTAAATTTAAAATTAATCGTCTATCGAACTTTTCATGTAATATTGTTTGCTCCAAATTATCAAATTTTGTGTGTTCCATAAGGAGGTTATATACATATATCTAAACGTGTATATTCCAATTAACGAGTAATCTTGAGTTTTCAGAGGATATCTATGAGTATTTTCTAAAAGGAACATTTCCAATATTCGCAAGAATAAGCAAATTTAAAATTTGACTATACGCTCAACTTGTAATCACTTCAATCCTGAGAGTCCTTCAGTTTTGTTAAGCTGGCCGACTTCCATTTGAATGGTAATCTCCTGAATACAAATCCCAGAAATAACAGCAGAAATCTATTGACTTTCGGATTCGGATATTTTGTGAAGAGAAATCTGAAAAAGGACTTCTTGTCTATGTAGTTGTGTAGTATCATGTCTAATTCGAAATTACCGTGTGTATTTAGAGCATGAACAAGTCTTTGGGCGAATTTCTTCTTTCATGTTAATTCTAAGAAAACTCACATACGAACAAGTAAAGCTATCTTTGCTCGTTTCAAATACGCTTAAGCATACCGAACTGTTTGAGGATTAAGTTCGACCTTGTAAATAAATAAATTAAGCAAATCTGATGTCGCTGTTCAGTGGCACTGACAGAAATTGCGATTATTAAGATATTCAAAGCAATCTAAGAAATCTCACATCTCCACTAGGTGAAGCAGTTCAGCACGTTATTCGACTACATACTCTATTCCTAAGAGTCTAGAGCGCTCATTCTAATTAACCACAGTACTGCTTTGGAAAATCCTTTGTGAAATCATGAATTCTACGTAAGTAAGTAGCATATCAACGAGCCCCAACATGCTCGTATTATTCGGTTTTACGTGTGAGAGTTTCATGTATTTTTTATGGTTCCAATAGAAGGAGAATAGGCGGGCTGTGAGAGGATCCTAAAGTCTCACACATTTTAATTTAACCCTACCCGAGGCCATTATGTTCAGAACGTTTCATGAAATTTTTATTACATTTGAGGAAAATAAATTGATGTTTATGTCGCATTTAGTTCACTTAAAGTAACATTATATTTAAACGAAGGATGACAATGATGGTTTCTATTGATTCTCTATAAGCTTTGAAAGTCCGCTATAGTAAAACACTTAAAGGATGAAAATGTTCACCAATGAGGTTTTGTGCATTACGAGTTCTTCATGGTTGAAAAATTTTGTAAACGTTTAAAATATCCATAACACCGTAAAAGTACTTGAATGGGTGTCTGTCGCAGAAATAGAGCTCTGCTTAAAAACGTTTTTACACTTGCGGTCGTAAATTTTTTAACAAGCTTGTGCTAAGAAAATAAAATGTCAGAAAATTCACACTAAGGCGAAAATTATTTTCCTTTTAAAGAAAATTATTTAAATTCATTTTATAGACAATTTACAAACTAGAGTAATTTAAACCTTGGTACGTAAATTTGCATACATTTTCCCAACGAAAAGTTACATATTTGAAAAACGTTACTGTTTAAGTGTTTTACACTCACAAAGGAATCGTTGTGTAACTCCGTACTAGCTCCCCAACAAACTTGATACCCCAAGCTTTATAATTCTATAGAGGAAAGTGGAGCAGTAAATTTTCCTCGTGATAAGGGTCTACGCACAGATGGTAAAAGTGATTTCGCAAGTTATCGTCAGCACTTCTTAAATGGCATGCCAAGGATGGAAGTCATTAATATCATTTGACACTTCTTTTAGAATTTGGCGACCCTTTTAATATAAAAAGCGGGTATCTAGGGACCACTGTGATAAATACCACCAACACAATTATTGGTCTTAAATTCTTAATCATTTCCTTCGCATATCTTTAACAAACGACTTGGTCCCCTTTATAATGTAAAAAAAAAATTGAAGACATACCGCTTAAAACAAGAACTTTTTTTAAATAAACTTTGCTTATGTTACAGAAAGAAGATATTGCTCACCCCCACCTACGAGTACAAGTGAAACAAATGCTATTTGCTTTTCTTTAAGGGGACCTAATTCTGGTTAAAGCTTAAAAATCGTCTAGATTGCAGTGATATAAAATAAAATCTATTGTAGATAGAGACTTAAATTTTTTTTTATTTTATTATTCATGAAAAAATTTTTAATTGGTTTTTGTTTTTTTTGTTTTTCTTTTTGTTTATCACGTGACCGGTAGATATCGACGGAAAAAAAATCTCCGTCTCTGCGCTGTCGTCTAATTCACAGCAATGCAAAAAGAAGACATTCAATTTCCCTCACTCCCTCTATGGGCTGTTGTGTAACTTGCAGCAATGCAAAAACAAAACATTTAAGTTTCCTCATTTTAGGGTATCCAGAAAGCCATGCTAACGCATCAAAGAGTTGTCCCCTAGGCTTTGGCCTCATCGTACAGAAAAAAACTCCCCTTACCCTAATTACCTTGCGGCCAAAGTCTTGCTAATTCATCAAAGGGTTGTCCCCTACCTAGGCATTGGCCTTATTCGAAAAAAATCAGTTCATTAGCTTTTGCCCTAATTTCTTTCGAAGTAACCAGATGAAATAGTAAATTATGGTTAACCAAATCAAAAGCTTTCACGTCTTTCCAAAAACATTCAAGTTTGACTATTTATAATTTCTTAATGCGTGGCCGCTTTTGGTCATTATTTTTCTCTTAGGTAGAAAATGTTTCCCAGTTGGTACAATATCAAAGATTTTGTTGGTTGGTCCTTTTTTATTGTAAACGGTATGATGCGTCATAATTGAGAAAATTGATCGTTGAGTAGGGGTTGGTGGGAGACGGGTAGCTTAACTTCTTAACACGCAGATAGATTTTTCCGACGTGAAGAATATGTTCCTCCACTGATACCACGATAAAAATTTATGGGTTGGCTGAGAGTCGAGGATGAGGCCAGACTCAACCCCTTCACGCGCGGGCTGAATTAGGCAATTCCATTTTTGTATAGAATATGATTCTTTATTGCTACTATAAAGATAAATTTTGAACTAAGGTGATGGTTAGTAAAAGCTAGACTAACTTCGTAACGCTTAACGTGTTCCTTGATTGGCATCAGGATAAACATTTACGTAGGAGGCGTACCCCAAATTTTAAACCCGTGGACCGATTTGGCTAATTCCATTTTGTTTTATAGATTATGATCCTCCGTTGCTACTAACAGAAGAACTTTGAACCTTGGGTGGGGGTGGGGGTTGGGAGAAGCGGTTATCTATGTCAACTTTGTAATGAGTGGACAGATTTAGAAGATACTGCTTTTGATGTGTAGAGTAGATTTGGATGATTATGCTTTCCTCGTCGAATCTCCAATTCTACTATTAGGAAAAATTTGGACATTAAATACGGCGGGGGGGGGGGGGGGGGGGGGGGTTGGCTTACTTCTTTGCGTAAGGACCGATTTGGCTGATTCTGTTTTGGGTGATGGTGGTGTGGAAACTTACTTTATAGTGGATCGATTTGGATAATTCTTTTATTGCTTAACAAAGAATCTTGCTCCAAATATATCATGCCAAAATTGGGCCTTAAGGTGAGAGTGGGAGTGTGATTTTTATTCTGTTGTACAGAATACGTTTCTTCATTATTTAATGATAAAAAAAATTACACTTATATGACTAAGAGAAGAGGAGGGAGCAGTACCCTTACTTTGTAAAGCATACTCGCATTTTAATAATGCTCCATTCTTGTATAGAAAATGGGTGTACTGGCAAGAATTTAGTATCTAAAAAGGCATGAAAGAGAGGCCCTCACTAATTTCGTACTATGTTGCAGGATTTGGATACCTCCACAATTGTTGAAATTTCAGTTGTAGAATAGCCGAAGAACCGACAGCACAAAAAAGCATAAAATAAATAAAATGATTTCATTCTGATTTGTTCGTTCAAGGTACATCGAATTAATTCTGTTTCGGATGGGAATAGATTTCTTTGATGGAAGTCTCTCGCTACCTAGAACTTATTCAGGTATTCTTATTATATGGGTCTGTCAAGAATTGGAAATTTCCTTCGTATTCTAACATATGTATAACAAAGTTCTGGATTTATTTTCTTTTAGTTTCGAAAACTTTTAGGTTTTTCCTGAAAAAATTTAAGATTACAAGATTTAATTATGATATGACAGCCTGAGATTAAAAATGATATCTATAAAACGCCCGAACAAAAGTGGCTTAGTGTATGTGCCGTGGAAAAACGAACCGCATTAGATTCCGGGCAAAAACGAATCAGAGAGATACTCTGGGCAAAAACTATGTAACTTAATTGCATCAACTTTGAATTACTTTTTATAGTTTTTAGTAAAAGATTTTTTCTGATTCGTTTTTGCCCGGAATTTCACGCGGTTCGTTTTTGCGCGGAACGTTTTCTAACCCACTTTTTCTCGGACAAATTTTACTCTCAGTTTGTCATATAAAACTTTGACTTTTGCCTGTCTGAATACTGTTTAATTTTTTTACACAGCGTAACCGTTTTCTCAAACTCGTATATTATTTGTTGTGTTATTCAAGGATTATTCTCTCTAGCCTGTTTTGATTCAATTATAATCTTCCACAGCTGGTCTATATTTGATACATCTGTGCCCACAATTACTTTTGTTACAACTGTTATATAATCGTTTTTGTTTTGTATTGGTATTCTTTTTTTATCCATGGTCACAATATTTTGTAGGTTTCTCCTCATATATAAGTTTCTGATTCGATAGAGAATAAATCTATGAAATAAATGAGTTATGACATTACCAATAATATTCGATTCTTTGCAATGTTGTTCTAGTTGCTGAATCGAGATTGGTATCAGTCACCGCTTTGTAAGAATAGAATTGAATTATTTCAAGAACTCGCTCCACTTATATTGTTTTTTTTAAGAGGTCTACATTTGAGTCATACATCAGAATACTTTTACTATGTTTGTCAATAATTTCATAGTTTCAAGTTTCATTCTTCTTCTTTTGATTTTATTTTATTTGTAATTCTTCTATAATAATATTGTTGCATGCTGTGGGAGAAGAACTCGATTCGAGGCAACGATTGCAGGTGGTTCTACAACATATGGTGGTTTCAGAACCATCGACATTACAACATCTGTCGTCGCTTGTGGGGTTGAAGCTAAGGCTTCCGAGATGGAAGACCTACATGAGGACTGCGATTCAGTGAATATTATTTTAGATTTTAAAGTATTATTAATTAAACTAGCGGTTCTTCCCCAGACTATTATTAGAGTTAAAAAACATTGATAACACAGGCCTGCGAAATTTGAGAGTGTTTTCCCCCTGTAGGTATTTTTTCCCGCTGAAACCGAATCCGGGCTCAGAATGGCTCTATCACGTCAGGTTTTTGAGATATTCTAAGCTAGTTTTTTGTCAATTTTAAGGTTATGTAGCACCGCGATGTTTATCTTTCTGAAACAACTATGTGTGGGACCTTATAGTACAAGCCTTCCTCATTCAAATTGCCGATGCCCATGCAAATTTCAAAATGCGATATCTCGGCGAAACTTCTTTTAAAACATGTTTTATTTCACTTTTATATCATATTTTTGGTTGAATAGACCCTAATTCATCTTCACATTGACAATTAATTTGACGTGTATCATGTGGCAAAGGCTTTCAAATTTGATTAATTATATAGAAGAGAAAATTGATTTTACAGTGATGAATTTTCGCAAATTTGATTATAACTTATTACGAAAGCACTGGAGGAGGCTACACACGGAAATGAGCTTACCTCAAATACCCATTAGAAAATTAAATTTTCAAAGAGCTTTCCTTTTCATCAAATTTACTAGATTCCATGTTTATTATTTGGAGTGTGGTAACATAATTCGACAGGCGAAATATTGTCTAATGAATCCTTTTAGGAAATAATTTAATTTATTGCCTGAAAGGATCATAGCGTGAAAATTAATTTGAGGTAAAAATGAAGGATTAACATTTAATTTAATATTTTATGTTCACAATAAAAAATAAATACCTTTCAAAATTCGATCTTACGACATGTTTTCGATATCAAATGAAGTGTCCCTTTTAGGTGAGGTTGCTTCAGTCATTGTATGTATATGCAATGTTGTTTTGAAATATAACTACCTGGCTAGCTAGCAAAAAGTTCTGTACACTTTACCTTTATTTATAAAATGTCTCACAAAATAACGTCAAAAATTCTGCCTATTAATTTGAAACCAATTTATTTAACAACCATCTGCATCGATCGTTATCTTTAGCTGCTATTATCTGAACAAACAAGGTGTTAAAGTGTAGTTCGGCACGAAGTCTTGTTTAAATGTCCATTCTCCTTCGCCAAAGTGTTGTTCTCCCCAAAGAATAACCACAGTCTGAACGTTGCCAAACTGGTACAATTATTGGTTGTTTTTAATCCTCTGATCCACGAAAACCAGGGCTGTCTTACCGCTGGTGCAAATTCCTTACCATTACCGATATGTGACTTTGGTTATGTCCAACGGCGGACGATAGGCTGGGAGCTTCTGCGGGCCATATTCTGTAGTACTGGTGGTTTTGGGCTTGTTCTACAATAAAGATCTTTTCATCGGGGAAGACGATTTTTTCTTAATTTTGGGTTGTGTCGCACTGCAGAAGTTGACAATATCTTTGGAGCCGTACTCGCTAGCTTTCATCAGGGAGATGACTTTTCTGAAGCTTATAGAGCGCGGCCGATTTTCCTTTACGACGCCCAAAAATTTCGGTGGACTCGCAATTTTATGACCTGGCTTGAATATGATAGAGCCTGACTATCAGGAAGGTCAGCATCACTGTACCGCTTAATTGCTCCCGAGATGCTTTCCGGAGCGACACCAAGTGTACGAGCAATCGCACAATTTCGTCCTCCACGTTGATGAAACGTACCGATCGCAGAACGATTGTTTGGTATAACTTAAATAAGATGAAAAAGTTTAAAAGAAATAACAATAAAAAAGGGACATGTACCAAAAAAATTGACGTCATGCCGTCCGCATGCGTATTGCTGCCAACGACATCTGCCGGAGTTTTGTTTAAATTTCATTTCGGAATCTTGTTGATGCAATTGTTGCTGTTCAGATGCAATATTTGTTATTCAGATCTCTATGTATAAACAGACAATATCGGCCGCCCCTGCAAACATTCTGCCGCATCATGGAGGATTTTCCACACAGATAACATACACCAATGCTATTCGAAATAGGATCTCAAACAAACAGCGACTGCCTCTATCAAGAATATTTGGAAAGTGGGGTCCCGAAAATTGCCGACAACCTCCTTAAAAGTCTCGATTTGCAAGGCAGGATAACTGGACCAGGACAGTTGAGAGTCTTAACTTTAAAAGATCAAGAAGTTTAATTAGTTGTACCTCACTATTTTGATACTATGTGGACTTTCGTCTGCACCACATATGATGTGATATAAAGCACCTTAACAATTTCAGATATGACGGTTTTATTAGGGTGGTTAGTTGGTTGCCGAGATCTTAGGTATAAACATGATGTACCTCATAATTTTTATATTGTGAAGACTTACAGATGCACCACATATGATGTGATATAAGGTGCCTTAATAATTTCAGATATGATGGTTCTATTAGGGTGGTTTGTTGGTTGCCCAAATCTAAGGTATTAACATGATGTACCTCATCTTTTCGTACTGTGAAGACTTTCGGCTGCACCACATAAGTTGTGATACAAGGTGCCTTATAAATTTCGGATATGATGGTTTTACAAAATACTAAATAACGGCCTGTTCGGTGCGTGCCCCATTGCTCTTTAACCTCCCGGCCACCGCCTGCCATAAATTTATATATGAGCCACTTAGAAGCCAAATCGACTAATTCTATTTTGAATGTTTTCTTACTGTGAGAATAAAATTCGTCGAATTCCTTTTGAAAACAAAATTAGGAACTCAATACTATATCGGATGCCAGCTTTTCTAAACCTGAGAGTACACTCACTGAAGACCTGGAAATTTTGAGCACCTACATGCGAAACTGGAGGCTGAAAGCTAACGTTAATAAAACAAGGTTCTGCTTCTTCCATATAAATAGCATACTTTTCAGACAGGCGTTCTTTACATGGTGCTTTCCTACGACATTTCACGACGCCAAAATATCTGGGACTCACGCTCGATAGGACATTTAAATTCAAAGAGTACTTAAAAAATGATATTATACAGAGGCTGAGATGCCTCTTTTTCCATAGTACTCATCTCAAACTTTGTATATTCTGCAGCTTAATACTGCGCCTCCGTCTGGATAAATAACCTACATACAAGAAAAATTGAGGTTAATATAATCGGGACTATAGAATCAATCCCAGGACACCGGCTGCCTCTACTTAGCTACACCTTGCCTTCTGATCTGCGAGGTTTACACGCCTTGCTCCGGGAATACAACAAAATTTTAAATTATCGCGAACTTCCGGTACATGGTGACCTGACAAACACTTTAAAGGTCCTGAGGAATAGCAAGACGGTCTGAAATAAGGTTAGTAATATCAATCAGGATGAATACGGGAGATAAAAACACTCCTTAGTAATCGATCCGGTCGTACAATACATAGATTAACATCGGCTTAAGTTGAGTTCGAGGGGGGGGGGGTTGCATTCCAACATAAAGATATGCTCAGACAGAGCTTTTGGTCACGTACAAAGGCCATCTCCGGTCCTCACAATGTTTCTCTCAAGACTGACGAGATGATCAGCAGTGGACCCAGAATGGTCAAGTAGGGTATCGATTGGAAATCCTTGAGGGTCCGCTCAATCTCGTCGAGTATGCGAACACAGGCTAGACTGAATACTCAAATCTTTCATCAAATCTAGAATCAGAGTCTTAACCCTCTCAAGGTTCTCTAATAAATTTGGCTGCTCGTCGTAGGCTTGCCTGAAAGTAGTGAGATTTCATCTCATTAACGGATTTTCAGTATATGACAATGCTCTATGTCAGTGATGGCCAAACTCACACTACTTAATGTGAAGAAAGCTTAAAGCTTTAGAAGCATTTCGTACTGCTTGTTTAATTTAGAACCTTAAAATATTTGCAAAAGGTTGTATATCTTAAGGTATTGTATAATCGCTTACAAAACTACTTAAATATGACGATTTTTTTAACTTTTGTATGCTTTATTAATTAAAAAACGCAAAAACAAGAAATCGAATACAGCAAAACAAGTGCGTTTACGAATTTAAAAGCTCAAAAGCTCACTTGCCCGCGGGCATAGGTTTGGACATCACTGCTCTATGTCAGCACTCTGCCTAGCGCCATAACTGCGTCTAACGTACGAAAGGGTGCACAGGGTACAACACCATCATCAACTCCATTACATAAGCAACATCCAATCATATTGACAAAACGCAAAAACCCAGAAAAATAGTACAGATTGACAGACTAAGAACTAGTGACAGTAGTGAAGACCCAAGCGGTAGAGCAGTTCCAAACCATATGAGGCATAAGCACGAAGAGAAGAATACCAGGCAAGATCCGGCTGTACGCGGAAGACGAAAATAACCTCAATCTCGGGGTCCACAGATGCAAACAAATTGTAAAAAGGAATTATGACAGCACCGAAATGCCTCGGGAGAGGTATATACTAATGGGTTTACGCTCAGGAAGCCACCAAGCTAGGTCCTACAACAGCGGAAAGGAGCTTAGAAGCCGATTGGGTATCAACTATTTTCCAGGAGTAAATAAAGCGTCCCGACGTCAAAACTAAAACAGCAAACGACGCCCATGTACTAATAATGGGCAAAATCGGTCACTTTGCTGACTCAGGTCATACGAGTCATTTGGCACAAGGGAAAGGAAGATTCGGTAACTTGGGTCACTTGAGTCTTTTGGGAGATATTATGGCTGCAGAGAGTCAAGATAAGCATTTGAGCCCTTTCACTGGAGAATTTTTCCAACTTTGCTTTTTTTTCTGTTCATAGCTCACATTTACATGGTGTATGGGAGGTATAGGGATCATACATACATTACAACGTCGCACTCCCTGAAGTATGATCAGCAGCAGCAGGAACTACATAAAATTGAAGGAGGGCACTGCTCCTGGGTTAATTGAGTACTCAGTTCTTGACTCAAGCAAATAGACCACAATGCATTGTGCACAGTGGACGGTCTACCACTCTTTTGCCTTAAGATGGGAGCAACCACGAGATTGAGAGAATTGGTGTGCCATCTCTTTTGTTCTTAGAGATATGATATGGGGAAAGGCAAGTGAACGACTGAACAGTTGACCGATATAGTAGGAAAACATTGACTTAGGTCTTTCGAGTGATTTTACTGACTCGGTCAAAATGACCGAATCGTTCGCGACTAGGGCTTCACGATACTCGAGATAATTCTCGCTGCCGGTGCCGATCTCGACACGATACCGAGATTGGCAGCGAGACCAATATCATTGGTAAGAGTCCGATACCGAGAGCGAGATTGAGGTGACGAGAATGGACGAGATATTAGTTTTTATTATTTTATTGTGGAACATTTTTTTAGTTGTTTCAGCTTTTATGTCGCTTCGAAAATTGTCAATTGTGTGATTTGTGGAGCGTATAAGTATACACTGCTTTCCTCAATCACTTCTTTCTACATTATTTCCTTCTTCAGATATTTACGTGTTATCCCCAATAGCAAAGAAGAGCCTTTCCTACCTTGTTTTGGTTAGGGGAATAAGAAGTAAATGCATATATACTTAGATATATCACTTGTCCTCGTTTCCCTTTATCCCACTGAAATTCCCTTTTTTTTATCTTACCGAGAGCGAGATCGGACCGAGACTGGCCTTTATCTCGCCGATATTGCGACGAGACCAAGATCGTCTTCACCTTGACGATACCAAGTCCGAGATGTACCAAAGTCTCGGTCTTGTCTCGGTGCCGTGAAGCCCTATTCGCGACCCACACATCACTACCATGTAAAAAAATATAATGGAGGTGTACAACAAAAATCAACAAAGAATAAACGAAATTAAATAAAACAAACTACAACACAAGCTTGACAACTGCACAACTTCTAGTTCTTCTTTTACATGATGAAGTAGTATCAACATCCTGTAGCCCCAGCAACACAAGGAAGATCAAGACGTTTATCTGTTTAGGCACTAGATATTAATATCCGAACAAACATACATACACGCATAGCCCAATAAACATAATACCCTCTTGGATGCCACATTCGCGTAAAGGTTAAAGATTCGAGTTTCCGATTTCATAGATTCCATAAATTTCAAAAATTACGTCATATATTACACTTAAATACGAGATGACGGTTCCCAAGGGTACCAGATGTTCGGTACACATTTATTCCTAGATTCTCAATGGAATATTTCTTATTAATTTTAATTTTTCAATTCCGCAATATTTTCATGTTCAAGGATTCAAGGATTAAGCATTCTGTTTCAACAATAAACATTCTAAAAACAAAGTAAAAATTTAAAAGGTTCAGTTCCGGAGTAAAACGTTGTCCTATTTTTTCCTAAAATGTCATAAAGCTTTCCTACTCTTTATAGTTCGCTTAAGTGAAACAATGTAATTGCTAATTAGTTCAGCATCAAGTCTTTTTGCTAAGACAATATTGTGCTGCTTAATTTTTGCGCCAAAAACCCATAATTTGCCCCTTTCTTGGCACGGTGGAATTCTGGAGACAGGACACGTACAAAGTTAACAAATGAACTTCAATTCCAGGATTATTGGGAAAACGACGCAGCATACATAACATTTACTCGAAGCAGTTTTGTCTTGCTTTTACTTGCCCTTCATATTTCCGGCAATTTTCCGTAATGGCAAGGAAATTTTCTTACTTTGTTCTTTGTATTTTATTTGATTGCCCTGATAACAATTTTCCTTACACATTATCGCTTTACTTATCTTTGAATAGCTTGAGCAGCTATTCAAAAGCAGGGGTTGTACATGCAGGTAGTAGAATGCTAAATTGATTTCATTGTCACGTACTGAGTTATATCCGGTTATAAAATATTTGTCTTGAGAAAGGATTGAAAACGAGCGGCAGTAAAATTTATGATCAAATCAACTTTTGAAAATTCACTTTTCTTAGTATACTGTTGCTAGCGGAGCACCAGCAAAAGCTATGGAGATACTTCAGGAAACTTTTGAATTTGTTCTCGAATGAGTAATGCGCTTAAATTTCAAAACATTTTTCACTTCCTTTTATGAAAATTTCCGGGAAGGCATTATATTTCCTGAAATACTCAATATATGAAGAGTGCGAGAGGCAAATTTAGAAAACACTCGTAATGGGAAATTTTTCTAGAAAGCCGATTTTGTAGAATAAATTCGCATTTCAATTGATTTTACAGAAGCATTTGTTTTCCTACTATACCATTAAGTGGAGGAAGTTTTTCCGTGACGTAAAAGGTTTCAATTCGAAATTCACCTGTGTCAATATTTTTTCATTTCCGCGATGGAGTTCCGTTTGCCTTTCGTTCAAATGAAAAATGAACAAGTAGAGAAAAAAATTCAATGGTATTTTTGCCTTTTAAAAGCCACCATATTGCTTTTTAGATTGCAATGTTGACAATTTCATTACCTAGTAATTTCGTTTAGAGAACATTTCGATTGAAAGAATGTATCTACATACATAAATTTGCAATATAGTGTAGTTTAATTGAAAAAAATTGCAAAAGCGCTTCAACACGGACCCAGTACATCCCGGGTAATCAAAATCCCCGGATAGTGTGCGAGAATAATGCAAAGCATATCAGAAATACATTTACATCACTAGTATGTACAGAAGTAAATTTATAATGAATATATAGGTAAGAAAATCTTTTGCAATAACATAAACTGTCAGCCTGCTGTAGATAGAAGCATTTACTTCTAATAAAAACAGCTGTTCATTTAAAGAATATACAAATCCGAAACGAGCTTGGAATGCGTCAATGACATCTGAATTTCCCTTTGATTTTGGTTGGAACATTGTTCAGTTTTATTTGTACGCAAGGATTGGTTAATCTGTGATACAAAAAATGAATAAATTGAAAAAGTCACGTAATACTTGATGGTAAAATGGCTACGACTGTCATATTTTCCAGGCTTGTATCTAGAGTCGGCGTTGTCTAGATACAAGCCCGGAAATTGTAACAGGCGTCCTTTTGAGCACCAACTGCATCGTCACTATTTAATTTTTTTGTTCGCTTTATGTACCTACTACAGGTTAGTCATTCCTTGCACACAATTAGAACTGCACACCCTCTTGAGCAAAACCAAAGAGAAATTCTGATGTCAAGCTCGATTTATAAAAAAAAGTAAAACACCGTACCTAGAATGAATACTGTAAAATACATGTCGTTCCTTTTCTACGTTGACCTCGTAACTGAATTGTTTTCAATCCTGAGATTATGAGTGGTTTATTCTGTTAAGTTCTTCAGAAGTATTACTCACTAATAATATCAATTTTGGAAAATATGTACCACGTGTTCACGTGTAGGTTCACCTAAAGCAAATGTTAGTTAATAAGAATAATAAGAATAGGAAAATATGACGAGAAAGCAGAATTTTCCAAACCATTCCTATGGTTTACTATAGGAAGTGTAGTTTGTTTAAACCAACAATACCCAGTTGGTCGTATTTCATTCCAGGCTTGTATCTAGAGTAGGTTGTACATAAAAGATCTTACATAAGACTCCAAATAAAAAATTCTGTCCCGAATAATCGAAGATCTATTGTAATTAAGAGACTTAAATCAAAAGTTTGAAGCAAAAATATTAAGAAAAAATCAGTTAAGAGAGGTATCGTAGAATTATTTTTTTAATTTTTCATATACAATTTTTGCTACAGTGTTCATTGAAAGGACTAGCTAAAGATGGGAAAAATTACTTCGATCCAATTATTTAAAATAAGTGAAGTTTTAGACTATCTTTCCGTCGTTTTTCAAAATTTGCCAACATCTCTTGCACAAAATTCGAATGCGAATATCCAGCATCATAGCCAAAAGGGTGACGTTCGTGGTTTACAGTTAACGCCATTTAACGAAACCAATGAAAACTTCTATTCATATATTCAGCGATTAGAGAACTACTTAAAGTCACGTGAATTATCTAACACAACAGAAGGTTAGGTTAGATTGAAGTGGCTGCCTAAGAAGGCTCACTCAGGTCAAATAGGCCCATTGTGATACCACAGATTGAGGCTACAAACATTTTTTAAAAACCCCATAAAATACCTGAGAAGAAGAGGGTGTACCTGTTTCCCCCTCTGCACCGAACTAGTTCCTGTCTCAGTGGAGCCAGATCACGGGGAGCCAAAGTGAATTTGGCTGGAATGGGAAGAGTGTTCAGCCTTAACCTGCCGTTGGGAACCATTTGGAACTCCTGATAAATTGAGTTAGGTCTCTGTCGTGAGTAAAGCCTAATTCGGTTAGCTCTTCAAAGAAAGGAGATCCTAAGAACCGGTTCCTACGGTTGGCTAGGGCGGGGCAGTTGCCGAGGAGGTGGAGTATTGTTTCCTCTTCTTCTTCTTCGTCATGGCAACTCCTACAGAAGTCGTTCGAAGGTGCGCCTAATCTATCGGCGTGTATACCTATGAGGCAGTGGCCCGTAATAACTGCTATGGTACTGCTAATTGCTTTGATTCCGAGTAGGATAAGCTCTCTTGACCGTTTAGGGTCAAGTTTTGGCCATATATGTCGGATAATCAGGCAGGTGTGTTCCGCCTGCCAATTAATATTAGTAATCCTGAGAGATTCCTGTAAGAGTTTCAGTTTGCAAGTGGCCAGCGGTTTGCCCAACTGGTGGTTGATGTCTGAATCAGGACGAGTGGTACCGTCTCGCTATTTCGTCGGCTCTACAGTTATCTGGACTATTACAATATCCAGGCACCCAGATTAGCCATACTTTCAGGTGTTCAGCTATGTAATTTAGTGCTGAACGACATGTTTTAGCTGTTTTGGAAGTAGTGTATACTCCCGTGAGGGATTTAATAGCGGCCTGACTATCTGTGAGAATACCAATATTGTCTCTAGGTAGCGTTAAATGCCTCAGGAGGTCCGCGGCTACCTTTATAGCCATGATTTCAGCCTGAAACACGCTGCAGTAGTCAGGTAAGCGGAAAGAGATATCGAGGTCCAAATGTTCCGAGAAGATACCTCCACCTATTTGGCCTTCTAATTTAGAGCCGTCAGTGAAGAGATGCACTGACTCCCTACATTGGGGAGGACCTTATTCCCATTTCGATCTGGTGGGAAAGAAGGAGTCGAATTTATTTCCAAAGAAAGGCTTGGGCAAGGTATAATCGATATTTCTGGCAGTTCTTCTGTCCAGGACTTTTGGAGTGACCGAAGTTAGTTCGTTTCCAGGTCTGGATTGTGTTAAGCCTAATGGAGGCTGAGGATGTGGTTTGCTGACCAAAAAGATCTAACAGTAGAAGGTGGAGAATAGTGTTCAGGGCTTTGGAAGGTGCAGTTCTCAGGGCGCCTGTTATCAGCAGTGTTGCCATCCTCTGAACTTTATCCACACAACAGAAGATGGTGATAAAAAGAGCATTCGAATATTAATTAATTGTCTCGGGCCCAAATTATATCATACGCTTACATGCCTAACCGCGCCTGATCCTCCGAAGTCTCTTAAATACAGTGAGTTTGCCGAGCCACACAAATTTTTGTAATTATGTACTTAATAACTCCAATTTCGCACTGAGTAGGGGTTGCGGGGGGGGGGGGTTGATGAACAGGTGTCCTTGACAATAATCCAAAGGAATTCTCACCCCTTATAAAAAAATTCTGCAGGGTTGAAATTTTTTATATATGCAAATATATGGTTTTTATATATGCAAATATATGGCAGTACACGAAACTACAGTAATACAGTAATAGTTTATCATAGCCTGTTCTAGATACAAACCTGGCGAGGGAAGTTCATAAAGCAACTAAAAGCCTGATTAATACACCTCTTCCTCTCAAAAAGTCTAATAAAAATTTGACGTACTTTCCGTGTATATATATATAATAGACAGTGTGCAATTCGACCTTTACCGGAGAAAGTTGATGCTATTACAAAGTGTAAAAGTCCTAGAGATGTGCATCAGTTAAGGACATTTCTAGGTCTGCTAAATTACTATCAGAAATTTCTACCAAACTTAACAAGCCGTCTGACCTTTATATAATCTTCTTCAAAAAGATACTAAGTTCACATGCACAAATAAATGCAAAGAGGTATTCAACCAATTGAAAAAGGACATCATCAGTACACAGGTCTTGGTCCCATACGATGGAAAGCTTCCTTTAGTTCTAGCTACTGACGCTTCTCCGCATTCACTTGGAGCAGTAATTTCACACTTAATGAACGATGGCACAGAACGTCCTATAGCATTTGCATCGAGATCATTAAGCAAATCATAAAGATATTACTCTCAATTGGACAAAAAAGCTGTGGCTATATACTGGGGACTAAAAAAGTTCTTTCAGTGCTATTATGGGCGGAAAATAACCTTAATAACCGACCACAAGCTCCTAACAGCAATTCTAAACCAAAACAAAGAACTTCCAGCTACTTCAGCTATACGTCTTCTCCGAAATGTTAGTTTCATATCTGGTTTTGATTACGACCTCAAGTATCGGGACACCAAAGGTCATGCCAATGCCGATTTTCTATCGGGGTTCCCTCAAGATAGAGTATAGGACAAGTACTTACAAGATAACTCACCCTTTCAAATTTCTGAAATAGAAACGTTACCGGTTACATTAAATATTTGAGCAGCTACACGAAGCCCACACCGGCATAGTACGCATGAAGGCGTTAGCACGTAATTATGTATGGTGGAGAGGAATGGACCGCGATATCGAAAATTGAACTCGCCAGTGTCCAAGGTGCTACAAAATGAAAATTTATCCAAGCAAGACTTCTCCACATCCCTGGGGCTTCCCATCTAATCCATGGCAAAGGATTCACATAGATTGCGCCATACCTTTTTACGAGCATTACTTCCTCATAGTCGTTGATGCGTATACCAAATGGATTGAAGTTATATCGACCAAATCAACAACAACTACAATTTACGCTCGCTTCAGATAATGCAACATCGTTTACATCTGATGATTTTCGATGATTTTTAAAATCAAACGGCATCGTTCATAAATTCTGCGCACCATATCATCCTTCCTCCAATGGACAAGCTGAATGGTACGTTCAAACTTTCAAACAATGACATCGAACAATGATGAATGAAAAGCTATATCGGTTTTTAATGCAATACCGGAAATTACCCAATTCTTCAACTGGTCTGAGTCCATCAGAATTAATGTTCAAAAGAAGTATCCGAGCCAAAATCGATCTTGTTAAGCGGAACTTAAGTAGTGAAATAAGTAAAAAGTACAGCCAATCAGACACTCTCGTTCCTGAATTTGAAATCGGAGATAGGGTACAAGAGCAATTATATAATAATTGGTGCGTTAAATGGAAATTATATATCGTCGTAAAAAAAAAGGAAACAGACTTTATGATATTATAATTGATAAAGAAAAACATACGCGGCACATCGATCAATTAAGCCCAACGAATTGTGAACTAACCTCAATCTATAAACAATATTTACCGTCCAATGACATAACTAACATTGACTCGACAAGTACTAGACAACCCACTATCGACAATCCTGAAGAGCCACTACCATCACCAAAGGTCCCATCAGGCGAAAAAGAGCTGAAAACCCAAAGTAATAGCGATGTGAGAGGCAGACCCAATACAGCAACTGTAACCTTTACAACACGTCGTTCAACAAGGATAAGATGACAACCACAGCGTTTTCAACCCTAGTAACTTTCTCGAGGGAGAGAAAGATGTTATGGTATGATGTAAACCATCATCATCATACTATATCAGCTCCACTGATAAAGCAGAGATAATCTGGCAACCCTACACAAAACTTAAACATTATTTATTCCCGTTTTTGTGCGTATACCAAATTCCATCTTTTCTTGTAGACCCAAACGGTAATGGTTTATAGTTGTGACGGAACTCTAAAAAGGTCAACCATCTGCGCAGAATTAGAATTTTCTGCTATTTCCGCACAGTCAATTTTGTGGAAACTAGGAATAAGAAGAAAGCACGCTTCTTCAAACTATACAAAGTTAAAGTTAAAAAATATAATAAAATGTTAACTAAGAACATTTCCTAATCATATGAAAGTCAATGTAATCATATTAGCGCTTAACGACGCGGGAGACCGATGAAATCGGGCAATTACATATCTCTCTCTAGTTCCGTCGTAATCATTTGTGGCCGGGAGAAGAACTCCACCTGATGCGAGACAAAGATTTTAAGTGGACCTACAATTTAAGGTGGATTCCGAACCACTGACAATACTCTGTAGCCCGCAATGGCCGTTTATTGCAAAAAACAATCATGGGTCGCCACGCCAGTAGAACTCGAAACTGGGAACTTCTCGATGGAAGGCCAACACGTTATGAGTTACTCCACCGCCAACCATTACTGCCATAGTTAGTACGATATTTAGGAAACTGTAAGAATTTTTCTCAAAGAGCGTGTTGAAACCGCGATATTAAAAGAAGTTAAATGTTCTGAACTATTTATAAAGTTTTGCAAGCAGTCAAATGCGAGAACCTTTCTAAAAGAATTGTGTATATTTTTTAGCATTCCCCACAAAATAAGCGTAGCTCCGTTGACGTGCGAAGATAATCGTCCAGGCAGCCTCTGGCGCGCAAAACGATTTCGTTTATTGTATGGGTCTCCTGAAGCGCGACCATGTCAATATACTGGAGAGTAACTGATTTTGAGGTCGACTTATTCCCTCTATATTCAGTTGGAAGACCCTTATTTTTGATCCAAGGGTCCTTGTCGAGAAGCCCTGAGAAGGGCTATCTGAAGATATGTGTTGGAGTTAAGCTTGTTGCATTGTGTAAGCTTATCCTTAAGCTTGCAGATCTCATGCGATACTTTGGCCGCCAGTAAGTTCTAACTCTTTAGCGTTACCCAGGATGAACCACGTGGCGGCGAGTTAGATTTGCACCCAAGATTCAAATCGACCTTTATTTCATACTCCTACAGCATCTGAAAGTTTCATATTTTATATTGATTCTATTTTTTTCTCCATAACAAAAGCCATACTACTGTGATCAAAAAATAGTAAGACTTTTTAAATAAAACACAAACGGCTTATTATTCTTCCAGATTTACATCATGCTTTAAAAGTAATCCCCTCCGGATACAATACACTTATGCCAACGTTTCTTCCAGTCTTCGAAATAGTTGTTGAAGTCGATTTCCGCAATGGCCTTCAAAACCTTCTTCGATTCGGCTTGTATCTCTTCAGTCGAGTCAAAACGATGTCCTCCGAGCGGTTTGAGTTTCGGGAATAGCCAGAAGTCAGACGGAGCTAAATCAGGCGAATAGGGTGGTTGCGGAACAATATGAGTCGAATTTTTGGCCAAATAGTTGCGGTTTCCTAATCATCTCCCGTAATAATGCATTTTATAACGTCAGCAATCATTGTTTCACAGATATTAACACGACGCTCTTTTTCGAAAAAAATTAGTGTTTTTGGAACCAAACGAGATACGACGCATCTGAGGCCCAAATGGTGTTTCAAAATCGATTGTATCGACCCAAACGATATTTGCGTAATGTCAACAAGGTCTCATATTGCCAATCGACGATTTTTGTGCACCAAATCCTTGACTTCCTTGATGTGGTGACGTTGAATGACGGCCAACACGTTCATCGTCTTCAACACGTTCTCTGCCTTCTTTGAACAACTTATACTAATCAAACCACTCGCTCTGGACAGTGCATTGTCACCAAAAGCCTTTTTCAACATTTCCAATGTTTCGGAAGCCGAAATTTCATTTTTGACGCAAAATTTAATGCAACTTCTTTGCTGAACTCTCATTTTAAAAATCGAAAAATGCACTTATTTAGATGACAGTAAATAAGGGTACCTCATTAACTACTGAAGATGTTGATGTCGTTTGCATAAGCCCGCGTGATTTAAATGGGAAAAGTCTTACTATTTTTTGATCACAGTAGTATTTTCATCTCTCTGGATACTCCAAGCGTCTCCTTTGGATACATTTTGGTTGTCGAATTATAATTTTATATGATTACAAAATAGGGCCCCTGTAATTCAAATCCGTAAACTCAAAGGAACCTGCTTATGGCGGAATTCATGCTAAATTTCTAGTTTGACCGTATGGACTCTCATATTGACTTTCACTATGCGGTAACTCAGCTTAGTTCATCTGATCTTTTAATTAAATTCCTAAAACAATATATTTTCGAAATCGATGTCATAAAGTCGATGAAGCATACTCAATATATTTTTATCTCTTTCAGCTCATATAAGTGGAAGCAATTATTTGATTTGTGTACAAATATCAACAAAAACGAAACCTCTAAAACAGTCAAGATGTGAATCTTTTCGAGATAAAAAAAATTTCAAGAATCAACAAATCTCAACAATTGACACAAGCATGAAAAAAATTTGGGTCTAAGATTCAACAATAAAAATGCTGCTCGCATCGACAAATCAATATCAGGATGAGCAGCAAACCCATATTTACTATGGCATAAAGTTCCACTTGGACGAAGTGGCAACGCTTCGAGAGGTGAAATCTTCCCGAAGGTGGGCAATAAATATTATTCGATAAACAATACACTGAGTGACGGAGGAAAGATATCACTATCACCGGTGACAAGAGGTGTTTGTCAAGATTCTAAATGAAGTCATCAACCCGCCAGTTTTGGAACGTTCTTCTGCTGGTGGCAGCGCTTCTTTTCTTGAATAACTTTTTTCTCTGCATGGCAGCAAAGAAGACGTCAACAGATTCTGTTAATCGACTATCGAATAACATAAAAACGAAAAGATTTCAAGGAGTAGGCGTTGTGATGTCTGAGAAAACTTTGAACATAACAAACGTTGAGAAAAGCTTCGAGAAATTCCTGGAGTTGTTTGAAATTAACTTCAACGGCACCAGGGTGGATTTCCTCGCACAGGGTGGTAAGTAGATTTTCTGTTGTTTTTGTTTAACTATTTCCTGTTTTGTTTACTTTTTGCTGGAGACTTAAAGCGATAAGGCATGTAATGTCATTTGGTTTTCCTTCCTTTATGACTTTATTATGTTTCATTATTATTGAGTCCTGCGGGAGAAAAGTTATCCAGAAGAAGTTTATTGTTTTGTGGGTAGCAATAACTTTGTCTAGTATGGAAAAGTCGTCTTTGGTGCTTTCCACAGAAATAGTCGTCTGCAAGCACATAATATTTATGATTTCTTGTCTGTCGTATTTCTTTGGCTAGTCCGCATCTATGTTTTTATTGGATATAATTTTTCACATGATATGTTCATGTAGTAAAGATATGACCATGGTATGATTTGATCCAACCAATTTTAAGAAAATATTACGTATCAACGTATACCATGAATTTTCTTTTTGATCTTTTAAAACACTTTAACACCTTAGTATACGAATACGTACACCTTTTTACTTTTTAACAATAGACTCCAGATTCATATTTCTTAAAGCAGTATTTTACTCATGTTCACCCAATTCGGGGTCCTGCGAAACAGTATTGTTGGTTTCCCTTCGGATAATGGATAATACTACTGCCCCTTTTCCTTCCGAAAACAGATGTCTATTTTCTTCCATAAGGCAGGAACCCCATGTAGAAATACGATTTGCATAGGAATACTAATTATGCAAAATCGAAAACTATTTACCGACCGTGGCGTGACCTTGTTAAATACATGGGGGGGGGGATCATTTTACTGCACGTAGTACCCTCTACGCTAGTATAGTTGATTTTGTCGTAACTTCAATAGAAGCCGAGATAATTCTTGCAAAACAATTTTTGCACCTGTTGCACCTTTCACTCGTTTTCCTACTTCGTATATAGGCCCTCTACACGGCAACTTTTCTTAATGCAAGCTTTTTTCTCCAGCTGACTGTTGCTTAGTTGAAGATGCATTCATCCTTCTATTTATATTCTGTTTCCACCATTGTGGTGTTAATTAGCTTGCTAACATTCACATTCTTCGACTTCTAACTTCTTTGTCGATTAAGAATTTTTTTTCATTTCCACCTTCACTTTTCGCTTTCCTCGGGTTAAAGTCGGTATGACAGTGAACGGTCGTCTTTTTGTCCGTAGGAATGTTGGTACGGGGTTGGTAAACCCTGCTCCTGCATCTTAGTGAAAGTGGTGTTACGTTCTTTCCTTCTCTACACCTACAATGACAAAGGGATGGTAGTGGTCAACTTGGGGATGGGTTCAAGATGATACTGACTGATATCCATCGACCTGACACATGATCTTGAGGAACACGGCCTGGAAGCTAGTTGTCGAGATGGAAAGCGATACGGATAGCTGTAAAATGGGTCTGGCTTTGGGTAGTTTTAAAACATTCATGTCACCAGGGTCTGCTGGTACTATTCCTACCAAGCTCCAGCGTAACTTGAATTTACTATTTCATTGCTTGATGGCATTGTATACAAGCCGCCTTGCATAGGTCCACATCCCAAGGAAACGTGTTAAAGCAGGGTTTATTCCCAGGGTGTGAAAAAAGTCACACGTCACCCTTTACTCATCAACACATTACAAGAAATAGTTGACGTACATATATGCAGTAGTATCTCTAAGCACCTACTATCGGTGTCTCAACATTTGAAGGGATATCAATAGAGGCTGCTCTACACTCGCTCTCTGGAACGCAGTATAGAAAGGTCACTTGAACTCTTGGAATACACAATAGTGGCTTTCATTGATATTGATGGAGCCTTGAGCAACGTCAAACAAGAAGATATTGCAGAAGCGCTCGCTTCTATTGCGATAGAAACCAATCTTGTGCCGCTGATTAATCAGATGTTTCAGGGCAGGGCTCTCAACAGATCCTCGAGTTTTTTGTTCTTATAATCCTGGAGGGTTAAGACTACGAGCCGATTGCCTAAGCATACAACATTGTTATAGCTTTCTACGGAAAGTATTTATCTCTGCTGAGGGACTTACTACAAAATGCAATTACTCGGCTCTCTATCTGGAAGGTCAGGGGTTGGCTTAAAAGACCGATCTAGTCATTTTCACAAGTAAATATATAATTCTTCATGTAGACTCTCCGTATTTAAATGGCACCCGTCAAGCATTTACAGCTGAAGCAAAGCATCTGGGCATTATTCTGGATAGAAAATTAAGCTGGAAACCGAAAATTCAAGAGAAGTTTAATAAGCAATGGCAGTTTTTTACTCTTGTGGAAGAGGATTTGGTAGCAAATGGCGTTTCCGCCTTAAGATAAATCACTGCTTCTATGTGGGGGTCATTAAACTAATCCTGCTCTGGTGGCCATCCCTGAATTAAAAAAAACAAAACAAAATTTAACTTAATTTAATTGAATTAACAAAAACAAAACAAAAAGTTTTTGGACCCCGTCGTTTTTAAAACGTATACTCACCGCATTGAGTGGAGTGTCTTTAGAAAGGTCTCCTAAAATATCTACCTCTCGATTTTAATGCATCATTTTTCCAAAGTATCGATGCAATATATCTGAAAAAATGACTCTAGGGCACCCTGTCATGTGCATACCAAACCAATTTTCTAACAAATGACCAATCTTTTAAAGTTTCGATAGGTAGGAGTCTTAATTTCCTAATTCTCATATTTTTGCTAATTCTTTTATTAGTTTTTAAATTTTTTTAATATTTTTTACGCTGTTATATTTGTCCTTTATTTAACATAAACATCCCTCATGTCGCAATTGCGTCCGCCGTATTGAATTTTTGGTATGATATTAAATATGGATGCTAAAGCTCAAGTCTTGCCATATAATGCATAGCATATCCTTGGCCGAAAGGACTTAAGGGTTGGAGTAATAGGTTTAGTGGTTGAGAGCGAGGATTTCAGAAATAAACCAGTACCCACAGGAATTCAATACAGAATTAGAAGAGTACCGGAAATAAAGGGTTCTGTCTTCGGCAAGACTATGAATATTATTAAAAGTGAGATATAGAAGTTCATTAATAAAAAGTATAAAAAGTAACGTAGTGAACTGAAGAACTGAACCCTGAAGTTACCTGGTATTTATTTCGAAAGGATCACCTTTTAGTACACTTATTAGTTATAAAACCATATTAAGATATAAGGGTGCAGACAAGATGTTTGAATTTGCCTAGAACGGCAGTCAGATCCTTTAGAAAATATCGACAGCAATTATTTCAGACTCATCAAAATTGTGTAGACCATTATTTAAACGCATCATCAAAGCAGTTCATAAGTATAGAAGCGGCCAGCGAAAGATTTTCATCAACTGAGAGTGAGTGCGTTAGATAATGTTAAAAAGGACCGAAATTAGTGCAATTGGTCTGTTTTTAGAGGGGTCGCTAGTATCTCATTTTATTTTTGAGTTGGCTGAGCATGAGGAAGCTTCCACATACAAAGAAACACATGTGTCGAGTATAATAGATGATAAATTTTAGCAGTTTGGCCAAATAAAAGGCGCAGTGTTTTAGAAGCAGGGGTGAAAAATCATCAGGTCCAACTTCTTCAGGCACGCCCAGCTTCGCGGGTAAATTACAACTTTTGCGTACGAAAGTGAAGCGGTTTGTGCATTCTAGTGAACTACGATGAGGTCAGGTTGCAGTGAACGTGGCAATTATAAATTATTAGGTTGACTTTGGCCAATGAATAGCAGAAGTATCCCCATTTTTAATGCCTGATCGTGTTAAAGAACTCGTGCAATTTTTCCTTACAGTTTTGCTGAAAGACCAGAAGCCCTAAGCACCCTTTTTGGATGAGAAATACTATCCTACCGTCTAACGTCCTGGTAAAAGTTGAACCATACTTGCCTCATCACAAACTAACACGTACTATGCGCATCACGATAAAAAGACCACTGGGTTACATAGTAATGTCGGTGCTTCGGAATCTACCTTAAATTGTAAATGCAATCGTTGTCTCGAATCGGGTGAAGTGCTTTTCCCATGCCCCACAAAAAATGAAAGAAAAGGTGGAGCAGTAATGAACCAATAGGTGTCTCCCAAACTATAGAATGTACAAAATATATTCAGTGCGTGGTTAACTGAACTCAGAAAAAGACTAAATACAGCTCTCTGATATATTTAGTAGGTGTGGTTCAATCAACAATTTGATTACGCAACACTATTGGTGCAATTTTGATAAGTGCTCTTCAAAGGGGAAATGAAGAATTGGACGTAGAAATTTTCTGGGTTGCTTAAGTAACCGTTAGCCAAAACCAAGAACTTGTCGGTCCAAAAGCTGCTCATTGTATCAACAGTACCACAAATCAGACATTGAGTCAGTTATTGAATTCTTCTTAACAAATGAAAAAGAAAATTTCGTCAATGAGGCTGTTCACGTGGGTCGTTTTCATACAGTTTTTTTTTGCGGGAGATTTGAGTGTTACTAATAACAGCTTTATGCGAGCAATGTCCAAATATATATCTCATGCCCACACAAGATTTTTGTAGCCCACGTTTTGGAAGCTTTAAATAATTGGCTAATAACTATGAGCCCAAATGATTAATAGTTTAGTGAACGTCATTTTACATTTATAAGTATAAACAAATATACACCTTTTTGTATACTTAGTTCTAGTTTTTTAATTTAATTTGAATCCTTATTTTCCTCATAACAAATATTAGCTTATTAATAATGCTTAAAATAGTAGTCTATTATTTAAAGTTATCTCGGATAATTTCAAAAGCAGTTCTGATTCAATTTGTCCTCTTTAAGAGATTCTTTGCTGTTTTTTGTTTGTTTTGTAAATCAGTGTCTTTGTTTAACTTACTTTCTTGAACTTCACTAAAACAATCACTTTAAACTTTCTTTTTATAGTTTGCTTTATGTTGCTATTGTCAAAACATCAAAAGGACTTAATTACTTCATTTGTTATTTTATGAATGAAACATCTCATTTCAGGCTTAAGCGGATTCATAAAACAGCTAGAAAGTTCCAAATATACAACGGTGGTGAAAGCTCTAAACTCTAAAGTTGGTACACTGAAGGATGCCGTCGGATATTGTAATCTTAACTCAAGATTTCTTAAGGATTTCAACAAAACCATCTTACTGTGGCCATGTCCAACTATGAAAGTAAGTAGATATGTCTGTATACAATTCCCCCTTGATTTCTTTATTCCCACAAAAGCTGATTCAGATTCAAGTGACAAGAAGAAAATTTCATTCATTTGTCTTCTGGGTGATGCCCGAAAAGAATCTTGTGGACGACGGATATGAAACTTTGTTAAGACGATTGTCATTATCTTAAAGCAGATGCCACAATAGATTATCAACAATGTTGCAAGTTGATTTCTTAACTTAAATCTGACACAATTCTGAGCTTTCATATTAAGCAGAAAAAGTACTTCTTAGGGCTCATTACTTTCGTTTCTCGCTGACTTGCAATTTCTTTGAATTATTTTGTATTTGCTTCCCTAATAAGGCGAAGCGGTTTGAGTAGTGATGTAATAAGTCTCTTCATATAAGCAAATAGCTGAGTTAAGGTGATTTCTTTCTGCTAATTTAACAATAAATTTAGCGTGATAATTTCAGCTAATGGTTATCATATATTACTTTGGTCCATTTTGATGAAAGACGCAGTATTATGGATAAAAAAAAGAATATTTTGCAATGATGATTCGAGAGATCGAATTGGGCATATTCACTCTATCGAATAAAAGTGGTTCAGGGTGGACTGGGCGTTTTTAGTGGAAGAGAATTCATTACCAAATCAAAAGAGTACGTGAAATTAAGGGTGCTGTCGTCGTCGAAACTATTAATAGGACTTTTAATTGAAGAAGAAATAAGGCTGGTGAAAGAATTTAACCCTGAAGTACACCGTCTTTTATTTCGCAGGTATCAGGTGTAACTCCGTCTCTCTATCCATTTAAAGATGCACACCCCCACATTTTAAACTAGATAGGGAGTTTTTTTTACCAAATGCTACAGTTTTAGCAAAGAGGTAAAAAGGCAGAGTATATTTAGAATTCTTGGGACTTCGTCATCGGGTGGCCTTTCAGCAGTTAATAGGTTGAAGTGGCTTCATTTATCTCGTATTGATCCTAATTCATCAGAAGGGAATGTTATTGATTTCATTTCTTCGAAATTTAACGTTGATGTTAGAAATCTGATTTGCAAACGATTGACAAAGGCTTGATTTACTTAATGCAAATGTATGGCCACAAGGTATGATTATACGGGAATTAATTAATTATCCAAAAAACGACGATGTTTGAGTGTCTGTATCGAGGATAACATTTTGGTGAGAATACGAGTACTTCTGCTGATACTATGTGTAATTTAACGCGCTCAGACTTGTGTTTAAGTAATTCATGCAAGGCAAATAGTGCTCTTACTTGTTATTTTCAAAATATGAGTGGTATTAGATCTAAAATCAATAACATTTTTGTTAGTTCAACACAATGTTCGTACGATATTATTGCTATTGTGGAAACTTGGCTTCATGATTCAATTTATTCCTCGGAAATTTCCAACCATACATACATCGTTTTCCGTAAGGATCGCTCCCCTGAATCTGGAATGTATTGCGGTGGAGGTGTTTTGCTGGCAATAAAGTCATCATTTCAAGCGCGTAATATATCCTTACTTTATGCATCATATAATATTGAGCAAATTTGTGTTCAAATATCTACTGGCAGAAATGTACTTAATATGTTCGTTCGTACATTCCTCCAAATTCACCTGCTAATATTTATGAAAGGCATGTTTTGAATGTTAATCGGATTTCGGAGACTATGCTTAATGGGGGTGATCAGATATTTGTTCTTGGATATAAAAATTTTTTTTTTATACGATGTGGCCAAATCCTAGGGGACAACTCTTTGATGAGTTAGCATGGTTTTGGCCGGGAGGGAATTAGAGTAAGGGAAGTGAGGAAACTTGAGTCTTGTTTTTGCATTGCTGCGAGCTAGACAACAGCCCAGAGACGAAGTGGATTATTTTAATTTCTTAATAAAAGCTCACGGGGTCGTCTGGTCTCGAACCCGGGACCCATGGCATGTTGGTCTTGCCGCTCAACGTATTGATCCAACTCCGTCTCCCAATGCTGGCAATATCAAGTGGACGTGGAATGATGAGGAGAAAACGTTGGTATTAAAAGTGATTTCGAATTTACTTTGGTAGATGGTCTGTAATCTTTGAATCTGTCTCAGGTGAATGGTATTGCTAATTAAATTGGAAGACTACTCGACCTTGTATTTATTAGTGATAACTTACATCGCACGATTGATTTAGCATCTTATAGTTTCTCAATTGATTAGCCTTAGAATGTAATCTAAAAATTTTGGATTTTCTTACCATTTCTTGTGTAAATGATACTTATTTTAGAGATTTTAAAAAAGCCAATTATCCTGCTATATTGGAGGAACTCAATACTTTCATTTAGGATGATCTTTTTACCTTAAATTATATTGTTGTTGTAAATAAAACATTTATGAGTATTCTAAACAACATAATTATAACGTATGTTCCACTGATTAAAAAGAGGAAAAATTCTGACCACCCATGGAGGAATTATCGACTTTCTAGACTTAAAACAGCTCATAATAGGGTGCTTAATCATTATAATGTTTCAGGTAAGGTTAAAGATGAAATTCTGTTAAAAAGATTGGGTAGGGAGTATGTATTTTTAAATAAATTTTTGCACAGTCAATATGTAGCCTCAGTTGAATCCAATATTAAATGTAACCCTAAATATTTCTGGAGTTTTTTTTAAATTCGTATGGTATTCCTTCGCCTATCTATTACAATAATACAGCTGCGAATAACAATTCTGAAGCTTGTAGGTTGTTCGCCGAAGTCTGTTTACGAGAGTAAAGGATCACTGTTTTAATGGGATATTGTTAAGCAAGTTTTGTCTGTTGTTGATCATGGCACACTTATTGTAACCGAGCTTGAGGTACTAAATGTTTTAAATAGCTTGGAAGAACCGCGCTTCTCAGGACTTGATAGTGTAAATGGTGTGTTCGTCTTTAACTGTAGCGACATTCTATCTAGACCCTTGTCACATATTTTCAGTCTATCTCGGTTTTCTGGGGTATTTTCGGATGAGGATAAGCTTTCATTTGTGCGTCCTATACTTAAGTCAGGTAATAAGAGTGATGTTAAAAATTATAGACCTATTAGCAAACTTTCTCAAATTCCCAAGATATTTGAGTGCACATAAATAAATAGATTGATAAAAAAATTTCGGCTGTTATTAAGGGCATATTTCTGTTTATCAGCATGGATTTCTTAGTAGTCGTTCAACTGAAACTAATCTTGTTTCTTTCACGAATTTTTGTATTAGAACAATTGAGGATGGTGGTCAGGTTGACGCATTTTATACATACTTTAACAAGGATTTTGACAAAGTTAATATGCGTTTACTAGTTATGAAATTAGAGATGTTTGGCTTCCATTCCTCTCTGATTGCCTGGTTGGGCTCCTATATAACAAACCGGATGCAAATGGTCATAGTTTATAATGATTATTATTCATGTTATACTCATACTTTCTGTTGTTCCTCAGGGAAGTCATTTAGGTCCTTTCCTCTTTAACATATTCATTAATGATGTATTTACCACTTTTAATTATGCGTCTTGCCGTGGCTTTGCTGATGACTTGAAAATTTATATGAGGATAAATAGCTTGCAAGATGTGACTAATTTTCAGACTGACCGGAAACCGCACTGGTAATCGTTAATAAAATGGTTGCTTTCTAAATGTTTCCTCAACTGAGAGTTGATGAGTGATTCAAAAACCTTAGATAAAACCGAAGTGGGTGCAATTGGTCTGTAGTTAGAGGGATCGCATGCCTGTCCTTTTTTTTAGGTATCGGCTGAACATGCAGTCTCCACTTGGGTGTGTCTTTAAAATGTTGATTTTAGTTTTTCAACCTCTTTATTATTGTAACCTTATCCGCAGTTTCCCCCGGGACAAAGATCATTATTATTCTGTCTTCAAGAGCATCCGTACGTTAGCACCTCCCCAAAGGTAGGTTAGCGTTCTAATGGTTTCGCATACACAGAACTCGAATTGTCCATTAACACATCTCATTGTTATCATACCGTACTCCAAGGTCACCGAGTTCACTCTTATATTCTCGGCGTTCTCAGGAAGGGAGTCTCTATCCAACCCTTCCCTACTCGCGTCCATGACCCGCAGACATAGGTCATTCGCCGCCCCAGACAGAAGGTCGGCCTACCAGTTGTGTCGACTGTGGTCCCTATCTCGTGGACTTTTGACTTCTGCACTGCCGCATACATCTTACCCTTTGTCTGAACCGGTCTGGACACTTTTTGCTTATTGTAATGAGTCACTTCTGCACAGACGACGTACTTTTATGGACTAGTCTAGACTTTCTGATGACCGCTCTGCCGCTCATTCTTGGTTCAGCTTCCGCTTCTCCATGCCGCGCGATGAGCCTCCCATCTTAATCGTTCTGTCACATTTGGACATTCACTATCCGCTGAGGTTCTCAGTTTTACAGTTCCTTAGTCTACGTCTAGGAACCGTTTCGCCGGAAGCGCATCTTCATGCGACGCGTCAGTTAAAAGGATCATTTAGTTGACCCCTTGATTAATCGCATCCCTCTTAGCGGTTTTTTTTCGCTTTCTCCTTCTTATGCTTGAGAGCTTTAAATTTAGGCCCAGGCCCAGAGCAAGTACGTTCTTCCAGATTAACTGCCACTGATCCTTCGGAGAGCAAGTCTGAATCTTATGGTGGCGCGTATACCGCGGAGGTAGCCAACTCGTCAGAGTCTAACATGTCTGCCACCATCATAGTTGAGGAAATGCTATTTTAAATTTTGCTAATGGCACCTTTTCTCAGTACTACTACAGGACTTTCAGCCGATGGAAGAACAACTTCCGTAACCTCCGCAGAACTTTCAGAAGGTAATTTTGCCAGAGCTGCTTCATTGTGGGTACCGTGGAGATGGCCAACTGTTAGGGTCTGCAATCCTCTCCACTTCCGTACTCCTATAGATGTATTTATTTTTGTTGGTCTTTTCGAATCCCACCATTTGGGGGAGAAATAATAGGTACAGGAGATTCCCCAATTTCAATTCTTCTCTCCACTCTCCTGCTACCTAGCGTTATGCAACCTCTCCAGAAGTTTAGGTTTTTTTACTGGTCACATTGATTTGAAATTATATGGATTCCTTCGCTTTGTGGCTCCAGATGCAGATTATTTGGGGTTTCTTTTTATCGCGAATATTCGAATAATCGATTTTCATCCTGTGCAGTTTTTTTTACACCACGAATCTGAAACTGTTCGAGTATGCTGCCAGGCTTTGGTCTAATGTAGACTATCGAAAATATCAAAATAACTCTTTTTTGGTATAATCATATTATCACGTTATATGTTTCGCACAGTGGAGTTCAGAGTTGCCTTTCTTTGCTAAAGTTTTTCGGTTTTTCGGAGCCAGAATAATTTGTCAAATCCTGCTTTAAGTCCGAAATAGGTTGCAAAGTTTATTTTAAAGAAAATATTAATATTGTAATATTAGTTATACAAAAAGTAAAATGAAGTGTCTTACGATTCATTGCGTCATGAACTTCGGATTATATCATGAAAAAGAAAGTTTCTTCGGAAAGCGCGCGGACTCCAACTTGACGATCGGTATTAAATCACGTGCTGAGTCTAAAATTCGTGTATTTCTTGTTTCTAAAATGCTAAGCAATTTTTTTTTTTATGGGGAGGGTGCACTTCTTTTCTTTTTGGGAAAAAGCTTATGAAAAATCAGAAAATTTTCCTAATCGAATAGCCAACTTCAACCCCATTGAACCTTATAGATATATTCAATGGGGTTTAAGTTGGCTATTCTTAACTAGAAATAGTCTTTAAATCTATTCTATTCTATTTATTATTTATGTTTGTTCAGAGTAAACTGAACTTAAAGAATTTATTTGGTTTTTTTATAATTTAAGTAGAACTAATAAAAACTAAAGCGAAAAGTTCCTTGTCTTAATTTTTGGGATTTTATCCTGTTTTTACGAATTTTATGTTGTCACTGGATATGTATAAATAATTTTATCGACAAATTAAGCTAGTCGTCGCTAAAGCTGATATGGGTTCAGACCCGGGAGGACTGGACCTAGGGGCGACACATTTTATTACAGAATATAAATGACGTGCTATTCCATTTAGCTTTAATATTATCGCAAACTTTTAAATTGCTCTCCTGATTGCAATTTTATTACGTAAACTATATATCTATGTACACCAAGGTATCAACTTCATCTGTTCTCATAAAATCTTTACATGCGATTGTCATTCTGTTGAGAGAGGCCCTTACACCATAGTACATATTTGATATGATGTCCGACGACGTGCATGTCTTAAGACATGTAAGTGATTCTTCGTTGTTTGGATCACAAGTGAGACGTGCACGCCATGAAAATCAAAACGTTTTGATTTTCTTTTCTCAATAAATAAAATATTACGATAAGTGCGCTCGTGTTTGGCAATATTGTATCTGGGTTTCTGGATATCATTTATTAAGACGTGGTCTTAGAACATGTATGTCCGTGTTAAAGCACCTTAAAAATTACAAAGGAGTTCTTCAAGTGGCAAAACATAAACAAAAAGTTTATGTATTTTTTTCAGAAAACAACTTCACCTCATGTTTGTCATGCGGGAGCAGAGCTTCATCCAATTCGATGGTTTCGATGATAACGAAATCAGGGGATACAATTTTGTGTTCAGGCTCAGAAACTGATGTTTAAATTGAAAATCAAATTATACCACATCATAGTTAAAGAATCAAAGAATTAATTATAATATAAAGGAAATTGTAACTTCTTGGGCTGACCGAGTGTGGTGCGCTGCAATTTTATTATCGTTGCGATCAGTATACCTTTTGACTGACTAAAGCACTACAAAGTCACCAAACTATTAAACCTGCACCTCAATGATTTACTTCTAGCTCTGGATCATTCCAGCTATATAATTGACATTGTGCTGGTAACCTGGGACAATCTCCTTTATATCTTAGCTGAGGTGTTGCAACATGCGCTCTCTAAAGTATCGTCCTAGAGTATCAAGTGTGGTTTGGGTATAAACTAAGACAAAACAGAGTTGTTACCCTTCTAACGTAAACGTAGATTTTCTCCCAGCAACGGGACAACACTTAATTGGGTTAGTCTGAAACTAGATGTCCAAGTTTATTATATAGGCGCTTTTCTGGATAGGAAACATAGCTGAAAACCTAACATCCAAGAAAGAGTACGCAAAGCAACAGTAGCTCTGTACACGTGTTAAAACGCAATAAATAAAAGATGTGGCATGAAGGCGTGCATTATGTACTGGCTCAATGTCAGCGTTATAAGGCATGCACTTACATACGGCGTGGTTGTCTGGTGGCCTGCACTGGATTAGGTGACCCACAATAAAGCACTTAAGAGGTTTCAGGGGATGGAAGCACTGCTTAACACCATTTTCTAACTCTAGACTTGGACGCGCATCGACTAGTATCCAAAATTCTGGATGGTTGAATAACATAACATAATGTTAAGTGTTCCACTCCTACTTTTAACAACAAATTCGGCTCCTCTATACCTACTAAGAAGAAATTTCGACTAAGAATTATTCAGTTGGCATATTGACGCCCAAAGCAGGTACAGACGTTAATATTTTTAAAAGTATATACGCGCCCGTTGCGAGCACGTCTAGCGAAGAAATGCGCCCGATAGTGTTATGCACGCTCCTGCTACAGGCCCAGAAATTAAAAAATATGCCCGACACACTGGTATGCACGGTCCCCTTAAGTCACAAAAATCTAAAAGTACGCCCGCCATAAATGCACGCTTCTATGACTGCATTTTGGCCTTAACACATTCGAGTCTTCTGGCTCACGTATAGATGCGTGTTCACGGTTTGGGTTATTGTTCCAAATAACCGATCACTCAAAAGTTCAGTCACAACTATAATAATGATAATTATTACCAGAAATTTGTTATTCTTATTCCTATATATTTTCTATTTCAGTTATAATCTTTATTAACCCGAATAAAAATTCGACTCAACTGCACAAACGTTGCCGGGTACTACTGAGATAGTTATGTTATTTCAGACGTCGGTCTCAGGTCAGTTACAACTCTCAAATGTGTGAAAATAATTTTACTGTTTTCATTTTAAATGTTAGTTCAGAAAAAGTGTAAGCATACCGTGCTTGGACTATTTCGGGCATCTTTTATTGATACGTGCCTGCAGCGGGCTAATATTTAAAAAAGTATAATTTTTACTACCATGCCTAATTTGAGTGCCATTCAGACATTTTGATGCTATGCGTGCCTGTTTCAGGCTATAAATCGGGTAGTCTTATTTTTACTCGTAATAGCCTCCTTTTGAAGTTTGAAGGTTAAGTGCGTGGAGGTATCTACTCGAAACACTTGGACCTAAGTATTTTGTTTTGTTTACCAAGTTGCGTTTGGTAAGTTGCTAGCCGTTTGCAATCTAGAAATTAAACAAGCATTTTGCCTAATTACCCGGCAGATCTGGTCGATTCTTGACCTAAAGCGGTCAAGAGAGCTAAAGACATATTATTACATACTCAACCGATAGTTCTAGCAGATCCTGCGGTCAATAGAGCTAATATCGCTCAAGCTTAACATTATCAGCGCTGTCGTGGCTGTTATTTGGGGTCATCGCTTATAAGCAGACATACTGTGTAACTGACAGACTCGGCGCACTCTCTAATGACATCTGTAGGAGTTACTAATACTGGAAAGAAGCGGAAGCCATCACTTCCTCCATAGCCAACTGCCGGACACGGTATTTGGGATTCCCTTTTTAAAAAAGTCAGCCGAAATCGGTTTTACTGGTGTCAGGGACCTAGTGTGGTTAATCAGAAGCACCAAATAGTTTTCAGTTACATGAGAGGATGAACAATCTAGTCCCAACAGTTCTGGCTCTGGCAAACCGCAGGAGCCAGTAGTTTGCGCTCTCCCGAACAGTGGGGGGGGGGGGGGGGGGGTGTACTGATGTCAGGGCCATCCAGAAGCTCCTAAAAGTATTTTCATTTTTAGATAGAGAATCTAGCCATATGTGGTGTCACTAGTTGCGCCTTTTCCTCGATTTTGATGTCAATCGACGGCTCTGCTTGTAATATATGCATGCCTGTAATAAAACATATTTGAGTTGTTCTGGTAAATTGGTGCTGAAATGAAATAAAAAATAAACATATTTCACAGAAAGTCGGATTAGACTCAAATAGAAAAATATTGAAGAAGTGTTCACGTTATCTGTCTGTGACCGCAGGCAGAGGTACACTTAATCTACTGTTAACACACAAAAAAAACAACTAGCCACCGATGGTGGATTTTGAACCTGCGACACTCATAATGGATATTCAACAAGTTATCACTTCCTCCACCGACAACTGGAAAAATACTTAAAACAGAAAATTTATCCACTCACTCGAAACTATAGTCAACAAGGTTTGGGCTATAAAGGAGAGAAGTTAACTCTTACGCCAAAGAACGCTCCTGCTTTTCGATGTTGTAAAGGAAAAGTTTCGGGTCTTTTCACGGATTATAGGTTCGAAACCTACCGTCGACAAGTGATGGTTGTTGTCTGCTGACCAAAGATTAGGCTAAAAAATATTAGGTGAAAAGTGAGTACTGGTTATTCTCTCTTACCGCCCAGGAAAGACGTATGTTAAGACAAACACAGACAGGTACGACGGTATTTAATAAGTAAACTTGCTAAGGTTTTCCAAGCCGAGTTTTATGTTATATTGGCATGTGGATATACGTACGATAACCTAAAGGGGACGTAAACGAATAGGATCATCTTTATTTTCTCCGATGGTCAGGCGGCGATTAAAGCAAATCAGATTCCCCATGACATAACCAGGAATTGGTTTTGGAATGCCAAGAACCTTGGAAAAACAAATCGAAGCAATTTTATTTGGACACTAGGATATCGGGGAACGAAAAGGCTGATGAACGAGGTTCGGGCATTATACTTATGGGATCCGAACTGTCGTACGGGTGTTTTCATCCGGGGAACACAATTGCTTTGAAAGATTACTCTAAAAGCTAATTGTCAGCTCTATCGCTAGCTAAGGCACTGGTTTCTTGCATTTGGCAAGCATCGGCAAAGCAACTGACCTCATTTGAAGACTGTGTCTGGAGAAGGAAAAAATCCTCTTCACATGATAGGCGAGTGCCGATCGCAAGTAGTTTCGCTCTATTAGTTGTTGTACCTTTTTAAAAGCACCAACATGACCTAAGGATTAGGGGTTAGTACTATAGCTATAGAAATCATGGCAACATTTAAAGGCGTTAGTACAGAACTGGACCAGGTGGAGAGTAGTAGAGGTACTATATCCTACAAGGGGTTAATGGACCCAGAGGGAGACTATAGCTTTATCCACGATACAAACCTAACCAAACTTTGTGCTCCAAAATTTAAATATTAACACAACCGTGCAACTGAGTTTTTAATCAATGTTTTACCATAAAAAATTTCCTAAAATCTAGTTAACAGCAATAAAATTCAACGACAATTAGATGATGTTACAACGCAATATTCGTCACTACAAAGTCCATGAGGCTGGAGGTTCCAAAATGAACCTTCTCGCAAATTCATTTAATTAATTTAATCACTGTACTTCAGGCAAAACAATCCTTGCTGCTGGGCTATATCATTACTTTCCACCACATAAACATCCTGCAAGAGACTCCATTCTAGTTTGGTTTTGCATCAGGTCGTGTTATTTCGTTTTATTCATATTTTCATTTAGTACGATGCAATCTATGTAGTAACCGTAAGCTTGGAGCGTAATATGATACCCGTTCTATCGCCAGTTTCAGATGCAAATGAGTAGGGTCCACGCAAAAAGGAGACTCTTATCCCTTGATGCAATTTCATACTTCATTTATACTCACAAATGGTGGGAAACCGTTAATAAGATTTGTTCGTCATTTTTAAAATATGGTATAGAAACGAATTATTGATTTTCTCATCCACGAAGTAGTCGTCGTCCTTTACAATCGCAATAACATCCTCTAAGGATTTCATTAACTCACCATTATGTGCACGTCGGTACCATTCGTCCTTCGCTAATTAAACTAAGGAGTAGAGAAAAATAAAATCAATTCAGCAGTGCCATTAAATAGGGCAATAATAAGATCTCAGGTAGGTAATAATTGCCAGTTCACGTTGGAATTAATTATCTCAAGTTATCGTAGTTGGCAGCTATAATGGTGGACAGTTTTGATATTATTCCACGCCTAGTTGTACTTTGCAAATGTCTTTTCAAGATCCCAAGCTCTACAATACTAGTATACCTGTAGATAGATAATTTTACGATTCATAAAAGCATTTCAGTTCTGAGAATATTTTTTTGTGAGTGTATATGTAAGATCCGGGTCCGTGTGCCTTTTCAGTTTTCGTCCCTGCCAGATTTTATTGCTGTGGAGATAGGATTTGATGAGATTCATCAGCATAAAAGCGAAAGATAAAAGATGGAGAAACACAACTCAGACGAAATAAAAGTTAAATCAAAGTAAGACTTGTCTGGAAAGATGGAAAGATCTAACAAAATTTTTGGATATTAGGCTGAAAACGAGCATAATATGACATTTTTACTACAAAATTTTGTTATCCTTGTTTTATGCTCGCGCAGTTCTCGAAAAGAGATATGTTGGAGTTTCTTCAGGCTTTCGAGTTATGACACAAAAATAAAAATAGGATTCAATCCTAAATAGTCAATTTTAAATTTAATGCAAAAAGGTTCAAGTTTAATTCAATTGTAGAGTTAAAGGTTATGACGCTTTCAATAAAATTTCGTTTCGAAGCAGGAAATAAAATAAAGTGTTCTTTTATCCTAATTTCATTTGTGTAAATGGTTTCCACGACCTTTAACTCTTTTCAAATTGTAAGGTAGGAAATCATTGCCCAATTCGATAAAAGATGGCTGCAAATAGACTTACAGACATTTTTAAGGTAGTTCTCAAATAGAAAATTTAGTATTTTTCCTACACGATCATTTCGTTAAAATAAAAACCAACACCATTCCTCGTGTCAGTTCCATCATTCCTCGTTACAGGGACACCATTCCTCGTTACAGTATTTTCAGGATTCCGTTTCTACAATATGAAAACAACCCTTATGTTGAAACTGTCTGTCCATCTACCTGTCTGTCTATCCGCCTGTCTATCTACAGTCGTGACATATGTACGTGGCTCAGTAACTATTGTTGCTCTATCGACTTGAAGTTTGGCTCAGTTGTAGAAGTCATTTATCTGCATTTATTGCTGCTAAAAGAATTTTATAAATATATTTTTTAAATTGAATAGGGGAGGGGATACCTAGAAATACCGTGTGTGGTACCAGTTCAAAGAGCTTGTTTTATAAACCACCACCCCAAACCCCCCGCCACCAAACCTGCTCCTATCGACTTTAAATTTGAAATATTTTTAAATAAGGCTTGCCCATTTTTATTGTGAATTTTATTTATTGAAAAGGGTCGAAGTGGGAGGGGGGTCAGCATTTTAAAGTGGGGTATCCTATAATTTCTATTCTACTTACTGATTGTTTCCTTATAACACTCTGTAAATACCGTTATCTGGAATTTAGAATTAATTATTTGAATTATTATTTAAATGCAGCAATTTCAGAAGAAGGGATCAGGACATAAATTTCCCAACATATTTCCTCTCGGGTTTTGTAAAATCCAAGGTCTACTATGCCTTACAAAAGTTTTCGAAAATTTGATCAAACGCCGACATCGTATTCCAGAAATTACATAGTCACGCAAAAAATGTTTTTCTGGCCTGGGCGTTAGACAATGCTTACTATATGCTTTAGAGGTTGCTGAAACCGAATCACGCCAGGTTTCCGCCATAAATTCAAATAACCCTACAACCAATGCTTGTTATCTATCGTAAATTCACAAATTATTAAATCCAACCCCACAGCCCCAAAATTGATGAACTCAACCCCCATTTACCCAATATCCCCATGTTGACATAACCACATAACCCTAGTCATCGTATTCAGCCTCTGCTTGTGCAATTGTTGTCTTGGCTTAACCTGAAAAAACGTGATGGGGTTAAATGGACTTTGAATTGCTTCACTAGTTTCACTATAGGTTAACGGTTTCGGTGACGTTCCTGGTGTCTCCTTCCGCCCGGTTAAATGTGCTCCGCGCTGCTGCTACTCTTGATATCGTTCTGCCTGATGGTTCGGAGTATTGGCAACCTTGTTTCCGAATGGAGTTTTCTGCAATTATGACGGATATTTTACTGTAGAGAAAAGACGGTGACAGATAATTCCGAACGTAGGTAAGGCCTATATTACGTTAACAACTAGACTAGACACTGACAGAGCAGTCGTACAATAACCCGGGAAGCATGCTGACTATGGGGGTGTCTTACACCCAGGAAATAATGCTAGTACAAGAGATAAAATGAGTGTCCGTCACTAGTACAAGAGATAAGACGAGGAAGCTACTCTGGCTATTTTTATCTCCGTCAGTGAAATAGCGAGATAAACATATAACTCTTTCGCTGGTCCAAGACTGACCGCAATGCGATGCTGGGTCCACTTATATAGCCCGTATCGCCAAGCTCTCCTATAAATAAACTTTATCTTTCCTACAGCTCGTCGGCTTCTATCCCGGCTCAGTCGGTAGTGGTCTGGTCAGCCACTGGATTTTCACTGCCAACTGCCCTCAGCCGGTCTGGTCTGAATACCCCGCTGACTCCAACTTCCTATCCAAATATTTAATTACCTCGAAATCCTGCTTCTTCCTCTGCTAGGTCCGCTTGTTTCCAGTATTGGTCGAAGATAGCCCAATCTACTGAGCTAGCCGTCTCCTGTGGAGAAGGTCTGGTGGTGTACTCAATTTTGCAATTTTCATGACACAAATTTTGCGATTTTGTACATACCTTTCCCTACGTAGACATGTTGCACCTTTTTGGAAAGGTTATAAGAGGGCAATCAAATAAAAATAAAAAAGAGGTATACTAATTACATAAATTTCGAAGAAAATTTTGGGAAAATGCTAAAATTTTGGTAATTTCAAAATATTTTTTTCAATTTTGGCCGTGACTGTACCTGCAGTGGTAGTAGTGAGATCAATATTGTTGACATTTTTGGAAAGGTCATTACGATAGTTATTTTTAAGCGTTTGTTTGATATCGCTATGTTGGGTAGATCAAAAGATAAAAATAAAAGAGTAATGTGCATACCATGAAAAACTGAAATTTATGAATCTCACTGTAACTCCCAAACGGTTGAGAGTTCCCCCCCCCCCCCCAATACAATTTTTTGTTTGTCTAGGTGACAACTATCACCGCACTCATGTTGGCACGTCAGATCTGAAACACCCTGTACATAAATGGATGTGGACGTGAATATGTATGTAGGAATCGGAGAATATGAGTTTAAAAAAATCATTAGGCGAGCTGGTCTTGAACCGATTCTCCGTTCCAAAGTTCTTTTCATGGAGAGGCCTAGATTTCACAACTCGGCCGTCCTGAAATGACATCTTTCCCCAGATGTCCGTCTTTAACGTCTTTTATTTACTGATGTGAGGCTACTTCGTATAAGGTCTTCTCCATCCCACTTCTGACACCACTTTGTAGGGATCGGAGAATAGGAGTTAAAAAGAACCATTGAGCTGGTCTTGAAGCGAGACCATGCGTATGATACTCCATTAATCACTGGGCCACCAGCGCCGTTGCAGCGTCTCCGTTCCAAAGTTTTTTTCATGGAGAACCCTTAATCCCACATGTATATATCCCACAAACCTCGGGAATGCCACCAATGAATGAACAGTAATTATAATTTATTACAGTCTGGAAAATATATTGTGATGATAAGACACTCATAGCACCTGTTAAAGTGGGTGGTGGAAAGATAGTGCCATGTCAAAATAATCAAAAACGACCGACATTATTATCGAATTCATAGTTTCCGGGGTCACAGAGCTGAAGAATGACATGGGTTAAGACACCTCTAATGGCAAGACAGTGATATGTTAAAACAGTCGAAAACGAAGCTCACTTACTATAAGTCTAAGCAATGCCGGTCACGTACAGCTAGTTCAATAATAATTTATTTATCTGATGTATCCGATGTGCCACCCTGTATTTGAAAACTTATGATCTTTTATCTTCAATCTTGTAAAAGTTTGGGGCGACATCACTAATTGAAGAGAATATAGAGATTTGATATTAATCAAAATGATTTCGGAAATTTTGGATGAAAGGAAGCATCGTTTCGATTAATTTTTTGTTTCTCGTAATTAACTTAACTTTTATTAAAATTGCACCATTTGAAAGCTTCAAAAACTAATGGATACTGAAAGGATTAGGTGAACCGACTCAAACGGACGTCCCACATAATTCCAGTTATGAACAAATTTTGTCATTTACAGAACTAACCCCTTATTTAGATTGTTGGTAATTTTATATTAAATAAGAAAACTTCAATTTAGCAATAACTCCATAAACCGAATAGTACAGATTTATATTTATAACTATATCTGTTCTTCTTACAAGATGACAAGGTCTCCAAGTAAAAATATGCTGTTCCTGACTCTGATTTAAAATCAATCATATTTACCGTACATTCTGATCTAGAGTGGCAAATTACATTATCGATACCGGATAAATTGATTACTCCCATAAACCAACATCCTGCAATGTGTAGTCATTCTTCTGCATGCACAAAATCAGTGACCCCTTCTCGAAAACTACTTCGGGGCAAGAAGAAAATTGTTGGATTCTTCGGGTGTGAAGGTTTCGTTAAGAGCTTTCAGATGGAGCCTCCTTTCCTTAGCATGGGAAAGACTACATATTACATGGCTCGAGAACTTTCTGCATAATTTCACAGTCAAGGACGACTAGTGCAGGCCCAGACTTAATGAGGAGCATGCAATCTTAGCTCAAATCAGGGTGGAACGAGAAATTTCATCGTTTATTAGAGTGCAATTGCGAATTCTCCTTCATTGAGATTTTCATTAATATTCAGCGGAAATTAAATTTTACTTGTTTTATTTATAAAGGAAATGTAAAGGGAACTTACTAATAAAAGCAAAAAGGGTAATCTGCTCTTTGTTGGTAAACAACGAACGGAGGGTTAGACTTAATTGTATTTTAGGTTTTGGCTTTAGAATACAAAACAGTGTTCACAAATTCATCAGTTTATCCAGTAAATTTTGCAAATTATAGCACATCAGGCTTATTAAATATTTGATTACTAGCACTACACGTTTTTAATTGAGATTAAAGGAGCTGTGTTATTTAGTCCTTCGATCATATTCTACGTATCTTGTCTAATAGAAGCACCGAAACCAACATATCAAAATATACCCATAACCAACATATTCTCGTGTAACTATACAGACCTCGTTGTGTGGCGGAATATTTGAAAGACTGATAGTAAAAATAACCTATCTACAAGTTCTGAGCAAAAATGGCTTAGAAAATGTTCCGCGCAAAAGCGAACCGCGTTAAATTACGGGCAAAAACGTATCAAAGAAAAACTCCGAGCTAAAACGACTTAACTACTTAAAACTAACGAACTTAAATAGTTAAGTCGTTTTTGCCCAGAGTTTTTCTCTGATTCGTTTTTGGTCGGTATTTCACACGGTTCGTTTTTGCACGGAACATTATCTAAGCTACTTTAGTTCTGAACTTGTAGTTATGTGTATGTCATTTTTACTCTCAGCCTGTCATTTGACACCGAATTTTTTGGATACCATTTTTAGGTTTTTTGTCATAACCGTCAACTTTGGTGTGCTGTGCGCTCTCGAAGCTTATATCTCTTACTCTCTTGGGCCTTTGGTTGGCTTTAAGGCTTGGGAGGTACTGTCTGTGTAATTGCTCGTTCGATGTCCGGCAGCCTTCCGACAAGATTTTTGACGTCTCCATTTTTAATACTGTTGGATGTGAGCATTACACGGAGGTTGGTGGTTAACTGCCACCCCCCTCGGACGCTCCGCTTAACGTTTTGTTTGCCGTTGACTCTGGTGCTTCTCAAGGCCTTTGCGATATCTGTGGATCTGGTCTTTCCACCTGATTTCGATGTTCCGCTTGTAAGAAAATTTTTGATATTTAAAAAAAGCAACAACACCTGTTAGAATTGATGTAACTTGAGCAGAGATGCAGTTATTATGGCCAGATCTGATCTCTGTTAAAAGTTCTTCTCTCAACTTCTCCACCACGAGATAAAGGAAATATTTATAACAATCATAAGCCCGTTTCCAGCTTGTGTTTTCTTATGAAAAAATGTTGAGGCATTGGTCACGTTGTTCATCATTAATTGATTGTTTTTACTGAAATCTCTTTATAGGCACTTTCCAACTTGGTAACACTAAAGTAAAACCTACCACCATCATCGACATTACCGTCTGCCAGCAATAGAATTTGGTAAACAAGTAGATTGGATATTCACTGATTTTAGTAAGGCTTTCGACAATATTGATCGCACGATTCTTATTCACAAGCTCTCACTGCTTAGGTTTACTCACTAAAAAAGCACCTCTCCGTGAGTATTAGTCGAAACAGACTATCAAAAACCAGGTACCTTTTCGTCCAAGTCTCTCTCAGTGGGGCTAACTCGTACAGTCGCCCCTAACCTTGATTCCCTGGATCACTGCTAACATCTAAGCCTGTTTGCAAGAATCCACCGCCCCACCGTCTCCAGTGTTCGTACTTGACCCATGCTTTTAGTCATGATCTCCACATCTCCGACCTATTGCAGTGAAGGATTCCGGGCCAGGACGATTTGCGACCTGGTTCTGATGCCTGCCATAATGCTGAGCTGGACTGCCAGAAGGTTTCTCCAGTTGATCCCGATTATCCGACTAGAACTTAACGAAGGCCGTCACAGGTCGGCAGTTAAATGTATTCAAATGCTGTTTTGACGGCAACGGACACCAGATCGTCAGACTGGTTTCCCCTGAGGCTTCGTCCCCATATCTTTTTATCCGAGACACTCTCCACTTAGATGTGTCTTTTATGCACTGATTCTGGTTTCTCAACCTCTTTATTATGATATCCTTATCCGCAGGTGCCCCTGGCACAAAGATCATCATTTTTCTGATGTCTTTAGCAACATCTATTCGTTTTACCCTCAAATTAGCTTCTTCCCAAAGGTTGGTCAGCTGCTTAATAGTTTTACATACCCAGACTTGGCTGGCTGCTTAACACACATAACAATCATTGCTGTTTTCCATGGAGCACTTTCACAGAGATTACTGTTTCTTTCTAGGTTACCCAGGGCATCATTCATGGCCATTTTCTTTTTATTTAACATACATATATACAAATGATATTTAGTGAGTCTTACTAATTCATAAACTCTTTGTTATGCCGACGATGCTAAAATATCTTGGATTATTTCAAGAGCCACTGATTTCTTCCGGGCCATATTTCATGATTAATGTTCCAACAATTATCATCTCTTGAGCGTTTGACAATGAAGTCATATTGAATGGAACGGTCAAGACCAATGATTTTAGTGTAGTACTTAACTCCTGCCTATCATAGGCGTATCATAATGAACGCAATGATTGGCAAAAAAAACTCTACTTTGGTCTTTCCTTTCGTAAACCTTACTTACCTTTCGTAACTTTGTCAGACTAATCTTACAATGTGCAAGTCCTTTTTTGGTTGCTCTTTGCGTGCGTGTAAACCGCATTAATGCCGTGGAAATGCGGTAGACGGAGATAGATCGATGGATGAGTGGCACGATCACCGCGCCATGGTTCCAAGGTTCGAGCCGCGGTTTCCCCGTAAGGTTTTAATATAGAATTCAAAAAAAAATCCAATCCGTTTCTGGGCCGTTTTATACCGCGCAGCAATGGAAACACAAGACATTCATATTTCTTCAGTCGACTGACCCTTATTCCCTACTGATGATCAGTGCCATTCTAACGCATTATAGGGTTGTCCCCTGGGCTTTGGTTACATTTTTGGTATAGAAGACTTTTTATGTTTGCATTTCTTGACCTTTCTTTGAGTGATCCTCTCTTACTCTATGTAAAGGGTATAGTACCCCTGACACCAATTTCACGTTACTAAATTTCTCCAATGAAGCAATATTAAATCTAACCAGATTAACAAATATTGAAATTTAATAATCACCCTGTAACTCCTAAACCGTTAAGATTGTCCCCTCCTCATATAATTTCATGTTTACCTCGATAGGTATTATCAACTCCCTTTATATTAACCTCTCCAACGAAAACACCCTTGAAAATTGATAATCAACCAAACAGCATAAACGCTTTCAGACTTTCCTTGAACTAGCCACGGACTGCCTGATGTTTCGAAAACGCGACGTTATACAAACCATGGGTTGCTCCAAGCAAATTTATAAAAGTATGTGTTACGTTGGTTAGATTTTGTCCCTATATCAATATTATAGTAATATATACCAATTAGAATGACGTCACAGATATACGCCAAAACATGTCACAGCTCATTCTAGTTACAAGCCCGGAACAATTGATAATTATGGCAATTGAACATCAACATTTCATTACATCACTATTTCATATTTTATCCTTTTGTGACATAGATGAAATATCAATGGAAACATAAGAAAAAATAATGACTCTAAAAAAAGTAATACTGATGTCATTATAAGCTCGCTATTACAAGAAAACGAGTAGCACTTACAGTGCCCGCAACTTTAATGAAAACTTTAAGACGAAACATTTTATGGCGACCACATGTTAAGAGCATTTGTTGGGTCAACTCAAGTAAATTTCAAGCTTAGACTCTAATAATATCCAGAAAAATATTACGAGAAAGTAAAATTTCCCAAACCATTGGTATAGTTTACTTTGTAAATGAATGGTAAGTGCGGTTTCTTTACACCACCAAGATACAGCTGTTCGTATATACTTCCAGGCCTGTAGTTACCCTGACGTAAAGTATCTGCATTATAATAGTTAACATAATTATGCTACTGCAACCGTTGCTATTTCGTTTGCTATTTATTATGCCTTTTGTAAGGACTCATAATCTACACAAGTGTCAACACAACTTTTCAAAAATCTCTTCACACCGATGTAAACTATAAAAGTGCGAGAGACTTTCAAATAATAGTCAATTTTCAGTTTATAAATTTCAAATTAATTCCCATAAAACCGCTGCTGACGTTTACAATAAACAAATTATACACTTTGGAATAAATATCTGTCACTAAGCATTCCCGAAATTTCCATAATCAAGTGTTCGTTCTTCCCCGTTTCTTAAGCACTCATTGAGATATATAACTCTATAAGTAGTAGGCAGCTGACATTGAAATTTACCCATGATTTAGGGAAGAACCATGAACTAGAACAAGATACCCTTTACCCTTGTTTCTATGTCACTGTCAGCTTTGGTTTATTACTTTCAGCCGGCAATGGAATTTACTCTCGTCCTTTCTTGGGACGACACCAAGTATAGCAATTTAGATTTTTCCTGAATTACGGACCAAATTGAGTTTTAAAAAGTTCTTAAAAATAATTCCTTTGAAGAGAATAAAATGAGATAACTTTCGATTTATTCAGATATAAAAACGATTTTTGACTTAATATTTTATAGAGGAAAAATGGATTTATGCCAACAAATTGAATAAAATGCGACACTTGCTGGAAATAGACGAGCACAATTTTTCCATCGCTATTACATCCTGAAAAAAAAAACCGATTTGTGTCGAGATTAAGCGCAATCTGTGCACTGCACGTTTCACTGAATCAGAAAATTTCTTAAAGGACATTAATAAATAAATAAATAAATCTTCCTTCATAAATGCAGTTCTACTGGGAATCTACTTATTTAGAGTAGCTATGGTTTTACACTTTTACAGACTTATTGTAACAGTCAAGGAAATATGAGAAAAAAAAGGAAAATTTAATATAATAACTACTAGAGATGCAACAATTTCTTGACAGGAGTAAGGGTGATATAAATTATTTCCTTAATTACTAAGCTAAAAAAATTCAGATTGGATCGAGGTTTGAAAGAAACTGGCGACGGTACTCCTGAGTCTAACATAGGATTATTGGGAAAAGGAAAGCTTTTTTGTTAAAAAATTACCGAATAAAGCGAAGATTTGAAGGCTGATACTTTATTTACAATACAAAAAGGACTCCTTATCTGAGTCCTTTCAGGTGGACATGTGATTAATTTTTGTAAACTTTGTATCTTGCTAACTATAGATTTGAAATTTCCTAATTAAAAATGAGCTATGAGATTACAATTTTTCAAGAATTTTTATTTTATAGAATACTAACTTTTTACGCAATGGGATCGAAAACAAAAATTTAGATTTTTTTAAAGCATTTTCTCTGCATCCCCCATGTCTTTTTATCATAATCTGTTGTCACCCGAGTAAAAATAATTGAGTGCGTATATTTACGCCCAAAATACAGACATTAATATTTTTAAAAGTATATATACACCCGTTGCGAGCACGCATATCGAACAAATGCGCCCAGTAGTATTATGCGCACTCCCGCTACATGCCAAACCATTAAAAAATAAGCCCACCACACGGATATGCTATGCTATATTAGATGTATACAATTTAATGCAAAACGGGTTGAAAATTGTCTTGCAAGATTTGCAGTAGATAGACAGGCATACAACAAATTAAATTTAATATTAAAAGATTAAAATTAATAATATTAAAATAAGTGATTTAAAAACTTAAGAGACTCGACATCGTAAAAAGTGAACTCAAGAGATAGAAACAAGTTAAAATTGAAAATCCTTTACCCTCGACTCGAAATGGTGACGGTTCTCAAACTTATCGTGAGCACTCTAAACTTCATGGTTTCTGTTAAAAATATAATGTATACCTCCATTACTGCATTCTATCTTTTTACAGCATGAATTTTCAAGGGCCCACCTTTCATTTGCTCCCGTATGGCGGAGAACCGTGAATCGTGAAACCTATTTCTAAGTAATCTTCTCTCCATCGATCCAAGTGGATCTACAATTTAAAGTGGATTCCGAACCACTGACATTTTATCTGCACCCCCATGGTCTTTTTGTCGTAATCTGTTGTCACCCAAAAAATTAAGTAAGTATAGTATATTCATACCCAAAGTAAGTACAGACATTAATATTTTTAAAAGTATATATATACGTCCGTTGCGAGCACGCATAGCAAACAAATGCGCCCGGTAATCTTGTGCACGCTCCCAGTACACTACTGAAAAATACTCCCGCCACATGAGTATGCTCGCTCCCGTTACAAGGACAAAAATTTAAAAATTCTCCCGCCATAAATGCACACTTCTGTTTTAACACATTCGACACTGGTGACTCACCGAGTCATCGGCCACCATATATTAAAATTATTCCCAGTAGCCGATAACTCACAAGGTGAGTCATGACAATAATAATGATAACAATTCCCTGAAATTCTTAATATTTATTCTAATATATTTTCCAGTTTCAGTTATAATCTTTATTAACCCAAGTAAAAAAGACAAACGTTGCCGGCTACTGCAGAGATAGTTTTGTTATTTCAGACGTTGGTCTTAATTGAGTTTACTTGCAAAAATAATTTTATTGTTTTCATTTTAAATTTTAGTCTAGAAAAAGTGTGAGCATACTATGGTTGGTTTGGACTATTTCGTGCGTCTTTTATTGACATGCGCTTGTAGCGGGCTGGCATATGGAAAAGAGTAATTTTTAGTCAGGTGTACCGTACCGTGCACCTCATTTGCGAGCTATTCAGGCGTATTGACGCTGTGCGTGCCTGTTTCAGGCTAGAAATGGGCGAGTCTTACTTTTACTCGGGCAGCTGAAAACAATCTTGGGTCACCGTCGGTGGAAATTAAACCTCGGCAATGCGGTTTGGAGGGCCGACACGTTATCAGTTACTCCACTGACGAGTTCTTGTTTCTTGATTAATATTAATTAGTAAAGTATTCATCAATACCTTTTCTTTGATACCCATATCCATGAATTTGAAAGAAAATTTACACATACGACAATTTATGGTCGCCCTATTTATTTCATTGACAGTTCATGAATCCTATGTCACTCTCGGAATCATGACATCTCATTTATTTAAATCCATTTAGCCTTTTGGACGTTACGAGGGTATAAAGAATTTCACAAAGTACAATACGCGAGAAAAACATAACCCTTTTCTTTGAAATCGAGAAAAAAGACATGGACTTTTTCCGTTTACTTTGAATATTTTAATAGTAAAATTGTGGCGGATTTCGAAGAAAGGCATAATGGCGGAAATCTTTCTGTATAAATCGACGTCGTATATTCTTTGCAGTGCCTCTCTAAAATTATTTATGGGCAATGTTCCAGCAATTTAAAATACACCTGTCTTGTGAATTTCTATTAAACTATTAATGTGCGGAAAATTAATTGTATTTTCTCAAAACAGGATTTTGGTTGATGTGCCTTTGGAAATCGTTCTAAATATTAAATATTTATACATCCACCAAATTAATATCGGTTTTTTGAGAAAGGTAGTTTCAATTCCCTCAAAGGGATAAGCTCGTCGACGTCTAAATTCTATGTACTGAGTCGTATTTAAATATGATTTGCCGAAAGCTTAGTCTTCCCGTCTGATACTGATACGTTGATAAATCTATTGCAGTATGTTTTGCTTTGCGGTGGAGACAGTTGGAGTCTAGTATGACAATGTTTGGGGCTACAAATACGGAAGAATGTTGTCATAATTTTGGCTGATAGCTTAGAGTTTCAAGTTGAGATACAAATTAAATTTGTTCAAACTCTACACATGTAAGAAGTCTTATAATGAAGTGGAGGCTATTTAATAAAAATTATATACAAGTAAAAGTTTCAGACTCAGAGGCATTAATCTAAACTAAACTAATTAAATACAATGAAATAATTCAATCAAATTGCTAATGATATTCACAACAAACTCCACCATATTACCAGTATTATTATAAATCAATCTTTATCCTGACAAATATGCAAATAAACAGCTCCGAAACCAACGAGAACTGCTACTGGTCCTCAGTGCTATTGAAAGAGAGTTTCAGAGTCTAATGAACTGAACAAAAACTTGACGTGGCATAATGAAAGAAAATATTTTGGTTGAGTGTAAGAATTAAATTGAATTGTGGCTGACGAATTAAAATTAAATTTCGCAAAAACATGACTGTCCGAAAACTAAAATGGTAATTAAGCGTGCATTCTAAAACATAATCATGTCGTCCTATTTCAAAGGCATACCGTACCACAGAATTGAAGGCAACATTGAGCTTCCTAGTATAAATAGAGTCCACCTTACAGAAAATGTCACGCCCATATGATATCAAATGAACAAGTAAAAACCTTATCAGCATGATACGCATATTGAAGGCCGCAGATAGAGACAATTTCCACAAGAATCCATACATATGATTTACCAATTATACTATTAATATTATTAGACTACTTAAACTAGTTATTGAACCAAATTCCCAGAAAAGGAATGAATAATGGGTGTTAAACCATTTTCTGAAGCCCACCTTGAAACATAAATAAGATCCTCAATCATTCGACAAATGACATCTTCAATTTGCCAAATTGATCTTGAAATATAAAGCTGAAAATCGTCCTTATACAAGTAAAAATCACAGTTATTCAAGAGTAGTGGAAGGCCATTAATAAACATAGCAAATAATAATGGCCCTATAACGGATCCTTGTGGCACTCCCTCGACAGATAACAGCTTAGTAATTTACCCGTATTGCGATAGAAATTGAAGTTTGAACGAAGTTTTTATAGTATAGTTGTGAGTTATGCTGTCGAAGGCCTTTGATAAATTCAAAAGCACTAAATTAGTAAATTTATCATTGTTCCACGAGATTCCTATAGGTAATAGTAAAACTATGACTGGTTCGAAAACCCGATTGAAAATTTTAAAAGACATTTCTTGCCTCCAAGTGATCAGCCATCTGCTTATGCAAAAGCTTTGGCAAGGAATGGTAAAATAAATATGCCAGTTGTTCGTTTAGGAACAGATAAAATTTTTGAAATTTTCCTTGTCGTCGGAAAAGAACTTTGCATTGTTACGCTTTTGAAATGAAATTTGTTTCGCTTTAGGGTACAAATCATCAAGATCGACTGCGTTAGACTAAATTGATATTACGAACAGAAATACGTCAATCTCAGGTACTGGAGTAAGGTCCTACAGCTCACTATTGAATTGTACTAATTTGCAGTTACATTTAGCAGAAATCTCTCTAACTAAACCCTGAAGTGATATAAGAAATGGTGACGAAAGTCAATGTGTTTTCCGAGGTGGAAGGTTAGATGTTATTGGTACACTTTGCATTATGTAACATGACGTTTCAGATCCCAATGTCGGAGACATACCAATATTGTTCTGCTAACTTCTGCTGCGAAAATTGACATATTCGGCTAAGTAAACGGCGTAATCACACGTAATTGAAAATGTCTCTTCTCTCTCTAGTTCCCGTATTCACTTGTAGGGCATGGGGTGGGAGAAGAACTTTACTGGATTCCAGACAACGATTGCAAGTTGATCTACAATTCAAAGTGGATTTCGAACCACTGACATTTTCTCTGCCACCCCTATGGCCTTTTTATCGTGATTTGTTGTCAGCAGAAAAGAACCACCGGTCGCCGCTGGTGGGATTCAAACCTGGGACTTCCGGATTGGCAGGCCGACATGTTATCACTCACTGCATCGATGATTTAATTCATTACAATATTTTTATATTAAGTATTGAAAGAAACTGGCTCAGAGCGGGGCAAAGGCTGAAATGCCAAAGATTGGCAGTTCAAGTTTGGCTAGAGCTTTAGCGAGGACTGAAAAACCAATCAGTGGCTTTTGAGTCTCGGCTGTGGTTTGCGCGTACACTAAAAACCACCGGTCGCTATTTATGACTCAACCGTAACTTCGCCAAATCTTGGCAAGAGATTACCCAACCACGGTATGATTTCTAAGATGTGGTTAGGCTTGAATCAGGGTAGGGAAGCCATTAGCCATTAGAAGTACATTAGCATTTGGCCCCGTTGTGAAGCTTGGTAATTCGAACATGGGTAGTAAAGTATAATTTTCCTTCTTTTATAACTTTTTTCACTTTTCTTCTATGTGAAGTCATAAAAATAAAGAATTAGTTTTATTTACTTATATTCTGAAAGCCTGGAATTATGGCATGGTAATCAACCACTTGATACAACTCGGCTTTTTTGACGTTTTATTTGTTACTATTAAATTAATTAAGGAATATATTGATAAATGAATTTTTAAACTATTATTATTAATGATTCCCTGAAAGCTGTGTCTGCTTAGTCAAAGCACAGGCTTGAGGGTATCTTGTCCAATAACTTTCGAAATTGCCCTTGATTACATTACAACTGCTTAATTGCTTATTCTCAACTTCAACATATGTAAATGTGCGTCATAAGAGTTTAAAAAGACTTTAAGTATTAAACTGTAGCTAAAATTGCAGATTATTCCCATCAACCATTAACTGACGTTTTAGAGGCATTCAAAAAAAATGTGTTGGTGTTTCCGGTATTTCTTCTTATTATTAAAGCAATAAACAAAACATATCTCTTTAATTTTTGTAGTCCTCATTAAATTCACACTCACGTAACGATTAAATACATTCGTTGGTTGCTAAGTCAGGCTGCTTGCTGACAAAGTACCAAGTCCACTCGGAGGCCATGTAGGTCTGTTGTTAATGTCCTTAAAATAACAGAACATGGTCAGAACTTAAAACCATCCAGACCTTTGTAAAAATATCTGTGTATCATGCCCAAGTCATCAAGATTGTCAAAAAACCTTGCTCCCAAGAAGGTGAGTCGTCGTTCTTTTAGAGCTCCCAGAGCAGGTGCACTACAGATTCAGTTTGCTCCTCGTCTCTGCAACTTCTACAGAACTCATTTGTTGGTACACCAAGTCTCATGGACATAACTCCTATGGGACATCGCACAGTGATGACACCGAGGAGTGTTTGGGCGCACCTTTTATCTAAGGATATGAGATTAGTTTCGACCTCGAGTTTGTGAGACAATAGGTAAATTTTCTCACCGTTCTGAAGTCCTGATGGCGTAGTATCTTTCAATTTGATTTGTTGTTATATTAAGGAAGGGTTGAACCATATCCAAGATCTTGTTTATATCTGTACTTCAACCTTATCTGGCAAGTTCTTCAGTTTTTTCGTTACCCTCTATGCCGACATGCCTGGAACCCAGCAGATCCTGATATCGTCTCTGAGGCATTTTGTTGGGAGGGGGTTGGTAGGGGGTGGAATATAAGGATTTGAGTTCTGTTTTACTGTTGACACAATTAGTGATCTCGGTTGTCGCATCTGTTTTGCCTGGGCAGTTTTCATATTGGCTTCCTTTTTTAAATCTTGCAATCGTTAGTAAGTCTATAAGACTTACTTATTTGCAGCGCTTCCGAAAAAACTCCAGCTCCAAACCCCTTCCCGTTTTCGTCCTGTCTGTGAAGATGGGAGTTCCTCCAATGATATTTTCCGGGTACTTCCAGTCTTCTCTGTTAGGTATTCTAACGGAAAAGGGTATTGTGTACATATTGGTTTAAGTGGCGAGGGCCGGTCAACCGAGACCAGTACTATAATTAACGCTATACGCGCCGTGTTGCTACCACTACCTATATGACCTGGTTGTTGTTCACGGCATATCATACGCTTCGAGGTAGAATACAGACACGCCAACAAGACGTAAGAGATGTGCTAAAACTAACTCGAGGAGTTAAGAAATTGGACTAACTCACTAACCTTTACTCCTGAGATTGCTTGTAGCTTCTCAGGGAAGTAATCTCCCAGTGAATTCCTTCTGATGCTTGCCAAGGCTTTGCACTTAAAGAAAAGATGAAATATGGTTTACTTTTCACTTGGGACGTCGCAGCTGCGGCATTCTAAAATGGTTTAAATATCAGCTTGTGGTGTAGATTTTATTGCACCTGTTGTTCCCAGGCAAGAGAGCCTTTGCACCTTTACTAAACAATTAAGGTGAGATTGTCTGTTAACTCTATCCCATCAAACAATGGATCCATGGCCAGACGATCGCTGTGTTCATCCAGTGTGGAATATAAAGTTTTAAGCCCCATTTCTAATCGAAGGTTCCGCTACATGCGTAGAATGCATTAAGTGCTTTCTTCATCCTCTCTTCCATATTCTGTTTCCAATTCAATTTGGAGTCGAATATGATGCACAGAAATTTGGCTTCCGAAGAAAGTTTAAATGTACTACCTACTGGTAGTTTATATTTCCTTATGAACAGAACCATTTCATTTGTCTTACGTGAGTTTACAGTAAGACCGTTATATTCTGCCCATCTTCATATGGCTTTCATTGCACTGACCGTTTATAGAAACTCTCCTTTTGTCAGCAAGATTATGTCATCTGCATACGCTATCTTTTAAAAGGCTTTGTTTGTTTTACGATATAGACAAAGCCTAGGGGACAACCCTTTGATGCGTTTGGATGACTTTTGCCGGAAGGGAATCAGTGTCAGTGTCAGTTGATCCAACTCCTTCTCCTGTTGACGAGTGATTTATTAATTCTGTTTAGAGAGATGTTCTAAAGCATGGGTGATAAGACTCCTCCCTGTGGTGTGCCTCTATTAACTGTTTTCCTAATGGAGAAAACTCTTAAACTGCCATTGATGATCCTGCTGTTTAGCATTGTCTGTATCCAGTTTGTCAGAAATATATGAATATAATATATAATAATATAGAGAGGAAATGATGGATCATATTTTTAAGTTTTTGAAGGCTCCTTCAATATCAAGGAAGGCAGCCAATGTGTACTCTTTGTCATGGAGAGATATCTCGATCATTCTCGTAACCTCAATGTGTTGCTATGTCCACAAAGTTGCCTTTAAAGTACGCGTATTGTGCATTACATGGGTAATTAGTTGATTTGAAATGTTTGATGCTATCACAGGCATTTCTCTTTCTTTCCGGAATGTAGCAGGTGATAAGGAATGCTTTAAAGACTGCTTTAAGCAAAGCTCTCTATTAGAAGTGGAGTTGCCTCAACCCCGTGGTATTGGCCTTCCAAACTTGCTTCCGTGAAACCAAGAAAGTGGGTAGTGTAGGGTTTTTAGATTGGATTCTGCGGGGTCAAGCCGCTTCTGTTATATATTCGAACAGTATAGTTCGTCTAGAATATTCCTTTTGCAATTCTGGTTTTCTTTTTGAATTTATTGAAGCTGTTGCGATATACGTCCCAGTCTTTTTCTGTTCTGGTTTGTTTGACCTTATTAAAGAGTCTCCTTGTTTTGGTCCTAAGCAGCCGAAGTTCGTCTGTCCACTATGGTGCATGGCTTCTTTTAGATGGTCGACTAATAGGACATAATCTCTTGTAAACGGCCGTTAGCGTACTTGTGATTGGGCTGAAAAACTTATCGATTTGTGTTTTATTTGAAATATTGCCCTCCGGTGAAGGCTTTAAACGAATTGCTACTAAATAAGAGAATTTGGATCAATCAGTTTTAACAGGATTTCGTAAAGGTTTGCCTATTAAATATATTGCGTAAGATTAATTTTCAATACTATTGATAAACTATCTATTAAAAAACAACTAAACAATCTTGCGCAACTTTTTCTTGGTTTCATTACCATGTACAACTTGCAAAAGCATGCGATTGCATAATAACAATAGAAACTCGCTCTACCCGAAGTTACATCACAACAGATTGAGTTTAAATGTTCTTTAGGTTTACGTAAACTGATGAAAGGATGAATCGTTGTTGTTGCATTGTAGTCCTTTGTATATTTACTTGAAAGCCAAAACAATGAAATTCCAAACTTTGAAGGAAAATTGTAAACATTTTCGGAATTATCTCAAGAGATCTTATCTTACAGTATCTATACGACTATTTGTAACAATTGTTTTGGTCTATAAATTTTTCATCAGCTTCAAGAAGGCGAAAGTGTTTTGGAATTCCCTGTAATCCTCTTTAGCTGTTTTCTATACTTTAGAAAGCTATTAGATTGTACATGAAAACGGAATATTTAACATTAACAAGTCTGCTGAATGTAAGATAAATCGGTACGGAACGTGTGTTGCATCGATTTGCAAAGATTTCGTCGTGCAGGCAGCGAACAGTTCTCTTTGAATCAAGAGCTATTGTGGTTAATGGGGTGAAAATGGGATCCTTGCCTTACCCCTAAAGATGCTTCTCAATGATGCGGAACAAAAACAAGATAACCATATAACCATATTTCCGCCCACATTCGGAAATTCCTAGGTATGCATATAGGTACTTGTCTTGCAGATGCAAAATCAATGACTTGTAGCCACACAATCGAATTCGAATAGGAAATTGGAATTGAGTGGTGAATATATCTTATCTCAAACTCTGAACACATCCTGGTAAATCTAAATAAAGACCAATGACTTGATTTGCATTTCAACGGATTTCTATCTCAAATTAATTGATGCTAATAAAATTGGTAAACACGTGCCATCATCTATTGAAGCAAGTCCAGCTCTATTTCCCATGTTGTGTGTTTAATCAACCGCCGAGGGGTCTTATTTTGTTGTTTACGCTAGGAAGATTGTCTGTTTGATGACATAACTTACCCACAGATTGAGTAACCAGCGATAGCCTAACAGATATTATCCAACATCCATGAGAAAATAATGAGCTTAAAGCTGTGTTAAAATTTCTTTTAATGGATGGGATCAATAAGGGTTGCGAGTTAATTTTACGTGAAATCGATAAACGATAACGCATAGGACGTTCGGGAAAACTGAATTAGATTAAAATCAATATAAGACCTCGACACCAGATTATTATACTGTCAGCCATTAGGTACACACAAATACAATGGTAAAAGTTACTTGAATGGACTAAATTTCAATACAAAATGAGCTATTTGGCATATACAGGGTGATGGCAAATATGTACTTGTTTAAGATAAGAGAGAATAAATATATAAAATCATGTCCTTGGAAACAAAATTTAAGAAAGGAATTAAGAATCACCAGGTGTTTAGTCGAAAACAAATCGTTAAAGATGTTTTTATTTACCTTTAAGAAGACAAAAACATTTTTTAAGGCCCAGAACGTTATGACCTTCAGTATTAATATTAAATTATTTTAGTTTGACATCTACATTAATTTTCATTTTTCAAAAAATGTTCACTCTGGTTTTGAATTTATTTCCATTAGGGAGCCGTGTTGTCCTTTAGGCCGCGATGTTTGAGTTGAGTCTGTTAACGGGGATAGACGTACTTATCTAGTCCCCAAATGTTTGGTTGGTTTTCGAAAAAAATTTTATATCATTTCGCCAAGGGGAAAGGCTTTTATGCTCAAGTAAAACTGGTGAGTTGTTTACTCTTCTTTTTTTGTTTGGACTAGCCTAAGCAAATAACTTTATGCAGGTCCCTTTTCCTCCCTTACCCATGTCGACTAAGCGACGGGTACCTAAACTGATCCAGTTTTCTTTCCTCACCTCGATTCTCCGGGTTAAAACTAGCATATGCTTTTAAGAACCTTCACCTGGCCTATCGCGGTCTTATGTTCCTCTGGGCACATCAGGTATCATCTTCAAAAATATTCATCTTCTTTAGATGACACATGCATCTCAATAAGCCTCTCCCTGAAGATTTCCGCTCTTACGATTTCATCAGGTTAGAATCCATCTATGAAAATTGTGACATAAGTTAGACTGTTTGTAGGGAGTGAACCATCACATAAAAGTATTGGTATCTATCAATTACCCTTACGATAGGCATTTTCAATTCCCGTACCTTACTTTTGATAACAATCAGGATTTTCCTATGGCCGTAGTCAGAACTTAAATTGCGTCAATTTGCATCACGATACATGCGAAGAACTGCTAAGTCTGCCGTCCGTTTCACATATAAATCTAATGACAGCAAACCTAGCAGCATCTCTAATGCCGATATCGGCGTGTTTCTAAAAACACCTATAATGTTATATAAGCCGACGCCTGAATCTTATCCAATTACCTTTTTACAGCAAACTTTGATGCTCTTGCCCACTAAACCACTGATGCATATGAGATAATCATAGTGTAGATCCATTATCTGGCTTTTGGTAATCAGTGGCGAAGGAAAGGTGTTTTCTGTAACTATCAAAAGTATAGCTGAAATTTTTCTGAATCTTCCCACGGACGAAACACGTTTACAGCATCAGGATACGCCCGCCGCTTATGGGAGAAACTAAGTAGAAGATTGTTTAAATATTCAAATGACCAAAATGTTCGTACGTTTGCTGCACAAGCTGCCACCTCGTAATCGTTTGAGTCAGAACTAATGGGATATAATGGCCTCGAATTAAGGTAGACTTCAACTTAAATTCATTGAAAGTAAGAATGGTGGCGCCGATGGCTCTTTTTATGTAGTGTTTGGTTGCTTCCATTTCGGCTTCCCGGAGTCCACCAAAGTTTAGAGTATATGGGGGAATGAGTAACCAGTTTGTTCCGTTCTTGGAAAGTATACCAGTTAATTCTTCAGGAAACTGCTATTTGAAAAGAAACAGTGAATGTTTCGAATTTGCATTGGCTCCGATAAACGTCTTTCCTTTGTAACTGTAGATTTTTTCAGGAAAACCGCGCTGAAATGTGAAACGTTTGTAGGCACTACTGAAGGCAGCTGACGTTAAATCTGCTACGAGTTCGATATGTTGACCTTTAGTAGCCATACAGATGAAAATGGCAATGTAGTCTTTACCTAAAGCACGTCCTTTTCCAGGAGAGTAGAAATGGTCGTGAATGGTTAACCCCGACAAATGTTAATGCTCAATGCTCATGCCTATCGGATATAATCAAAATCGCAAGTGTACAATGCTGAGCTATATGATACTGATGTATTGTTCCATCGGTTAAGGAAGATTTCTGAAGTCGATCGCCAACTCGAAGAGTGTCTGTAGATGCATCCAGAATGTACAGTCTCTAAGGAACTCACTTTTCTTAACAATCGATTTATTAGAAGAAAAAGTCTCGAATCCAAAAAAGGACACTTTTAACATCTCAGTAGATGTGTGAGGATCCAACTGTAATGATCATGAGGAGATAATTTGACATTGGTGAAAAGTCTTTGACTTATAGTAACGGTTGAATCAATAAGTATTTTAAGAGAAGATACAAGTATACTTGTGTTAATGTGGATGCCGTAGCTGTATTAGTTGTGATTGCCTATTGTTTGTTCCTCCAAGACCTCTTGTTTGGGCCTGTTCTGGCCAGAGTGTAAAAAAAGGTCGCAGTCACCATAATGGATGACTAGCGGACATACTATAGAAGCTTTAACACCACGAAACCACTTTTTTCGATGAATGGTTGTAGATTCAAATCAATGGTTACTAAGTGCTTTTAGACACTGCTTAGAATCGAAAAGAACAACTTCAACCGTTCGTCTTGATCAGCACTCATTAAGAATAACCTACCAACTGGACCACCGGGCACACGCAAGCAAAAGCCGCTATACATCTGCAAGCAGAAAATGTTCAAGGTGCTTTCTAAACTCGGTTTGTCCAAAGCTATTGGGCCTCATCGTCTTTCACTCCTGCTTTTATGTTGCTGTGCATTTTGATGTCAGAACTTTTTAACCTTCGCTTGAAAACTTGACTATGTTTAGTCAATAGCCGAAAGTGGAAATGCAGTTTTCTTCTGTTTTTTTTTAATTTTTTTACCATTTGTCCAAAACCTACGGGACAACCTTTTGATGCGTTAGCCTGGTTTTGGACGGAAGGAAATTAAAGTAAGAGAAGTGAAGAAACTTGAATATCTTGATTTTGCACAACTTGATATAGTAAAAATAGATTTGAGTGATTCTAGAATATATATAGAATATTTTAAACCGACGTCCGGAACCCAAGAATTTGAGTGAGGGTGTGGAATAAGGAGGAAAGAAGAAGCGAAACAGTATTGCTATACAGAACAAAAAGGAGCGGGTACTGCTGATTTGACAAAGATTATGTCGAGAATAACTGCTTGGAATATGACAAGCTGCATACGACTCGATACCTAATCTACAGCTACGAATCAAGAAGGAAACTCAAGGATTCCAAAAAAAAACAAGAATTCCAAATCTCTGAATATACTATTCATCTCTTTGCTTGTTACAATAATCGGCAAATAGTAATTAAGGAACATCCTTTAAGTTGGTGGTTTTTGATTTACCAATAGGAAATTCGTTTAGGAAATACCTCATGAAAGGCCGGCAGTGAAAGCAAAATGCGTCGCTAAAAGGAACTCGAAAATCGTCAAAGTTAAGCTTGGAGTTTATAAACTTTTAGAATTGTTTAGGGTCGGCAAACAAAGTGAATTCGATGTTAGACAAGAATTCGGCATAGGAAAACTCATGACAGAGATGAGAATGTGATAGGTAGTCCTCGTGACTCCCTGGGGCGCGGAACGTCATCCAACCCTTACCACCTTAGTTCCTCAGATGTCATATGAGAGAATTCCATCTTATGTAGAAGTAGAAGAAGGCCTGCCCACAGACCCATCAGTTTTACTCCAACTCTTCACTAAATACCATGAATCATTCAACATACCTTCCCATAAGGTTTCAGAAGATCTATCTACCTATGCTGCGTACGTGAGTTCTCGCCGTATTTCCCATCTTCAAAAAAGTCGTAACGACTCCTTAAACTACTTTCGTTCCTAACCCCCTTGATTTCCCTATTTCTGACTTCCCCTCTATTGCACCCGCGGTTTCCGATCAAGATCCTCTCCCCAACAGCTTGTCGGTCTATTACCAGAACGTAAGAGGACTTCGTACAAAAACAACAAATATTTTCCTTAACTCTCACAAATTCCCGCACGATATCTTTGCCTTAACTGAAACCAATCTAACACCAGGAATTCTCGACAACGAACTATTCCCTCCAAACTATACCATTTTCCGTGTTGACGGTTGTATAGGCACCAATGAGCCACCAGGTCGCGGGGTTCTCATAGCTGCTCACAACCGTTATGATGCCACCCTGCTAAAGACCTCCGACTCTACAATATCAGAATTTGTATGTATAAAAATAGCACTAAATAAGTGCCTTCTGTACATTCTCTGTTGTTACATTCGTCCCTCTCAACCACTTGACGCCTACGAGCCCATAATCGAAGCGATCGATACCCTGCTAGAGAACGCTAACGCGTCCGATGAATTTATTTTATTGGGTGACTTTAACCTCCCCCGTATCCAATGGTCATTGTCCGAGGACTGTTCTCACTTTGTCCCCCTTAACGCGTCTTCGGCCAAAGAAGCCTTCTTTACCGATCAGCTCTCCGTTTCAGGTCTCTTTCAAGTAAGCGGAGTCAGGAACTTCCTGGACAGACAATTAGACTTAATCTTTTCTTCAGACCCAGTTAACTCGGCTGTCGCAGAAAGCAACCATCTTCTCTCCTCCCTCGACCGTCACCATCCTCCTTTGTTCCTCGTTTTCTCCTACGAGCACCCTCATGCCGTTTCAGGCTCCGAGTCTTCTTTATCCTTCAATTTTCGTAAAGGCGACTTTGACAAATTAAATCACTTGCTCCTCAACTCTAATATTGGGGATATCCCTCAACATCTCCCAGTTGACGTTGCTTTAGAGGCGTTCTACTCGGAAATACACGCTTGTCTTACACAATCTATCCCTCTTCTTCCTCGTAAAAACTACTCCTCATCCCCCGTATGGTACGACAAAGAATTGCGCTCTCTTCGCAACAGGAGAAATAAACGTTGGCAAACTTTTCTTCTAACCCAGACTGAGTCTGACTATTCTTCCTATCTATCTGCTTATACCTCTTTTTCTGAACGTTGTGATACCCTCTACCATGAGTACCTCCAACGGATGGAAACTAGCCTCATATCCGACCCCAAGCGTTTTTATAGCTTTATTAATTCTAAGAAGAAATCCAATGGTTACCCTTCCACCCTAAAGCTCGAGAATACCTCTTCATCTGATCCTAAGGTTATCGCTAACCTCTTTGCACACTTCTTCAGTAAATCTTTCAGCGACAATTCTCTACAACCCGACCTAAACTATTTTGCATTCATGGACAAATGCACTCAAACGTCGTTTTCATCTTTTGACCCTGATCCTGAACTAATCGCCGCCAGTATTAATAGGCTTGAGGACGACTTTCACCCAGGTCCTGATGGCATTCCGGCCATCGTTCTGAAAAAGTGTGCCATGCATCTAGTCCAACCCCTTACTTTGCTTTTTCGTCTCTCGGTCACTCAAGGGGTTTTCCCTCAATTATGGAAAAATTCGTATATTATTCCCATCTTCAAAAAAGGTTGCAAGAACGATGTGTCCAACTACAGACCCATTGCTAAATTATCATCCATACCTAAACTATTCGAAAAATTGGTCTATGATTCCATGTTCTTCCACTGTAAGTCTATCTTCTCACTCTACCAGCATGGCTTCCTCAAAGGTAGATCTACAACCACCAACCTTACTGACTTCGTCTCTAAAACCCTATGTGCCCTGGAAAACGGTAAAGATGTTGATGTTATAGCCACCGATTTTAGTAAAGCCTTCGACAAGATCTCCCATAACGTTATCTTATTCAAACTCGATCGCCTAGGCTTCCCCCCCAGATTCATCTCCTGGATCCGATCCTACCTCAACAACCGTCAGTACAATATTCTTTTCAGTTCATCCATTTCTAACCCTATTGTCGCTCGTTCCGGCGTCCCTCAGGGCAGCCACCTTGGTCCATTGATTTTTATCCTCACAATAAATGATGTTGAATGTGTCATCAAACACTCAGAGTTGTCCATCTATGCCGATGACATGAAAATAATCAAACATATCTCCTCCACTACCGACTCTCTTCTCCTGCAAGAAGACCTCGATTCATTCATCACATGGTGCATGAAAAACTTTCTGGAGCTCAATGTCTCCAAATGCCAGTCCATCTCTTATTCCCGCAAGCGTCTTACCACCACCCCGAGAGTCTATATGTTAACCGACGTACCAGTCCCTATCGTTACCTCTTTGTGTGACTTAGGAATAATCTGTGATAGTGAACTCAATTTCCGTTCCCACATTGACAGCATAATTAACAGAGCTAACTCCGCGCTAGGGTTTGTGAAGCGCTGGTCTAGAGAGTTCTCCAATCCTTATGTTTCCAAATCTCTCTACGTCTCCTTCGTTAGACCTCTCCTTGAATATGCCAGCCAGGTATGGTCCCCTACACAAACAACTCACATTAATAGGATTGAATCTGTCCAGCGCAGGTTTATTCGCTTCGCTCTACGTGATCTTCCGTGGGTTGACAGATTCAACCTTCCTCCCTATGAAAACCGTCTTAAACTGATCGACTTACAACCGCTAAGCAAACGTCGTGATGTTTCCGACATTCTCTTCATCTACCAATTATTAACTGGTGCCATAGACTGCCCCTCCATCCTGCAATCTTTACCCATCTATACCAATCCCCGTAACCTAAGGTCCACTCCCCTTTTCCGTCTCGACCGCCATCGCACAAACTACGGTCAAAGCGAGCCAATTACCAGGATGTTACGAAAAGTCAACGACCTTTCCTCTTTTGACTTCCATATGAGTAAATCATCACTCCACAAAGCCCTATATCTTGACCCCGCCCATCTTGATCCTGATCGCCTACTTTAATTCTTCTTCCTTACGCCCTCTGCTATTAATCAATATATATAGCTCATATTGTAGCTTATACCTTTTATGTATTTATTCTTATTATTCATTTATTATAGTCTGTTGAATTAGTATTAAGTTATAGCTTGTATTTTATTTTTTATTTTTGTATTTTTTTACGTAATAGCTTGTATTAAGCTTAAATAAAAAATAAGTACCGAAAGGAACATAACGGAAAAAAAACATACATAAAGAACATCGTAAAAGGCTAGATCGACATCACATTCCCCAAACACTCTCAATCAGTCACAAATAAGGGGCCAGTCGAAAAGTGAGCTTGTTTGATGTTGTAGAAGTAGTCGTCACGTAAGGAACAAGATGAGTAGGCAGTATCAAAATTTGTGTCAACCAAGAACGCGGAATAATGATAGGATTCAGGAACCAATGGGCAGACACCTCCCCAACATCGGTGTCAAATGAAAACACAAAAAATCGTTAGTAATATCACAGCACTGAGCAAAGCCTGACGAAGCAACAGAGTCTAGAAACGGCAAAACATAATGAAGACCAGTCATGAATTAGGGTATCACACAAACAGCGTCAGAAGAAGGCTCCTAACCAATGGTAGGAAGATTAAAATCCCGATATTATCTGTTTGAAACAGGGCAGGTTCATAAACTACAGACCTGAAGCTCTTATATATTCATCTGCTTTCTTGATCTGAAAAGTTTTATTTTCTTATAATTCGTCTTTTTTAAATTGACAGAAAACAGCTTTAAAAGTATTTTAGGTGCCAAGTTGAAAACCAAATTCTAAACTAATTTAAGGCAAAACACTGACTCATGATAATCTGAACTCGTTAACTACTCATTTGTATTCGGAACGAATTGCATACTAATGATCCCAACCAGTCCAATAAAAGCGTTGAAAAGAACTTAACTCAGAGCTTTATGGTCCTTTAATGAGTTAATGAAAGACACAATAAAAAAAAGTAAGAAAAGGGCACTCAGCAAACACTTCTATTAACGAAACATTTCTTTATCTTAATTACAGGCATCCAACAACTTCTTACCTTCATTCGAGGCAACATCTTTCGCAGTAAAAAGTATAGCGAAAAAGCTTAATTGGACCGAAGTTGTAATTCTTGTTCCAGGTGAGTAAAAGGAAAAATTCATTGAAATATAATCAAATGAAACTTCCCAAATTTCCCCCAAATTTATTTCTATATACATAGATGCGAATATTTTCGAGAATTCTAGTTGATATCACGAATTCCACGTGCTTTACACATGAACAGATAACATTTTTGAAGATAAAAATCCGCTCATGTGTAAAACGTGCATATCAAGATTTTTCCTAAGTTTTAATGTTAGCAAGTAGATACAAATCTAAGATGTCTGATGACTTCGATACATGTCTTGAATATCGATTATTTTAAACAAGTGAACGAAATAGACCGACGAAATCCCAAAGAGGATGAAGTCGAAGTTATTGCAATTGTATACTTTGGCAATGGCACGTGGTGGTACGTACCTAGATTACTTAGAATTTGTATCAGGGGGCCTACAGTACGTACCTAGATTACTTAGGATTTGTAGCAGGGGGCCTACATTTGAAAACTTTTGCTTACCAATTTGGGGAACTTCTTCTCGTTCTTAGGTAATTGCTCAGTTTAAGAGCATTTATTTCAATGTGCTTACAAAGCTAAAATTGCTTGGTAAATAGCTTGATAATAAGCTAAATGGTATTTATAAAAGATATATAGTGTTGATGAAAAATACCTGAGTGACACATTCATATTCAGCAGAGGCAAAATGCCATCTAAATGCACATCCATTTTTTATTCGTAAAAATATATAAAATAAAAATAAAAATGACCGATTAACTGGATTAAAACATTTTTATCTAGTCACTCTATAATAATAGATAGAGTCATATCTAATCCCATGAGTCTGATCTGATGCCGGCGTACCACAAGGTTCAGTTCTTTTACCAAACTCATTTGTTCTTTCTAAAAATGATCTCTTCTCTCTCATTTTCAATTTATTTCACAGCTTTACACTTTTCCATTTTCCGAATACGCAAATCAAATGTTTGAAGCAAATCAGTATTCAGTTTGTTGCCAGCAAAACTCAATGTTATTTGCTACCTCTTAATCGAATCAACGTATTTGTATTGATGGAGGGCATTGAAATCTCTATCAACCTAAGCTGAACTGAGCATATCTTTACGATAGCCAAAAATACGGTAAAGCGCTTGTGCTTCCTGCAAGGATGTAAAACAATATTTCTCTCCATCTGGCTTTGTGCTCTCACACAGCCTGTTCACGTTAGATACAGTTCAATTGAGGTACACGTAATGAAGGATCGATAGCGTTTTATACCTGGACGAAAACCCTAGGAAAAAAAATAGGGAATTGGCTCCTTACAGTTCACTAGAGACCAATCCTAACTTAAAGGATCATAGTTCAAAGGCGCTCTTGCAAGGAATTGTCACCTTAAGAATCTCACCAAAGTTTAGATTGGCACCTCAAGGCCTTTAGTACCCTTCTACTTTACACCCAAAGTAAAAGAGTAACTATTATACATAAGAAATCTAAGAGTTAAAAACTTCAAACTATGATCACGGCAGAATACTCATTTGCAGGCGAGTACTGACTACACCGTTCCTACAACACCCTTCGATAAAGCTTTATCTACTAGAATACCTAGCTGAGAGTAGTGGGAATAACAAGTATACCGATCTTTACAGGCGGCTTAAAAGTCGAGAATGGGGTGAAGTTGGGGTTTTCTCCGATCGCCTTATTATATGAAACTTGTATTAGACCAATTCATAGTGTTTCAAGCAGAGTACTGGCCATTGAACGGGTGACAGAATTATTACTGTCGGACAAGGATCTGCAAAGTCGAAAGTGAAATATGTTTGTATAGTCATAGTCAGGCGGTCATTAAGGCGTTCGGCTCATACACCGTTAAGGCACAGTTGGTGCGTAATTGCCAGAGCAGTCTCCAAAGTTCTACACAGGGTGATTCTGTGCTGTGTACCCGGTCATAGTGATGATACATCGAGCTATGAGGCGGCAGATGTTCAGGAAAAGAAAGGTACGTAGGTGGACGTTGCACAAATAGACAGATCAATCAGATGGACCGATCTGTCAAACTGCGACCTATCACAAAATATGTGGCCTAAGTGGAATAAAAAGAGAACGGCGTTTTTATTGAGGAAGGTAGGGGGGGGCGGAGAGTTACTCCATCCGCATGCGTATTCCTGTGAACGACTTCTGTCGGAGTTGTTTACACTTTGAACGAGCATTTAACTTTTTAGTTTAGTTTTGACCAGAGAAGTTAGCCAGCTTCGGGCTAAAAGACTATATCATGTTTCTCAATAGCTACGACTGGTACTATAAATTACTGCTCAGGGTACTAAATCGATTCAGTTGAGGCTCCGCCGAAGGCCATCACAGCGGAACTTGTTGAGGTCTATGTAAAGCGGACTCGTTTACTATCCGGTGGCCGACAACTAATCTAATTTAACCTAGTGAAAGTTCAACGTAAAACTATTAAATATATTGCAACCTTATTACCTCTTCGTCCTCGAACAACGAGTGATTGCGGTTGTCTGTTACTTTTAAATCTGTGGTACATATGGCATCGCCAACGTTTTCAACTACTGCCATGATATTTTGATCTGGGTAACTTCCTGTAGATTTGCTCCATGTGTAACTAGAACTTGTTGAGCGATGTTGTTTGTCTCTTTTCTCAGTGTGTGATTTATCTATTGCCACTTTCATCTTCGAACATTGGTATCTATCCCGTTTTATCCTGTGAACCTGTGTTTTATTTTTAAACCTTCACATTATACCTTAAATTGAAACTATTGTTCCTTAACTAGTCCCATAATTTCTTTGGGGACTTTGTAACGCCAATGCGTAAGCCTCACCGAGGTGTCATAACCTGATTTGGTCAAAGGCCTTGCAGAAACAGAGAATGTATTCCGCCATTTTTTCTTACCTTCCGTAACCAATATCAGTAAGTCTTTGCAATAACCAATATCAGTAAGTCGATTCAAGGATCCGGAGTTTGTGCGTCTGAAGATGTTTGTTTTTTTAAGTCATATCTCAGCATGATTATTAAATGCAACTCAATCCATGTTTATGTTTTTCAAAATTCGGTACTCGGAGTTTGGGCTACATGAATCTGTTATTTGATAGAAAACATACACAGTCGGTATAGTTCAGGTACATAAAGTTTTAAAAAGTTTCCGTCTAATTCCTGGCGATGGCACTATACATCATTTACGACAATTGAGAAAAATAAAAGAGGCTGTAAGTATCCTTGTCTTACTTCGTTCAACACTTGGAAGGACTCAAGCAGTTTTCCTTTGTAAAGAACGTTACATTTGCCTACTAAGTAGGACGCGGTTATAACGATGTTAATTTGTTCAGGGTACCCCTTCTGTCCATATGTACTCGCGATCAACGCTGTCACACACCTTATATATTTTAAGAGAACATTCATCCGACCGATGGTTAGTTGATATTTTTGGAGTTTGCGGATGGGACCGCTGCAGAAATAACTCTGACGAAAGGAAGTCGGTCATCCTTAAGAGTGCTCTTGTTTGTTGCTTAATTCGCATTAAAATAATTTTAACCATCACTTTGGAACCTTCAATTATTAGACTGATACAACACTAATTGCTGCAATCCCTCAGACCTCTTTTTTCGAAAACATACACATTTAGGTCTTTTTACATTCAGTCGGACGAGTATTGGGTTCCCAACCATTCTAGAGTTTATATCAGAACAATATCAGCGGCAACAGAGATCAACAAGGGTATTGCCCTGTTACGGGTCATAAAAGTCTAATTTTTCTGTTGCATCTTTCAAATCTTTATGATGTGTAGAATAAGTGTGGAGAAGGGTATTTTCGAGTCAGGTTAGAAATTGAGTTTGGGAAGGCAATTTGTTTGTAATGCGTTTTATGACGTTTTCAAAACTTTAAAAATGTTTTTCACAGAGATTGGTTGACACGTTGTCTAAGAATCTATTGAATCGTACGTCTTACTGATACTTTCCTTTTTTACTTGAAACTTCAAATTTGGCACATATTACAAGCTGAAAGTGACCTAATTTCATTATTATGGGCTTAAATACCTACAACAGAAACTACACCATTGAAATAATCATTTTTGTAAAAGTGACAGCCCGAAAATCGGCAAAAGAACGTAAAAATCGAAACTGTATTTTCAAATGACCGCCATTTTTAAACTTTTCACTAAACACTGTTTTCGGTTAAGGCCACAAAAATATATTTTAAGAATCTTTTGGTTTTTTTTGTTTCTCTGGAGAGCCGCAAAATGTCAACCTACAACGCCGTTTTTTCACCTCGTCTTGCTAGTTCTGTTACGCCACTATTATATCCAATACTTTATAAATAAAAATTTGTTTTATTACTTTATTTATTTATTCCCGATAAGCTCTAATAGTACCCGTCACACGAGAATACCCCTTTAAGTAATTCCGCTTCCCAATTTTGTCATAGGTCTGATGTCAATGTTGGCCACAGGCGCTGATTCTTTTCGGTCTTATTCCCCCTAACTAGTGGGGATACTTCAACGTCTGTTACAGGTTGTATAGTTGCAGAAGTCCTTCCAATGAGTATCTAAGTATTCTTGTGGAGATCTTCGCTGCCACTGTGGTAGACCTCTTGTTTTCGCTTGTCACGATTTACACTTTTTTGAACGCCTTTCTTTAAGTACCAATTTGAAGTTTTGAAATGCTATTAGTGCAGTTTTATTAGGTGGTCTTTCGCCCTTTAATCGTCTTTCGTTTCCTGTACCACAGTTTACAAAGCATTTCTTCCCCCTTTTCCAATTTTGATAGCTGGAGTAGAGTTTTCTTACGTCGCAATACACATGTGATACAGAAAATATTCCAGAAGGCGTTTGTTTTAACATAATGGGGTTACAAGCCCGCCTATCCTATTCGTGAAACAAGTACGTCCTGGAAGTAACGAGGAGTGGAATCGTATAGCGCATAGGATGCTCTACCCGGCGCTAGCCTTTCCCTATTTTTTCCTTTTGAGCTTAAGACCAGGTGTGAAAAGTCGCCCTTTTTTAATTTTTAAAAAATTTTTTGTGCGTAGTCCAAACTGCATTTCTCTGTACATCGTTTGTCCGCCTTTGTCCAACAATTTTTTTTTGTTCACGCTCCATTTCAAAAAATCGGATTAATAACTTTTTTTAAATATTTTTTTCACCGGCACCAAAATTGGAAAACATTTTTTTGAACTTCAAATGTTGCTTGTCTCTCGTTCGTCTACATTTGTCCACCTATTAGTTATTTTCTGTCCAAACTCCATTTCGAAATTTCGGACAGAAAACTGTTTTTGTATATATTTTTTTACCGGCACTCCAAAATTAGGAAAAAAAATGTTGAGCTCCATCGGTCGTTTGCCCATCGTTTTCGCTTTTATTTGTCCGCCAACTGATTAATTGTAAGGAAGTATTTAAATGTCCCAAAAACAAGGATTCTGCGTGGATAAAATAAATACAATTTTTTTTTGAGAAGTATGGAGAAATAATTTAGGGACTTTAAAAACAGATTTCGCAATTTGGGGATGTTGTTGAAAAAATATGGAAAAAAGTTTTTTCCCCGACATTTTGAAGTGGAGCATGATCAAATAAAACTATTGGGTGGACAAACGTGAACTAATCATTCTAAAATTTACACAAAAAAGTTTTCATCTGTATTCCGTCCTGAATTAATATAAGGACCAAGTTTATTTCTCATTGTCCTTAAATATTTCTCGGTTTTGAGTTTTCAATCAAAATCATCCCATGAATAATTTCAATTTCTCATCCCAAATTAAATGGTAAAAATGTAGAATCGATCGTAATTGATTTCTGGTTTCTGAATAAATTTTATCGAAATAAATGATCCATTCAAATAATTCAATGTCAGGAACAGTCCTTAACCGATTTCATATCCATTCTAGGTTGAAAAATTTCTAAGTAATCAAACCTTACACTCAACGAGGCACTAATTAAACCAATTCGAAAGAGAAATCATTAAAAGTGCCCAGCATCCTCTCATCTTGTTGGTCGACTGCCGCAACTTTTTTCATTGCATTGGGATATCTATACCCAGTCTAAGTTTCCTTATGGGGATTTCTAAAATTTGAATGGAGTGGAATGAAAGCACCTCGGCTGTCGGTCCATTTGACTGACGCTCCAAATAATTGCAAAAAGTAACCCCATTAAGTTAAGTATGCTTGGAAAAGGCAAATGAGCTGGGAATGAAAACTGAAAACAAATTGGACAAAATAAATTTGAAGGGCTCCCGGAGCATCCTTCTGCCGCAGTACTTAGTTATTTTCCGCTTTTATTTTAAATATGTTCATGCCAGACCGAGCACGCAGACAAGAAATATTCTGAAATTTATATAATAAGCTCAGGAGTCATATTTAATTAATACTCCTGGAAGTTCGGTACTGCTTGACATATTTAGTCCCAAAAGTATCTGAATACTCAAAAGGAAGCGCATCACTTTATGGCATCGGAGTTGACTTTTAATCTTTTTATAAGGATGATGGTACGTCCATTCAAGTTTGTGATATTGAAAAATATGAGAACACTTAAAGCAACTTAAAGAGGATATAACTCGAGTAAGGGTATAGTTATTTTCATTGGAGATATTTTTCAAATTTCTCTCAATATTTCCGAAGCAGATTATCTACTCGATGGAGGCAAGCGAAATAGAATCCAGTTTGCTCTTAATGAATTATTGATTTTGTAAAGGTCACACAACTGGGCAAAGGAAACACAATACCTTTGCCATAATCTAATCTTTATAATTAATATTTATTAATATCATCTGACGTTAGAGCCACAATATTTTAGCTTTACGTGTCAGCTTCATTCATATACGCAGAAACACTAATGAAGTGCGACTTTTACCTAACGCGTCAGAAACAATATTTAGTGTATCTTGCAGATATTCAATATAATTAAGCTTGAGAAAAGCTTTAAAAACATGTTTAAGAGAAATAACTTTTTGTAATAAACAGTCAAATCTCAAAGAATGAATTTTTCGAGAAATGCTTATAAGTAAAGTCAATTGGGAAGTGGTATAACACGTTTCTGAATAACTTGATTTGCGTGTTATGTCTTGAATGAGGGATGGAAAATAAAGAGGGGATCATAAAATACCCTTTACCCTGACGAGATGACACTGCATGTTTCACAATTTGTTTCTTTGTTTACTTAAATGCATCCTCGCGGTTCCGAGTTTAAACCTCAATAAATGAGAACCTAGAGCACGTCCATCCTTGTCAGCAGCTAAAGTTAGTTCGTTACAATGGTGCCCCCCATAACACCGGAGACCTAATTAGCACGCAATGTATAGTTTTGATATCACAAAAACTCGTAACACGATTGTTCAAATAAAAAACTGTAAAAGTAGAAAGGTCAGGCCCGTGCGCACTAGTGTGGTGGGGGGGGGGGGGTTAGAGGGTTCAAACCCCCCAGGAGGGTTTTTAAATTTGACTAAAATACTAAAAAAATTATCTTAAACGTATGTATATGACCATATATTTTATGTAAATCCATTTCTTGATAGTTTTATTGGTATAGCTCCCCCCCCCCCCCTATTGCAATCAAAAAAGTGGGAGACTTCTGTTATATTTTCCCCGAGATCTTCCGTAACAGAATCTGATAAATGCGCGATATGTGGCCCTGGTTAGTCCCTGACATTTGCACAGGAAGTGAAAAAGACTTTCTTTCGCCCCCCCCCCCCCCCTCCTTGCAGCTGCGACAATGTACATTAAGGAATTTCGAGCCTTTTCGCATGGTCCCTGATTGCCCAATGACTCATGCACAACACCGTCACCCTGGCGACGCTCCTTAGGGTCCCAATTGGGAGTTCTTTTGAACTTTTCTTGTCAAAGTTTGGCCATACCTTCCTAGATTTTATGCCGTTGTTGCGCCTTCCTAGAGTCTGCCGTTGATAGAAAGTGCGAGAAAATTTCTCTCGTACCGGTCCCAAGCGCAGTGTGCACCAAACCTAGCCAATGAAACCAGAGCCCCGACTAGCTAACTCGTCAACTCTATTGTATCGGTGTACTTGAATCAATATCAAGGTGATGAAGAGCTGGTCGCCCTGGCGGGTTAGTTCTTAGTAGCATCTCTCTACCAATTCAGAGGTGATTGCAGCTAAGTCAATGGCCGTAATAGCGGCGTGCTGTCCGATAAAATATCGACGCTGCACCCTGTTGATTCCACTTGCGTAATCTGGAAGTCTGTATATAGGCCTTCAGTGATTCGAGAGACTCAGCTTTGGAATGATATAGTCTGTTGTTATGACGGTAAATTGCCCAGGGAACATATTTCAAATGTTACAGTGACCATACGATTTCGTGATCGAGTAGCCTAACTGCACTACTAGATACCATATTTTTGTTATGAGGTTTATAGACAGAACGGAAAGAATCACGTTCAAGAAGTCCAAGACCGAATGACGCCCATGGTTCCAAACTCTTCCGTTCTCCACATTAAGTTGCTAGTTAAGCTTTGTATCTGGTATAACGTCCAGATACTTTGCGCTGGAGGATAACATAAGGGCTTGTCAATTTATATTAGCAAGCCTGGAGTTCGATATCTTCGTTTTAGTGATGAACAACAATAGATCGGTCTTTCCTGAATTGATGCACACTCCAAAACTTGTAGCCCAGGTGCCAACCTTTCTTAGAGTCTCCTGCGTTAACCAGTAGTAGAGGTGTGGAACAGTTTCGATATAATTATCACGACACTGTCCGCATTCGCGTCTACTTTGACCTCTTCACTCGCCACCTTAAATAAGTGTTTATTTATAACCGAAAAGAGATTCGTGATTGAACTTGAAGTTTTTGAAAACTCTTTCAATATCTAGAAAGCCGGCCATGATATACGGTTTATTATGGATTGATTACTCAACACTATCTCGAGTAGAGTCGTCTTACTAGATTAGCCCTTTAGGGAAGCGTGTTGCGATTTGAATGAGGAGGATCCGTCAAGGATGTCCTGTAAGTGGATATTTAGGGGTCTTAAGCACAAACTGATTGGCCTGAAATGGTTGACCTTTTTTGCTTACCTTTCTTGTCTAAATAACGCAGCCACTGAAAATTACTAATAGCCACTTAGTTACTTAGTCATGTAACTACTGAAGAATAACGGGCAGTTTGCCATCGATATTAGAGGTGTTATACGGTGCAAAACTTTCTATAGCCTACAAAATTCTCTCTCCCTCTCTCTGATTTTTTAAACCACTTGTGTATAATAGGGTGTCTACTACACCGACTCTCCTCCTGGTCCGGTTCTGCGCCAACGCCTTCAACTGCGGCCACGATTTGTTGATCTGGATACCTTCGTTCTCTACGGATCTTCTACATGTGTCGCACGGTTGTCCAATTCAGCATCTTCCTTGGATCCCGTGTGAGTTCTAATCTAGAGCCTGTTGTGCGACTGTTCTTTGTGTATTCCGTATAACTGCATGTTCACAATTAATTCCAGGGATTCAGTCGACATTTCTGTCCATGTACCATTTACCCCTTTAATAAGCGATGGGCTGCAATGTATTTTAGCAAGCATTTTACTGAGCCTCGCCGAATCCTTGACATCTGCGATAGCATGGCAATGCTGTCCCATAAGGTATGTCTGGCATTGGCGCCATTCCTCAGACAGTACTGGTCCATCAAAGGCCATGTATGCGGGGTATATGTACAGGTCAGTCACGCCTGTAACTTACAATTTTACAATTTTTAAATCGGGAGAAAGCAAGGCAAGCATTTTATAACTCCTAAAAGTTATACTGCCCCCTCGTAGAACTGCTCGTTCCGAATAGTTTACCCACCGGGATTCAGATTGTTTCGCTATAGTCATTCTAGTCTACTTCCAGGAGCTTCTTGACTCGTTTTCATTCTGTAAAGTTTTCTTCTTCATTTGCTCCTCTTGATTAATCCTTCGCGACTGCCGTCATCGACTTTTTCTCGAAACACCTTTATCACCTCTTGCACCTTTACTTGAGCCATACTGCTCTAACAAGTGGCCATGGATCCTCCTTCTACAATCGCTCTGTGGATGACCTTCTTTACCGCAGCACCAGCATCTATGCTTGCGACGGGTCACTTTATCCAAACTCTTCTTGTTCTGCACTTTTCATAATCAACCTGATGGCATATTCCAGAAGGGGCTCATCTCCTTTGCTTCCAGCCTCTCGCTGAAGATTACCCTCCTAGATACGTGCTGAGCATCTAAGATGAAAACAATTGACTATTGATCCGACAACAAGCACCTTCTATTTCGTTCTCTTCTTCTAAGCGAATGGCTCTTCTTGAAGTTTATTTTTCTGTCTCGTGATCCAGGAATTCGGATGTTCTTTTCAGCGAGCCGCACTGCTTGCTGCCTCGTTTTTTTTTATACAACGTGGCCAAATCCTAGGGGATATGCGTTAGCATGGTTTGGACGGGAAAGAAATTAGGGTAAGAGAAGTGAGGAAACTTCAAAGTCTTGTTTGTGCATTGCTGCGAGCTAGACAACAGCCCAGAGACGGAGTGGATTATTTTCATTTCTTAATAAAAGCTCCCGGGGAGATCTGGTCTTGATGGCATGGTGGTCGTGCGGCTCAACGAATTGATCCAACTCCGTCTCGTTCTTGACTAAAACTGGGATATGCCAAATCAGTCAGCCTTTCTATATTTGCACATAACTGCTGTAGTCGGCGGTGGAGTAAGTGACAATGTGTCTATCGGCCTACATTTGAATCCCATCGGTGGCGACAAATGGTTGTTTTCTTCTGACAACGGATTACGATAAAAGTCCATAGCGTTGCAGAGAAAATGTCAGTGGTTCGGAATCGACCTTAAATTGTAGGTCCATTTGCAGTCGTTGTCTTAAATCGGGTGAACTTATTCTCCCACTTCATGGTCAATAAGGAGTTACGGAAATTGAGAGAGATAGAGAGACATAACTGCTTCAACGTCTCCACAAGCTTCTGCGCCAGACCTCGTAGCTGAAGACCGTAGGCCTTGTATGTGTTGGTTGCTGTACCGCAACTCTAATGTTTTTATCAGAGATGAGTACATGTATCTTTGCTTTGCCGGTATAGTTTGTCACAGTTCTGCTGCTTCGCTTTTGAGTGGCAGAACTAAAGCTGTTGCTTTCTATTCGACTACCCAAAAGTTCACTCCCTCTACTATCTCAAACTGAAGACTGTATGCTTGCCAGTTGGAGAAAGGAAGTTTTTTTTTTACAGTCACGTCCGTAGATAAGCTCGCCGTATCCCACTTTTGATTCCACCTTTAACGTAGCTGGGGCTCTACGGGCTCCGTGAAACATTTTAAAAGTTTCCGTTCACAACAGTGTTCAATCTGTTTCAAGTTTGCTTTGCAATGTTTTTTAACTATGTACTGGTTCGCTTCACTAATCGAACTCATCGCTCAGTAAATATTAAGATTAATTCTAGAAACTTTAGCCCTTAGTTCTAGTATATGTAGGTTCGAGTCGGTTTTGACTTCATACAGCATTTGAAGTTCTCGCCACGTGGAACGTTCGCTTTACGTAACTCATTACTTCCGTTTTCATGGCCGACATCGTGCACGTTACAATATTTTTCGAAACACTCATTGAGTGATGCAGGTTACTCTGTACGACCGTTATCATTTGTAGGTAACCATGGAAAGTTTATGCTCATACCTCCGAGCATTTTCTTGGTCTCGTCGGTCAAGACTAAGCTTGGCAAACCCTATACCAAACCTAAGCCTTTAAGAGCGCTTCAAGGTATTCCTCGTTTAAAATGAGGAGGAATGAGAGGCAAACTTCTCAGGTTCTACTACCTTGGTGACCGCTCGGGTGCTCATCGGAATTGATAGGCTTTCAAGTTGAAGAATTCGCTTTTCGTTGGCTGCGGTATCTCCCTAACTGGGGTATGCTTGATATTTATAGCTTCCCAGGCGGCACTGATGTTAACAATGCACGCGCTAAAGAAATTTTTTGAGAACTGGTTCTCACATCTTTTGACGCAATATCTTCTAAATGCTACCATTTCTGACAATTTGGCCTCAATGCAACACTACGCATCCGGGCTACCTGTGGGTGATCCCTCACTATGTCGTTTAGTCGCTGTTCTTGTGGTTGCAATGACGAAGCTATCTTAAGATCTGTCGGATATTCCATTTTACTAGGCCGCTTTTATGAACTATTCCTTATTCCTCATTTTTAGCAATCTTGCCGAGGATGTAAAGGGCCTTTTCGTACTGGTGCCTGCTGTATTATCTTTCCTCCGCTGCTGTTTCTAGTACTGGTGTCCTAAACAGCCGCCCTGGATGTGGATGGATGATTTTTCCAGCAAAGGAGTGCTATGGGTGGGATTCACTGTGCTGCAGGTAGACTTTTTAGTCCAGGCTTTGAATATACTCTTGTATAGTATTGAAATTATTTGACTGAAAGTTTCATTTTCACCATACATGGGCATGTGCAACTACAAATGTTCTCTCATATATTACTTAAACATGATATATACTACATACATACTTTAATCGTGTCATTATTTTTGTCTCAAAACACCTATAATAACTATTGAATCTAAAAATCACTGTAATCTGATATGATATGAGTACGAAACATATTTTTTGAAAAAACAATATAAGTTCGAATTCAACATGTCTTTAATAGATTCAAAATCCAACTTTAAGAAATCGGTTCATTGACACCACATACTTATCATAAGCAGTAAATCGTTAAGACTAAGAACACCCTTAACTCTAAATGCATTCCTTGTAATCCCAATACCCCTGCTTTTGTCGAAAATGTTTGCTCCAAACAACTAGGGAATAAAGCTATCTGCACAAAACAGAAATCGCATAACTCTCAGTCTTAGCTCCTTGTTGCAAATCTGGAGATGTACCCCTAAAAGTGTCTGCCATATGAAAACTGTACTAAATCTCGATTTAATGGAATTGAGATAACTCAGTAATTTGCATAAATCATAAGGCAATTATGCAAAGTGAATCGTATGAGCGGATTCAAACGGTGGAGCTGGTCCCAAATTCCAACCAGATGTTGCTCACCACTTAGCACATATAAAATGAGTACCAGACCTTCAAGCTAAGGAAGCCGAAAAACCACCTGCGTACCGGAGGAAACCGGCGACGATGAAAGGTAAACACAAACTTGTAACATCTGAGTTGGAACCTGTACCAAAGCTTTGATATATATGTCATAATTAGGGGAGACGATGGTATAAAACGGAACCCAAAGCGCCCTAAAGCCATGACGGCCGTTCGTTCGCTTTTTTCGCGGGAATATTTTTATAGCTTTTCTCGTGGGAGTTGCTTTCAAATTGCTAAAAACAAACAAAGTGTTTGTATGATGATAGCAAAGTTATTACCGGATCATTTTGGAAGAGAAATTGAAGCAATTACCTCAGCCAGTTAGGTCAACATGGGATTCCTTTACCGGAACAAGTTTGAAAAAAGAATTGCTGTTTGTGTTTCACTTGGGAAAAATTGTCGTTATTCACATTAAAGTTTTCGGTAAAACTTCATTTAACTTTGCATAAAATATCTCCTTAATTATAAAGTTTTCCTTAGCCCATGGGCGTATTTAGTGAAACTTAATATGTAAGTTTATAGAAGAGGACACAAGTATAAATACAGTAAGATAAACTTTGTATCTAAATGTGAATTGCTCTGTAAAATTATGACTTGTGCTCTGTTTTTGATAGAATTCTAGATCTGGCTTAGAATTGTCTGATGATGAAGTTTGGGAGTCGTCTGTCATGTACATACGTGAAAATTTATAACAACTTTGTAAGCTTTGTAGGCTGTCATAATATTACCACAAATATATGAAGCATTTAACAACTGTTTATAGAAGTCTTCTCAGGTAAGGAATTGCGTCCGTATAATTTTCCAGGTCTAAAATGGCTTAATTAAAAAGTGAAGATTCAAAGTGCAAATACAAAATTTAATCGGAAGCTTGTTACAATCAAGTTTGTCAGTTAATTAAAAGCAAAGTCCTTAAAGAATTGAAGTGGAACACCAATCTGATGGGTAAATAAATTTATGATGTAAGGATTTCATTCCTTTTAATTGAGGGGGGGGATTTTTGTTTAATCGAATGATTACCGATATCTGTCCACATATATTTATTGCACCTATCCCAATTTGAAACTTCCTTTTGGCGCGCATTACCGGAAATTTGAACAAATGTTTGCAATCATTCAGTTGCAGCATTCGTTTAGGCGTGTAAAAATCGAAAAAAAACATCTGCCAAGTCAGATTCATAAGACCAGGTATATCAACACCTTTGTAACTTTCCACTTGCGAAAATTGGTAAAAAATTATTTTATCCTTTAAAGTGGTGGTTTTGGGGAATTAAACACATTAAAAAAATATTGTGTCTGTTGGGGTAGTCAGACTGAGAGAATCAGGATGGTGGAGGGTCAACCTTATGACCACGGCAGCATCCTGGATCTGCTACTAAGAGACCTGGCCACACCTTTCACTGACTACATCACGCCAAAGCTGAACTTCGGGAAAAACTTTGCGGTAAATATTCCCACCTTAAAATTCCCAATATCATATCTTCCAAGCTGGTGGAATGTTGTCGGAATGAACTCTCTCTTCTCTGTGAGTATCTTGAAGTCACCTTGCTCTGGATGCCAGGGCACAGGGGCATATAGGGAAATGAGAGAGCCGATGCGCTGGCGAAGTAGGGCACTGCTCTACAAGGCTCCCCTGTGAAAACTGTTCACGTTTCCATCGGAGCTGCAAGTGATGCCTTTCTATCGTACCACTTATCCATGGCTAACTCCACCTGAAGCAACCTATCCACGTGTGCTATAGACAGAGTGATGTGATGTCGTGAACTCATTCACAGATCCCGCAGAGACTTTGCTAGGGCGATCTCGGCAATAACGGGATATTGGCCGGTGGAAACTCATGCGGCTAGACCGTGTATTACCCTTAACACACACTGTCGCAACTGCAAAGATGAGAACGACAAAGAAAACCTTTGCAAATGTCCGGCTCTCCCTTCAGCCAGGCATCGTGCTCAAGACAGATTCTTTTTTAATGACCTTAAGGAGGTCTCAACCTATGAGTTGAAGAGATCATCCATTTCCTAAACCTTATCTATTTTGTCTAGCGTTAACTGTACCCAATCACCGATCTCCTAACCCATCGCTCACAGACATACACTAGCTACATGGTCACAAGATGTGGTAACAAACCGGTACACCTTAGTGCTTATTGGACCCACTTCACCAACCAACCAAACCTTGGCAATAAATACAACAGCTGATGCAGCAATTTAAAAAAAATGGCCAATGAATATTTAAACAATTTACAGTAAAGAAAAACACTGCGTAAGGTAATCTCAAACTACATGATCTAGTATTAATCATTGACAACTGATATCCACAAATAAGTTGGCGTTTAGAATGAAGAATTTATTTTCACGCTTGTACCGACAAAAAGGAGTTATTAGGTATAATCAAAACTGCGAACAATTGCTTCATTTAGCCTATAACCAAATTGATCAAACTTACTGTCACCTCCTAAGTTTCTACCTCTTAACCAATCCCACTCCAATTTCAATATCCACAGTTTCCAAGTTCGATCACACATCAAATTTGATTTGAGATATTAACCAAAATTAATTTTTATTTTTTCTTGAAATTTTTTTCTTTTGTTTTTTTTTTGGAAAAATGTTGATGGAAAAGGGTATATTGTGAATCAGCAATCTATCGGATTAACACCTTTCAGGGCCAAAATGCGTGACTCTTAAGGAACATCTTCGAAAAGTGGAACCTCCGCAGATTTCTGGTCCTGCAAGGCGACCATTTTAAGCCGAGCCAAGGCAGAAAAGGATAGACAATATTCTGCTAGGCTAATGTATACGCATATGAACAATACCACGCAAGATTGCAGCACCCATCATCAAAGAGTCAAATATCCCGTGGAACTAAATATCTGCGGCTAAGCGGAGCTTTCGGAATTGTGTAAATTCAAATGGCAAGTTCAGAAATAGTTAAGAATGATCGATATTCCTCAATGTTCACGAAACATCGATGTAGAAATACTAAACCTCGATGTTATCAAAACAGAACCCACTCGTAGTTCAAGATTTTGCATATTTCTTTTGAAGGGTTTGCAATCGTGGTCTAATAATGGGAAAATTAAAAATGTTTTGTTTGTTTATGTTAGTTTGCTTTCTTATCTCTTGTTCTACCAGCCTTCCTACACTTAGTAGTAGTAATGAGGCAGATTTTCTTCTGTCGCTAATCTGTGGGATAGAAATAGCGTTTATCTCTTTATTAACAAATACATAAACTCTCGGCCTACCTTTCTCCAGTATATGGAAACATTAAAAACTTGTGGGTTCCAGCCAAAGACCTTTCCCTCAAAATTGAATTGAATTAGAACCACCTTATTACCTATCCTCACCATCATTTCGAATAGTGCAGCGTCCTGAGTAGAATAAAGAACATTCGTGTCCTGGTTGGTTCAAACCAACCATGGCACGAGTGTGCTTTATTCTTTTTTGGAGTGGAGGTCCTTGGTTCATCCACTCTAATTATCCTTAGGATCACCTCATGGCTGTTGTGATCCTAACGGATTCTTTGAAAATCCTTGAATGCTTATTCCTGGCTCGGATTTCCTTCTAGCCGTTGTCCTCACCTTCCCAAGCTCTTCCGGAGTTTCCGCTCCTGTGGGTTTCCCTGCCGTCTTGGCAATTCCAACTTCGTCTGCCTTTGTTGAGTCTTTTAGGACAGCAAGTTACTGATCCTCTCCAGATAGTTCCCTCGGTGGTACTTTCAATCTCTTGATTATATGACATTAATACATGTACAGACAAAAAAAGATATTTGAGCAAACCCAACGGCATTTGAAAGAAGAAGACTTGTACTGTAAGATCCCATACACGGGTATTTTATAAAGAAAAAAAATCGAAGTGCTACATAACCTTAAATATGTCAAAAAACAGTGTTTTTAGCACTTTTAAGTTAGAATATCTTAAAAATCAGACTTGATGGAATAATTCTGAGCCCGGATTCGGTTTCACCGGGAAAAGTTACTTTGGAAACAACTATTCATTGTCCAGTTGCAAAATCTTGTAGAGTAGTGTAATAAGGCAATTTTGTCAAGTCGATAATAGCTGCGAAATATGCGCAATATGGATTCTCCTCATTATAGAAAGCCAACACGTTAACCCTTACTTCGCCCAAGACTTATATATCTTTTATCACAGTACTTTATTTAATTAATTAATACAACAACAATTGTGTTGTTCACACGAGCCAATCCCTAAATTCTCCCCCAAACAGCAAATAAATCTGCCCGTTTTCAACGTAATTTTGCTATAGAAAGCTCTCAATCTGTCAATATAAAAATATCACATCACAAACAAAGACTACCTGAGGGTGTGGTTCATTTATGCCTAAATGTATTTCTTGTTAAGTATCTCAAGTAACACACAGTTCAGATCTCTTGATATATAATATAGCAAACAAAAGAAACCTATCATTCTGTGGTAGCCAGCCGACAGTCTAACTCGCCATTGAGTTTTCCATTTAAAGCATGTGAGTATCCTAGGGAATTTCATTCACTTGTTGTTTTTGTTTTGCGGGCAATTCGGTTGAATCCTTATGTTTGGACTTCAGAAAAGCTTCCAGTCCACTTGCGGTATTTGTCTTATCGAAAGGATAAAGGCAAGAAGCTTCATCTATATAAATGCGAACAAAGGAGTGGATTTCACCTCAAGCCACCTTAGCTCTCTTTGGCTAATCTGTCAGCTTGCTACAAAGTTAACTTGGATATATTTGGACGTGGGCTATCTATTGTATGCCGCAGGAAACCTTAGGGGAAAAGAAGAGTGATAAACTGGGTAGGATGGCAATTTTTTAAGTGATTTGTTGGCTCGAACGTATTGTCAGCTCAATATGATATTGAAGCAGGTTAATGAGGCGGAAAAGTAAAGGTTTTATCCGAAAATACCGTCAAGGTCAATCTAATAGGGGGGAAAATTCATATTATGTTAAGGGTAGAAAATTAATTGAATTGGATCCTTCATTTGGATTAACTCAATTTTTAGTGTCGTCTACTTTTGAATTTCGATATAAGGTAAAGGCCGTAGTAATAAAAGTAGGGCTTCACGGCACCGAGACAAGACCGAGACTTTGGCAGATCTCGGTCTTGGTCTCGTCAAGGTGAAGACGATCTCGCTCTCGATCTCGATCTCGGCGAGATAAAGGCCAGTCTCGGTGCGATCTCGCTCTCGGCAAGATAAAAAAAGTTTATTTCGGTGGAATAACGGGGAGCGAGGACAAGTGATATATCTATGTATATATGCATTTTCTTCATATTTCCATCGTCAAAATAAGGTAGCAAAGGCTCTTGTTTGCTATTGGGGATAAAGCGCAAATATCTGAAGAAGGAAATAATGTAGAAAGAAGCGATTGGGGAGAGCAGTGTATACTTATATGCCTCATAAATCACACAATTGGAATTTTTCGGAGCGACATAAAAGCTGAAACAACTAAAAAAAATTTTCCACAATAAAATGATAAAAACTAATATCTCGTCCACTCTCGTCACCTCAATCTCGCTCTCGGTATCGTACTGTTACCAATGATATTGGTCTCGCTGCCGGTCTCGGTATCGTGTCGAGACCGATACCGGCAGCGAGATTTATCTCGAGTATCGTGAAGCCCTAAATAAAAGTAATGAATTTTCCTAAACGCGTTTACATGTACATGTCAACCATCAATCAAAATAGGTAGTGAGACTAATAAATATGAAAGGTTTCCATAAAAGTGAAAGCCAATCGGTAACTAATCATCTTAAACGAATTATTCGATTCTCGTGCTAGAATGATTTATTGGCTTGTCGGAAGTGACAGCTCCTCGGAAACGTGGGAGACAAGTATGTCTTTGAATAGAAAAGAAAAATCTTCTCTTGTATGGTATTTTACCGATGTGTTATTTGGATGGGGGTGAATTTTCGCAATAAATCATAACGTTGAAGTTGCAATTTGTAAACTTCAACAACTTAAGGAAAACTCGACTATTGTCAAAATTTTCGTAATATAATTGACAAATCACAAAAATTGTCTGGCATTTACACATAGCACATTAAAAACATTTTACTATAAGCCCGAAGCAAACTGATTGATGAGTCATCGTTAAATAAAAGGAATTAAGCAACCTTTTGAACGCCTTATTCCTCAAATTCCTTCCGCAATGAATGTAGAAGCCACGGTGTAAAAATTTTTAAGCTTTTCGAAACAGAAATAAACTGAAAGACATTGTTGTCAAAGTGATATTAGGTTTGTTAAAAACAGTTGAGAGTTCTGAGGCCGAAGCCCGTATACCATCGAGATCGTTTAGTAGTTGTTTAGTTCGAAAGAAACAAGTATAAATATTTTCGAGCTAAATAATTAACAAATCTACGAAAAATTCAATCATGATTGTTGTTAGACAATTGGGGACATTGCCGAAGTAATTCGCTGCGTAGAAGCCGAATCCGAGGTCAAAATTGCGCCATCAAATTATCAGGATGTTAAGATATGTGCTTGAAAAATTGGGTTTTGGCTGCTTTTAGGATTATGTACAAGGTACACAAAACATTTGTTTGGTTTTCTTTCTAGTTGCATCATTTAATACTACTCTTGCGCTTCAAAATAAGGTATTGAGCCGTCGCCTACGATTTTTTCTTGCAAAGATAAAAAGTAAAAAAATGGTCGTAACTTTTAAAGAAAAAATCACAGCTAATCGCTCAATAACTTATTTTGAAGTTTAAGAGTAATATTAAATTCAACTAGAAATCCCATAAAAAATATGTGCATCCTGTACATGACCTCAAATATTTTTCGAATACATAACCTCAAATATCTCAAAATCCTGACGTTATGGCCCGATTCTGACCTCGGATTCGGATTCTACGCAGCAAATCGCTTTGGAGGGACCCCCTAATGAGTAACAACAGAATCATGTAGCCCTGTTGTGTTTTGTCAAAAAATAATGCACAGGTAAAAAGGAGATGCGAGGAACAACCTCCGCTTTGGTACTATCAGGATGAATCGGAGATATTAAGTTGCACTTAGGCAGCCTGACAGTCCTTATACATATAGGTAATGCTAGAAGCAAATGCGTCATTATATTCAAGCTTATCGTCACAGGTAACTATCTAGTGGAGATGCCAGGTGGAAAAAAAATCGGCTTAGCCGCAGATCGCAACAGTAAGGCCAGCCAGAGAAACGTGCTAACAAACATCAGATAATGGTGAAGAACCCAAAACTGCTAAACGAACTACGGAGTGATAAAGCAGATTGCGAAGGCGCATTCGAAGTAACATCCAAGGCAGAAATGGATCGAATGTCCTACACAATACAATATACAAGTGACACCTGACACTATTAAAAATGTCTTCTACATTCGGCAAACTCCTACCTTGCTGAAGCCAATCGAATAAGCCAAGGGCGAAGGTCATGAATCCTGTAAGAGAAGTTATCAAAATAAAGGATACCACGAATCGGTCAATTTTCAATAGAAATACCTCCTTCTCCAAAGAAGTGTTTTTCCTGGAAATGTTAACCTCCAAACCACACAGCGGCTCAAACATTATTCTACCATAAGCTTATGGCATACATCCCTGTCGCGGTAGCTCGAGCGGTGGTTTGGAAGTCACACTAGTGGAGAATGACCAGGGTCGTAACAGAATAGAAAGAGAGGATACTGAACGACCTAGTTCAAAGACGATGTATGTTTGTACTATTTTTATTTACCCAACATTTCTAATAATTCAATTCGGGCCTTTGCAGTTGCACACATGTACAGAGCCTGCGCAGTGAACTAAGGTTAACCTACAACTACTAGATGTCTAATCTTAGACTTTTCCAGCGCAATTCGCGTATAGGGCCCAAGCAGCGAACTGCCTTTAAGGGGACTTTCGACTAAGATAGCCTGCTTTTGATACCTAACTTCGCGATTTTGTTGTTGTTGAAAAAGTAGTATGGGTACAATTATGAAACTTTTTGCGTCATTATATTTGTGATATAAGGTACAGGTCTTTGTGGTAAAGAAACCCAAACATGGGGTGATGCAGGACTCTGAATGTGAGCCCTCCAAAAAAAAAACCTGGCTCAACGATGTGCAGGAGTTCCAACCCTTCCAGTGACCTGAAATCAAAAAAGTTCTCAGATTATTAAAGTAAAGGCTTATGGTTATAGCTCTGACCACATTCAACTCGAAAGTGCAAAATTCAACATGGATTTTAAAATTTCCCATGTTTTTTTAGTCTTTAAGTTTGAATGTGGTAAGGACAATATTTAATATTTAAGTACTGCACATCAGCTCGAAAAAATGCTTTCGGGAAAAACGCGTTTCAAGTTTTAAAATTGTGTACTCATTTTCTAGAGAAAGTATGATAAAAAGGTTAACATATGCTTCTTCTAGAGGCTTCAGAATATTGAAAAATGCAAAAAAAAATCGAATTTTTTGCACCAACACAGTAGAAATCCCCCTTAACCAACAAATTACGGCTAGTCTATTTATGAATGCAAGTCTAAATTCCTTAGGCTTTTCCGTCTCAACGCAGGCGCGGAACCGCGAACGGCGAACTGCACTATTTACGGATAGTCTACTAAGCGACGGGATGGCACTAATTCACTTAGCCGTTGCTATTCAACATGCCAATGCTCGTACTTGACCCGAACACTGGACTTAACCTACATACTGACTTACTACGTGTAACTGGTGTGGAAGCAGTTTTTTCAAGTGGCCAGAACTGTCTTACTTAAGTGAACACACGAGAGTACTGGTTCTGGTAATTCATGAAAAGTCCGGCGGAGGAAGATGAAGGAGAAATCTGAAGGGATAATTTTTTCTATCTGGTGTTCTGATTATATTTCAGAAGTTGTAGTTTCAAGTACGAATTATGTTTTCAGAAAATTCTGTGTTGGGCTTATATTTGACCAGTTCTTGTCCAGATCCTGAGTTTAATTCCTGGCACAACCGCTTTTTCAGTCCAAATATTATAATCACCAAAACCGGTGCAATCGTGAATAGCGGAGTTTATTCACCAAATATGCCCATTTTTCCCAGCCGGGAATTTAAATTCGGTACAAGTCTGTCCTCACTGTCAACCACTTATGAATATTTCATCAAAAGATAAGCCTAGTATTATAAAGATACTAACAGGGCCTAATCACGTAAATATATCAAATAGGTGAACTAATTTGCTTTCTTCTATATGGAAGACGTTGTACGAATATATTTTGAACATCCTATGGTTTGAGGTTTATTTTCTTCGTAATTTCAAATACTTAAAACCGAATAGAGTTAATTGGTTCAATAGTGACTTCTCTACGGCTATAAGATACAAATAAAATGAGACGGATTTACCGAGATAGGCTCAAATTAAATCGGAATGTTAGACAGAACGTAGGTACTGGCCAAAAGGGTAACAAGGGCTTCTTGTCTTTCGCTTAAACTATAAGGAACAATTCCTCAATTTACCGAGATAGGCTCAAATTAAATCAGAATGTTAGACAGAACGTAGGTACTGGCCAAAAGGGTAACAAGGGCTTCTTGTCTTTCGCTTAAACTATAAGGAACAATTCCTCAAGTTTTTCTATATCACCCCACATCCCAATTAAAAAGGTCATACAGCTTCATTGGGCAAAACCATTTTACGTACTGCTTATTTCATTGCCAATTGTTAACTATCATCTTCTCTGCAACCTCCTTTATCCTAACCTCTATGTATTTGTTGGCAATAGCTGCTACGCTTTATGCGCGGGAAGTATTAAAGATACCCTCGAAACTCAAGGTGTCCAAAGATAGTAGACCTAATGATTTCTCGCTCTTGGTTTTGAAATTCTACGCCTCTTCTTTGGCCAAACCAGTGCGCAAACGTTTTAAGCTGTCATACTCAACATGAGTGTTTCCTTCTATTTAAAACTTACTAAAGTTACGATGCCTTAAAATGGGGAAACAAGCGATCCCTCTAACTACAAATTGATTGCACTTACTTCTGCTAACTCGTCTGACGGATATTTCTTGATATTTCGGAAGCTTTTGATAGAGTCTCTCATACTGTATACTGTAGTGTACAAAGTCTACAATTAGTGGATTTTAAGTTTTTTTCAGACGATTCCATGTGATCCCTTTGAAATAAATATACCGGTGTGCCACAGGGATCAGTTCTCTACCCAATAATATTTTTGTTTTTTATTAATAGTCTCTTATCTGTTACACACAATCCTATTCACAGTTTAACCACCGATAGTACTATTGATTTCGGATACTCTTTTGATTATGTAGCGAGTTTCGGTGGAAACCCTACAAAAATTAAAACGCATGTTTGATTCGTTAAACAACGGCATTTCTAGAATTCTCGCTTGGGGTAAAGTAAAACCTCTAAATAATTTTCTGTGAATAAAGTTAATATACCCAATTCGTCATGTTTTTACATCTGCGGAATTGAGGTACCTGATTTGTGCCTGATTTCTGGTAGACATATCACCTAGCATAATTCAAGAACTTCTAGTCGCTCTCGCACCTACCCATCAGGTAATCTGCATTTTTTTAACTAGAACAACATGTACTTAAATTGGTTTAGCGTAATTTCTCTTCCTCGTCTTATGATTCCTAAACGTTCAAGGGAAGCATACATTGTCGCATCCTTCCCTTAACCCGTTAGCCCTTAATTCCTTTTCTAACAAGACCGTGCTAAAGCATCATATGGTTTTAGAATCATCGTAAAAATACAATAGTCCCCAGGGAGGGTCTGCAGAATGGATGGGACTACCAACATGAATTTGGCGCCAATATGGGAAATAAGATATCTCTCTCCAAAGAAGAAGACAATAGCTTTCCTCATGGGTTTCGAGGCATGATATGGCTTAAATCAGAGCAACGACAAAGATCTTGCTAAAAGCCTGAAACAATCAGCATAAAAGTTTTTCTACAGATCCCATCACACACATTTCCTTACAGACATACTAACAACCATCAACCGTCGATAAAGGAAAAACACACAAATTAATTTTTAATGTTCCAAGGTCCCCTATGGGGTTTTGAGTGAAATCTTGAAAAAGTATTACAAAACAACAATGATGACCCGCAAGAAGGTGAAAGTACGCGATTTTAATAAAAAAAAGCGGTTGCAAGTTATTCCAAATACATTCATCGACTACATAATGTCCTTTATGTATTTTAAATACGTCCTGCAATATAATTAATGGAAGCTATTGAGTGATGACATAATAAAAAATTATACCTGTTCCCCCATTAATTCGCTGGGCTTTAATAATTACGTTATGTTAATTTTGTTTGTCATATCCACATTTTCATCTGTGGTAATAAAAATGTATGAAAAAAAATTTCCGAAATATGCCACCATCCTGAATTGCCAGTACATTTATAATATTTGCCTGAACAATTTATGCATTGGCTATAGTCATTCTACTTCTGTATAAACTTATGCGAGCAATACCAATTAACCTTATTTGAACAACCCATCAACCCATCCTATAATGTGAACATATTTTCATTTAATAAAACCTCTATTATGGGGGATTTCCCGTTTTCAGTTAAATTTTTAACTTTTTCGTAGGATGAAATGATGTGGCGGACTTAAACAAAATTTTATTTATTTGAAAATACTTAAGGGAATAAAAAATGTTTATTATTATTTAAAAAAAAATGGCGCTTTTAATTTTTGTGCATTCCCTCGATCGCAAAAATTATCTATAATAAAATTAATAAAGTCAATACTTGGAAACGCTTGTGTTATTCAGACTGCAATATTTTCAATACGGTGCTGCAGAAGCAGAATTTAATGCAAATTCTTTATTCAATTTTTCCACCAGTAAAAAATCGTCGCTCACCAAATATATTTAAGCAACCTATCCCTAAGAATCAACCATAATAATAATAATAATAAATGTTTATTCTTCAAGCTCCAAATGACAAGTTAAGGATTTCACAATCAGAATTAATAAACAAAGACAATAGCTCCGAGGCCGTCTGTCTTGGCTGGCAAATTCTAAAATCTTAATCTAATTCCCATCAATTTAAATTCAATTCCATTAATTAATATACAATAGTTCAATAAATTTACTATAGGTACTTTTAAAATCATAAATATGCTTGCAAAAAATATTATTGGGTAGTTAGTTGTTATATTCATTTACTAGCATTTGTCTGTACTTCCACGCCGTTCTTGCGTACATTACGAGACTGTCGAAATCTTCACGGTTTAGGTTAGATATTGTTTCATCTTCTGTAAGATAGGTTTTCGCAAAAGCTGACATCCTCATTTCTTTAAGAATTGGGCATATAGCTATGTAATGCATAAAATCTTCGTCCTCATCCAAGATATACAGTGAGCATACCGATCTGCCTTCGTTTCGCCACGGGCTTGCATTTAATTGCAACATGCCACTTCTGTATAAAAGAATTGATCTTATTCTTTCGACACTGTTGCTATCTTTGAAATAATTAAGCTCCCCTAGGTCAAAATTTAGTTTATTATAAAGTCCGTGTCGAATTGTTTGCCTTGCTTTTTCCTCCGCTTTTGACCACTGCCATCGCTCCTTCTTTTCCAGGATTGTCGTTAAAACTGAAGATAGGTTCTAGATATTATTTTGCAGTGCTAATTCAATTTCTTCGTTGTGTTTGGTTGAAAGATCTCGCCATTCATCGTACCAATATGCCTCATGTTCGGATGCCTTAGTAGCTGGAATATGTGGTAATCTGTCCTCAGCATATAAGCAGAGAACTTTGAGCATGTAGTCGAAGTGGCATTTTAAAGTAAACATGTACAATAGCCGTAATAGTTTTTTAATGAAGCAGCGCTGCAATTTTTCGACTTCTTCATATTCAGCGAAGCCCCACACTTGAGCTCCGTAACACAGTACTGACTCTGAGGTTGCCGAGTAGATTTTAACTTTCGATGAGTGGTTTATATTGCTGCTCTTAATAAAGTTGCTCCAGGTACTGCTGATTACGCCTTTTGCTGCACTTAATCGCTCCTTTAGATGGGTTTTCATTAAGAGCTTGGGTGTCAAAGTAGTTCCGAGGTATTTGAATTCCTTTACAACTTCAACGTCGTGTACTCCGTGCTTCCAATTTTCATTATGAGCTCTTCTGCCACCTCTCCTTTGGAATATCATTATTTTTGATTTGTCCAGGTTTACTATCAAGTTCCAAGACTGGCAGTACTCTTCGAGTTTAAATATCATGTGTTGTAGCTCATTTGGGTTTTCCGATAGTAAAACTAGATCATCTGCATAAAAAAGGGTCTTGATGCTCAAGCCATCTATATTTACCCCTCCCTCCATGCCCACTTCAATATCGTTGATGAAAAAAGAGAAAAGCAAAGAACTTAGTGTGGATCCCTGTCTTAGTCCGCACTTGAACTCAAATCGTTCGGATAGTTTGTCTCCATTCCAAACCTGGGCACTAGTATTTTTATAAATGCTCTGAAGAAACCTTATAAATTTGGTTGATATTACCTGTTGATAGAGTTTATAAAAAAGCGCCGCTCTGTTGATTGTATCGAACGTTGATTTGAAATCTACGAAGAATGCATATACCTCGCCCTTTTTCTTTGCTTGTTTAATTTTAACAATGTTGCATAAATTGAATATTGTTGTCATTAGTTGAGTAACCAGGTCTGAATCCAGCTTGAGACTCATGTAAAATTTTGATGTTCTGCTCCCATAAAACAAGCCTGTTGTTTACGATACCTGTCATTAATTTTGCCACTGCATCCATGAAAGATAGTCCTCTGTAATTATCCGGATCACCTTTTTTGTATACAGGAAATATAATTGAGTGAGAGAAGCTGTTAGGTAGATTTTCGTTTGCGTACATAGTATTGAAAATTTTTAATAGTTTAATAAGAAAGCTTGTAGGTGCATTTTTAAAAAATTCGTAAGGTATGCGATCAGGTCCAGGTGCCTTGTTATTTTTTACTTTTCTTAGAACTGTTAATAGCTCATCTATGGTTATTTCGCCATATAATATTGGGTCCTCAATTTTAGGAGCTGCGTATAAAATCGCCTGAGCTGTTACTTGTAGGTTAAGCAGGTTTTCGAAGTGGCTTTTCAAATCCTGTACGGTAATATCGCACTAATTCGATCATCCAAAAGGGAATATCTTGCTGCAAAATTGAATGTGCACTTACCTGCGAACAAATTATGGAAAAATCTTCGCAGCCTGGGAGTACACAGTAATGATCCCCCTCAAATTAACATGGATCCGAATAGTTTAAATAATCTTTTTACCAATAATCATAATAATCGGCCTAGTGCACAGCAATTATTCCACGATGGTGGCTCTTCAATTATATCAACAGATGGATTTGCGTTTCGATGTGTTGATAGCCATGAAGTTCTTGAAGCGGTTTAAGTCAAATGCCACAGGTCCTGACATGTTACCCCCGGAATTCCTTAAAGTCATCGCCCCTTACATATCAACGCAATTGCTACAGATTTTTAATTTTTGCTTAACCACGTCTCAATTTCCTGCGAAATGGAAGGAGGCACTTGTTATTCCTATTGCTAAAAAGGCGTCTCCATCTCAGCCTGGCGGATTGCGTCCCATCAGTTTGTTGGGTTTTCTAGCTAAAGTATTGGAAAAGATTATGTTTAAACAGGTTATGAAATTTATTGATGAGAATAATATGATGACTGCATGAAAGTCTGGTTTTAGATCCGGCCACAGCTGTGAAACTGCATTATTGAAGGTAACTACTGATATGCATGAAGCTCTTGACCGGGATTTTGTTACAATTCTAGTCTTACTTGACTTTAGCAAAGCGTTTGATTCCGTGAATCATCAAAAGCTAATTTACAAACTTATAAATAAAATCAATTTTTCGTCATCTGCTGCAAGGCTAGTAAACAGCTTCTTAGATGGACGTAGTCAGACTGTTAAGATACAGAGGTCCCTATCTAACCCGATGCCGTTACACTCAGGCGTCCCTCAGGGCTCCGTTCTTGGCCCACTTTTGTTCAGCTTATACATAAACGATCTTCCAAGCACTATTTCTGATGCTTCTATAGACCTCTATGCGGATGATGCGCAGATATACCTTAGTAGGCCAATTGGTTTAATCGAGGACTGTGCTCAACGAATAAACGAGACTTGGAGCGCATCCATGAGTGGTCTTCAATAAATGATTTAAAGCTCAATCCATCAAAATCAACCTGTATTGCTATATATAGACGTGATATTAATAAGTCGAACCTTCCAGCTATTACGTTAAGCAATACCATCTTGAACTATGCTGATTCAGTAAAGAGCTTGGGCGTTAAATTAAACTCTAGATTTACTTGTTGCGATTATGTTCGAGAGCAGCTTGGAAAGATTTATGGAAGTCTAAGACAACTGTGGATTAGCACACACTACCTATCAACAGAACTACGCCTTAAGCTTGCGCGAACACTTATTGTCCCTCACTTTACTTATGGGAGTCTTGTCTCTAGCAAGCCTGACTCCGAATGCAAACGGAGATTGTCAGTAGCATACAATAATGTCGTAAGATATGTTTTTAAACTACCTCGCAACGCTCATATATCAGCTTATGTTAACTGTCTGCTTGGGACGTCTATTACAGCATACCTAGCAAGGCGTGAGCTCACTTTCCTACATAGTCTTATAACAAATAAAAGTCCATCATATTTATACGAAAAGTTGCAGTTCTTGCAATCGGTCAGGAGTCTTCTTCTTCTTCTTGTGCCTAGATCTGTTTCATCATATGGTGAGCGCTCTTACTTTGTTCAGGCTATTCGTAAATGGAACTCCCTTCCTAGAAATATTCAACTTGCAGGTGCTAGCAGGGGTTTTGTTAGATTGATAAAATCGTATAATGATTTATAGATGTAAATGGTGCACATTGTTTTGATTATTCTTAATGTATTGCAGTTCACTTAATTTCGTCAATTTTTAATTTCTTTTCTTTTCTTTTCTTTTTTGGTTTCTTTTATTTTAATTTTGTCTAATTGTGTTCTTTAAGTAGTTAGTGATTTCATTAGATTAATTTTTGCACATATTGTATTATTGCTTGTTGCAATTCACGCTACTTTATTTCACGAGCCATAGTATGTAGGTACAGTAACAAGATTTTAAGTCTTTTGTACAATTCCAAGTAAATAAATTATTATTATATGCATATATTCGTGAGAAATGATGACAGAAGTGCTGACTTCCTTAAATAAATGAAACATTCAAAATGTCAAGAAAGTTGCAGAGTGAACCTTTCTGGAAGGTTACCGTATTATTCTATTTAATCTGTTTTCTACTTATGATTTTTTAAGCAAAATGCTGAAAGCACCATATACCGTTCTTGTAACAACCTTAACCGTAATTAATTTTCTTCAATTCGGTTTCGGCTAGAACCGAAACGTAAAATTTCATTTTCCGTTTCGGTTAAAACCGAAAAGTGAAATATCATTTTCTGTTGCGGTTGAAAACCTCGTAGATTTACAATTTTCGTTTTTGGTTACAACTAAAACGCTAGGGTTTATTATAATTTGCCTTTTCCAAAATAAGAGTAGAGTGTTATGTGGGAGGGGGAAATCAATACTTCTCAAAATTTACACCGTCCCCGGCCCTTACACTTCCCTGACACTACCTTTTAACCATCAAAATGAAGTCATCCGACTCATCTCTACCCCCAACCACCCTCCTCCAACGAACAGTCCCTTCATCTAGACAATTACCGAATAGCTATGTAATGAAAGTATTGATAAATAAAAAAAATCGACTGTAATTTTGGGTGAATAGTCCTGAATGCCAGGACTGCGCATTAGAGTCGAAAACTACCTCTCCCTCAGACCCCTCGGGATAAAAATTAAAGCGGTCTTTGAGTTTCGGTCTAGCGGTTACCGTCACATATTTTTAAGGTATATTTATTTCGGGACTATTTAATTTCGGTCGCTCTATTTCGGTACACTTTAAATTTCGGTACCGAAAACAAGACCAGTGAAAGCAGCCTTAATATGAAAGGTTTCGCTCCCGTTTCGACTCCCTGTTCCAAATATTAGTCTTATAGTCTTCAGTTTTATTTCTCAGATAACACAGGCCTACAAGGTTTGCTTCTTTTAGAAATACTTGTGAATTATAATATGTATAATTTTGACTGCTAAATCGGAATCTGTACAGTTCGCCTAGCACGTCAGGAATGTCCACTTTTAGTCATCTTCTTCTCTATATTAATAAAATTGGAGTGTCTGTTTGCGATTTCAAAATAATTGTAATATGAAAAGCCATGTAATTCCTTTTCCAACTTTTGGTAATATGTCTGTCTATTTTTCCGGGCTTATCCCGAAAACCGCTACTTTCTTAGGTATACTTTCACCTACTTGGCACATGGGGTGGGGGGGGGGGGGGTCACGAATTATCCAAACGACCGATTGTTAAATCTGAGGTAAACAAACCGAACAATTATTTTATCCCTTTTACAACCTTTGGATATGTAGACGTAAAAGTAGACCGCAATAAAAGATGCAGCACTTAGCACCTTTTACCTCTTCTAGAAAAACTAGATTGTGAAAAACGTCTTCGTAAATAGGTTGTCGCATGTTTATGACCCTCACCCAAGATTGCCAAGAAGTAATTATCGTTACCTCGTAATTATTGATCACCATTTAGTTTCCTGAGGTTTCCTTCTTTATCGTGATTGCACGAATTTCAGTCTTAATTGATTCTTTGAAGTGCGGTTAATACCTAGACAGTGAATTTATTTTCAATTAAGTATTTGACAATTTTTCCAAAGGTCGGTTCTGGGTGTGAATGGCATCAACATGCCCCCCAGCAGAACGTGGTGTGTAAGGTAAAGTTCGGGAACAGTTTATGTTTCTACCAATAGTGCTAGTGTGTCCGGAAGGATGTGACTTTAGCGGATCGTGGTGTGTCCAGTGAAGCTCAAGCAATCCTCTGAGTGAACTCCGATACAGCTGGTGTGTCCGCTTATTGGGTGGCTGTCTTTATGATCGGATTCGGTGTGTCCATGAAGATCAAAGCACCCAGTTTTGTAGTTAAAGGCTGGTTTGTCTGCTATATAGTTTAGGCTAACTCTGAGTGATCTCATCAATTGTGTCCATGAGAGTCAGAGCACTGCCCAATTTGTGGTGTTTGTGTTACTGAGTGCGAACGAAGTTAGACACTCCCACTGAGTATTAGAACAAACTCAAAGATTTCCTTTCTATTTATAGGCTAAATCTCGGAAGTTTGGGAAGGTGTCCATCGGCAGACCTTAATAGATAGTGTACCTTGTCACTATTTTTTTTTTATTAAATAACATTTAGAAACAACGAATGGATTCTGTTTTTACTTGTTGTTTGTTGAACTTATAAAACGATATTAGTGTTGAATCCATACTTTTGGCGTCAGTAAGATAAATAATGACACTCCCAAGGGGACAAGACCCTCCTTGATCACCAGATCAAATTCCAGGCGTGGCCTGCTGGAATGCTAATCCCTATGGTAACAGAAACATCCTCAGCTTAGCATCTAGAGGACTGGGCGATGCCTCAACTCGCTACATTACGCCTGTCAAAAATTTTTAAAAAGGATTCAGTGTCATGATTACAAGTCCAAGGGAATGGAGAATGACGGAACTGGTCATCAACTATGATACCGTAATATTCACGGATGGATATAAGATGAAACAAGGTGTTGGTGATGGATTGTTCTCTGATACGCTGAATACATCGAAGTCTTATCGATGAAGGCGTGTTTACTGCTTCTGTGTATCCATTCACCGAAACAAAACATCGTCATTTTTACAGATAGTCAGGCGTTCTTTAGGGCGCTTGACTCAGTTACCATATCTTCTAGGGTGTTGCAGGACTATCGGGAGTAACTTAGCTCCTTCGGCATTCTGCTTAAAAATCTCGTTTTTTGTATAACTCACAGTGATAGTTTGATTATATCTTGAGGAAGAAGATCTACGTGCATTATTCTTCATCTATCATATCTCCTGTAAGTGATAAGGTATCGGCATTCTATCGCGGAGGATCAGTTTCGAGTTGTTTGCTGCTGACAACAAAGTACGATAAAACGACCATTGGGTTTTGTAGAGTAATATCGGTGGCTCGAAATCTATCTTAAATTGTACGCTTGCAATCGCTTTCTTGAATCGGGTGAAGTACGTCTTCCGCCACCTACCCAACAAGAGGTAACGGGATCTAGAGAGAGAAAGATCTTATCTGCAAATATAACATGTAGGTAAATGCAACTGGTAAATTAGTTTTTTTCAAGAACTAGGATCTAAAACCAGCTGATTAATAGCACCGTAAATATGCTCAGGGTGACCGTGAAACATTATTGCCAGTAAGCAACATTCAAGGATTCTTAGTATTGATACCCTCATGAACATCAGGGCAATTGATTTCTTTTAATAAGCTTTATCAAGACATTGCCTGTCTGCCTTCTGGAGATTTTATATGAAAATGTGGTGATAAATCATATAGTAGCCAAAAAACAAATTATCTGCAAGTATTAATAAATCTGTTATTAATCATATTCTTTCAAGAGTATCCAAAGATTTTCCCGATAATTTTGAATTTATTACACCCTCCAGCTCGTCCTTAAAGGCTAAAATTCCGAACGTGCTTCTTGTGTCATATATCAAAACCAAATTTTTCACACATATTAATTCATTTATCACCATCACTTTTGCGCAGCACTCATTTGTCACGAATAAGAATGGAACAGAAAATTTACTTAGCTACGCACTTGTTAACCATTTACCAAAAATCCAGAGAAGGTAATATTTTTTCTTCTGTAGCGCCCCATTTCCATTTAAATTGAACCCACGAGCTGGCTAAGGGTTTTTATATGGCATCCAGGAAAGTAACATCAGGAAAGCTTTCGGGAACATACCAAAAACCTGAAACATCCTTACAATATAAACACGTTTCAAAGGGTGCCTACGTCAGTAGAACCGCAAAGTGTTCCAAATTAAAGAATGAAATCCTCGAAAGTAAAAGAAGAAAATCTGAGTAAATGTTTTTTTTAGATAGGAGGAAATAGGTATCATTCCCAAAAAATATATATTTTTATAAATTTTCTTTATTATATTTCAATTTCCGCTCGTCAGCCATTTTCTGTTTACATGTGTCCTTGAGTACAAGACAACCACAACCTAACCACTTAACAATCCCAATTTAAGGTCAATCACCAAAACAAGCACATATTTCTTTAACGAAATGAAATACTTCTTTAACATTTTCCATTTCGCTTTTCTTTCCAGACACAAATTGGGGACTACCACTGGCAATAGCAGCAAACCTTCAGATCCCATACCGATTGGAAATTGGTTCAACTCATATTGACGATTTGAGACGTGGTGATAAAATTGGAAAAGGTAAGTGAAAAACAGAAGCGATGCGTAACACTCCCATTCACCGAAATAAAAGCAGGTTCAATAAGGATATTTTCACCAGATGATCAGCAATTCGCAGAAATAAAATGCTAAAATGAGTTCGATTTTTTGCTCTTCCTTTCTAAAATGGGTGGATATGTTTGGCCAATATCTGTACAGAACAACCAGGGCACTATTGTAGCACAAAAGACGCCTTTTTAATAAAGAATTCAGCAGCTGTGATTGCTCTCTGAAGGTTCCCTTTTCTTTCGGCAAAAAGGTAAAATGTTAGACAGAGTAAAGTGTCGTGTAATGCTTTGGGGTGATAAGAGTCCTTCCGTACCAAAGATTTATTTCTCGTCACGTGTATTCTTTAAAATCTTACTTTAAGTTGGTTATTAATTTTTCAGCACGTGAAGAACAAAGTTATCTAACTTTTATACCCTCATAAAATACTGTCATTTCAATTCTCCGAACTCAGGTCACATTGATATAACGCCATTTAAGCTTTTTTCGGGTCACTTTTAACGTCTAGGGTATTCTTTAAATATGGACTAGATATGCATACATTAAATATTTCATTGATCCTTTTAGGGAAGGGAAACTGATAAAATTTTAAAAATGCAAAACTTGAATCGATCTACTTTGGGAATACTTTGCTAGCTCCGTTCTTTCGATGTTATAAGATATACGAATCTACTTCTCCCCTAATTTGAAACCCTTCATAGATACTTTAACATAATAATTTTCTTTTGTGAAATATCAACTTTCATTAAATCTAATTTGCAATTGATTCGAATCAAAGTAGAACAGATAAAAAATTTTAAGGTTATTCAGGTTTGGATTGCGTGATAATAGAGTCGTATAGGATTTTTCGATATGACGATGCTGAACCTCCGGGGATGCCCTGTGATGCTACAGCCAGCTTTGGCAGGAGAGAATTCAAAGGTAACGGAAATAGGCTAAGGGGTTGAGTGAAGGAAATACATACATATACTTCCTTTGAATGCTTAGGGCTCATATGCTGAGGGTAGGATATATAATGTAAACTTCGGCATTCGTTTTGTTTTGCTTAAAAATTCCACGAGATATCTGAATTTTACATCAAGATTATAGTGGCAACGAGGTATAAAAGGTATTTATAAACACGACTTACAGCCCTTTTATAACGTATGGTGATATATCTAGCAGGAATTAGGCTAGCAATTGTGTCTTTGGAAATGAGTGAGATACAACCGATATTCTTAAGATGCTTTTGATATTGTGGAATTTGCCAACAGGTTTAACAGCCTGTGTCTACCGCTTACGTTTCAGTATGTCCAGATCCTACCAAACGTTGGGCGTTATATTCGAATCTAGGACTGATATGGGTATTTTACTACGAAATCAGTTTAGGATTGATTGCCATCTTACGTGACGGGCCGTAGACAGCGTGTCTTGTTTCGTGAAGTTCTTTCCGATCAAATCCTTGTCACCTCGGGGGAGCCTCAAGGTAGTATCCTTGGACCGCTCCTGTTTGTCGTATATATCAACGATGTTTCGCTTATTTTTGCCAGTAATAGAATTCTCTGTTATGCTGATGATGCTAAGATTTTCCGCACTGTTTCTCATGAGTTAGAAATTAACCTCCTGAACTCAGATTTAGCAGGGTTTAGTGACTGGTGTTTGCGTAACCGCCTTCCTTTAAATTCGGGCAAGTGCACCGTTATGACCTTTTCCCGTAGAAGACGTCCTGTCCTCTCCGACTAGTTCATCAACGGCATTATCGTGGGTAGGGTTGACAGGGTGAGAGGTTTGGGAGTGGTCCTCAATTCTCGTCTTTCTTTCGAGGACCATATTGACTCTATTGTTTGTAGGGCTAACTGGATGCTGGGCTTTGTCAAAAGATGGTCTAAGGAAGATCCCTACTTGATCAAGCTTCTATACTGTACCTTCGTTAGATCTATTTTGGAATACGCTAGCCCTGTTTGATCCCCTTACTTTGCCGTTCACATCGACCGTCGGTAGCTTCGACTTGGACATCTCTAGGCGGAATTTGAAGTGTCTGCTGAAGACAGTGCCTTGGCTGATGTGGTGATCGTTGTCTGGATGACTGTTTGTTCCGACTACTGTCTTTGGCCGTAGTTTTCTATTCCTAATTTTTGAATTTATATATATTGTAGTAATCTATGTATTTGATGAATCTGTAATGAAGATTTGGTCGGTTCAGCTAAAATGACTGTACATTAAAATACCACTTTCGTCATAATTATTAATAAAAAAAATAGGTAAGTCATGCAGACATTAACCTTGTCTCCCTAAACCTGACGGTCGACGCTCAAGCTGGCCGAAAGGCTTGCATATCTCTGAATGCGCACATACACATTCTGAATTTTCTCCAGGGTTTTGATCGGTGAACGCAACGAGTTAATATCATTCAAGGAACGTTTCCGGCTAAAAATCAAAGTCGTGTACCTTTTCATTAGGCCGAGAGCATAGGGTTACCTTCCGGAAACTTTATTCACGCACATTGAGGTTTTTCGAAAGACTTGTCCCAACTAACGTAACCTTTCAGACAGTAAACTTGTACGTCTATGGTCAGACAATGTCACCTTAAGCAGCATAATCGTTTGTTACTTGACCCTATAATACCGAACCGAGTCAAAGTTAAGTTCATTTATGAGTCGTATTATTGCACTGGTGGTCCATTTTCCAACATCCTTAGTCATTCCCAGATGTTGGAACCTTATGCGACCAAAGGTTTCACTAAATGACGGTATGCTTAGCTGTTTCTCCGCGTGTATCTGTTTAGTTCAAAGGATATTTAATTTAAAATGCTTGAAAGTTATCAAATTCATACACCTTTGACACAAACAAAAGTAAATATAAATGTAAACAGTCTAAGATTCAAACCCTAGCCCTCAGAAGCATGCTCTAACGTCTTCACTACTAAGCTAATCTTCAATTTAAAGAGAGGCGGAAAATTACGGTGGAGAATCGTAAAAATTGCCGATTATTCCGGGAAAAATTTTGTTTTACACGCTCAGTTTCAAAGAGAGTTCGTCCGAAAGATTAGATAATTGCTCAGCAACAGATGCTTTGTCAAATACTAGATCGCTGAGCCCAAGGGAAGTAGGGGGGGGGAGGCTTTTCAGGTAGGTAAACTCAATAGAGGAAATATTACAGTTTGAATCGCAGATGGCAGTTTCAAAGTGCTCCGCGCAAAAAAATTCAATTTTTCTCACTATCACGATAAACCATAAAGAAGGGATAGGCCTCACAGTTACGCTTGGAGTTTATAAACTTCGAGAATTGTTTAGGGTCACCTACCAACGTGGATCTCATGCTCGCAAAAAATTCGGCATAGGAGGCCTGGAATATCCGAATAAGATTCGTAATCCTTACCCATCCCCGAGACAAAGAAACTCCTCCGGGCTTTTTACCCCTTAGTTTCCTTAGATGTCTCGAGGTACGGTTGAGCCAAGGACGAAACAAATGAGAAGAACTTGTCCTATAAGTACAAATAGGAATACAACGGACAAAATATGCCAAAAGAACATTGTAAAAGGCGCATACGGCCAGATCGACATCACACTCCTTAAAGACGCGCGACCAGTAGTAAGTCAGGAGCTAGTCGTTGACGGTAGTAAAGTCGTCCCGTTTGAAGCTGAAGAAGCAGTCACCTAGTACATACTCTCTTTATTAAAACTCCTACATGCGCTGCTACTTATCTAATTTTTAAATGTAATTGACTTCGAATTAATTCGATACCTGATTGAGCCTAGTCGCCAAATCTGTACATATTTGCTGGTAATACACCCCTATTATGGATAACTGGTTTCTAATCTAAAACTTTCCTTGATATTGTTGTTTAATTTAAAAATCATTTTCGTCGACGATACTGTATGTGTCGAAATCGAATTCGTACTGTTCCAAAGTAAAAGATTTATCTGTTTGTGTCATTAATTTATTTACAAATATGGTGTATTTTTTTTCGACGACCTACTTATAGGAAGACGTACTTTAATCATAAGTAGTTAGTTAGTACATTTTCCTTTATAAATTGCACACAAATCATTTGTGTCTACTACATCCTTTCTGTCGCAACCTGTTATTTTTATGACATGAGGGGTCGATAAACCGTTTTCGACTGATATCTTCTAAACCCGTCGAATAAGGATTGCTAGGTTTTAGAAAATCTGCTCTGTTGTATGGCTGTTCAACAATTAAAATGAACCTTCAAATAATATCTAAGTTGCAAGCCTTTGCAAATCAGTGTCTCCACCGCATTCTTAACATTCATTGGCCTGAGGTCATTACCAACGAAGACCTACACAGACTTATAGGCCAACACGGAATTGGCACCAGAATTCGCAGGTGAAGGTGGCAATGGATAAACCTCACACTAAAAAATGAGCTAAACAACATCGCTCAACAGGCTCTAGATTGAGAACCGCACAGGACCCAAGGGAGCCGCCGGATTGGACGACCACGCAACACATGGAGAAGATCCATAAAGAAGGTAGGAACCGAGATCAACAAGTAATGGCAACAGTTAAAGGCGTTGGCGCATAACCGAACCAGGTTAAGGCTATGTTCAGCCTGGAGAGGTTTAAAGCGGTGCGGTTGCGCGCGCAACCCCCTATAAAAGTCACATATCTTCAAGTTGACACGATTAAAGGTGGTGCGTTGCAACACGTTCCAAAGGGTTTAGAGGCGGGTAAATGACAAACCAAAATTTTTCATTTCAGTCGCGCGAAACCGCCTTTGAACTGTGGTTAGTGATTGATCTTGACATAGCCATTTTTAATAAACGCTTAAATATCAACTGCTCTAAACCGCTTCGAAATGAACAGAAATTAGCGCCTTGCCGCTTCCTTGTTTTCACACTTTCTGTTTCTAGAGTTTTGAAGCGATTACGCGCGCAACCGCTCTGCTTAAAACCTCTCTAGGCTGAACACAGCCTATTAGTCGGTGTAAAGGAGGACCTATGCCCCACAAGGGGTTAAAGGACCCAGAGAAAAAAAAACTACTTAAATACTTCTTACTGTGCTAAGGTATGTATATGCAGGGAACCTTGTGATGTAAAGGCAAAATACGCCACTTTTAATTTGGTATCAATTCCACGCTACTAGGTTGCTTCCATAAAAAATATTGAAAAGAAAACAATTCTCGAGTAGTCAGATGTTGCAATTTAATATTCACCCTGTAACTCCAAAACCATTAAGAGTGCCAAGAGTCCTCTTGCCCAACAATTTCTCGTTTGGCTTAATTAGTTTCGTCGCTTCCTTTAGTATTGGCCTCTCAAACGGCAACATGATTATTGTTGAGACTTGTGGTATGATTTGCTTATCTTGCTTATTGAATAATTTGGTTTAATTAAATAATTAATAAATATTTATAATTCAAAATTAATTTATGTGAATATCTGCTCCAAGCCGAATTTTCCCTCAAAATTCTGTATTTTGTGAACAAAAGAGTCGCAAATAAAACAAAAACAGTTCCGTGTAATTACCACTTGTACTTTTAAATTAATCCACCCTAATAATTTACCTGAAGCGTTCTCCCACGGTATTTACGTAGTACCAAGACGCAAATTTGGATTTCTGTTAGCATTTCAAGAAATTCATTAAAAGTTGCGGGTGTGCCTCTTATATCGCCTCCATTCTTAAGTGAAACTGTTTCCCTTCTTCATTAAAAATTAAACCCGAGGGTGTGCTATTGTAATGAATATTAAAAACTCTTAAACATGTTAGCCTTAGGGCAGTTACTTTGCAAGAACAATCTTTTATGGGCGCCATTTTTTTAAGTTAATCTAACGAAAGGAATTCGTTTCCATCTTGTTTGTAAAATACTTGTAAACGCAAAACAAACTCAATTGGAAGTTTCTCTTAGTCAGATTCTTGCTTTTTGCCAGAGATCCTGGTATAATTGTGCTATGTCCTGACTATGTCAGTACCAATGCTAAAAGATGAGGAAAATTTAGTTTATTCTTTTCACAACTTTTATTTTACTGAATTGAACTGGGAATTTCGTGTTATCTTGGGAAAACTTTTTCGTCACTCTTTCACGTATACCTAAATGGAATGTTCTGGAAAAGTTTTTTAACTTTTCAACATTTTATTGTGACCATCATAATTTAGTTTTCTATTTTTCTATTTAATAATAGAAACGTAGAACGTATCAATTCGAAAAAAATCCCTTCTTCTACGTAACAAATACGAACTACTTTCTATGACAGGTAAATCATATTTGGAATCGGCGAAATTGCAGAAAAACTCCCCAACTTACATATAGTCCTCTTACAAAGTTAGTTAGTTGGTTCGTTAGTCAAGCTGTTTGCTGCTAAATACAGCAATTCCACTCGGAGGCGAATTAGGCCCATTTGAATGCCCTTTATATAAAACCAATATGGTTGGACCTTAAACCTCCCAGATCTTTCTAAAAACCTCCGCTAGGTCGTTCAAGGTATCGAAGAACATTGCTCTCAGACAAGCAAGTCTTCAAGCGTTCTTGTAAAGCTGGACATTTGCAGATCAGGTGCGTTATGAATTCAATTTCTTCATCATCTCTACAGCTTTCTATAGAAGCTTCATTCGATGGCACGATGAGCCTAGCGGCCATGACTCAAATTGGGCAATGGCAAGTTAGGACACCAACGAGTGTTCAAATACGTCTTCTGTCGAAAGGAAGAAGGTTCGAAGTTCTTTTAAAGGTTATCTTCGGCCACAGACTACGTGTTGTGAGACAGTTCCGAAGTCAACTTTCAATTTGATTTTTTACCATATGCCAACATGTGCTGGAATCCAACAGAGCTGAACCGTACGATGTAAGATAGCTCCTAGTGCCCTGATACAGTCTCTAACACATTTCAAATTTATCAAATTGGAGTTCAACGCTTTTAGCGCTACTTCATTGTCCACGCAAATTGTGTTTTCTTTCCCTGATATTCTATTTTGCTTGGACAGCGAGTGCAGCTTCCATTATATCGTATATTTCTGCTTGGAATACGCTGCATTCATTTCTGAGTCTATAAGACTTTTCTATTTGCAGCACTTTTGAGAAGACTCCAGTTCCAATGCCCTTTTCTGTTTTTGATCTGTCTGTGAAGATGGATGTTCCCATAATAATCTTATTAGAGTGCTTCCAGTCTTCCATCCTAGAAATGAAAACAGAAAAGGGTTTTACAGTCGTACTGTGGTTTCATATAATCAGTTGTGGGGTGTAGCCCACTTTGATCGAATAGGTCTCTTACACATTGGTTATTGATGACTTTATTTTATATAGAATTAACCCTTCTAACTCAGAAGGCGCCCTTCTCAGGCAGGAGCTTAGAATCAGTTCATCTATTCACCAGAATATAGAATATATTGAGGTGGATGAGGCTCCCAAGCCAACATGCAAAAAAAAATAATCAAAACTAGACTAAGCACAACATAACAATCAGGAGTGCACAGAGAACAGAGATCGTTTCAGTGAATCTTTAGTAAGGGTTATGTCAAAAAAAGGGCACACATTCACGACTCTGCACATGCGATTTATGGGCTCGTGCATATCATAGTTAGACCGGGAGTGAACGACATGTAGTAAAGGTAATCTCCTAAAGCTATTCGGGGTATGTCTATAAGAAACCTTTCCTGCGAGGGCACGAGAATTTTTGCTCGAGTACAAAAGCTGATGAATAAAGACCAGGTCAGCAACTCTGCGCCGATTTTTAGACATGCCGGATTGCCGATTCTTCTCTCTTATTCCGCCCTCCTAAGGTTACCATGATTGCAGCAAATAGTATCACTTATTGTATGTCAGACCTCCTTTTTCCAGAAATTTCTTATTTGTGACAAAGTAGTCATGGATTATGATATAGATATCTTCGATAACAGCTATTGAAACAACAACAGCTGAAAAATTACATTTGGAAAACTGAATCGGCATTTTAATCACGGCTCAAAATTCCCTCTCCAACGTGATTCTGTTGTCCTTGGATTGTTCTTTGAGTGCGTTGAGGCAGTCCCTAATAATTCTAGACTCAAAGGCATTTGACCCTAAAACCTTGGGCGCCGCTTGACTGTCTGAAATTATATATCTTTTGACATCGCGTATTCCTCCTTGGTTAATTTCACGTTCGCAGAGTTCAATGGCGTGTACGTACCTCTGCTTAAAAAATGGTTAGTGCAGATCTGAGCGACTTGTATAGCCTTAGTATAGGTCTATAGACTCCGATGCCCGTTCTGTCATCCATCTTGGAACCATCTGTGTACCAAACCAGAGATCCCATTTCAAAGATGTGGCTGTTGTTAAGCCAGTATTCTCTACTTTCAAAGATGAACTTCAATAGTGTATCAAAATTGTGCCTTTTCGGCATGGCATCTTAGATTGATTTGATTACAGGATCATCCTCGAATTCCTCAAGAATTATCATGTGACCAGTCACCACACCACAAACTGGTCGCCCTCCACCCTTTGATATAAAGGCCACCCTCACCTATACCATAGTTTAGGGATATACTTAGCTAAGCTGATAGCTTTTAATAAGTGTTGGCAACAGATCATCTATACCCTGCTGCAAGAGAGCTGGAACGCTACCGAAGCCACCGCGAGCTTTAAAGGAGTTAGCTGCGAAGATTTTCCAAAATTTGCTCCTCAGTTGACGTGTTGATTCACAGAACGTGCTGGTTGATGAGTTGCTGTGAGTTCTTCGATTTCTAAACACTCAAGTAAATGTGTTTCCAAGAGTACTTTTAATGTTTAATAATCTGAATCGATAGTATAGGCTCAATCAGTCATCTGGAGGCGGCTGATACCATCGAAGTAATCTTGGGGGAGAACTTGTTAGAGAAGTAATATTACAGGTAGATCATTGATCCCCTCACAGAATTTCATTCAGGTTTTCCTCTTAGTTCTTTGTTGTATTTTTCCTTTCCTCCTTACTTCTTTGTTGTATTCTTTCAGGACCTGCTTGTATTCATTCCAGGTACCTGTGCGCTTGGCTTTATTAAAGAGCTTTATTGCTTTAAGTTTGCTTAGCGTCCTGTTCCACCAAGGCACATCTCTGGCAACCTCTCTGTGTCTATCAGGATTACTATTTAACTATTTTCGGAGCTGTAGACGATCATGTTTTGTTGCTGGTTTAAGGCAATTTCTAATGTCCTCTTGAGATTCTAGCAGAGCGTCATCGAGTTCTTGTACGTTAGTCCTGATGTTCTTCCGATAGGTTACCCAAGTCATAAGCTTAGGAATCCTGACCCACTCCAGCTCCACATCAAATCTTATGTGTTTACGATCTGATAGGGAGAGCTAATCAGACACGTGGCAGTTGATTATGTTCTTCTGCAAGTTTGGGCTGAACAGCCAGTACTCCTTTGCGAACAATGTTAGTAAAGGTTGGTTTATTACCCTCATTTCATATTTCAATGTGATTATTTATGAAATTGTCTAACAGGTACTTTCTAAGTTGTGTGGTGGTAATGATTTTTTTTTTGCATTACTCCCATTGGAGGTGGTAGTTGTTCCGAGTCTCCGGGGAATTAAGCTAAACCAATAACTACCTCTTGTTTTCCCCTTGTAAGTCAACACGTCTACTGTGGTCCCTACTAATTAGCTCTGGAATGGGAAGAAAGTTAATCGCTGGCTAAAACATTAAGGCAGCACAAGGAGCTTCGTGCTTGCTATCGTAGATCAATTTACCCTTCTAAGGCTTCTATGGACCTACAGTTTTTAAATTAAAAGCCACATCCAATCCCTTCAGCATGAATCTCCTGCTAAGCACGTCAGACGCAACTTTTACACAATCGAGATTGTTCTTCCTCCAGATAAATCTCCATCATGTAAAAGCTGGTTTCGAGTGGATCTACCGTATCGGCCGCCCTTTAGAGATTGTGACGGCTCTTTACTGTCAGATCTATTCGTCTTGGGTTTTGGACGGCCTGTCTGTTTTTATATAATGCAGTTGATTATTCTCATCTTTACCAGCACATTTTCTGTAAACTAGTTAGGACTTTCTAAGTACCTAGGATCTTCCAAACAAATTCTGTAATAGGTACATGCATCTGCATCTCTTAGATCTCAAAACGAGAATTTAACGTCAAAATGACAGATAACTTTAAGTCATTAAAAGTTTTAGTCACATGCAATTTAAATTTACACCTGTCCTGACTAAATCTCCTGCACCGGATTAAATTAATTGCCAAAAAATTGCTCCCATCACCGTTTTATTTCATCCCAAATAAAGACTGGCAAAAAGGAGCAAAACACTTCAAATTAAAGATAATTGAGAGTCCTTGTAAAGTTCAAGCCCGGGTAACACTTAATACTATCTCTTCACCAACTTTTAATTGCAATAGAATACCAAAACTTCTTAGCTGCTTGTTATACCATGTACCAAACCGCAACGATATCAACTGTCTGTTCTGTTTGTCGAAATTTGCAGCCATCTTTGCTAATTGTCTAAGCAGCACTTCAAACTTCGCAATGATAGTAAAGAGGGAGAACAATCTTAATTAGGGTGATGATTACGTCTTTTGACTCATACAAAATATCAAATCCATCCGTACTATGGATTCTGTCAGATAACGATGGAAAATCCCAATTTCTATTTAATGAGCACTGAGAACTCGATCACATCATCTGTTCTTGAATTCGTGGTATTAGACAGACTGAGAATACATCAAAGCCCTTTAATTTTTAATTTGATGGCTGCCATTAAAGTAGACGAGAGAGTCAAGGTTATCATCAAACAAACGAATGTGGTTATGCTTTGGGTGTATTTCCATCGAAGTCCTTCATTTGAACATTGGCTGTTGTTTAAGGGTAAATAGCACTCGGCCCTCAATTTCAACTTAAACCTATTTAAACTTTTCTCCTTTTCAAGAATGTATTATTTCGCGTTATAAAAGTCTGAAATGAAGCCAGCAACATTTATAAACAGGAAAAGTCCTGAAAAGCATGCACGACGTACGGAGATAGAAAAAATAACGTGTAGACTTTTGAACGGTTTCGAAGCTTTTCAAGTGTGTGTCAATATTTGGACAAGCATACGAGAATGTAAACACACATCTACGTCTTCTATAGATTAAAATCGTTTTCAACAGAAAATTGAGTGAGACCAGTGGGATGATTTTAAGAAGAACCCAACATAGAAGAACCTCAACGTTGTGGTTCTTAACTTATTGAGTGGAATAAACCTCAAGATTGCTCAATAAAATTCTTGTCTCGTTAATGTACACATCTATTTATGTGTTTGTGTTCGGGATATAATCCTATTTCCACCCTCAGCTGTACAAGGCCGACTAAATTATAATTTGAAAAATAGGTATATTGAAACATTCGCATTAAAACCTTTTCACTTTGCGGTTCAAAGGGGATTTGATCTTTGTAAGTACTTTTCTCTTTCATCGAAGGTTACGAAGTATTATAAAGGGAAAAACAAAAAAACCACCAACAACCACACCTTCAAAATCATTTCTGCTCTTGTTCTAGGTTTTAAATGTGTAAAGAATTGTATTCTTTAGCTGACAGAAAAGCAAAGCCTCCATATCAATTGAATATTATTCAATCAGAAATGTTACAAAGCTTAAAAAATTTTAATCTATGAGATTACAAAATTTAAGGTTACAAATATTTTCTTTCATTCCTTGTATTTTGCACTGTTTTTAAGATTATTTTTATGGTGTTGTCACTTAATTTAGTAGGGAAAGAGATATGTTCCATACATCAGCCCATGATAAAAAAAGTGGTATTATTGATTAGACTACTGCGGTATTGAGGGAGACCTCTACCTTGGTCGGTTTGAAAAAAAAATCGATTTTTTATTGTATATTCTTAAACTATGTCTAATAGAGATGGGAATCGAAAACAAAATTATCGATACTTAGTATTTCAATGTATCGCCGTATGTATACCGGAGTATCGTTAAATTATATCGATACTTGAAAGTATCGATATTCAAATGATTACATTTATAGAATTTTATTTGTTTTATACAAATTAATGTAGAATATGAAATTATTAAATAATACTTTGGATTCAGATTTCATGTTGGAAAATATTGTGTGATTGCATTAGTTCATGACCGATTTGTGATGGAGGAATATAATGCCTTCTCGATTTTGCCAACACTTGACGTTTTTCTTGACTAACCACATCGACTTTCGTTAACTGCTCACAGTACTTGGTTGCTATGACTATTTCGCCGCGTGAGAGTAGCTTGTAATAAATAGTTCCTTTGGAATCCCACCTTCATTGAGTACAAACCAGAACTTTCCACTTTTGCCTGCTTTTTCCAGGTCCTTTCTTACTTTACGTTGTCGTATAAAATCTATTTTTGATCGCCTGTTGCTGTGTAACTCGTGCAAGGAGAGAAACGACCACATTCATGCGGTTCAGCTTATTGAATTCGGAGATACGTCTCCAATGTATCAAACTTGGATATGTATTCTTTTTTAAATGACGAACTCACACCATAGGGCGTTTATTTTTTTTTGCCTCGTCGTAAATTCGCAGGTAGCACTCACAATAGAGCTACTATCAGCAACCAAAAAACTAAGTACGCTTTCCCTTTACTATCAAAATATAAGGGGACAAAGAACAAGGACAAGCTAATTATTTCAGGCTTCTCTTGCCTGTTGTTACGACGTCATCGCTCTGACCGAAACCTGGCTTCGTCACGGTTTTAATAACGCAGAAGTTTTTGACGAGTCCTTGCAAATTCTTCGTAGGGATAGATACTCTGACTCCATGGCTCGTGGTGGCGGTGTGTTGATTGCTTGCAAATTGCATTTAGATTGCAATTTGGTTGATATAGCTACTTTTTCCGAAACGCTCGCAATCGAACTCTTAGCTCTTAAGATCTCTCTGGTAAAGATGAACATTTTCCGGCTCTGTTGTTGTATCCCCCCAAACTTGATAAACTATGTTGATGCATACGGTCGAAGTCTTTTTTTTTAATTGTTATTGCGTAGATTTTATTAATAATCTGACGAACACGGAGGACGAAATCATCCTTCTTGGTGACTTTAATTTACCCAATGTTCAGTGGGTATTCAACGCTGATAACGACGACTACCTTCTTTAAAATTGTCTTACTGCCAAAGACTCCCATTTTCTTGACGCCATCTCCTCCTCTGATTTACACCAAATGAGTGATGTAAGGAACTCTAATGGAAGGCAGTTAGATCTTATCTTTTCTTCTGATTCGAGTAATACTATAGTCGAATCGGCTTCTCGTAACTTATCTCCTATCGACAGTTTACATCCGCCCATTTTCATTTCTTTCTGCTACGATGGCTCTAATTCTGGTGATCCCAACTTAGATCAGTTCGTTTTTGACTTTAAAATGGCGAACTTCTCTGATCTTCCAGATAGGATCCTCTTAATCGATTTCCCATCTCTATTTTATTATAAAGATATCGACGAATGCGTACCCGGATTTACGATCTGTTTAACTCATATATACCACTGTCGAGATCATCCTGCTGCAATCCACCGTGGGGGATCATAAGTCGAAAACGATGCGGCATAAAACAAAATGAGAATATATTTTATAATGACACCGCACCTGGCCTAGTAACCCGACTTTAAAATTGCGATCCCCCCCCCCTTCGACCCCTTTTTCAATAAAAATAAAAATATTTTTTAAATTCTTTCATATGCAGTAAAGGTAAGCAAGAATCATTTAAAACTATCGACTTGCGATAGAATATTTCTTTTGTAGCGGGAGAGTTGAAAATTTTCCGAAAGTCCGCGGTAAAAGCTGTATTTAAAAAATAATCTTAGGTCGACTTTTATACTTCGATTTGTTATTCTATACATATAAAAGCATCGAACTATGTAAGAAAAAATAATTTTTTTTTTAAATTATCACACTAGTATAGTCCCTTAAGGACATTGATTTGATTTTATAGCATTTTCTTATTTTAAGTACAAAATGCCAAGGACTTGCAAAAATTCTGAAAACTTGTTTTGCTACACTTGTGATGAATTTACTGTGAAATCTTTAGGAACTGCAATAACTGCTCTGGTGAAAGGACTTATAAGCTGGGTTTCCTATCGATGAAAGAGCCAAGATCGGCTCCCAAAAATATGTTGCAACATTTGCTTAAGAACTTTAAGAGGTTGGCGCGAAGGATGTTATAAGTTCATGCCATTTGCAATGCCCATGATTAGGGGTCAACCACATAACCATGAAAAGGATTGTTAATTTTATATGACTATGGCACAGGGATTTACGAAAAAAAATAAAAATATCCGAACATTTCGTCTGCGGGAAGATCAGATTCTCGAAGCGATGATGCTTTACCTATTGCATTCTAACAGCGACGAAATGATGGATGTTGAAAACGCTCATTCTTAACAGACTCCATGGAGTAACTCTACTCCTTTATCTTTGTATACAAGACCATCAATAGAACCACATCCTTTTAAGCAATCTGATTTGAATGATCTTGTTTGAAATTTAGTCAAATCGAAGGATCAATTTCTAGATTAAGGTTAAAATAATGAAATTTGTAAGACAAAATTACGAGAGTATCATATTTTCGTAACAGACAAGAAGACTTTATGAGTTACTTTACCAAGGACGGCGATTTGGTGTTTTGTAATAATGCAGAAGGACTTCTTCAAACACTGAATTTTGCTGAAAGATCTGAGGAATGGCGACCTTTTATTTATTCGTCCATAAAACCTGTTTTTCTCCACAATGACAATAAATATCCTTCAGTCTCCTCGCACTTGTTGAACTATGCACTTGTGCAACCATAAAAATATGAAGCAGTTATTGAAAAAAATTAAATATTCACAGTAGTACTCATGGAGCATTTGTGCTGATCTAAAAGTTATAGCAATATTAACTGGACTGTTAGGAGGATACACCAATTTTTTTTTGCTTTTTATGCATATGGGATAGTCGGGCAAGAGATGAACACTACGTAGAAAAAAACTGGCCACCAAGTATGAGTTTGACCACAGGAGTCAAAAATGTATAATAAATGAAGAACCTTTATTTCAAATAAAAAAAAATTTTCTACCATTACTCCACATAAGGCTGGGTCTGATTAAAACTTTTGTGAAGGCAATGAAGGCTTTCAATATCTTAAAAAAAATGTATTACCATATTTCCATGCATATAGTAGTAAAGAGAAAAAAAGTTTTTCCCGCAGACCAGTGTAACTGGTCAACAAATTTGTAACTTTTTTTTGTCACATGAAAACTTATATCAAATTTTGAATATACTAGGGCAACCAAACAATAATATATCAATGAAAAAAAATGTACACATCAGGTTTTCTTGTGACATCAAAACATATATTTTCGTAAAAAGTGCAAAAATCAGCCACACTTACAGAATTATTTCCTAATATCCAATAAGTACTTACGATTTTCTTGAATATTTGGCTTTTGGTAGGTTCCTTGTAAGGCTCCAACACTAGTCTGCTAGCATTCCTGGACTTCATTTCCCTTTATAGCGCTTCTCCATTAAGGAAATGTCCTGATGGAACCTCTCACCTTGTTCGTCACTCACAGCACCCAAAATTTGCCGGAAAGAAATCCAGATGAGAGTCCAGCATATGTATTTTTAAGGACATATTACCGTCCCAAAGCTTAATATGATATTATAAGTTCATTTATTAAATCTTTGTAATTTTCCGCTTTATGGCATAGCTTTTACAAAATTTTTTATCAGTCAAGCTTTATGTGCAACCGTGGTAAAAGTATGTCATCAGGGTTCACTAAAGGATCACTTTTAACATTTTTATGGCCTGGAGCTAGTGATTCACGCTTGGGCCACACTTTCTTTGCATAGTGACTTTTTCTGTCTCTATTGTCCCATTCACAAATAAAACAGCAAAATTGAACAGTCGCCAGTGACTTTTAATAAATTCATCACAACAGGAACGTTATTACAATAGAATAAATCATCAATCACCTGCTTTAGAAAAGTAATGTTTTATTTCATCGTCACGATGTCGAAAATAAGAAATCTTCGTATTAGGAGATAGTAAATTCCAGTCTTTTAATCTAGACCCCAAAAGCTCAGCCTGTTTTTTAGCCAGATTCAAATCACGTACTAAATCGTTTAAATCACGTTGTGTCAGTAAGTGCGGTTTTTTGAAGTTGGCGGTTCATAAATTGAGTCACTATCAGATACCTTATCTTGCTGCCTAAGAAAAAATTCCGGACTAGAATCCTAACTTTTCGATCGATTTGGAGGCGTCGGCACAGGCAGTTCGGCACTATGTAGGATGGGTCTGTTGACCGAAGACAAGTTTGGATACTGGATAGTGTGTTTGGATTTGGTAGTAATGCCTTTTGTTTGAGTCAAACAAAAATAAAAATCACTTACATGATCCTTTGGTTCCGTCCAAATCATTGGTATAGCAAACGGGAAATGTCTAGATTGTTGTTTAGCCCAACCTAGTAAGAGTCTCACACACGTTACACAACATTAATGTGGAACCCAGGGTTTGTCTTGATTCCTCACAGGAAAACCAAAATAGTCTAAATAGCACTGTTCAATTAGTGATGTGAAATTTCGACGCTGAGATGTAAAAGTTAATTGTCCACACACATAACAAAAACTTTCCGGGTTGTTCAAACACTTTCGTGGCATATTTATGATCTAACTAACGTAAATAAAATGTAATTTAGCAAACACAATAGTTACACAGTCGACTAAATGCAGTTATTTAAACAAAGAAACGTATGGGGCATTTCAACCAACAATTTTGAAAAAGTTATGTATGACCTGCTTCAAAGGTAATTAATCATATTAAGAAACTTATATAAAACTAAGTAAAATAGTGATTCTTATAGAAAATTGCATGCTCTTCACAGTCGTGGTATCGAATTCGAAATTGGATTTTTTTTTCATGTAAAAAATCCAAAATTAATATTTAAAATTAAATTTTGACAAACTTCGACATTTTAAATTTTTTTTAAACAGCTCAAAAATAACTTAAAATGCATAGTAAATGCCTGTTCAGTTTCATAATGGGATCTGCATTCGAACACAGTGCAGCGCATAGTCGGCGTTTGGCCAGTGCGATAGTTTTGTATGGAAACATGAAAAAATGTAAGTTTAAATTCTCTATCTCCGATACGAATGCAGATCCCATTCTAAGATTTTTCAAATATGAACAAAATTCAGAACCTCAAAATTTTTTTCGCTGTCCGCTTCGCGTAAATGCCCCGTATATGAGGTCAGAAATGAATATGTAGCTGTCACAAGAAAACTGGATGTGATAGAAACAAAACTGTTATATATCGTTAATGAGGGTACACCAACATAAACAAAAATCATAGCAAAGTTCGTGTGACAAAAACAGTGTTGACCAGTGAGCTAATGAAAATTAAATGAAAATTAAATATTTCAAACAAAAAATTGTATTGTTTATACCCAAATATTTGTCCAGAGAATTATGATACAAGGTATTGTCTGCGAGAAAGTATTTACTAAAAATTATTAAAGTCTGAATTAAAAGGAAATCTGGTTTATTTTATTATATTTATTTTTAATTATATTTGTACAATTATAATTTAGATAACAACAAAAGAATAAGTTTGCTTTAAATAATATTCTTTAATGTAACTTAATTTATTAAAATTTTACAAAATTTTTCTCATTTCAGCAATAATAGTTACAACACCAATAAACGAGGATGCTACATTGCAAATTCTAAACAGCCTGGAAGGACTAAATTACACGAAAATTCTCCTAATTGACATCGTATCTGCATCATTCTATCCTAAAAGCAAATTGTATAACGCAATTTCTAACCTGGATCCAACCTCGAAAATACTGGCAAATCTCCTCATCCTCACTGTTCTAAGTGACAAGTACAGATTCTTCCTCAATACTGCCTTCCATGAAAAAGGAATGGAATTCGTAAAGAACTTCAGGGAAACAAAGCAATTGTCCCAAACACAGGATACCATAGATGTCATAGCCTCCCTGGAATACCTACAAATTCAATACAAGTGCCAAATTTTAGATATTAATCCAAGTGGGAACATAAATCATTGGTGCTATAAAGCAGAGAATAGCATTCGAAGTTGTTCCGTTCTCAACGAAGCCCAAGCTCGAGATCTAAGCTCGAAAATTCGGAGAATTTGCACTTCCGGTGAAATTTCAAGGGACAATGTCAGCTTTATAAATTCATTGGAAAGTGATAGTTTCCTGAATGAATTTTTTCACCTTTTCGATTTCATAGTGTCCAATCTAATGACGACTGAATCTTCTGCAAGCGCGCCAAAGTATGATTTTCTTGTTTTAGACGTCCAGAGGAATACAAATAGAAGCAACAGTTTCACATGGCGCCCCTTTTTAATTCTGGAACAAAGCGAAATTAATTTTAAACTATATACGTCGCACCCCATCCTTCCGGGATACAATGATTGGCTCTTGGACGGAACTACTTCTCTCCGCCATTGTGGAACAATTTGTTGGACTGCAATCGCTTTTTCTGTGATTATTTTGCTCTGCGTCATTGTCGCCAGTGCTGCTGCTGGAATCGCTGTGAGGTAAGTACAAGTTAGTTGCATTCTGCTTAATTAAAATGGTTTTTCTGAATCGTGATCGGAAATTATCGGACTTAGGAAATTTTCGAATAGATAATTTTAACGGAGCCCTAAAATAGCATTTTCATTTGAACAACCATTGTAAAAAAGGACACGTTGATTTGATTTTGATTATTTTGAAATTAATTTTAACAAATAAATTTAATACCTTTTTGTCACAAATTTGAGGTCAAAAAAGATAATATATTTTGATGTGAAAAAATTCAAAACAATTTTTTCGGTGCGTTTTCTATCAATTTAAAGACAAATTGTTGAAGCTGTTTTGGCACCTCAAAATTTATTTATTAAATTGTTAGCAATGTATTTTGTCGTATAAGTCGTCAGTGAAGTAAGTGAAGATAAGTCGGCCTTTCAACCCGGATGTCACAGGTTCGAATCCCACCGGCGGCGCCCCATGGTTTTGTTCTGATTATAATAAAAACACCATTGGGGGTTTCAGTAAACATTCCGCTAGCTCGAAATCCATTTTATAAATTGCAGGTCTACTTGCAATCGTTCTCTCGATTCGAAAAGAAGTTGTATTAAGATCGTAGCAGTCACTCTTTGATGAATTTTTAAATAAATAAATTTCCCCATCATCCCCCAGGGAGGATTTATCTGGTACACAGACGGAAAATCGACGAGGTGTGAGAGTGGTTTTATGAGCAAGTCTTCCAAATTCAACGCGACATTGCCACTAGATAAACTTGGCACTGTTTTCTAAGTCATATCAATAGGCTCTGGATGAACTGTGAATAAAAAATCCAGTAAACTTGACTTTGAGCTGGCGTGCGGGATTTCGACCTACATCACTAAAAGTGCTATACTCAATTAGACGTCTTCTGGAGATGCTGTATGCGCCAAGCTCGTTCTGAAGACTGAAGATGTGAGCTCTGAACTCTGACTTATAGATGACAGGCTCAGAGTAAAAGTGACCTATTTAAAAGGTTCGGGCAAAAATGGCTTAGAAAATGTTCCGCGCAAAAACGAATCGCGTGAGATTCCGGCAAAAAGGAATCGTAGAAAATTTCGGAGCAAAAAAGACTTACCTACTTAACTGCATTAACTTTGCATTACTTTTTGTAGTTAAATCGTTTTTGCTCGGAAATTTTTTACCATTCGTTTTTGCCCGGAATCTCACGCGATTCGTTTTTGCGCGGAAAATCTTCTAAGCCACTTTTGCCCGAACCTTATAAATAGGTCACTTTTATTCTCAGCCCGTCAGTTAAAACTTAATGTAGCCTTCAATTCTGCCACGCGTTTAATACATAATATTAGACGCTTTGACCATGTATCCGCTTACATCGGCTCAATTATTGGTTGTTCTGATATATATTGAGTTTCAACTACTTAACTTGTGTGCAACAATATTGAAAACGAGGCACCTAGGTATCTCTTTGATAAAGTTAACTTCAATCTCAAAGAACTTCCTTCTTTCACGTAGTTCTGATTGGTTAAGCTTACCATATTTTGATGAAATTTTCCATTTTTTTTATTATTATTATGTTATGTTTTTTCTCTAATATTTTCCATTCATTTTCCGATTAGTTATTGTAGAAAGGGGGGGGGGGGGAGTGGTCACATGTCAAAATGATAATATAAAATAAGTAATAATAAACGTAATAATCGAAAACGGGTAATATTGGTATTAAATCCATACTTCTCGGGGTTATAAAATGCAATGAATAATAACACTCTCGACGGAATTAAATAATTTGGTGATAAAACACACCTAGGGATGGGGGTAGGAAGAAGTTAATATGTACCAATAATCGAAAACGACCCAGGTTAACCTCGGAAACGGCTAAGCCGATTTCGATGCGATTTTCACCTTTCACGGGAAGGCTCAGTTTGTTTGATAGGCATAGCTTAGGCTCTTAACAGTACGTTGGAGGAGGAGATGAAGGGGTGTCATATAAAAACAGTCGAAAACGGCCGATATTGGTGTCCGATTTTAATGGTACTTTCACGGGAAGGTTCAGTATTTTCTTAGGCATAGTTTAGCCTACTACGGGGGTGTGACATAATCAAATACATAATCAAAGCGATCGATATTAATTTCCAATCCATACATTTCTGGGTCTGTAAAATGAATAATGGCACTACCGATGGCGTTCCGTATAGCGACATATAGTGGGAAGAAAGAGGAAAAAGTAATCGAAATCGACAGTTGTTAATGTTGAATTCATAGTTTTCATGATCACTGAGATGAACAGTCACATTGTAAATGTCGTTGGATACTACGGAGTTAAGACACATCTAGCACCCCTAGAAATAGGTGTTCAAAGGGGAGCGCTAACATGTTCAAATAATCGGAAACAGAAACTCACTTACCAAAAGTTCGAGCAACACCGGGTACACGCAGCTAGTTTGCTAATAAATCACTCCGTGCGGAGACTCCTCTTATATAGTAGACATTTTTGCAGCTTCAAATGAATTGCAAAAATAAGCCATTCGATTTCCCTAACTATTTTTACCCTAATTCCCTTCCGGCTATAACCACGCTAAGGCATCATAGGGTTCTCCCCTTAGGAGTAGCCCTTTAGTGGATTGGAAATACTTGCGCATGCCTGTATTTGGTTTGAGCATGGATGCATTTTTTAAATGGCTGTGAAGAGATTGAAGCCACTATAAGAAATCAATTCTATTTATGATGCAGCCAAAGCCCGGGCAATAAACTTATGATGCATTACATGCATGGCTATCGCAGGAAGGAAATTTAGGTTAAGGGAAAAGAGAAATTTTATTAGATTGGATTGCATTTTTATTGATTGCAATTACAAAATGAAAGAAGTACTCATAGGCAGGCCGAAGTTTGAACCTGTATCTCTATCATCTGCCAACCTCTGTCTCTTACGGATTTGCCGAACGAACATGAGCTCGAGGTCATCAAAGCATTCTTCAAGAATGAAAAATCTAAGAGTTCTCATAGCGTTATTACCCACGCACAAGCTTATCCAAAGATCATAAGATACTTCACCGGAATTGAAATATTTGGATGCAGCCCAGCTTCTTGCGAAAATTCTGTTAACGCTGTTAACAGAGTAGACCGATTGAATCGAATTTCGACTAGTACCTATCAACCGATTCAAGATAACGATTGCAAGTGAACCTAAAATTTAAGATGGATTCCAAACCATGTCAGTGCAACTCTTAATGGATTTTTTATCGTAATCTGTTTTCAGCAGTAAACAAGCATTGGTCACCGCCACACAGTGGCCGACATTACGGTTCCAGCCGGATAAAATTCTTATTTCTGTCAAATATTGAGATAAACCAACAAATGCAAATAAATGACCGGACCTTAAAAATTCAAGATGGCGGATTTAGTATGGCGGAGAATTTTTTTAAAAAACTCTCATTAAGGGACAAAAGTTATTTTTCGTGGGGTTTCAAGGGTGCTGATTAAAAATTCGATTTCGGATTTTGGAAACTCAAGATGGAAGATTTAATATAACTACAGTAACTGCAAAATTTATTCTAATTATATTTGCATGGCTGTGTGTATTATGTGCTCATTCTGTGAAATACACTCAAGGCTACTATTTCTACCCCTGAGCTTGGTCTGTGAACCCATCAACGGCTGATATATGGATTATCTATCAGATAGCCATCTTTACTTCTCATTTTGTTCTGAGGTTTTCGCGCCATATCGTGTTTTGACAACAGTGAAATTCATTTTTAAGCTGTGCAAAACTTGAGTCAAAAGTGTTTATATGTTTGCTGAAAAACCAAAATGTAAGTAATTTTGATTGCTTATAACATCGGTTTCAACGCACTCTATTTAAATTAGATCGCACCATTGCTCTAAGTGAACATACCAGCCGTTAAGTGAAAAAGTGGAGGTGGTCTGAAACCGACCGCAAAATGGTGGTCCGGAACCGACCCCCATTGTTTTGCACAGCAATGTTATAGGGAGTTTTTGACAGGCAAAAAGTGATTACAAATTATAGGTCTGTCCCCTAACTAGCACTAGTGATAACTCGTGCTCACTAAATGACACTGACAACTTTCAGTGCTCGCTATTTGAATTGTTAAATCGATTTCCTATTAAGCATTTTTTATCACTGAAAATTTTCTGAGTGCTATTGAGTGCTCCGTGTTATGAATTCTCAGTTGCATTGAATTGTTCGGTTGACATTTCTCATTCTTGGCACTGAAAAGCACTATGCGTTCCTCAACTCAGTGAAGTGTTATCCCCACCAACTAGTACTTTTAATCACTGCAATTTTTGTCACTGAAAGTCACGGATTCTGCGTAGAGCAGTAGCACCAAAGAAATTGGGATTGTGGCTTTGCGCAGCAACACCAGAAGGAGATGAAACATTCCATATAGGCAAATTGCATTTGGTATTTTCTTTTTTTTATATTGTTTTTATAGTTGCTCAGCGTTCCACAAGAAATTTCGTTCGAAAATGATCTTCTTCATGCGTCAGGTATTTATTTTGAATTGATATCGACACAAGCACGATCATTGGCCTACCAATATTCCAAAAAAATGTAAGTTGACTATCCACACTCTTGTGATCGTGACGAAATAGCCAGCTTGGAATGCTTTCGTAGTTTTATATCCCAACACCAAACGAAAATAACCAGTGCCAGCGCAGGCAAATCCGTTTGATATTCCGAATGAAATTGATGTTGTTTTGAGGAAGAAGAAGAATAACAAGAAGAGGAAGAGAATCAACAACAACAACGAGAAGAAAACATGCCATTGGGAACATCAAATCCACGCGCATCAACTTCATCCATAGATTCAACTCTCGAGCCATTTTCGCCTTATCCGAAGGCTTCGTCGCGCAGCCGCAGAAAGGAGAACCGATCGACAACCAGGCCGAACAGCAATTTTGCCGAACAAAAAAAAATATCACGAAATAATACAAACGAGAACAACAAAAAGAAAAACGCGAACAAAAACAGAAACAGAAAGAAAAAGCAACAAGAAGAGGACAAAGGAAAACAAAATTCGAAAGAAAAACAGCAAAAATAACAGAAGAATACGAAAAAAACCAATTGAGCCACAGGCTTCGAAAAGCGAACTCCAGAAGACTACTCCTGCAAGACTATTCGCACTTATTATGACACAGAAGAGTGACAAAGCTTAGACTACACCGATTGAAATTTTCGTTCATTATTTTATTCATTCATTTTTATTTTTTACAAAAAGCCTTAAAACGTATTTAAATAAATTCAAAAATCATTGCAGTTCATCCCAAATCTCAGTGTTTTACTTACAAATTACAAGAGAATTCTAAGTTTTGCTTTTTCTCGCGAGTCGCTGCAGAAAAAGAGGGGGGTTTCGGACCACCATTTTTGAGCACGTCGAAAACGTAGACTTTTACGCTTACCTCGATATCTCCCACTCAACGAGACCCATAAATCTCACCAATCGTCAGGAAATATGGAAAAATGATCCCTCTATAGAGTACAACTTTGAACTCAGCAAAAAAATTTATTTTTGGCTCCATTATGGCCTTTATCATTTATCGCCCCCCCCCCTGTAACGCACCGTAAAGTTTACTGTAACCCCCCCCCCCCCCCAAATGTTACGTAACACTCAGATGATTATTTTTACCTAAAAATTTCAATTCTGTTGCGCAAAATACCGTAATAAGAAGCAATGAAAATTAAACAAAATTTCAGCCCACCTTGGCTCTAATGTGTGGGCTTGAAATTCGTAAGTAATTCGTAGTTTAGGTGATTTTGCTTGACCGCAACGGTCGGACTGTTAGAGCCCAAGCTATGGACTCGTGGTACATGGCTGATTGTGCTTACTTGCCATACTTCTGTATACTCCGTGGCGCGACTCCTTTCGTATGTAAAAAAATATATATATGTAGTGTAGATACCATATAAACTGAGCCGTGAGTCCCCCCCCCTCCCTACCTTCCCATAACGCACCGTAACGTTTCACAAGACCCCCCTCCACCGTAACTGCGTTACGCAATACATGTACGGCCCCATAGTTACTTTTTTGTACATTTCTGAAAAAGCTACGATTAATTTTCACCCAGTTTAGCAACCTTCTTGTGGCACCCGTTACGTCATGAGCTCAGTGTCTAGTCGCGTTATATCCTTTTATCCTTCTTGTTTTAAACCAGGTATTTAAACATACGTTATACTTTTAAATTCATTGAGATTTGTATGAGATGCACGAAGTTCTAACATTGACTTTCGGCTGAGAAACAGGGCATTTGTAATCAATGTTCTAAGGTAGGTCTAGACACCAATAAACAAGGTTGCAAATATATAAAATGGAGATTTTTATTTCATATCCACGTGCCATAAAAAACTTGAAGGGCATTTTTTTACATATTGTATCCTTCATAAAAACGCTTCAATAAATATAACATGAGAGCTACCTGAAATGAAGCTGTTAGGGCAATATATGTATACCTCAATTTAAACAGAATCTTTGGGCAATACCGAAAAAAGTAAGCTAAGATGGGAAAATTTGTGTTCTCTGGACGTTAAACTGCTAGAGAAATATATATCATCCAAAGGTAGAAATCAGTTGGCCTTTACCTAAACAATTTTACCTTAAAGGTAAAGCACGTCCACGTAAATTAATTAAACCAACCGAAGCTACCGAGCTATCAAATAAATCCAGAGATCACGATTCGGATGCAGGCCAGAAACCATTTTGAAAGACAATCTTCCTTTAATGAAATTTCTACAGCCAAAAACTACATTAATTTTGCATCAATCTTCATTTGAACATTGAATTTGTGGGGAACCTTGTTGTGTCGGTCCAAATAATTCGTGAATTTATTAGTTCACCCTTTTTATGTATTTTGATCCTTTTTTAATTCGTTGTAAATGTGTGTCCGTGTTGGTTTCTGGTTTACCTACTCTTTTATATGTTTTTCAGAAACTACCTGCTGCGAAAGCGCCTTTCTAAGGGACCTAATAAAATTGTATTATCAGCCAGTGATTTTGTGTTTCCCGTCGATGCGAGAAGGGTAAGTTTGACTATATCCTTTGGAAAATTTTTATTTTCAATTTTTGCTCCCTGAAAAACCTGGATTTTATCTAAACCTTTTTAATCCTTTCAGAATATTTTTTTTCTTCTGCTTTTTACATGCACAAATGTTTTTGTTCACAGGTTGATGAAGGGATCGAAGCCATGCTCTGTTGTTGGCTCCAACAGCTACAGGAATTTGGGGGGCCTGAAGTTGATAAGCCCGATTTGCTAAAGGGATCAATTGGTTCTTTAAAGAACTTAGGATTAGCTGCCGTTGGAAAAAATAATTCCGGATCCGGAAGTCTAGCTAGACACAACAATACAAACTTTTTGGATATGCGTGCAAGATATAATGGTGATTTAGTTCAACTGAAAGAAATCGGCCTTAACGGATGTCCCGAGCTTAAGTCTAAAGCCATGGATTTGCTGGTAATGATGCATGGACTCAGGCACGAAAATATAAATCCCTTAATTGGTAAGAATTTTTATACAAATTGTCTGTTGGTAAAATGTTTAAAATAATCAGGTTCACTGAAGAGAGCTTAAAAAATTCGTCATACACCGGAGATCGTAATCTCCAATTTGCGCTTCTCTTTTTTAATTCAAATTTAATCCCAAATAAATCATTTTCTGTTCATATACCTTGTCAGGGCTTTAAAACTCGTGCACAGTACATTCATTTTAAAAATCAACATCAATTAGTTTTTAAATGTAGGATGAATTTATGACGTTCGCCCGGATATACAAGAGCGGAAATATCAAGACTAATTAGGTAAAAAAGACTCCGTAGAATCTAGAGCAATTATTTTAATGGCTAGACCTTAACTTCAAAAATAGCATTACCAGGTGCACTGTGTGGCAATTGCCATAAGGAAACTGTTGTTAAACCCTGACAGGTCAGGCTCAGGTGCTTAAGGCCAAAAGCAGTATACTTTTGTAATCGCTCTGTTCCCGTGGGTAAATTGGGTCTTTAGAGAAGTATACTTTTAGCAACGAAAGTTTACATCGTTGTGAAAGCAATTGCTGTAAGAAATGCTTTGGGTGAAATTAGCTCCGTATAAATTATGGAAGTAGGAAGAACTTGTTTTAACGAGCTTTCGTAATTGTTTTGGTAGCGATTTTTTTTCTCGCAGTAAATAATTAATACGACTTACAGATGGGTATTTTGGTATCAAGTTAGTAAGACTTCGTTGGCATTAAAGTCTTAATAATAATTCAAGTTTTAATTTTAATTCAGTTCAATTCAATTCAAGATTTTCCGTGTTGATTTACAAATCTACAGAAGACTTCGCAACAAATGAGTGGAATAATCAGTATTCAAACAAGCATGACACCTTTATTAATATTTTTAAAAGCTACCAACATAGATAATTTACAAAGAGTTGCATAACATTTGCACCAAACGGTCAATCAATCAATGTGATCAGGCCAACTTAGAGTTCTCTTAAAAATTACTTCCAGATTTCTGACGGTTTTTCCAAAAGTGATTGTGTCGTTTTTAAGTAAAATATTTGAAAAAGACGATTAGTCCAGCTCTGTTTTATCAACAATGAAGGAGTTCTGGAACATTGCTTATGGTGCAACAATGTATTTTCTCAAGGTCGTCATTCAATTTGCCAATAGCATCATCATCCAACAGTCCGGTCTTGATAAACATAGCTGTACGTCGTATATATACATGTGAAAATTGCATTGATTCAGTACCAACAACAGGTAAAATAATGTATGGGGCAATGAGTAGGGGGTCCAAGACAGATCCCTGCGGAATTCCAATTGGCACGGGCAGAAAATTAGATTAAATATTCCCGCAAGATAACCTCTGTCTGCGGATACGCAGGCACTACCAGATCATTTTGCATGCGAAGAAAAGAAGATTTAAATTTGAACGACGCTAATTAAGCAGGATATTCTGGTCTACCCTATCGTATGCCTTAGAGAAATTCAAAAAGATAATCAATGTTAGGTTATCATTATCTCCCTAGTAAAAATAAGATTTGCCCATTCCTAGGCGGAGGCATGCCAGGCATGCACGCACAGCATCAACACGCCTGAACGACAGGCACTTAAATGAAGCACGGCACGCCTGAGTAAAAATTATACTTCTTTTCACCTTATGAGTCATCGGCTGTTGGAAAAAATTTTAAGACCAGGTGGCCGATGAAAGTAAACGCGTGTCTATACGGGAGAGATTTTACATAACCCACGTGGTGAGACACCAGTCTCAAACGCAGTAATAGAAGGGTGCATGTGTAACGAGAGCGTGCATACCCATGTAGTGGGCGTATTTTTCAATTTGTGTGCCTGTAGCGGGAGCGGGCATAAAACTACTTGGCGCATATGTTTGTTTTGCGTGTCCGCGTGCTTGCTTTGAGCTTGAATATATCAACTTCATTATTTTTACTCGGGCAAAATTTACTTTTCCGTCGGCAACAACTTTTATAAAAGCGGCACAAAAAATATGCTGTGTTCTCATGACTACAAATCCGACAGTAAATTAAGTTAGGTTAGTTTAAAGTCGCTGCCATTCCGGGAGGGAGACGCACTTGACCCAAGGTGACGTACTGTGATACAATATTAGAGCTAGATTCTCAACCTTATTACATACCGACAAAAAACTATTTGGAGGAGCTGCTTATAAACAGAACTACATCCCTGACATCAGTAGAACCGAGTTCTGCTAACTACTTAAAAAGGAGTAGCCAATAGCGGCTCCTGTGGTTAGCTGAAGTCGGGCAGTTACAAAGAAAGTGAGGAATAGTTCCTTTTCTTCTTCATCTTAGCAACTTGTACAGAAGTCGTTCGAGGGCGTGCCAAGACTGTCAGCATGTCTGCCTATAAGAAAATGACCCGAAATAACAGCCGCGACAGCGCTTATAGTGTTACGCTTAAGCGAGATTAGCTCTCTTGACCCGCTTTAGGTCAAGGATCGACCAGATCTGCCGGGTGATTAGGCAAGTGTGTTTGCTTTATCATTTATCATTACAAGTCTTAAAAAATGCTTGTTTAATTTCAAGTTTGCATTTGGCTAGCGACTTACCAAACTGATGAGATATGGCCAAGTCTAGTAGAGTAATGTGACTCTAGCTGGCCCATCAGCTCTACAATTGCCCGTAATGTCATTTTTTGCCGGTACCCATATGAGACGTACGTTAAGGCACTCAACCTTGTCATTCAGAGTCGACTGGCATGTTTTGGGAATATAGAGGTCATGTAATAGCTGTAGCTTGAATATGTAAGATCTTTTCAAAGACCTTCGAAATAAAAGAAAGTGAGATCTAAGAGCTTTTAGAGATGTGTAGGATTTTGGACAATCGCCAAAGCATTGGGAAGGCAGACCTTAAAATTATATTATTATATTCTGACTTTTACTGACATTACAGCGCCTTGTATACATTAACATTTCTAAGTGAAGTAAAAGAGAAGTCTCCAAAGAAATCACCAAGTGAGTCGTCATCTAGAATACCTGGCAAGACATCATCGGATTCAGAGTTGGTATGGGGAGAGATGCCGATCTAAAGCGTCCTGATCATTATTAAGACAATTATGTCTGATCTTAGGTTAGGGTGACAGCCTCTTCAGGGGAGACACACTTAGGCCATAACGGGCCATCGCGATACGATATTGGTATTAGATTCCATTCTCCTAAAAAATTACCTAAAACCATTTAGACTCAAATAGGTCAGATATCAGCCGGTCTTAGTTACGCTAAATCGTCAAAATAGATGAATCCTAAATATCAACTCCTGCAGATGGCTAGAGCCGAATAGTTGCAGATAAGACGAGGGATGGATTAATCTTCCGTCTCATCTTGGCAACTCCTACAGAAGGCATTTGAGGGCGCGCCGAATCTGTAGATGTACCTGCCTATTAAATAATGACCGGTGGTAACAGCCACGCCAACGCTAATAATATTTCGCGAGCGAGAGAGCGGTCAAAAGACGCTTTAGGTCTAAGTTTCGACAAATCTGCCGGGTGATCAGGAGGCAGGCATCATTTTTCTTTAGTAGTCCTAGTAGTAAACTGAATTTCCATCTAGCATCTAACTAGCAGCTTACAAACCTGGTCAGTTATATCCAAGTCTGGTAGAGTCGTTCTTGTTCTCCCTAACTCATCAGCTTTACATCTGGAATATCGCTATATACCGGTTCGAATGCTCGAATGCAATGTGTACGGCACTCTCTCATATCATTCAAAGCTTAGCGACATATTTTGGTCACTAATGCTCCCATGAGAGATTTAACTTGAATGTCTGTGAAGGTACAGATGTCACCTTGCGGCATTGCTCTGTCTTCCAGACATTCTAATGCTACCTTCATACCCATAATTTCTGTCTGGAAAACACTGCATAAGTCTGGCACAGGAAAAGAATCGTTTGTTGTAGGTTGGGATATACATTATGAATCTTCGACCTATTTTGCATATGCCGTGATTATCTGGTGTCCTAAAGCATACCAGAAAACTGTGTAAAAGGATGGGTTCAGAGGATCTCATGGGTTCAGAGAATGTGTTTCGATCCCGGATCCCGGATGCACCAGGTTCAAGAACCACCAGCGGTAATCCATAGATTCAGATTATGATAAAAAGTCTACAGGAGTTACAGTTGATTAAATCGGTAGTTGGTTGGAATCTACCTTAAATTGTAGGTCCACTTGTAATCGTTGTTTCGAATTAGGTGAAGTTCTCCCCCCCCCTTATACCTTACAGGACCTAGAGACAGATGTTGAGGTAATCGAAAGGGTTCACGAAACTTTAACTGGTTGGAATAGCGAAAATCTTTTCAGACAAACTGTATCTATTCTCTATGTAAGTTTGGGAAGATGCACTTCGGTATACCAGTCCAGGATGTTAGCGCTGACATATTTATTAAATGTCTCATTGTATTAGACAATAAAGCAGTGGTGCAGCACATGAATCAGATGAGGATTGGAAAATCTTTTGCGATAAACTGTTTCTAAAAACCTTAGTAGATGCACGTCCTTAAACGAAGGAGCCCTATGTTTCAGTTAAAGAACACAAAGATATCGAAAAAACGAAAGGTCGGACAGACTGGCGATACAGAAAGCAGCAGTATAGCTTCAGTTACTGTAAACATTCTGGAGATAGTATGGTAAAATACCAAATGGAGGAGAGGGTCATAGAAGAACACCAAATGCCATATTATAGGTTAATAACATAAAGACAGGCTAAAAACCTCTAATTAGAGGGTGCGAAAAATTCGGCTATCATCTAAAGCGGATAGGGTTTCTGACAAATGATACCTCGGACGTATACAGCAGCTACGGCAGAGAACATTTTAGCCACTGTCCGGCTATGGTAAAAAGGAAGGTAAGAGTCACAGATTCAAAATAATGAAATGAATCGACGTAAATTGTATGCTTTGGAGAAATCATTGATGAGCGAGGTTAGATGGTTAAGAGGAACAAAAAGGAGTCCTAAGGGAAAGGTACCTTTTCGATATCCCTCAAAACTTATCCTTCCAGATATCGTGATTGTGAGATCGACGAGTCTCTTACAGTTACCAATTTCTTTGCGGAATTCTTACAAACTGCCGTCCGCGATTCCTATTGTGATATTTCCACTTCTGATTTTACCCACTTGACGCAGCTTTCCGCAACTTCCTTTGAGTCCTGCTTTAGTATTTGATGATTTGACTTGTTGCTGAACATTTCTCTTATCTGTCGGATGGTTTCTCGGTTTTGGGTTCCGGCCTGTTTCCTGAACTTAAAAAGTCTTCTTTGTTGAATCCTCTCTATAAGAAAGGCAGTAAGGCTGATGTTTGTAATTACCGACCGATCGCTAGCCTGTACCAAGCTTCGAAGGTTTTCATATCCCTTCGATTTCATTGCAGGCATTTTATGTGATCTTTCCAACATAGCTTACTCAAGGTACAGATTTCAGCAAGGCTTCAGCAAGGTTAGGTTGTACGCAGCGTATCCCATTTAGAAGAGCTTGTTCCTATTAAATCCTTGTTAACTCGGGGATGCCTCAGGGTAGTATTCTTGGCCGGCTCCATTTTGTCTTGTATATCAATGATGTTTCGTTGGTAGGGTTAAGTCGAGACCAATTTTGGAATACGCTAGCACTATATTTGCTGTCTATTCTTGAACTATTGTTTTCCAACTTGAATTAATAATTACATTTACCATCATAACTAAACTCATTTCTTGGCAGGTTGGTTAAGTGACCCAAACCGAACCGCAATGGTCTTCGATTATTGTTCACGAGGATCACTTCAAGATGTTTTGATAATGGACGAAATCAAGTTGGATTGGTCATTTCGTCTTAGTCTCTTGACAGATCTAGTTCGTGGAATGCGTTACTTGCACTCATCACCTACCCGAGTACATGGTTGTTTAACATCAAGAAATTGCGTTGTAGATGCCAGATGGGTTCTAAAAATTACAGACTACGGGCTACTCACTTTCTACGAAGCACAAGGTATACTTTCTCCAACAAAAACGGCAAAGGAACTTTTATGGACTGCGCCAGAGCTTCTAAGAAATCCCAAAGGAAATAATAAGGGTGGAACGCAAATGGGAGATGTTTATTCCTTTGGAATTATAATGCAAGAAGTTGTGGTACGAGGGGAACCATATTGCATGCTTTCACTTTCACCGGAGGAAATTATTGCAAAAATTAAAAAGCCTCCACCTCTGATCAGGCCATCGGTATCCAAGGGAGCAGCGCCACCAGAAGCGATTAATATTATGCGGCAATGCTGGGCAGAAATGCCCGATATGAGACCTGATTTCAATTCGTAACGACTTTTAAAATTTCACATTATTTATTCCTATATGCATGTCTGCTTTTCCAGGGTATATGAGCGATTTAAGCTACTTAATCATGGTAGAAAAGTAAACTTTGTCGACACCATGTTCCAGATGTTGGAAAAGTATTCTAATAACTTAGAAGAACTGATAAGGGAACGAACTGAGCAGCTAGATATCGAAAGAAAAAAGACTGAGCAACTCCTGAATAGGATGCTTCCTAAGTAATTACGATTCCTCAAAATCCAACCAAAATGCAAATTAAACACTTTCATTTCAGTTCTGTAGCAGAAAAATTAAAAATGGGTTTGGGTGTGGATCCTGAGGAATTTTCGGATGTTACTATTTATTTCAGTGATATCGTTGGTTTTACAACGATTGCTGCACATTGCAGCCCTGTTCAAGTGGTGGATCTACTGAATGATCTTTACACCATATTCGACGCAACTATAAACGCTTATAATGTGTACAAGGTATTTATATAGAATAAATATTTGTCTACTATTGATTGACATTCACCCGAAAATTAAAGGTGGAAACAATAGGTGATGCTTACATGGTAGTAAGTGGTCTTCCGGTCAGAATACCTGATCATGCTGAACAAATAGCTACAATGGCATTGGATCTCCTCCATCAAAGTGGTCGCTTTCAAGTGAAACATTTACCTGATGTGCCACTTCAATTGAGAATTGGTCTGCATACAGGGCCGTGTTGTGCAGGTGTGGTTGGTCTAACTATGCCCAGGTATTGCCTATTTGGAGATACCGTCAATACAGCTTCTAGAATGGAATCGACTGGTACTTTTTGAAAGGAATTTTAAATTATAATTAATTTTAATATTTTGCAAAAAAAAAACTATTTTTAACTTATATTTAAAAAGGTTCCTCGTGGAGGATTCATATGTCTGAAATAACCCGTGATCGTCTGGACCAAGTAGGCGGATATCATATAGAACCTAGGGGGCCAATTGAGATCAAGGGGAAAGGAACTATGAACACTTTTTGGCTCTTGGGCAAGAAAGGATTCGATAAAATTCTACCAACTCCTCCACCAATTGGGTGAGTAATAACTACTACTTTCGTAACTTTTTGCAAACTTCTGAAATTTTCTTTTATTTCTTTAACTTTCAGAGAATCACATGGGTTTGTTACGTATATTTAAGTATATTAACATAGTAATGTTTACAAAACTTTCAATTAATAGATTGGACGAGTCTCTTATTCGAAATTCTATCATCACGAAGGCTGCTTCTAATAGATCACGAAATTGCAGCACCAATCCTTCCAGTCAGTCTTCATCGTTCGCAGGCGAATCAGTTGAAGTTAAAGTGGAAATAACACCACCATCTAATATTGAAATATCTACCCTGCTTACAAATTCCTACTCCTTAGACTCTAATACTACAAATCTCAATCCCAATATTAATCTCCTTGGAGAATTTTCCGCAAAAGCATCAGGTATTAGCTCGCAGCAGCGTAAGCTGTCAGAGCTTTCACCTGAAGGTCTTTTGAATCCTACAAATTTCAATCGCCTTAATCCTTCCGCTACAGGTGGCTCTTCATCACGACTGTACAAGAAAATTGAAGAAATGATGGACCTTAGTTCACCCTACAATCACTATAAGTGTCTAAGTCCCAGTGAAAATAATTTATCACAATTCTCGGATGGAAAGTATCTGTATGGAATCAGTAAACTCGATAACAAACCAGGCTCAACTCGGTTACTACGCAGGCAATTCAGCATGGACAAAGACGATGGATCGCAGCAGGCTCATCAGTTGCAGCCCAAGCAGACTTTGGATATTCCAGTTCTACAGGAAACGCGATGCAGCCCCAAGTGTCAGCTACCCCGATTGCATAAGCAGAATTCATCATCAATAGCTCAAGACTTGGAAAAAATTGAAGAGATTCCAATGTCTCCATCCCCATCGCAGCATCGCAGTAGCTTGGATAGCAGTCTGAATCGAAGTCCACCAACCGGACCGGGACCGGGAAATTCATCAAACCTGAAAACTAATCGCCCACAAGAAATCAAACTTAATGTTGAAGCTTTAATGTCTAGATAGGAAACAATTTAAGATGTAGTGCAACACTATCTCTACCTTCCTTTCGAAGGTTTATTCTAGGTTTATCAATATTCATTTAGTTACTTTCAGGTAATGTAGACATTTTTCACTTACATCAACTTCTGGTGTTGTACCTGTTAAGCGACTGAATTTTCTAAAATCGATAAAGTTGTGCTTTCGTTAAATAGAAAAAGTGGCTTGAAAGGTAGCTACGGATTCTTTCAGATTAATAGACAGCAAAACATGTTACTTTTTCATAATATTTATTCAACCATGCAAATCTTTAATGTAATCCAGAGTGGTCCTGCTCTGCTTGAATTGATTTCATTTATAGTATACATAAACCTCATAATAATCCTATCAACCTTGTAGCTATAGCAGGTAATTGTTGGGAAAAACATGCTTACCATTTTTATCCCATCGAATTAGAGCTTCCCATGTAAACACATGCTATAATGCTGCATAGAAGTAGAGTCTGCTAATTTTAACCGCTGCTCAGCTCAATGAAGCTTAATTTTTAGCAGGTAAACGAATATTTTATGCAAACTATAAATCAGCTTGTTATGTTAATTTGTGCTATATTGTTTTAAGGCTCAAAATTTAAACTTATTTAAGACGATGGATAGTTTGATGAACTAAAGTATTTGGGACTCCATTTTCAAGCCTCTGCAATCCTTAATAATTAAGCATTTGGGATAACTGAAGTAGAGGGACCACTCCCGAACTATTGCTCTTGCCAAGGCAATTTAACCTGCCTAAAAAGTGTGGCAAAATTTTACATGAACTACTCCTTAAGTCCTTAAACCCCAACTGCAGTGTCTATTGGCAGTTTCTATCAGAAAGTAGTGGTGTTGGCTATCATAAAGTCGATCAGACTCACATAGATCTAAGAAAGCTCCATTGTGTTACCACATCCGCGGAACCGCACGTGAATATCAGTATTCGGTTTATTTAGGACCAGCCACAACTGTTAATAAACCGGAGAAGATGCTTTAGCCCTCTGTTAGCAACCTCCAGTCTAGTCCACTGAGGCAGTACCCGCCTAACGACTTGTACCTTCACCTGGCCAGGCCCGGGTAGTCGTAAATACTGAACGCTTTCCAATTTTTTCTCGGCCATACAAAAATCGTTGGCGGGGATGCCTAAGCATTCTGAGACACTGACCAGTTATGACTGCCACAATATTTCGGAGATCGGTACGGCTTCTCTTTAGCAGGAAAACCGTTCTCTTAATGTCCCAAACTGGCCATCGTTGCCTTAACATACCGGATGTTGTCAAATTGCTCTACTTTCCTTAGCAAGCTGAATAGCCTTAAGGTCAACTTCTCTTTTCACTTAGCTTTACAGGCCGGATGATCGATCTGTCTATACAGGAACTGAGCGTCAGTTGAGAACCTTCCTCTGCAAACGTGTCAGCCGCATCATTGTCCTGTATCCCATTATAACCCGGGATCCAGTAGAGAGTGCATACCTCCTAAGCTCTGGAGACTATTGTGACACCTACGTACCAGGTGTAACCTTATTATGTTTGAGTCCAGCGCCCTTATTGCCGCTTGACCGTATATATAAACTCCTATGTTGCTACCATTAGGTAGATTTGGACGTGATAATAACAGCCTTGCAGCTCTCTCTCTATGACCAAAATATCTGCTTTAAAAACACTGCAGTAGTCCGGCAACCGATTCTGTCTACGTATGTTTAGGCAATCCGAGTACACCCCAGCTCCCAACACTTACTCCACTTCCAATCCATAAGTGAACACCGCTATATCTGCCATGGTGGCACCACCATCCTCCCCCCCCCCCCCCCCCCCCCCCTATCGACTGTGTCTGGGATTTTTATCGAGAAGAATTTTCCAAAACTAAGTATAGGGATATCGTAGTCGGTGTTCACCTGCAGATAGTCTACAGGATAGACCCTAGTTTCTGTAAAATGACCCTAGTTTCTGATAAATATATAATATGGGTAGTGGCGCCATCCGTATACACAGACAACCTTGGTTGCATTTAAGATTTTTGGTAATAATTAATTTCACAGATTTTAACAAAAAAATGACAATGGTAGGCTCCTTGATTGCCCTTTGTAATACCAAATTGGGGCTAGATTTCTGCCTCCATTAAAATATACCAGCAAATGCTTGAAGCTAATGATGAACCGACCTATGTCCCTGATATCACCATACCCGAGTTCAGATAAATCGCTGACGAGGAACAGCTTTTGACCGCCTGGCATTAAGATTTTCGTTCCCGACATAGCTGCTGATGCTGTATTAAAAGTATGTACTAATCTCCGCGCTGCTCTGGATGATAATATGTTAAGCGCCTAAGTTCGTCTTAATTTTTAAAAGCATTTGACAGTGTGGACTAAAATATCCTGCTTCAAAAACTCGACATAGATTATAAATTCAGTTTTGTAGCTGCAGCCTTGATTGAAAAATATATTTCTGGTCCATATCAGCAGGTCCAAGTCGATTATGTCCTCTCGAGTTCTCTGCCTGTGCGGTGTGGTGTGGTGATCCTCAGAGTTCAGTTCTTGGTCCTTTATTGTTTAGTCTTTTTATTAATGACCTACCTGAAGTAGTTAAGGACATCAGTGGAAATATCACAATATGTATGCTGATGATGTGCAGATATAACTAAGCAGGCCCATGCAGCTGTTAATAAACTTTAGGAGCTGCTTCAGGCCGATGCCGGCTATATCGCCCATGCACCTAAGAAGTACACGCCCATTGCATTGTACCGTCTTTTTACTAGGCCCGGGCATTCGCAGAGTAAGTGCTGAATGCTTTCCACCTCTTCCTCGTCCATACAGCTCCGGCAGAAGTCATTCGTAGGAACGGGCAGACGTTCTGCGTGTCTACCGAAAAGACAGTGGCCAGTAATAACTGCCACAATGTTTCGGAGGTTTGTCCGGCTTCCGTTTAGCAGGAACGCGGTTTTTCTCAAATCCCATTCAGGCCACAGCTGCCTTGATAGTCTGCATGTGGTTAAGTTACTCCATCTCTGCTTAGCGAGCTGAGTAGCCTTAAGGTCAATTTCTCTCTTTACTGATTCTAGCGGCCAGCCGATCGATCTGTCAATGGAGGAATCTTCCAGTTGTGATCCCTTCTTTGCCAGCTCATCAGCTGCCTCATTCCCTTGAACACCACTGTGACCAGAGACCCAGCAGAGAGTTACCTTGTGTCTCGCCCCTAACGTCCGGAGACCAGCCAGACACCTGCCGACCAGCTGTGACCTGACTTAGGTTGAGTCCAGCGCCTTGATAGCTGCTTGGCTGTCGATGTACAAGTATATCTCGCTACCCAGTGGTAGGGTGGGGCGCCCGTGTATTAGTGCTACCGCCCTTTCTATGGCCAAGATCTCCGCTTGGAATACACTGCAATGGTCCGGTAACCGGTACCTACTGCATATGCTTAGGCAGTCCGAGAAGACCCCTGCTCCCACCCCGTCCTCCGACTTAGACCCATCCGTGAACACCGATATTTCTACACCTGTGGCATCCCCCCACTCGTCCCACTCTTCTCTAGTTGGGATTCTTTTGGAGAAGACCTTCCCAAAACTAAGTTGGGGGGTGGTGTAGTCGGTGCTCACCTGCAGATAGCCTCCTGGATAAGTCCTTAGTATACTGCTATGGCCGTTATCAGAGCTCTTCCACCACTTGGACTCTTTCAGTCTTACAGCACTGCGTGCAGCTATACTTTGACCGTGGACGTCGAGCGGTAGGAGATGGAGCATAGTCTCCATTGCAGCCGTTGGCGTCGTGCTTATAGCTCCGGAGATGCCCAAGCAGGCAGCTCTTTGAATCTTGTTTGTTTTCTTTAGATTGCTCTCCTTCTCTATAGCAGTCCACCAGACTGTATACATCCAGTGGACAGTACGAGGGCTTATACTCAATTTCTTGCCAAACATCCTCTTGCAGGCGTAGAACGCTATTGACGCTTTCTTCACGCGTTCATCTATGTTCATGCCCCAGCTTAGTTTGGAATCGAGTAGTAGATACCTGGTGTGGGTCTTCATTGCTAGGGTATTGCCCGCTCGAATTAGGCTTGTTACTATAGTCAGCGTCGCTCCTAGAGGAATAAAACCTCCTCCAGGCCTTACATTTAGCATTATTTAAACGTTTTAAGGAGCTACCAAACCAAAGCTAGTTAGAACGTGAGTTATTCGATTTAGATATAGGGACACAGTAAGTAAAACAGATAGACAGTAAATTATAGAGAGATCTTACGGCCTCATTAATGTCTCGTTCGTTGAGGACGCTACTCCAATCAGAGGATGAAGACCAGTTGTTAATCACGGAGAAGTCAGCCTGACTGAAGGCAAGGTGATGACCCCCGATTCAGGAACAAGGGGCACAAAGCATCATCTTACCAGTGTACTAGCAGGTTCAGTAGAAAAGACACTGTTTACCAAATATTATTAATTTAGGTTTAACAACAGCCTGTTGATGAATCTTAAATATACAAATAAATAAATTATTTATTTTTATTTTATTTATTTACTAAGACACTTCACCTTCAAGCCACTTGATTTAGCGAGAGCTACAAAACCACTAATGAAAATGAAAACAATTTTTAGAAATTTTACGATATAAATGTTTTTAAGATAAAAGAAAAGTTTATGTATAGAGAATAGTTAAATAATATAATATATAAATAAATTTGAATAGACAATCGTTATCCTTTCCATATTTTCAATGGATTTTTAAGGAATATTAAATTAAGAAAAAGTTAAAACTTGTAATCATCATAAAGTAATTCGATTAAAAGAATGTCATTCTCCGCCAAAAAAAAAAAAAAACTTGAACAGCATAAGTTCACATAACGTAATTGTACTAAAACTATTTTAATTTATCATTCAAAGAGTATAAGAAAATATCGATGTTAATCCGATCCCTAAAAAAAAGCCAAGTGTTAAGTGTTAACCAAAAATCTCTGAATACCTTCAAAAGTAGCACAAAATCAGTAGATAGTAAAACTTTAATGAAGTATTTAAGTAGCACAAAGAAAACGGTGTGAACGGATATCCGTTCACAAGGACTCACTATATAAATGTTTACCGTACGATATTTTTGTTGACTGTTGTCTTACTCACAATTCTAGCCTATAGAAATCTGTTTACAATTAAAGAGAAATTTATTTCTGTTGAACACTGTTGCCAAATTTTGTTACAGTATTTTACTCAAATTTTATTTAAAGAAAAATACAAAGATGTGAAAAACATTTAAAATTGTTTTAATCGTTCCGAATTATATCCTTAACAAGTGTTTGAAACATGTTTTGTAGGGCACCTTCATATCGGCGAAGCGCAACATTTCGTAATCCCAAAAGTAAACGCCCAAATCTGTACCAACCGGACTGTTGTGAGGTGTATCCGGCTAAGGAAGTTAGAGCAGAATCTGTTAAGGACTCTAACTTTTTTGAATTTTCAAGACTCAAGGCATATTCTGTTCGAAAAATGTGTTAAGGCGTTAGTAAATTAGTTCACGTTTTATTGACATTCTTACCTTGTCGACAAAGTATTATTGTTTCCAAAAAGGATAGTTCAATAAGGTCCGCATGCAATAGCTTTGCCTCTAGAAAAACATTTTTTAAATGGTTATCCCCGCAACATTCAATTACAGGACTTATATCCAGGGACCAGTGTGATGCACGTAATACGAAGCACTCGCTCCAAACATTTAGAAGAATCAAGTCCTGTTGGCGTTGTTCCAACATCTGAAAATTTTCATTTGCTTTTGCTTGTCGAATACATGTAACCAAAACTTGAGCAAGAATTTGAAAATGCATTCCACTAGTCAGAAGTTTCGAATTATATTTCAAAGATAAAATTCGTATTTTAGTAGATTTTCTTCGCTCCATGATATCATTCTTCGGTTTCCTTGGTCCACGCTCTTCTTGCACCGCTGCTACATTCATTTGAGCGGCAAAGCAGCGCTGTAATCTACAATATGGGCACCAATTTCGTCGAGCTTTGTCGACAACACAATTTCCGTTTCCGGTGATACAAGTATATACTGCTCCTTTGCGAACACTACGTTTAAAAAAGCAAGAGCATCCATCGCAACAGATTGCACCATAGTGTTTTCCCGACGATCTATCACCACACACTTGACATGAAATTAACACAAAGCTTTCACTCTCCGAATGTGATACAATTCCGGACATATCTGATCTGATTGCTGAAAAAGCTCTGGCACAACTAATGATATCCTGAAAATTTCTGTCGATTTTATAGACAATTTTTTGTTCAAAAAAAGTTCACAGGGGCGTCTTCAACACTTGTCTCTAAATTGTAGTCAAACATTAGACTCAACGCTTGACTGTCAATCCAAGTGTCTCAGCATACGTCGATGCTGTGTTCCTCATGAGGTAGCACTTTTTCAAGTTATTTGTTCGCTGATTGGGGGTTGTAAGGACATAGATGACAACGACGTCCAGCACACTATTGTAAGAGCTTACCTTATTGTTCTCCACCGACTGCAATGACAAGTGACCAATGTTTGACCATTGGTTAATAATTTTCTTTCACCTTTCGTTTTAACGAACTGACAGCAGCCACTTGAATGGGCTTCAAGCTGAGAATCTCGTAAGGTATTCAAGTGGAGGTGTAGTCACATTAAAATGACACAAGCTTTGTGCGAATCGTTTGATATTTTACAAAACGATAAGAAACATATTTTCGAACGCAAAACCAAATTTCTTTCCAATATTGACGAATTGAAACTCACTCCTCCACCCAAAAATATCCAATGATTCAGAATTCTTGAAATAATTGCATTTCTTCGTCATCCCCCGGAAACGGAAACGCTCAAGTATGAAAGACATTTGAAATCAAAGCGAAGAGTAAACAATCAAAGAAAAGTGAACAAGTTGGAAATTCCTTACCAGAATAAACAAAAATTCAAATCATCCACCCCCCGCTCAGTGATAGAATCAAACGGAATCGCTTTAATAACCTTCATCGAGGAACCATTGAGGAGGACGACAAACTCCGATGGCATTCATACTTACCTGTGACTAGGTGTGTGCAACCTCACCTCAGACCAATTATTCCCTTATCAAGCAATTATCCATTCCTGAATCGTGCGACGACGGTTAGTGGAGATCATGGTTGATTGCAGAGGAAGGGCTGGGGTTAAAAACTTCCTGTGGTGGCTGCGGGGCCGATGGTAACATTTTTAGTGCTTCAAGGAAATGGTATGTCCTTTGGACAAATTTCCACAATCTGACCACAGAGTTTTTTCTGGTGGTCAAGATTTAAGTCGACAAGGCGTGGAAAGGATTTAGTCTAGCATTGATAATTCACCGTACCAGGAAATGCAGAACACGTGCACGGTTTACTATAGAGCAAAGTGAATACTTTGTTGACTGAGCGCGAAATAAGGATAATTTGACATTTTACCCGCATCCCTGGAATTCCTGATTTTGTGTGGCGTACTATGCAACTTTTTACATTATTAATATGGATTTAACAGGGATTTCATGGCAATTAAGACTATAGGTGTTAACTTTTTAAAGATATTTTTTCTTTAAGGATACCAAAATGACATAAGGACCAAACAATTAGGAAAAATCACGAAAGATATAAAGAAAACTCTGGAAAGGTCACTGCAATGGAATAAGTTCGTTAACGTCCCACTACACATTGAGTTATACATTACCCTTTACTATTGGAGGTCGTTACGGCCATGATTGGGCTATCTATTTTCTTATTTATTTTTTTATTCAAACATTCATCAAATGTCTGATTACAACAAATTCAATACAATTATGAATCAGTCAATAGCAAAGAAATAAAGTAACGTTAACTAAGCTGATAGCAATATAATCAAACCTGTCATTAAATGGACGCGACAACGATGCGAGCAACCCATTTCTACCATATTTATTGCAATAATAAGGAATTTGGAACAAACTGTGAGTCCGCAGAGCCTAGCAGCTCCGGAGAATTCATTGTGCCCAGCAAATATAATCTTAGATCTAGTATGCCTGTCTTCAAGAGTATCCAACGAGAATAGTTTGAGTCTGTCTGAATATGGAAACAGCATGTGAGGATTGTTCCAGGGAAGACCCCGAAAAGCAACTCTCAAGAATCTACGGTGGACGATGCGGTTTGAAGAAAAGGGGGACCAATCAGGATTAGCGTATTCTATTATAGGCCGGCTTCCGAATATGGTCTCAATTGACCCGGTCTCCTAACTCGGAGTGGTTCGGCACAGAACAGGACATATATCAAAGACCTGGGACGAAACAAATGAAATCCTGCTGGAAACTCATTTTCCGGGAAGCTAGGAAACAGGGTGCGAATGCCACGGATCGCTCTGAGGTGGAAAGGATTGCGACAATTGAGATTGAAGTATCAATACTTACTGGAATATACACAGCATGCCTTGCAATAGGATATGTCCCGGTTTCGTGAAGAGAGGCTAAGGGCATATTTTTACCAAAACCGGGAAGACAAGACTAGGCCTTTAGACCCGTGAGCCTGACGACGTCTTTTCTGTTGAAATCAATGGATAGGACTATGGCTTAACACATTGAAGGAACTATGCTTGCTAGTTATCCACTAAGTAGGAACCAGCACGCCTGTTGTACTGGGAGATCTACCGGAACGGCACTCCATCAGGTGGTGCATGTGGCGGAAGAGCCTTTGACAATATTGACTTCGGAAAGCTGGAGGATGCTCTGATCGAACGTGGAACTAATCCTACCGTGAGGGGATGGATTGGCAAAATATTTAAGACAAGAACAGTAAACGTCCAGAGAGGTGAATCGAGACTGCGAGGGATGGTTGGCAGAGAATGTCCACAGGGAGGAGTGCTATTACCCATTCTGTTGAACATTACTGTTGATTCATTACTGCGTAGACTTGAGGAAGAAGGCATACATAACGTGGGGTATAAGAAAGACGGGGGTCTAGGATTCCCGAAATTGGAAACAATAGTTCCAATTTCAATAATTAGAATGGGTCTAAGATTTCTAAATAATGACAATGATGCAGTCATTAAAAGCGTAGTGGCAATAACTAAATTAAAAGAGAAAATAAGGAAGACAGCCAATGTCATAAGGCTGAATTAGCCAGTGAACGGAGAAAGAGACTTAGTGCAATTCAAAAACAATTAGAAAAGAAAAGAATTGAAACTATGGGCCTCCCAGGTATCTAAGGGTAAGGCAGTACATGTCTTTAAAAACAATAGAATAAGCAATTCATGGCTCTACAAGCCCGAATTGCTTAAACCCTGTAGATATTTAACCGCAATTAAAATGCGAGCCAACGTAACGGCAAACAAAACAAATTTAAACATTGGACGAGAAAGTGAGGTCCAATGTAGAAGATGTGGTGCAATGGCAGAAACACTAGCCCACATCATTGGACAATGTATTCACACGAAATCATTAAGAATCAGAAGGCATACTGAAATACTCGACTATGTAATAGAAGATAATACGGCTGGACTTGCAAAAGAACAAAGCTTCAGACTCAATGATGGGGGTAATCTAAAACCTGACCTAGTGATACAAAGCCGGGAAAGGGTCCAAGTGATCGACGTAACAGTCCGCCATGAGGATAATGATTACCTCGAGAACGGAAGACTGGACAAAATAAGCAAGTATACACCGCTATTGGATCATGTAAGAGTAATGTTCGATAGAGAAAACGCAAGTGTAGTTCCAGTAGTAGTCTGAACGGGGGGGCAATAACAAAGGATACTATCCACGGTAATAACAAAGGATACTATCCAAGGGCTGTGCAACTTCAACGGACTTAATAAGTAAGTTGAGGGCAGCTCGATAGGAAAAGATACCAGTAGGAATCTTTAGAAGAATTAATGAATAAATAAACAAATAAACATAAATAGTCCATCCAAGGTGTACTGCTAAGAGACGAGTATCCTCGTGAATTATAGGTTAGTAACGCTTACGCCGGATGATGGACTATGAGAGTGACCACGCTCTAGAAAGAGGTGGTAAGTGCATGGTGAAGAGCCATGTAATAAGTAGCCAAATTAAGAAGACTGCCTTTACTGCATGTTGAACCCTCTCGGTCTAACTATGGTATGCATGAGCCTATAAATCGCATGTGTAGAACCGTGAATATGTGTCCTGTGTTTCACCTGACTCTTACTAGGATTTGCTGAAACGACCTCTGTTGTCTGTGCATCCCTGATTGTTGGGCGTGTTTTGGTTTTTTTGGTTACTGAATGTTGGTGTAGAATTCTCATTCGCCTCAATAATTTGTTATATTCTGGCAAATAAGTCAATCGTTTCTAGGCTTCTGCCTGATAAGTGCGCCTTCTGAGTTAGAAGGATTAATTCCGATTGGTTACATACATATAGGACCGATACTTTTTAAAGCATTTAGTAAGCTTTGGAACAGAGATTGAAAGCAAGTAGAATTCAAATCACAACAGCACTCAACTTCTATGACGTGACTTAAAACATACTAATTATGGTAAAAAAAAACAATTGTCATTTCAATGATTTCTTTAATTTCTGAGGATAATTTAATTTATAAACAAATAAGATAACACACTTGGACTGCAGCATTGCATAATGTTCGCCGCCATTGTTCTATAAAATAATAATTATTCTAGTGCTAACTAACTAAATATGTACAGGTTGCTTACGTTACACCTAACAAAGCGAGTTAATGTTCTTACGTAAAACTTATTAGTTAAAATTAAATACTTTCGGGAGATTCATGTGTGCCAAAGTATGAATTATGAAAAATATGAAATTCAATGTCTGATGAGATGTTGTAATACTTAAAGCACTGGTCAAGGTTAGGAGATCTGTATCAGTTGCTCCTACGAAGATGCCATCAACTTAGCTGCCTGAATTACATTGTGCTGATGATGATATCCGGCTAACTCGGAAGTTCCATGAACGCCGCCACTGGTTCCAGTTAACGACCCGAACGAACCGCCAAAGTAGCAATTGTTCACGTAATCGTAATTTGGGGTGCTTGCCTCGGATTTAACGCCACCGTAACCGTGTTGTGCTAAATTGTGGTGAGAATGATAGTTTGTACTTGAACCGCCATTTACCAAGGATGACAAGTTATTTGTTCCCGTGCTGGAATGGAGTAGATGTTCATACTTGGAGGTTGATGTCAACGATGACAAACTGTTCGAGTGTGTGCTAGAATGTACCAATAAATGGATTAGTGAAATTTTAATGTGTTGGCGAAATCTTACTTCGGCGAGTACGAGTTATTCGAAGAGGTTTGCGTTCGCGCTGCTGGCGAATGCATCAGATGGTGAGTCGAATGTTTTGGACTAGAACCTGTGGTAAGTTTTGTTGTTGTTATACTCCTTTCAACCGGAACTGTGCTCGCCGACGATAAAGTCGGTTTCAAGTCTAAAACGGAAAATTAATTTTGAAATTTTTTTGTAAATAAATTAAATCGATTGAAAATACCTTCACCGTCTTTTTCCTTTCCCGATGAACTATTATCGCTACCTGATTTTTTCGGTTTTCTTTTACGTGTTTGTATGCCGTCTTTGCGCATTGCTAATGGTCGATTCACGCCGTGCAATTTAAAGTAGAGTCCACATGCATTGCACACCGGTTCTCCCTCGTTATTTCGTCGCCACAAAGTTGTCGTACGGGTTCCGCAGTTTGTACAGCACAGACCTAACCGACGAGTCGCCGTCTGGAAGTATAAGTCTAAAAAGAGTTTACAAAGAGGAAAAATAAGACCTCACCAATCGTTTGCTGGGCTTTATAAGAGGGCGGTTCATACCGTTCATTTTATGGTACAGTCCGCATGCATTGCACAGATAGTGTCCGGTCCCGTCCCGCCTCCATAGGGGTGTACTGATTGCTCCGCAGTTGACACATTCTCGTCCTTCGCCAAATTGAAAATCCATAGCACTGTCATAGGGCGACGTACGCTGGAATCCCGTCGGATCATAGGCCCGCCACGATCCCATCATCACAGCATTTTGAGCGTAGAATTGGGCCGGAATTTGCGAATGTGTCGCCCCAAAACTGTCCGCTGTCCATGCATTTTGTGCTGCTGCTGCTGTCCCAAAATGTCCAGCATGCCCGTACTGGGTGTGTGTTAGGGCTCGGTTAGAAGGAACATAAACAGGAGTACTTGCTGCTGCAGCGGCTGCCGCTTGCTGGTGGTACGACACCGAATTACCCGATCCGCCCGTTAAATCCGGATACGCCGAACTTGAATGGAACATTTCAAACTTTTCCCAAACCTGTAAAAAAAAACAAACGAAAAAACTTAAGTCAGTATCGCATGTTTATGACTATTTGCTTATTTTTAATATAATTTATTTCCGACATGCTCAGGAATATGTTTCCCGTCCCGCAAAGTAGCTTGCGTCTGCGCAAAATGTTACTTCTTACATCACCAGGTAGGGGTAATCAACGTGCACAGTACTCGCATAAATTGCAAATTTTTCAACTCGACAGGTCTCTTTGTGGCAAACTCAAATGCAGTTCTGCCTGCGCTGAATGCACTTTGCCAACTCATAAATTTCCGGCTATACAGCTATATGCGTCCGATTTGGAAACGTGACTCGATTCTCTGCAAGTTTGTTGTCAAAAAAAGAAGTTATCGGATCGACTCAACCTCACAGTGTGCACTGTATTTCTTCAGCCGTTTCAAATTTTTAACGAAAAACTTGTTTCACGAGCTTCTGACTGATAATATTCATTGCATGAGAAGAGGCCGACTGGGGCCATCTTTTTAGTACGAGATATTGACCCCTGCCAATGTTTATGAAAAATAACAAAATTAGCTAAAATTTCGGTTTCAGAATAAATCAATATTGACGACGACGAAATGAGATTGGCGCGAATTGGATGCTGAGGAATTGCACTTGAAAAGGAGAGCTAGTAGTTGACAACCCAGTAAAAACGATCACGCAGAATACAAGTAGAATTGCTTTGTAACTCCAAGTCGAAAGTAAGGTGAATTTTGTATACCATAGTCTAAGGCATTATTCATATTAATTTACGAGGAATTGGCAGCTCAACTCCAAGTGGAATTTGTGGACATTTTCCACCGACTTTCTACGTAAAAGAACTTCTGCTGGGTAACATCCAAAAATGATTTTTTTAACAAAGTGCACAAAACAACTAAATACTAACAAGATAAATTCCGAACTATTTACAATGTTTACAAACTTTTTCAATCACAAAATAAAACAAAATTGCGTCCATTTTGAAATTGCCGTAGAGAGAAACTAAGAGTAAATTTTCCACCTACTTTCCACCACTACTGATTTTCTGCTCGGAAGTAGTCTACGAGTTCTGTACGAAAGATATTTTCTGAATACGTTTTCTGTGGATTCTGAGTCAGAAACACACAACAAGACATTGAATCTGCCGGGACCCTTCCTGACGGTGTTTATGTTAAAAGATGATGTACGTCCCTGACGACGTACACTATCCTATGAGGGAGCTGACTAAGCTTCAGAAGGTTTTACAAAAATCATACCAATTAGTGAATTTTCGTGAACCACCGCCTGAAAAATGTCAATGCAGAAAAGCGGGACTTTCTCTAGTACCTTTATCTCCTTTAGGGGCATTATAACAAAAGTATCAAATGGACCAATAATTGAAGGTGGATTCCAAGCCACCGAAATTACTCTGCAATCCCCAATGGAATGTTATCGTAATCAGTTTAAAAGCAACCATGAGTCGTGAGACACGAACCTGGAACTTCCGGGACGAAAGCACAACATGTTATCATTTATACCACCGACGAAGAGCGGGACTGTGTAACTGAAATGATTGAATATTCTTCATTGTTTTGCAGCTGCTCAGCATTGCCTTGTTTCAGAAGAAGTTTCACGTTTACTAACCAACCAATTAAGGAAAATGAAAGAGAGGTTCTTCAGGCTGGTTATATAATTCAGTTGACCTCAATTCCAGACGGAATTTGTAATTTCTCTAACTGGGCTGACCGGTAGTAAAATTTTCGGAATCGCGGGGTTGGACAAAGACTCTTCTTTCCACCTATTGTTATTATTCTAAAGTAGACAGACAAATACCAGCTTAAAAGAAACCTATGCCAGCAAAATCCAGAGTAAATAAGAGATCCTGCATGAAATTGAAGGATGTCGCTCGAAGCAGAGACCCTGGGAGGGAAATTGTTTTCGTTTTATATTATGCAGAGCGCTTAAGTGTAGCTTTAGAGACTAGCGGCTAGCTGTGATAAAATGGTAATAGAAACTCGAAAAGAATAGGTGAAGGGTCAGGAAGAAATCCAAATGGACTTTTTGCCGATTTTGAGTTAACAATACCGTGTATTATTTTTGATGAGTATTATCACTGCTGGAGGATGGACGGAAGAGTTGAAGCCTTCTAGGATACGGCGATTCTCATTTGAACCTTTGCAAGTGTTAGTTACACCTCCAAGCGGTAGCAACCAGGCAATGCATCCTAGAACGTAGCCAAGTAACTAATGCGGGAGGAGATAACCTCTTGAAAAATCCCCCTAACTCCAAGGTTGTAGTAGGTCATGCCCAGAGAGTCTGCAGTGGTATCCGCAGGACCCAGGGGTAATTGGCTTCTCCTCAAGCACTTCTGTAGGAGTGGGGGCGGAGGATAAGGTAGACCCTAACAGGTTGTCTATACCCATGGTACCCACAACACTATAAAAGCAGCTTTGAGAAAATTAAATTTCGAAGGTTCTGCGGCGGCTATGGAGGCTGGCTTGCGCCGCTTCAAAATGCTGTAGCAGTCCTGGAAGTAGGTGACATTAGCAAAATAATAACTGGCACTTCCTCAGGCGCGGCGTTGGCAGAGATGGTAGACTCTAACAAGTTGCCTATCTTTGCGGTACACGCACCTGTGGAAAATGCAGACCTGCCTTCCGAATCGTTAGCTGCGGTTTATCCGGAGGAGGTTACTAGTCCTGACTCTGGACTAAAGCTCTATTATGCCATGGGCATAAAAAGGGATAAAGGTTGTAATTAACCCATGGACCAAAAAGGAACATTGGAGGCGATGGTAAAACATGGATTCCTGCAGATAGGCTAGGATTCTAGCAGTGACCCAGGAAACCGAGGTCAGTGGCGACAATGGGATAACTGGATACTCAGTTGCCCCCACTAAGGGAGACTGGGAGAGCCCAAAATGGGACTTTGGTCTGTTTCGGATAATCCCCAGAGAGGTGAGTGAGTGAGAATCTCACACTACCGGAGGGCACGGGCTGTCTGGTGTCTTTTGGATGGGAAGACGGAGAATATAATATGTTTCATTCAAAATCTTATTGAAAGATGCACCAATTGAAATAACTATGAAAATCTCGCTTAAGAAGAATATTTCAAGTTTTCAAATGTTACTATCGGACCTTTTGCCCCCTAAATTTACCATAATACTATCCCTTTTTCGGCCTCCCCCTCGCATCTATGCCTTGCCGTGGTGAAGGTACTTTACCGCGTCAATGAAAAATTGAGGTACGCCGACGGCAGCTAGCTGCTATTAGGACCACCCTTGTCGGATTGGTCAATCTAGAGATACCAGACTAAGGTAGGTGCAATACCATGCAGGAGGAAGAAAATGCGTTATATAGAAATGTTCAGAAAGGAAACGACTTGGATGACAATATCTATTCAAACGTCTGCACGAGTCGGTGGTAGACTCACTACCTAGCTACGTTAATGACACCGCATAAGTGGGCATGAGAAGTTCCTAAAAATAACATTGCGGAAAGGTGTCCATAGAGAGGTGGAAGATCGCTGATATGAAGCTACTAGATGGGATAGTCTTGCAAGTAGATAAAAACGTCGGTCATCCGATGAAGTCATTCGACGAAGAAGGCCGATATAAGGTCGTTAAAATTGTTAAGTACAACGACCAGTTCACTCTTTACTGTTGTAGCAAGGTAATCAAGATCTTGAAAGGCCTGTGGGAGTGTGCTTCCGTAGGTATTGTGGACAGATCGAACATCCCGATGCCATCAAACGTGAAGCTATTAATACCTCATGTGGTGCCATCTATTCCTACAGTAAATATATAATGTGCCAATACAATAAATCCTAATAATGCATTAAAGCTCCTCCAAAGACAGAATCCGTCGATATTCTCGGCGGACTGGAAGATGTTCAAGGTCTACGAGATGGTCGCTGCAGAGGGAGGACAGGTCTACATCCTCCAGAAATTTGGTAAGTGTGGGTCGTAGGTTGCGTATACCTACGGCTTAGGAAGCGTTATGCCAAAGACGAGAATATAAGTATGCTTTAGGCAGGTGAGGTCGGAATGGACTTGGGTGGGGAAACCCTCGCGGAAGTTGCCTCAAAACTTGTTCTCAAACCATCCCCAATGGGCGAAAATACGCCTTCAGTATCTAGTGCAAATAAACCTCCCCCACAGTAGCTACTCAGAACTCTCAGCGAAGAGGAAGCTGACCTGGCGCTCGTTGAGGAAGCCTGGATTGCAGAAGGTGACACTATAAGGGTCAGTACCTTACGTCAAGTAAATACAGGCTCCTGTTCGCGGAAAGTGAAGGTAGAAAATGTTCGGCTTTATTAGCGAGAAAGGCACTTAATGTTAACCATTGCTCTAATTACAGCATCAGTCTACATGACACACACATGACATAGAGGCACCGTCGGAGGAATTAAGATCACTAGTGGAAGAAGCGATTTAGAAAAGACTCAACCTAGTAATGGGAGGGGACGTCAACACTCATAATGTAATATGTGGCTGCAGAGATGTCAACAAAAGAGATGAGTCACTCATTGTTGCACTACATACTGACCACTTACCTACTCATTGATAACTGGGGTTGCGTATCAACCAACCAGTGAACCAGTGAAAATGTTCTTGATGGTACGTTCTTTCTAGGGATTGGAGGGTACTCGACACACCCTCACTATCTGATTACAGCTACATTATGTTGAATATAAAAATGAGGGTGTCGGAAAAAGGCACAAAAGAATTCAGGAAGCGAAAAATTCGGCAAGATAGTGGGTGATAACCTGAGGTAAGGTTGCCCAACTACAATTTGAAGTGCTCAGGAAGAACGGCAGGAAATCCTATAAGCCTCGGAGACAGCGAGGAAATGCCATCAAGGACAGTAGAAGAGAAAACTTCAAACGCCTTTGCGAAGAGGCTAGCATTAACCCATGGGGAACCGCCTGCAGAGTTGTTATATCGAAACTAAAAGGACAAAAATCTCCCCAGATTACATGCCCATTAATTACGAGAGAAATCATAATGACGATTTTCCCACAGCGTCCAACGACTGCTCCTGCTGGCGTAGCAGATATTAATATAGAGAAAATCCCGACAGTATTTGGCGGAAGAGCTTCAGTCAGTGCTCAAAAAAATAGGAGACAACAAAGTGCCGGGGTCGGAAGCTATTAAAAACAAAGCCCTGAAAACAGCGATTCTCAAAAGATTCATAGAAGTTATAAAAATATGTCTAATACATAGAAGGCGTATTTCCGGAACAATGGAAGCTGCAACATCTGGTACTGCTACTAAAAGGAGATAAACCACCCGAAGAACCGTCACCTTACCGCCCAATTTGCTTCCTCGACACAATTGTGAAAATATTGGAGCGAATAATATACAACAGGTTACTCCTAACAACTGAGGAGAAAGGTGCTTTATCAGAATACCAATTTGGATTTCAAAAAGCACACTCCACCGTAGGTGCAATCAAAATGGTAGTGGACATCGCTGTTTCTGCATAGAAGGTAAAAGGTGGAGACGTGGAACCAAGGAATACTACACAGTGATTACACTAGACGTCAAAAACGCCATTAACTCGGCCGACTGGGAATTCGTAAAGAATTCTCTCGTTAGAATGGAAGCCCCGACATACACCTTGAAGATTATATCAAGTTACTTCAGGAACAGGAAACTTAGATATAATATTGATACAGGAACAGAATACTATAACGTCTCCGCAGTTGTACCACAATGATCTGTCCTAGGTCCCCTTCTTTGGAACGATATGTATGATGAAGTCCTCAGACTACAGATTTCCCAAGAGACGAAAATAATAGGCTTCGCAGACCACACTGCGATCGTTACAACAACGAAATAAACCCACTAAATAGAGGCGGGAACAAATGAAGCTATCGCCAAGGTTGGCCGGAGCCTGCAGGTCAGAAAAGAGGACAAAGTCGATGTTAATCACAAACCGGAAAACGATTGAATGCATCAATGTCAAGGTACGCAATCAAACAATCAGGTCTAAACAATCACTGAAATACCTAGGAGTAATGCTGGACAATAGGCTTAACTTCAAATCGCATCTGGAATACAAGCGGCTCTTTCCAGGATGCTGCTTAATATTGGTGGTCCCTGCTATTGAGAGTTGTGACCTCTGTGCTTCTGTATGCCTTCCCAATCTGAATCTGGTATCTGACGAAGCAACTTGTGTCATCGCTAGTATGATCCCGATCGATATCCTCGGACGAGATGAGACGCATTTATACGAGAATACGAGCCAGGGAAAGGAGATTAAAAAGGAAGATCTCGATGTTAATGTGGCAAACCCGGTGGGACTACGCTACGATTGACCACGTTTCCAGGCATGGCGTGTAAATATACTGAGTCCATCGGTTATAATTGAATATAAGTGACGAAAATTGGAGCAGAGTAACTGAGTTTGTAATAAACGTCTAAGACACCAGATTAATACGACAAGTTGATAGCATGATGGCTAACCAGCCCCACGGGGTGAGTGGTTGCAGAGGATGAGGAGATGTGGTTTAGCAAGTTAGATATGTAGAATTAACCCTTCTAACTCAGAAGGCGCACTTCACAGGCAGAGGCCTGGAATCAATTGGCCTATTCACCAGAATATAACATATATTAAGATGAATGAGGCTCTCACAACCCATGCAATAAAATTGTGCAAATACAACAGAGATCGTTTAAGCAAATCCTTAGCAAGAGCCAGGTCAAAAATAGGACACATATTCACGGCTCTACACATGCGGTTAATAGGCTCATGCATACCATAGTTAGAGCGAGAATGGATAACATGTAGTAAAGGCAATCTCCTTAAGCTATACGGGGTTTGCCTATAAGTAACCAAACTTGCAAGAGTGAGAGAATCTATATTCAAGTTCAAAAGCTGATGAATAAATACTAGGTCAGCAATTCTACGACGTTCCTCTAACGAGTGCATATTAAGCAATCGGAGGCGATCCTCATAAGGAGGAAGCCTTAATGGATCATTCCACGGGAGGTCCCTTAGTGCGAACCTAACAAAGTTCCGCTGCACCGATTCAATGCGTCTAGAATGAACAGCATAGCAAGGAGACCAAACCTGAGATGCGTACTCAAGAATTGGTCTAACTAAAGAAAAAAATAAGTGAATAAGTGTCAGTCGATCAGAAAACTCCCTTGACCACCGCTTAACAAAACCAAGGACTGTATTACTCCGATATACTACATGGTTTATGTGCAGAGTGAAACCGAGTTTTTTGTCTAGCATAACACCGAGGTCAGTAGCGGACTCCACACGACGGATATTAGTTTCCGCAAAGGTATAATCAAAGACGAGCTGATTGATGTTCCAAGAAAATGACATAACTTCACATTTATCCAGGTTAAGTTGCAGTCCATTTGTGGCACACCAACCCCTGAAGGTATTCAAATCGTCCTGAATGCAGGAAGAATCATAACTGTTTCTAACGCATGAGAGAATCTTCATATCGTCTGCGTAGATTAAAACTTTGGAGTGCTTAATCAGAGGGACAATGTCGTCAATGGCAAGAATAAACAGCAGCGGTCCCAGATGGCTACCTTGCAGTACACCAGATGAAGCCCTAACGACTCTAGATAAAGTATTACCGAAAGAGAAACGGTAAGTCCTATTTTTTAAGTAAGAGCAGATCCAAGCATAATCACGGGGTAAGGGAGCTTATCAAATTCCTTGCTAAAGTCGGTGTAGACACAGTCAGTGTGGAGTCCCTGTTGGAAAGCAGAGATAATGTGTGATGTAAATTCAAGAAGGTTGGTTGTTGTTTATATGAGATTAACCCCTTACACTGCTCAAGAAGCTGTGAGTATATAACAGATTCAAACAACTTGGGTATGCAGGAAACCTTCGCGATTGGCCTATAATTTGTTATGGAGTTTTTATGCTCCTTTTTATAAACAGAAATTATGAAGGAGTTCTTCCATGACGTAGGAAATCTGCCGGCCTGAAGAGATTTGTTGAAGATGAGTTCCAATAGAGTGAGTAAGGCTTCAGAACAGGATCTCAAGAATACAGGTGGAACACCATCAGGACCAAAATAAAAGTCCAGTTTAAGTTCCTTAATAGCATTCATGATAATATCCCGAGATATAATGGGCAAAGCAATGGAGGTAGTGGGACGATTTTGGATATGACCGAACTTTTCTAGGGAAGGCACAAAGTTGCCTGATAAAAAGGCACCCTCAAAAAACAATCCAAAGTTATCAGCTATATCAGAGGATCTAGAGGATCCATTACACCACATTGTAGATGGATAATTATCAGTTTTCTTTTTCAGATTTACAAATTTAAAAAAGGTTAGGGCTGCGTTGGTGGTGAATCATGCATGCCAGTAGCATGGGCTACTGGTATCTTGGAAGATTCCTTACCTCCTAGTTGCACCAAAACAAAAAAAACATCTGGGCCTTTCAATTCCGCTGTGGGGTATATTTTTGGACTACGACGATTCGATCATATATTTTCCTTCTCTACGTCTGTCTTGGGTTTTCCTTTGGATTGTTACTTGAAATTGAAATTCGCTCAGTCTAGTAGAACTTTTTCACTTAATAGAGTTATTTCTCTCATCATAGTGAACGCCAATTTTTTGTTCGATCGCGCCTACGATCGTTATGCTCTCGAGGTCAAATGTGGTCGTAGTATACTATTTTCTGTATATTCGTTCAAATACCAACAAAATAATACTATTAAATGAGCGATAAATAAAAATCGATGTTCAAGAAATGCGAGCAATGGCAAGACTTTTCACTCGCTCAATTTGTAGTCGACTTTTGTTATTAATGACTCGAACGTGGAATAACCTATGTTAATGTATAATAATTTCCTTTAATACAACTATTTCGTGAATGAAAGAAATAAAATTTAAAAACAAATGGCCGACGTTGTGCCGGTTGCTACTGAAACCTACGCAAGAAGGATTTAAAATTTATTTTCAATTTAATTTGCAGTCAAAGTAAAGTTAATAGCACTTACATTTTATTGCATGAATAACTGCAGAGTAAGTCAACGCATTAATGGAGAGAGATTTTATGGGCAACCAATCCTCAATAACAAGTACTCCGCGGACTTGACACATGCTTGGACAGGTAATATGGCACCTAACGAGAAATAATTATATTAACTCGTAAAAATATTCATAAAAAGGGATCGGTTATGATTTTTGTACATATGTTTTTGCAGTTAAGCGCATATGTTTTAGACTTATGCAAGATAAATACTTTTTTTTCCCGCAGCGAACGCCTGTGAAATTAATGTGCACTTGAAAGCTACGACCTTTATATCCTCCAGCCCATGCGAACTACCACCTTGGTATCCTTCCGCTACTTGCGAGATACGACCCTTGAATTCTCCCGATCTTGCGAGCTACGATCTTTGTATAATTCCGCCCTTGCGAGCTACCAACTTTGTATCCTCCCCCCCCCCCCCCCTTGGGAGCTACCACTTTTGTATCCTACCGTCTTGTCTCCTTTGTATCTTCCCGCCCCTTGCGAGCTACGACCCTTGTATCCTACCGCCCCTTGAGAGCTACTACCTTTGTATCCTCTTGCCCCTTGCAAGCCACGAACCTTGTATCCTACCGCCCCTTGCGAGCTACCGCCTTTGTATCCTACCGCCCCTTGCGAGCAACTACCCTTTTATCCTATCGCCCCTTGCGAGCTAGGACCTTTGCATCCTCCCGCTACTTGCGAGCTACGACCCTTGTATCCTACCGCTCACAAGCTATTACCTTTGTATCCTCTTGCCATGAACCTTGTATCCTCCCGCCCCTTGCGATCAGGCACCCTTGAGTCCTTCAATAGTTTTCTTACCTTTACGTCATCGCGCACCTTGCGACACCACGCGTCTTGCGAACATCTTAATGCCATCTTAATAATAACACCTGTACTGAACTTCTCACACAGTCGCAAATGCTTTCCAACACAACTTGGACGGTGGTCGCTTAATTTCAGCCGTCGCCATTCCTGTTTTGTTTTATATTCTAAGTTTGAAAAGGTCCTTGATACAGGCAAAATTCATATCTCGCCAAATACTGAACCGATTTCGGACATTTAAAAACCAGAGTAAAGCAGAGGTTGGCTTTCCACCACTGTAACCCGTGCATCTCTGAGGTTTCATTAATACCCAACAGGCGGCTTCAAGTTGCTAAATCCGTGATATTAGAAAAATCCTTAAAATTTCAACTAAATATATCCTGATTTGGACGAAACTTAGTAAATGGTTAATGGTTTTCACCTGAGGTGCAAGTTCTAATCGCAGAACGGGAATACTTATTTCAACGCTACAAGCGCCTTAAATCCGAAGAGGCGCGTTTGCTTTACAAAATCGCCCGTAATAAAGCTACCGCAGCAATAAAATCGGCTAAACGACACTATTTTAGTGTAAAACTTAGGACCGACCTCGACCCACGAGCTATATGGCGTAACCTAAATAACGCTGGTATTCATGGCAAGGACAGGATTTCATGCCCTTTTGATCCAGATGAACTCAATTCTGCCTTTACTCTAACCAACGTGAACCCGATGAATTCAACAAGTATTTTTACTGCGAACTTGCCTGATGCCTCAGTAAATGACCTTGCTGACCCGTTTTACTTTCGAAATGTAAGTCTAGATGAATTACTATTTGTTGTGTGCTCAATCAAATCCACAGCAGTTGGACCTGACAACTTATCGCCCCGTTTTATTAAGGTACTCCTTCCTTTCATTGCCGATTACATCCTCCACATTGTGAACACATGTTTAATGTCCTCTTCGTTTCCTGTAAGTTGGAAGGCTGCCACTGTATTGCCCATTGCTAAAAAGTCTTCTGCAGTATCGATAACCGACTTCCGTTCAATAAGCATTTTGTGCTTTTTCTCGAAAGTACTTGAAAAGATTATGTCCAACTAAATACTGGCTTATGTCTACGGGAACGTATTCCTATCTTAGTTGGCAATCTGGTTTCAGATCTTTTCATAGTTGTCAGACGGCTGTCTTGAGGGTATCCACTGACATAAGAAAAGCCATGGACAATGATCACTTCACAGCTTTAACATTACTGGATTATTCTTAAGCCTTCGATTGCGTTGACCACAGCTTACTTATTCACACATTACACACGTACTTCAACTTTAGCTCATGTGCTACCTCTATGATAGCATGTTTCTTGTCAGATCATTCCCAAAGAGACCATTGGTTCTTTCACGGGGCGTACCACAGGGATCAATACTGGGACCGATTTTATTCAGCCTTTTCATCAATGATTTGCTAAGTGTGGTGGGTGATGTGAAAATCCATCTTTACGCTGATGATGTTCAGAGCTATTTGGGTCTATTTGGCCTCTTGGGCTCCTTGAGGACTACATCGAACGTATAAATGCCAATCTTGGTAGAATATTTTATTGGTCAATTGCGAACAGATTACTTTTGAACCTCGAAAAGTCTAACACTATCATATTTTATACTAATCCTCTTGTTTGAAGTAATGCTACTCAGATAATCTTAAATGGTTCTCCATTGACAGTTTTAAGTAAAGTAAGTAATCTTAGTATTATTTTGGGGCAGGAAATGAACTGCTGTGATAACGTAAGTGCGAGGATTGGCAAGATATATGCTGCATTGCGCAAACTTTGGTTGCCACCTTATATTATCCCGAGAAGTACTCGTCTGGAACTGGTTAAGTTGATTCTGTCCCATTTTACCTTCGGGAACTTGGTTTTTTCCTCACTTAGACATTTTTGACATTGTGTCGTGTATTTTTTTTTTACTACTCTACTTATATCCACCCGAAGTATCTCACAATTTAGATAATAGTATCCTTAACCAACTGTTAAAAAAATTACTAAAATATGTCAATAAACACCAAAGTTATTGGTACTCAAACATGTGCAACCCCCTATAAGGTGAGGTTTGTTTACCTCATTTGAATAACCCGAAGTGAAGCTATTTAGTTCAAAATGTTTACTAAATGTGAACATTGTAGAACAAATGAGGTAACAAATTATATCTATAATTCCTCCCCTAACCATATATATCAAGAAACCTGCTTCGTTTTTATAATTTTCAATAGTAATTAGTAATTATAGGTACTCAGTTCCTAGTGAAAATAGGAAAGAGTACACCTTACACCTTACATTACTAATAATGTATTATACAGGGTGTTTCAGATCCGACGTACCAAATTGAGTAGGGTGATAGATCTCACCTAGACAAAGAAAACATTGTATGGCAGGGGGGGGAAGCAATCGCAATTGTTTGGGATTTACAGGGTGATTGATAAATTTCAGTTTTTCATGGAATGCAGATTACTCTTTTATGTTTATGTATTGGTCTACCCAACACAGCCACATCAAACAAACGCTAAAAAACAACTATTCCAAAAATGTCAACAATGTTGATCTCACTACTACCACTGCAGGTACAGTCACGACCAAAATTTAAATTTTTTTTTGAAAATACCAAAATTTCAGCATTTTTCCAAATTTTCTCCGAAATTTATGTTATTAGTATACCTTTTTTTATTTTTTTTGGATTCCCCGTCTTATTACCTTTCCAAAAACGTGCAACATGGCATGGTAGATAAAGAATTAGAAAAACCGCATTTTTAGAAATCTCTGACTACCTAATTATTTTATTGCACTTTAGGTAGCACTTTCTGTACATTATTTGTACTTTTTGAAAAATTCTTTAAGTAAACAAAATTCTTAAGATAAAGGGTCGAAAATGTTGGTTTTGGGTTTTAATTATTGTTGCAAAAAAGTTATAAAAATGTTTTTGTTTTATTGCCGATATTAGAATGTGTTAGCCAGAATTCATATCCTTGTATCCTGGCGATTTGTTACTCGTACCTGATGGAAATGTTGCTACAAAAAAGCGTCAGTCAGTTAGAATGCCTATCATAGTTGAAAAACAAAACAATAAGTGCGGGTGTTTTTAAGCAAAAATTATTAAAAAATGGTAGAATTTACATTTAGGGATTACGCGGATATTATTTACATTTATGGTGTAGTAGACAGAAACGAGAGAGCGGCTGTACTGGAATATCAAAGGAGATTCCCTAATCGGCAAGCACCCCAAAGGCAGGTATTTACACGGACTTTCCGAAGGTTAAGAGAAACGGGAAGTGTAACTTCACAAGGCATGAAGACACGACCCGAAACTTTGGGTCGTGCAGCAAATAATCACCATCGTGAGGCAAGACCCTGAAACAAGCACGAGACGAGTCGCAATGCGATTAAGGGTTTCTTTATCTAAGGTTTGGAGGGTAATTTATCGAGACAGATTACGTCCATATCACCATAACCCAGTCCAAGAAGGAGATTCCGAGAGAAGACTGGAATTTAGCACTTTGCTTCTGGAACGCGACATTGAAAACAGGGCGTTTCTGGACAGAATTCTGTGGACGGATGAATCTCAATTCACTACGGATAGTATCAAGAACTTCCATAACCTCCATACCTGGTCGAAAACTAACCCACACAGGGTGAAGGTGACCTCATTCTAGCAGAGATTCAGTGTCAATGTATGGGCTGGTATCATCGGCAACCATTTGGTAGGACCATTCATTTTGCCGCAAGTGCTTAATAGTGAAATTTATGCGGACTTTTTGGACAATACACTGGTAGATCTAATAGAGGAGAACCCTATGGATAATCTTAGGAGAATTTTTCACCAGCACGATGGAGTGCCAGTGCATACGGCTAACATTGTGAAATGCTAAGTGAAAAATTTGAAAACCGCTGGATTGGACAAGGTGCACCGATTCCTTGGCCTGCTAGATCGCCAGACCTTACCCCATTGGACTTTTTCTTATGGGAAACAATGAAGGATGAAATTTATTCAAGCCCTGTTAATATTAGTAAGGATATAGTTAGCAGGATTGGGAATGCGGCGACGAAAATACGGGATATGTTGGCTTCAATATACCTTAAACAGGGACTTAGAAGGAGATTGTTGGCATGCATCCAAAGTGACATTTTGAACTGCTTTTGTAAGTTATTAAGAGTCATTGTAATACGTTTTGAATTTAATAAAAATAATTTTTGAGTTAATATGAGTTTAATTTCTATAAATTGTTGATTTTTATAATATTCTCCGATAGGATTTCTACGTATAAATGTCTAAATACTTACCCTACGTGGACATGTTGTACCTTTTTGGAAAAGGTAATAAAACGGGCAATACAATAAAAATAAAAACGGGGTATACTAATAACATAAATTTCGGAGAAAACTTGGGAAAATTCTGAAATTTTGGTAGTTTAGAAAACAAAATTCTGTTTTGGCAGTGACTGTACCTGGAATGGTAGTAGTGAGACGAACATTGTTGAAATTCTTGGAAAGGTCATTGGGGTAGTAGTTTTTTAGCGTTTTTTTCATGTCGCTGCCTTGAGTTGATCAAAAGATAAAAATAAAAGAGTGTGCATACCATGAAAAACTGAAATTTATGAATCACCCTGTAACTCCCAAACGGTTGAGATTGCCCCCCCCCCCCTGCCATAAAATTTTTTGTTTGGCTAGGTGAGATCTATCACCCCACTCATTTTGGCACGTCAGATCTGGAACACCCTGTATATCGAGCTTTGACATGTATGAAAACATTTTAGCCCTAATCGAGTAGAAAAGGGATAAGTAATAAAAATCCCTTAAATTTAAATTATTAACAACAATTAGCAATAAATTAAGCTAACTGGTCATAGTACAAAAGAGCCTCATACTTTGCTCTTTGGTTAGTAACTTAACAACGGCTGCACCGATTTGCATGATTTAACTTTTTTAGCATATAAGGATGTTTGACTAAATTTGTAAAACATCTCCTATAGATTTGCAACCCTTAATTAATATCAAAAGATTCACAAAAAGAGTCCAAAATAAAATACTTGTTGAGGGTTTTCTAGAAGTAGATTAGAAAGCTTTCCGTAAATAACTTAAAAAGTTTGGTAGAATATCCCAATTGATTTAATTGATGTACCTCATTATATTTTAATTTTACAAGAGAGTTATTTTTGTAAGAAGCTGTTTATTTATGTTTAAAAATAATAAACATATACATATATTTAAACATCGTTTTCTTTGTAAACAAATTTGTTAGTTTTTCATCCCCCGGCATGAAATAAGCAGGGTTGGTTCAAATAGTTACTTAAGATTTTCTCTATCGATTCTTCGGAAGTAACAAAATATAGTTTGATTAAAGTATTATTGCCATATATTCCTTATTGTTTCGAGAAGCCGATGCGGAAAATCTTCTTTACTGATTCTATTGAAGTGACGAAGTAAATCTTCCAAATTGCTTATAATGGAAGCAGAAAAGCTCTTGCGATTATCTTTCAAAAAATCACTTGAGACGAAAGCCGCAAAAGCTCAAAATCTGCTTCCTTCCGATGACATGATGGGATACGGAACCTAAGTGATTCCAAACTTTGAAAGATAGCTTCTTCATGGCTTCTTCTATGATTCCAGTTCCCGCTGGGCAAAGAGAAAGTACAATTTCCCTAAATTTTTCTTATGTCTACTGTGGCGAGTTTCGGATTGTTTACACCACCAATGATCAGCTGTTAATGTCAGCTTCCGGGCATGTAGGATTTAAGTTTTTTTTATGTTACACTCATAGAACAAAAGTTATTTTCACTGAATGTCGTGTTTCACTAAATATAATTGCAATAGTTTCTTAATTAAGTAACCTAGATGAGGAGGTGTATGAGAGTCTTATGTTTATTAAGAACGTAACTCCAAATATAGTTTATGAATGTAGTGTAAAAAACTATCAAAAGTAAAATGTCGTAACAAAGAAAATGTAAAGAACCCTATACCGGAAACGATTTCTTCTCAACACCAGTTTTTTTACTCAGATCTATTTTTTCTTTTGACTTACTTCTTCGAGATTGAAGTATGCATGTAATAGAACAAAAAAATTTTTTTTTAATTCATTCTTAAATGAAATTTGTCCAAATAAGTATAATATTTTATTGTTGCGTTCAACGTTTTATTAAAGCTTTCAACTTGGTTAAAAGTACTAAGGGACCAGCTTAAAAACGTTCAATTTGGTCTATACCACTAAAATATTTATTAATTACTCTAATTTCTTTGTACCTAGTAGCGCATATCTCATCTGCTTATCATGTTTTATCTTTCCTTACGTTAATACTGTTCAATATGGAGTTCCTTTTACAGCAAGGCATATACTTCTTGCATTTGACCCCAACTCTTCAGTTGTGCTCCACGCCAACATAATCAGGGAATCCCATGACCCTTTCTTTGACTAAAAACATGGTTGAATTGTTAAAGCCCCAGAAGAGGAACCACAAATCCCAACAATAGCTTACTTTACCGATCAGACTCAACTTGGTCCAATGAAACTTTTAAGTGCGGACGGCATACGAAAAGACGAGAAACAGACTCTTTCCATTAGAACGTTATCTTATAGGCGCCAGTCTCTTCCCTCAGCACTGTTGGCCTTTGAAAGAACGAATACCTTGAAGGAATGCTTCTTGGTTTCCAGTAAGAAAAAAAAGACAAAAGAAGCACGCACTCGAGATTCTTAACCAATGAACGTTGACTGTCTGGGATAAATTGCATTTACATGAATTTCATTTTTGTTCGTTTTTGGTATCTCAGGAGAACTTATCTTTTTACCTTTCTTAACCGCGGAATGCTTGCGGAATTGACAGCCATCTTTTCACGCACGTGGTATTTAGCCGGTTTCAATTAATTTACATTATTTTATAACCGAAGGAATGTACAGCAGTTTTCTTTAATTCCTGTGATTTACTGTGATGATTTTATGTAGAATCCTCCTTAGTGCGTTAAGAAATGATTTTGAAATTATTTATTATATTTTTCGTAATGTTTATTATATTATCTCGAAAATAATATTAAAGGGCCGTATTGCGTTCGTAGAGAATTATAAATATTATACTTTTCTGTCTTTAGTAAAATTTAATTTAATTTAATTTTTAATTGCAATTTTAAAACATTTATTTTGGTTGCTTCTAAAATAATTACCATGTTTATAAATTTGATATATGCAGGGTGTTTCACATATGGTGCGACAAAAAAAGTGGGGTGGTAGATCATATCTAGGCAAACAAAAAATTGTATAGCAGAGAGTGGGGAGAGGGCAACTCAACTACTTGGGAGTTACAAGGTAATACAAATATTAATACTTTACGATTTACTGGTCTAAGTTATTTTCTGACATGTAACTCTAAGGCTAATATAAGAGATAAAACTTTTTGCAACTAAGTAAATAAGGAAGTTTCGGAGATCGTGCCTATTATATGCATACAAAATTTCAAGTTAATAAATTAACCATTATGTTAAACCAATAAAAAACTCGTGTTTCGTTAATTCCACTTATTATTCTTTTATTTTTTATAACACTAAATCTAACAACAGCTCCACACAAGAGAGAAATACTGAGAAAAGTTAAAAGTACAAATACGAATAGGGACAGGTCTGCACAACATATGTAGGTTATTGTATTATATATACATTATTGATATAAAAATTGAAACTTTTTTTTGAAAATTGAAATTTTTTTTTAAAAATTGAGTAAGTTAAGATTAAGAAGAGGGCTTACATTGTAAAAATCTGTTTGATGATTCAGCAAATTATAACCGTCGCCATGAAGTTTTTGGATTTCAAAGGTCTCATATTTATCCACTCCACTTAATTTATGCAACAATTTAGTATTGTGGATGCTGCAACTGTGCCCCTTAGACTTCAAATGTTTTGCAAGTCTAGAAGTTGCATTATTAGATTTAGACGTGGTGATATGCTCCTTGAACCTTACTCTCACTGTTCTTTTTGTTTTACCGATATATGACGAGCTGAGAGTAAAAGTGACATATTTATAAGGTTCGGGCAAAAGTGGCTTAGAAACTGTTCCGCTCAAAAAACGAATCGCGTGAGATTCCGGGCAAAAACGAATCGTAGAAAATTTCCGGGCAAAAACGACTTAACTACTTAACTGCATTAACTTTGCATTACTTTTTGTAGTTAAGTCGTTTTTGCCCGGAAATTTTCTACGATTCGGTTTTCACGGAATCTCACGCAATTCGTTTTTGCGCGGAACATTTTCTAAGCCACTTTTGCCGAACCTGATAAATAGGTCACTTTCACTCTCAGCCCGTCATATATTCCTGAGCAATCGCCACAATCAATCTGGTATACGCCACTTTGATCCACTTTGTCTTTTTTTAAGCCTAATTTATTATTTTTAAGTAGATTATTGAGCGTCCGTTTATTAAAGAAGGCAGGCTTAATGTATTTTTTATTTAGAGGAATTTTCAGTTTTTCGGGCAGTTTTGGGACATAAGGGATTTTTCTCCATTTTTGCCCATTATTCTTAACCTGATCCACTTGGGAAAAGAGAAGATAGAACTTTTCTTTTTTCTTTTTTGCTTAACAATTTATAAATTATTCCTGTTTCATAGCCATTTCTTATAGCAATATTTAATATTGTATTTAATTCTTTTTCGAAACTATTACTCTTTAACAGAACAGTGAGGAGTCTATCGATTAATGAATGGAAGGCTGCCATTTTTGTATTCCAAGGATGGGTTGATAGCATTGGCATAACAGCATCAGAATAGGTATTTTTACGCAAAATGTCAAATTCTAAAATATTGTCTGAATTAATTTTAATAGCCAAGTCTAAAAAATTGATTTCCTTATTTCCTAATTCTACAGTGAACTTTATACTGTGTCAATTTAATTTAGAAAATTATTAAAGAAAGACAATAGCTGTCTTTCTGTCCCATTCCAAACACAGAATATGTCATCAACGTATTTGTGCCATGCTAAAATATTCTTATTGTTATTGTTGTCATTAAATATAATGTTTTCCACCAAATAATAATAATAATAGTAAATTAAAATGCCTCCCCAAAATAAATACTTGAAAAATCGTTTTTTTCAGCCTTCTGACTGCGTATAACCCCTTAAAGCATATGGCTGACACTCACGTACTGGATCTACTTAAATAATAACAAACAAGTTTATTTTGAATTTCAAATACAAACATAAGCATGTTCATCACAATTCTTTGTTTAACATTCAACCACTTTAAAGTTCCTAACATAAAATCAATTCTGGCAATTCTATTACATTGCAATATGCATCTCATTACCTTACTCTGCAGTTTGCGCAATTTCATTTGTTGCTTTTAATTTGCGGAAGCAGTTCTGCTCATCAAGGAGTGACTCGGATTTTTATATCTACTCACAATTGCGCGATGAGTTCAATTCCGAAATTCATGCCTCATATAATAATTACATTAACAGGATGAGGTCCATTATACGCGGTGAGCCTAAGCAGTTTTGGAGATTTGCTAACTCTAGGCGTAGCACCGACGGCTACCCCACTTTATTAAAACTAGCTGACACTGAAAGTAGTGATCCCTTGACGATTGCGAACCTTTTCGGTGACTTTTTAAGACAGCTTTATTTAATTTATCTATTTCTTGTGGAGTCTTTCCAAAATCTTGGAAATCATCTCTTATTATCCCTCTTCACAAGAAAGGCAAGAGGTGTGATATTTCCAATTACAGACCCATTGCAAACGTGTGTTGTATTGCTACGATTTTTGAGGAATTAGTTTGCGATACACTATACTTTCATTGCAAACCTTTTCTTGGAACTTTCCAGCATGGTTTTATAAAAGGTAGGTCTACTGCGACTAACCTACTGGAATTCCCAAATTTCTGCTTATCCAAAATTGAGGCCGGAAAGCAAGTGAATTGTATCTTAACAGATTTTAGCAAGGCATTCGACAGAATAAGCCACCAAATTTTGATTCGGGTTTCCTTCTTTGTTTGTAGACTGGTTTCGTTTTTACCTACTAAATCGGACCCAGCGTGTGTCCTTCCGTGGATCACTATCCAAGTTTATTTTTAATTCCTCTGGCGTACCTCAGGGAAGTTATCTGGGCCCGATTTTATTTATTATCTATATTCTTGAAATATTCAAATATTCTTTGTTATGATGAATTTTCCGTGTTGTGTCCTCTATTCGAGACTGTGAACTTTTTAATTTTGACTTAGACGCTTTCTACAAGAGGTGTTCCGTTAAATATCCTCCCCTCAATATTAGTAAGATAATATAGATAGGCTTAAGCTCATAAAACTGGACTCTCTTGAATTCAGACGTAACATCTCTAAAACTGTTTTCGCTTTTGAATGTCTTCAAGGTAATATTGACTCTCCAGTATTGTTGTCTTCTTTTAATATATCGATTCCGAGTCGCTCCTTGAGAAATCCGGATTTTCTTAAAATTCCGCAGCATCTCACAAATTACGGTTTTCACGAGCATTTCACGTCAATGTCTCGGTTTTTTAATTCGCATATTAACAACATTGATTTTAATCTGTCGAAAAATTCTATGAAGGCCAAACTTTCCTAACTACTCTATTATTGTTTTGTTACTATATATTATTAATTATAATATAATTTATTTACTTTTATTAATTAAACCTCGTCTAATCCAGCGGTTAGGAAATTTCTCACTTAGTATTGGTATGGAGGTTATGGAAGTTCGTGATACCATCTCTGGTGAATTGAGATTCATCCGTCTACAGAATGCGATTCACACACGCCCTGTCGTTCCAGTCTTCTCTCGGAACCTCCATCCAGTAGTCCTTGGACTGGCTGATGGTGAAACGAAGGTAATCCCTCTCGATTAATAACCCTCCAAACCTTAAATGAAGACACTCCTAATCGTCTTGCGACTCGTCTCGTGCTCGTCTCAGGGTCTTGCCTCACGATGGTGATTATTTGCTGCTGGACATCGGTAGAAATTCCCAAAGTTTCGGGTCGTGTCTCCTTGTCGTGTGAAGTTACACTTCCTGTTTCTCTTAACCTTCGGAAAGTCCCTATAAATACCCCTCTTTGGGGTGCTCGCTGATTAGGGAATCTCCTTTAATATTCCAGTACAGCCGCTCTCTCGTTTTAGTCTACTACACCATAAATCACATTACGCGCCGTAACATAAATGTTAACCATGGTCTAGTGAACAGCGCTATGGGTGTTATTCGAAAGTTTGAGTGGCCTGCTCTTCGCAGGAATCAATTGGAAACAGGAGAGTTACCACAAGCAGTATTAGCTGAGTTTGACGACCTCACAATCAAAAATAATGAACCAGGAGTTGGTGTACGGATTGAACCCTGTACGATTGATTTTGATCCCCTTCGGGGGCAAGAAAAAATTTAACGCAGGATGTTGACTTTAATGCTTACTTGGGCTGTAAGAGTTCATAAGCTCCAAGGTAGGAGGTGGCTGCCCTGAGGGACGTAGTCAAGAAGGCACAAAATCACGCGGTTTACAATTTGACGCTTTTACTAGACCCGTATGTTGACATATTTTTAAGATAAACACATTTGATAAAAGGCATAAAATCGCGACATTCACTATATGACGCGCTATCAGCACCCCCACCCCCCTCGGTACAGTTACCTTAACATTTCACTTATCTCACACTCAACAATAGATATTTACCTTACATACAATTTAGAAACACACTTATGTATGTATATGTTATCAAATATATCAATTTTCACCTCCACTCCCCACGCCACCAAATCTTATCACTGGAGATTAAGTCCTTGGACCTTTCCCTACCCCCTCCCTCCCACGCTTAAACAATAGGAAGGCCAAAGCGTCATCGATATTTTTGAAAAAAATATGAATTAATGATTGTGGGAACCCCCAACAATATAACAAAAAATTTCTTTCCGGAATTATCCCAGGTGAAAAACCAGAAACTGAAAAAATTATAAATTAATTAACAATTCTATTATACTAAAATTAAACCTGTTGTTCTTTTACTCTGGCAAATTTTTCATAATTCTGGAGTGCGAATTAAGCCTACCATAATTTTAAAATTAATTAAATTTCATTACAATCGCCATTACAAGCCAAATTGTAATTATGTAATGATTTTAGGATTTCCTTTGAGTCGTCAAACAAAAAAATTACAATAAAATTAAAACAGGAAACACTCTTAATGTGGTAAAATAATGAAATGATGTTTAGCACCAAATGGGCAGTCGATTGATTGCTCGGCAAAGATGAAAGGCAGCTGAAAACGATAAAAGGAGTTTCCGAGAGGCCAATAAATATCGTCGTTCGATTAATTACGTCATTAGGGAGACATGAAATAAATTTTCGTCTAATTTAGGGAGACAACATTACCAAAGAACAACCCAGAGTGGTATGGCCTGAGTAGCGCACAAATAAAATTGACCGTAATCGTGGTATAGTTGATCAGGGCTAATGGAACTCAATTAGTTTTGGCTGCCATGAGGGTAATCATTTTGCAGTAGTAGGGGAGTCCCCCAAATAAACATTTTTCTTGGGAAGAAAATCTAAAGGCGAATGGCCAATGAAATGGTAGAGAAGGTAATAAATCGCCCTGAGTCCGTCATAATTAAATCGAAGCCGAAAATGGGAGATAGCATGTGTCGGAATCATTAGGGCTAGGGAGAATTGGATGCGTTCCAAATTAATTAGCCCCTTCCAGTAATGGCTTAAGTTTATTATGTAGGGAAACTCATAGGGGTGGAACTTTTCATAGCATCAACCCAACTTTACTTCCTATTTGAAGAAGCATTTTTTGCTATGTGTTGGTTCTTGTCGGCAATATGTCTTCCTGCATTTGAGTCTGAATTTTCAGGAGAAATGAACTGTGCTGCCATTTTTAATGTTTTAATGGCGGCTTGTTCATGGGAAAAATAATATTAATTATGCTTTAAGTAGGTAAAACTGCTTAGGTACTTGTAGTACAGGAGAGGCTGAGGTAAATTAGATAGATTTTGTTAAATTTTATTAATAGGCGTCTGCTAAGAGTTGAAAATAAACATTGAAGTAAAGCTCCAATCAAGAGTTTAAATGCCTGATTTTGCTTAATGATTTTTACATTACGTTCATGGGTAATTTACTATTGCCCTAACATTTTATTTAAATTGGCGCTTTATTAACTGACTCGTCGTTATAAATGTCAAGATCCTATAAAACCCTAGCTACCCTAAAATTTCACAAATACAAAAAAGACACATAGTTACAATCAAAATGAACATACAAACATGAAACAAAATATTACGTTTTTCAAAAGGATTAAGTAAAAACGACTCTAAAACTTGAAGGCAAAAACTTGTAAAAAAAGAATACAAAGAAATTTTGAAATGCCTCCAAGGGAGTGCGCCAGCTCTAAGAAAAGTTTCCAATAAATTTTGAAAAAATTCCGAATCCGAGAGATAAAACTAGAACATGATTGTCTGAGTGTTCCCAGAGAGTAGATATAACACTGTGCAAAGTTCCTATTTGGAGATCCCAAGCAAATGCCCTCTCCGTAGAGCCGTTTGCCACTTTTCTAATACTCCGGGAGCACTCATTCAAACATGTTCTAAACGAACGCACAAACATTTCGAACCGATTAGAGTCCCGCGGGACCAGTTTGCTGAGTCATTGACGTCTGCAAACTGTTCCCATTATCCTCCCAGTTCTACGATTTCAACGTGAGACTTATCCTTCCCGAAGCACTTGCAGCAATACCGAACCGCGAAGAGAAGCTTCGTGGACAAGCTGCTGTAAGTCTGCGGCCTGTCATATCCAGTGAAAGACGATGCTTCCGTTCCGCACTGACAATAATGGTTTTTTTTATATGATGTGGCTAAAGCCTAGCGGACAGCCCTTTGATGCGTTAGCATGATTTTGGCAGGAAGGGAATTAGGATAAGGAATGTGAGGAAACTTGAGTCTTGTTTTTGCATTGCTGCGAGCTAGACAACAGTCCAGAGACTGAATAGATTATTTTAATTTCTTAATAAAAGCTTACGGAGAGACCTGATCCTGAACCCGGGACCCATGGCATTGTGGTCGTACCGCTCAACAAATTGATCCAACTCCGTCTAATGTTGCCAAGTGCAATTGAATGTGTCGACCTTCATTGCCAGTAACTTTAGAATTAATCGTCTTTTCAATCTGGCAACGAACTGGTTCTTAAGTACACGTGTGTGAAACTGTAGGAGAGTGGGCTGTTGCCCAGGCTCGATCCTTATGCAATACAGATGAATTGTCGATTTAACAAGTGTTAGGATAAAGCTTATCAAGCAAATCACCTGGTTACATGTCCTTGGCCTCAGTAAAAACGACGTTGTTGTTATGCCGAATGTCAGGCAGATAAGCTGACGCATATCGCGAACAAGATTATTGATGTCGCACAAGGCCGGGCATGTGAATAATAATACTACTTTTTAATATCTACCTAGACTTTCTGGAGTTGGCGGCAATTAGTAAATTTATTATAATAAAAATAAAAAATTCCTTTAACAACTATACTATAAAGTCATAGGTGTAGTAAGTACTAACGTGTCGTCAAACCTTAATGACCTAGGTTCGAATCTCACCGGTGCACATTGGGACAAAACACAAATTTAGTGCCTACAAAATCTTAAAACCTATAAAGTAATACTTCCAAAATATTATTACTTAACACAGGCCTACGATGAAAAAATACAAGGGGATTGATAGCCTTAGTTATTTTTTGGTGCTGATTTAAAAAAAAAAATAATGAAAAATTTCTATTACGTCTTTTTTTGAAAAATTAAATTTTTCTTGATTTTTTATGAACAGTTTTCTCGCGGTTGAATTTCTTTCCTCCTCGGCGCAATCTCTACCAATAGCGATCCTGAATCCAATTGAAATGCTATCGAAAGAAGCCATGGAGTCAAGAAACAATGATTTCCGTGCGTACAATTTCCAAAACATACATAAAAGAAATTGTAAATACCAAACATATTTTTAGGTGCCAGATTGTTGTTTTCTGCTGACAACAGAGTCATCTAATGAGCCTGAAACCTCGAAACGCCCTTCATCAAACCTCTTTACCAATTCCCCTCACCCATTAAAAGTTTACAGAGCAGTATCGGTGTCCAGCGTACGTCAATTGTTGATACGCTTGCAATCGTTGTGGTTGATTTGGATAAAGTTTGTTTGCTCATAAAAACCACACAAACGGTCACGAACACGAAGGAAAAAAAGTGTCACAATTTCACGAGTGTGGCTGCTAAATTATAATAAATAAATAAAAAAAATATAAAAAAAAATCGTAAAAACTTAGTTGAGGGTACGCACATGGTAGGGTTCCGTAGTTACTTTGGCCTAAGTGCGCCTTCCCACCCGGAATGGTAGCCACTTTAACCTAATTTAGTTCAAATGAAGCCTCCATGAAAAGAAAATTCTGAGAAAAATTACCGTTCCACTCACCGTGATCGTCTTACAAATAACACACTCTGCACTTGACTTTAAACTTTACGATCTTTTTAGTAATTTTTAATATGTTTATAAGCAAGTTTTACGGAACAGCACCGAAAATTGTTTTGACCCGTAAAATTTACTGTGTGATTTATGAAAAATTTATCAATCAGAGCAACCGGCTTTACGGTTCTCCACTGTAATTTTCCCAGTACTCTCACTGATACTTGGGGCACACTGATCAGGAAATATTACGGTGCTGCTTCGGTAAAAATTAGGGTATTGATAGTTGAAACGCGATTACAGTAAGAACCGTAATTTTTACTGGATTATTCGTATAAAAATTACAAAATTTTGCTCTTCGTGAATATTCAGGAACTTTTTCAGATATTTCGAATCGACAGTTTAGAAAGTTTATAGAAGGAACATTTTGATGACGACTTTGAAAGCAAATATCTCGTGTGAGGTAAGTGAAAAAAATGTTTTGAATGCTCTCTTTACTCTTTGAAAAATGGTCCAAAAAAATTATTTTTCCAAAAATCTCGTCAAAGAAATATTTACAACTTTACACTACGAACATAGAAATTACTTGAAAAATAGAATAAAAAAAATCATAAATTAAAAAAATAAAATAAAAATAACAGAAGAAAGGAACAAAATAAAAGGAAATTTTTAGTACACAATGAAAAAGAAGAAGAGAAAAATAACAGTTGTGTGCCTTCTCACGATCGAATGTTGGAATCTCAACAATAGAAATCAGTAACAAGGAGCCTAAACTTGCCTACCGATACCATTCGTTTTCCCTTAACAGGAAGCCGGTTTCAAGGCCTAATGAGGTGGACAAAGAACTGTCTGCCACTCTGCATGCAAGGATATTTAGGTATTAGCCAGTTGTTAGTTATTGAAGATCATAGAAAGTGAAATTTTCAACAAAGCGATGAAGGCTTGTCAGAGTGCATAACTCGTTGAAGAAAAATGTCACTTCTTACTTTAAAATATATGTACATTGAGTGGACAACAAAGAGCCGCGATTCCACGCTGTTGTGTTAACAGGGGTAAAGTAAGATGTAGCAGTAGGACTTAAAAATGTTGATATCCACAGCTTCCTTAGCATCCCTTACACTTCACCCAGCGCAGTGTTTATATGATCACTAAAAAGTTATATGGGCCAACGTGCAAATCATGATAATGCCCAAATTTATAGTTGTCTTTGAGAATGGAATTGTAGATCTTCTGTTCATTTACTTTTACAGTTTATTATGATCTGACCAGTTCGAGTATCAAAATTCACTACGCAGATGCAGTCCTCAATTAAACTTAGAGTATAGATAAAATATAAAGTTGAACATCATTTGCATAGATGTGAAAGTTGGTCGAGTTCGTCGCCTCTGCCATATCATTAATGTGTAGAACAAACAATAAAGGTTCGAGTACCGAGCTTTGAGTAATCCCCTATAACAATTGACAAAATTCATATACGCTCTGCCAATCTCGCTGATATCGATCATACATGCAACATAAAATAAAATTTGCAGCACTAAAAAACATATATTCAGTCAACTTTTTCTTCAACATTTAATGACAGACCGTGTCATAATCTCGTGTCTTAAAAAATCCAGAAGTTTCAACAATCTCGTGTCACTCCTAATAGAGACCTTAAATGCGCGTCTTGCAGTACATATTTGAATATTTTCTAATCATATTCGAAATCGATCCATTCGTCTGATAGTATATTTACACACACTATCAAAAACTTTCAATGTATAAGGGCGTTGAAGAGCAAAACTATAAGTATATAAGTATATAAGTATGTATGTAAATGTGAGTAGAGACAGTAAACCTTTAATTTTGTTTTTAAGTTAAGTTTTATTCGTAATACACATTTATGCATTATCGGAAATTTATTGACCACGTGTGATAAATATAATAAGCGGAACCCTTACTTTACTCTAATGAAATACGGGTGCTATCAGGGCTGCCTACTGTAATATCAAGTAAAATTACGGAAAAGGTGCTTTATCGCCATTTATACAATATTCTTAGTCAGCCATTGTCTAAAAAGTAATTTAGCGATTGATAAGACGTACAATAGCTGATATCAGGACTTTAACTCACAACGAATAGATACGGGTCTGTATTCAGGGGAACAATTTCAATATTTTAAGCGTGGCTTATCACTTGATGGCGGAAATCACCAGAGCTTGGTACTTAATGTGCACTCGACTTACGCATTTCAATTCAAATTTGATAACACTATTAAAGCAGGTGCTTTATGAGCTTCCTTGCGGAAAATTTACCTGACTGACTGAATAAAAAATTGCTTTTTCCTTATTACTTTACCATCATTGTTCTTTATTGTCTACCTGGTATTTGCATAAAAAAATAATCGCTACAAAATAACTTTTTAAAACGTTGACAAGCATTCGGAAAAAAGACTAGAATAAGAGATTACCCAACCCTGATCCTGTTGTCTAGATCAATTGATCTTCGTTTGATCTAAGCTTCCCAACCGCATTGGACAAAAGAATGTGGCGGCGTGTGCATTGACCGGCGCCAAAACACTTTCGACCACGACGATCATTTACATGGCTTTCGTATTAAAATCAACCAGAAATTGTCCCCCCTCATCCCTTCCATTTCTTTAAGCTTCATTTATCCCTTGATCCATCAAGAATCCACCGAAAGAAGAATAAAAGCGAACCTTAAGACACGATCACCTCAGACCGTGCGGATAATATTAGTCCATGAAAACAAGTTGATTCAATTTAGTTGTCCACTTTTTGTTGTTTTTTTCCATTGCGGTGCCCCCAAAAGCCCAAGCCTCTTGCTTAAGATCATTTCGGCAGCGATCAAAAAATAATCCTTGTCTGTGGTCGTAGGCACTTTTGTATGCATGCGCATTCCTATAAGGTGGAGATCATTAAAGAATCTCAAACAACAACAACAAGTTAACGTAAAAAAATTAATTTGTCATTCAGAACATCTTCCCAGGATCAAAGGATCGGTGTCACCGCCCGAACTTGTACGAAAGAAAGGCAAGTGATACTTTGCGGACAGAGAATGGAACCGAAATGGCCATATGCCATTAGTGTGGACCATAATGTATTCTCGAGTGGATCAATTTGTTTGCTGCAGATGGGTGATCTTCTTGAGAGATCGTGGCGCATATCTGGGCCTACAGTAAAGGGGAAAATGAAAACTCTCGTGTGTATTGTAATCTTCCAAGGCATCGTCAAGACGTCACTTTCATTCGGGAAGTGAACCATAATAAGAAGACCAGGGTTCAATAGCCTCGTGGGTATAGCATTTTTTTTAGAATATATGATCACAATTATTTTAGCAGAGAGTGATTGTTGCAAAGTTTTTGAACCGCTTTTTATTAAGAAACGATACAAATTTCATAGTATTTCTTTCGCAATTGAGCAAATATTAACAATTTAGAATATATTTAGTACTGCAGAAAACTTTTTAAGTCAACACTAAGTTAAAGGTACAAAGCTAAATCTCTACGTAAATGTTTCCTCGAAAAACAAAATGAGGTTAGCTGTGAGCATATTAGAACATTTTAAAATATGTCAGAATGCCAGTGTGCCGAATGCTAGTTGGCTTCCATAGCCTAACCCAAGGCTTAACTGGGGCTTAAAGATGATACCCTGTTTTATTATTCTACGGTCGCACTTTGGTGAAGCTTAGGCCGAGCAATGAATGCCGATCCTGGGATTTCTAATCTACACACAAGCCTGAGCCAAGGCTAGATAACCTTTAACTGTCGACTATCACTCTAAGCCAGTTCTTTTAATACCTAACATTATAATGTTACATAATCGTACAGGGTGTTTCACAGCGCGTGTTTAAAAATAAAGGATCTTGTAGATCTAGGTGAGAAACGAAAAAAAATGTATGAGATTTCATAGAATTAGAAAACAGCTAACAGATTAAACAAGTAAGAGAGAACATGGGCAATTACACTTTTTAAGAAGGGTGCAGGAATACCATCTGGAGAAGTCCTTAGGTTAGAGTAATGGCGGCAAAAACCTTGTCAAATGAGTAAAATCAGTAGGAGATATATCACAGTAGGAATCACAGAACGCAGTATGAAAGAATTCAGCGAATAAATCAGCGAGTGAACAAAGCTCAAGGAAGAATAGCCATATCATTTGCACTAAGAGTTGATATATTTCCATATTGGACAGAAATGTGTTGTCAGATATCTGTAACTGGGGGGAGAACTGAAAGAGATCAGCAACGTAATCGTTGTTGCTCATTTGGGTAAAGAACCTCTTCCAGGTAATGTTTTTTTAAGTTCTTTAGATGCATCGAAAGCCATCTAGCCAGGGTAGAGAGAAATGAGCAGATTTAGAAGAGCAAATGCACTGAGTAAAACACACATAAATGATGTCATAGAACGCGCTAACAGCACGAGCGACCCTGAGTACACTCGCCCAATCGTTGAGATTCCGAAAGCAGACCGCTTTGAAGTCGAAGTAGCAGCCTCCAAGTTGAGTCGAAGAAATATCGGCGGAGTCGAAACACAAGGGAACCAGGGGCAAATGCTGATGACGGGACTCAGGAACCAAGACCGCACCTGCGCGCCATTAGGTTCGGATAAAAAAACAACATCTAGAAGGTTTCCAAAGTTGTTCATCAGGATGACAACAGGAGGGATAGTCGATAGCCGTAACAAGCAAGTTATATAATCTAGACGGCGAACCCGAAGGAATGTAGATGGTGAAAATTAACAATCTTCTTTGAGAAAACGCCAAGACGATACACAACAGCTCAAAGTCACTAGAGCCGGCAATATGCACCACAGAGCAAGTGATATCAGCTCTGCCGGCACACAACAAAGTTTTGGTCAAATAGACGGTATCGAAACTAGATGCTTCCGAAGCGGAGAAAAGTTGTGCGGTTTTAAGGTGCCCAGTTATACTTACATAGATGAAGACGATCTCGCTGATAAGTTTTATTAACGGGCGTAGAACCTGGACGGGTCTTTGAAACGTACTCCTGAAGAATGGAACCCAAGTGCTATATAGAAGGATCACCACCTAGTACACCGGGATTTTGAAATATTCTAACCTCAGTGTTCGAAAACGTCAACTTTTAGTAATTTTTTTCCAAAATATCTCTACATATAAATATATCTATCAATCGAAGTTGTATCAATTGGTTGATCAGCACGACCACAATGCCTTGATTCCCGGGTTCGAGACCAGGTCTCCATGTGAGTTTTTAATATTGAACGAAAAAATCCACTCCGTCTCTGGGCTGTTATCTCGCTCGCAGCAATTCAAAAACATTCAATTTTCCTTACTCCCCCTACCCTAATTCCCTTCCGGAAAAAGCCATGCCACCGCATTAAAGGCTTGTCCCCTCAGCTTTGGTCACATCGTTAAAAAAATAAATATCGCCAACGAATTCGAATTCTACATGGAAAAAATCTCTAGAAGTGCCAAATACAATACAAATATCTTTTCTTCAAATTAATGCGTCTCTGTGTTAACTAATCCTCTGGCTTCAGTTTTTTTTTTGAAAAACTCTAATGTGATGGAAACAAATCAAGTTCCGATTCGTAATTAGAAGCCTCCAAAATCCCATAATCAGCTATAAAAATCGAAAGAGGAAAAGGTTTTAAGACCTGTGTTATTAATTGATGAATTGTAGCCGCAAAAACAATTTTCCAGAGTTTTTGTATGTTACGAAATTCTTAACCATTTTATTCTGGTATATAGGTATACATATTTCTTCTAGCTAACAAGCTTACATTTAAAGAGACGGATTTGGATCAATTGGTTTAGTGGCTAGATCATAGTTCCACGGTTCGATCCTCAATGTCCCCGTGAGATTTTAGTTAGAGGTCAAAACGTCCACTTCACCTATAGGCTGTTGTCTAATTCACAATGCAAAAACACGACATTCAATTTCCCTCAATTCCTTTACTCTAATTTCCTTCCGGCCATGCTAAAATGGGCTAAATAGGGTTGTCCCCTTAACTTTGGCTACTTCATAAAAAAATTAATATTTATTTATTTATTTACAATATATCATTAAAGTGTTGACTACTAAAAAAAAATAAATAAAAACAGTATAATACTATTTAAAATCAAAGAATAAGGAGAAAATTCGTAAAATATAAATACAGAAAATAAAAGTGCTAAAGTGTATAAAAAGTACATAAAAAGTAAAAAGTACATAAAGTGAAAAGTAAAAAGTGACTTTAACAAAGCTGACTCCTCAAATGATTTCGCGATAGATGAACGTCAATGCAATAAAAAGAGGAATTAAAAAATCGCGACATCGATGTGATGGGTTCATTTAATCAATAATTAGTGCGATGAAAAGGTAACTGAAGAAAGTCGTGATTCTTCAGGGAGGGAGCAGGAACTGATATGCCAAAACAAGCCAAGAGAACAGAACAGTCTATGGATCCCCGAATGAAGTCGAAAGCAAAAAGCATCCTGGCGTTACGGCGTCTCTTTTCAAGCGTATCCAAGTGCAGGAGTTCAAGTCTATTAACATAAGGTGGTAATGTAAGGGAGTTATTTCAAGGAAGGCCTCGAAGAGCGAACCTAACGAACCTCCGTTGAACAGCTCCAATGCGATTGAAGTGTGTTTCATAGAGCGTGCCCAGACTGGAGAGGCATATTCCAGAATAGGCCTGACAAAAGTGCAATATAATAAAAGCTTTGTAATGTAAGAGTCATCAAATTCCTTTAACCACCTCTTCGCGAAACCCAGTCATATTCGCCATGGTGACTATTGCATCAAAATGATCCTTGAAAGAAAATTTGGAATTGAGCTAGTCACATAGGTCCATAGTCTTTGTAACTCTTGTTAAAGGACAACCCTCTTTGGTAAAGGGAGATCTTTTTCATGAGAAAGACATATATGTACACTTGCCGATATTTAGGGAAAGGTCGTTAATGGAACACCAATTCTGAAAGGCGTCCAAGTCAGAATTTAAAATTAGGCAATCGGCATTGTCTGATACAGTGCGAAATATCTTAGCGTCGTCGGCATAACATAGAATATTTGAGTGAGACAGAATCATAGATACATCATTGATATAAATTATAAATAACAATGGCCCGAGGTGGGAACCCTGCGGTACACCGGAAGTGTTGAAAATAACATCAGACAGAGCTCCACGAAAAGAAACCCGCTGAATGCGTTCAGACAAAACAAAAAAAAACCGCGGAAACCCGAGAAGGGAGAGTTTGAAAACAAGAATTCTATGATTTATTCTATCGAACACTTTTGTTAAGTCAGTAAAAATACAGTCAACTTGCTTACCATCTTCAATTGCAGAAATACAGAAAATTCCAGTAAATTTGTGGTAGTTGATTTACCCCTAATGACGGCTGCAAAAACAACTTGCAGTGGAAGTATAGAACATCGCAAATAAGTGCCTCAAATATCTTGGATATACAGCAAAGATTAGCAATTGGTCTATAGATCGAAATTTCGTATTTATCACCTTTTCTGTGAATGAGGTTTTCCAAGCTTTTAGAAAAACACTGCAACGAGTTTAGAGATTAAATAAATAACACAGAATAGGAGCAAGAACGGAACCACATCTTTTCACGAGTGAGGCAAGGACACCTTCAGGACCAATTGAAAAACTATCAGCCAAGGTAGAGATTTTCTTTAAAATCGTAGCTTCGTCAAGTAAAAGGTCTTTGGAATCGAGAGAAGTTGGTGGAAACCTCGTTAAATGGGTAAAATTCTTAAAGCTAATATCACAGGTATCGTCCAAAAACGCAAATTTAAAAAAAATCGGTTAAGTTAAACAGTCAGTGTCGCTCCTAGAGGAACAAAACCTCTTCCAGGCCTTACATTTAACATTCTTTAAATGTTTTAAGGAACAATAAAACCAAGGCTCGTTAGAACGTGAGTTATTCGATTTAGAAATAGGGACACAGTAAGTAAAGCAGATAGAGAGTAAATAATAGAAAGATCTTACGGCCTCATTAATGTCTCGTTCGTTGAGGATACTACTCCAATCACAAGATAAGAGCCAGCTGTTAATCACGGAAAAGTCAGCCTTACTGAAATTATAACTAATGTCATTTGGCACATAAGAAGCCATCATCACTGGATCAATGAAAAGAGCAATATGAAGCGCAGGTTGATGACCCGATTCAGGAACAATTCGCAACAAGCATCGTCTTAACAGTATACTAGCAGGATCAGTAGAAAAAACGAGGTCGAGGAACCTTCCATGATCGTAGATATGCTGCAAGTCTGTGATAAGCCTGAAGAAGTAAGGCTATCTATAAAAGAACAAGCAAACTGATTGACAAACCCAAAAGAAGAAACCAAGCCATCATCCGAGTGAGAGAGCTGCCAGCCAACTTCCGAAATCCGTTTTTTGAATAATATATAAGCTTATCTAGTATTAACCCAATTATTTTTTAACCAATACATTGTCGTCAGAGGATGTTGTTTCAGTGGATGAATTTTGTTAATTAATAACCCTACAGGCTTGTCACAGTTGAATTGAGATGACACGTTCAGTGGTATCACAATTGCTGCAAGCAACCGTACTAAGACTGAACTGCTGGTTGCCGAGACAAATTTAACGCCTTTCCATAACTACTTTACAATATTGCAAAAGAACTATATAAAAACTTAATTGACAGAAACTCTAAAAATAATAAGACTACAAACATCCAAATGTATCATATCTTTCTTTTGCAATTCTACACAATCCATTTTTGCTGTCCCCTTCTTTGCTCTGAAACTCAATAGGTTTGAAATCTTTTATCTGATTATCACTGTCATAATAATGCATCCTGCTGTGAACAAGATCCGCCCCGCTATTAAAGTAATATCAATGGTTAATTAAGGAAGCAAACAAACACCTCCTTTCGCTACCTGTCTTGAGACTGCATCTCATCATTAATCACACGGTAAAGCGCTGATCATTGATGACGAAGTGCTGTCAAACAGAACAGTGAAAGATGATCCCAAGAAAAAGTGTGTGTTGAGAGGATCCCATTTAAGAGGATAAAGTAAAACCACTTAACAAATTTCGGGATTAAAAAATGAAAACGAAAAAAGGAAAAAGGAAAAGAAACAAACTTTTTGTGATCCATTTGGGATTCACTGACGCCCTGACCAAAAGAAACGTTCGAATGAGTCACAATATATGGTGGCATCCGTAAAAAGATATCAAAATTCTTGATTTTTTCCGATTTTTTGAAGATGTTTGGTGTCCTGTTTTTCGTGTTTCTTAACTGAACGAATTTCAATATTGTCAAGAAGGCATTAGGGGGCGATTAAAACCTGAGCGATGATGGTTCATTATTGAATTAAAGAAGACGCCGGCAATTTTTTGAAACCATCACTAATTTCGATGAACCTTCAGAGGCACGAGAATGACAATTTTAGAGTCTAACCCATTAAGACCCACTCAGTATGTTTATTGAGGGAATCTTCCTGTTACCGAAAAGTTTAAAGAAAGTAGTTTTGAATTAGTGGTTCACTGAAGAAAGTACCCGCAGCAATTAATGACTTCTCTCAAGAACTGTTACAACCTATTTACATACGAAGTAGACGTGGAGCCAAGTCCATTAGTCTTCGCCGGAAAGGATGGACGCACTGAATTCAAGAAAATTTATTTATGCCTGGTAATTAGTATGATAGTTTTTGTAATGACTCGCCAAGCAATTTGAAAAATGGATTTATTTTAAAATATGAGATTTGGAAGTATATTTTAACGCGATACTTGTAAGAAGCTTTAATTAGGGTAGATAAATCGTAGTGAGAAATATGGATTTCCTGTATCACTCTTTAGTATCTTCTATCTCTTAAGAGAGTTCATCCTTTTTAATTAGTCAAATTACTTCATTAGCAAGTATTACCTTAAATCTCTTTCTTTACATTTCCTGCCTCTTTAGAAGATACAAATAGAGTGCTCTATTTAGATATAGGTTCGCAAAAATAACATTATTTTATTCTTGACTTTTCTACAGCTCTGGTAATTGTGATTTATTATTAAAAAAGGTTTTTGAATTTTATTGATCTGCATATATCAATTTTCCATCTCTTTGAAGACTAAAATTAGCATACAGGTGTTACGTCAATTATTACAATTACTCATGCAACCTTTTTTGGACCTCTAGCACCACGACTTCTTCCATTCGAATGGAAAGAACTCGTTTTCAAAACATTCTTAAATTACATTTACCATTTTTTGATATTTTAAAAAGAAAGCTATTGCAGATATTGTAGAAAAGAGGAAACCGTACATATTTTGATCATTAATATTGTAAGGTGCTCGAGGTAGGCCACGTAAAGGGCAATATTGAACCGTGTAATGTACATTCCTCAGGTGGCCAGAAATCAAGGCAACGAAATATCAAACGTCAAGGACGTCAAGGACGACTCGAACGTATGGTGAATAAGTGTGCGATAAATTTCGATCTTCTCTTATTGAATTTTTAGATAGAACTAAGCAAACCCTACGCGCTGAGCCTAAGCAATTTTGGAAATTTCTAAACTCTTAGCGCAACTGTGATGGATATTTCCCTACAATGTTTCTTGATGACCGTGAAAGCAATGATCCACTTACAATTGCCCAATTCGGAGGGTTGCTACTTCTTCAGGCGTTGAAAAACGTTGAGCTCGCATTTTATTTTTGATCTCCGGGAATAAGAAGAAATCATTGGATGCCAAATCAGGACTGTACGACGGATTAGATTTTTTGAATGCTCAAAAATTCACTTGTTTGAGCCGATGTGTGAGACCTGCTGTTGTCCTAAATAAGTGTTCTTCGGCGTTATTATGTCCATTTTACTCTTCCGACGGTCTTTCTCGGTGGGCCGCTTCGATGCACTCTGGCAGACATCATTTTTAATCCCCGGCTTAAAAGTGGCAATAGGAGAGTGATTACTAACTACAGACCTATTGCTAAATTATCTTGCATTCCAACACTATTCGAACTGATGATCCAATCCCAATTGTCTGTGGGGTGTAGGGGTTTAATCCCTAGCCGACAGCATGGGTTCCTTCAGGGTAGATCCACGGATTCCAACTTGTTGGAGTTTCTTTATGGCAACGTGAGTGGATTTTCGGATGGCTGCCAAACTGACTGCATTTATACCGATTTAGTAAGACCTTTGATAAGCTGGCTCACTCTATTATCGTTTTCAAATTGGCCAGGTCGGGTTTTCCGCCCCTACTCATTGCATGGACTGAGTCGTATTTATCTAATAGGACTTATATAGTGCGTTTTCGTGGCGAGCTCTTTGTTGCTTTTGTGGCTCCTTCTGGCGTTTCCCAGGGTAGTCATCTTGGTCCTTTGTTATTCATCTTATCTATTGATGATATTACTTATTTACTTCAAACAAATAAAATTCTTATTTATGCAGATGATATCAACATTTTTCTCCCCATCAAATATGTTGTTGATTGTGAGATTTTGTAGTCGTACCTTCACATATTTTATAGCTGGTGTGTCAATAATAATCTTAAATTAAACATTGGGAAATGTCAGGTTATGACCTTCTCGAGGTCCCGCAACTACCGTACTTTTCAGTACAAGTTTAAAGGTACTAACGGGTGGAAGCAGTGAAGGACTTGGGTGTGTATCTTGATAGACAACTTAACTTCATCCCCCACATTAATAATATCGTTGCCAGAGCCAATTCTATGCTGAATGAATTTCCTAGCCCTCACATAAGACTCCATCTTTATACATCCCTTGTTAGACCACTGTTGGAGTATGTAGTCCGGTTTGGTCTCCGTTTTACGGATCTCACATTAAAAGTATTGAATTCGTACAGCGTAGATTTGTGAGATCGGCCCTTCGTGCTCGGCCCTGGAGTGACCCTCTTATTCTGTCTCCTTATGATGAGCGGTTGGGACTGCTACAACTTGCTACTCTCGAGAAGCGTCACTGGGTTGCTGATATAAGATAACATTAAGGGGGAGCCTATACAACTTATAACTATCCTGTTGTACTCACTCGTTTTTCAATGGCTTTTGTAGGGTTTTTGTATGTTGGTTTGTGTATGTTTTGTATTAGCTTGGCTTAAGCGTTCTCTGTTGCCTGTGCACCCCCTGATTGTTGTGTTTGGGTGTGTTTTGGACTTTGAGTTACTAATGCTTTTTTTCATGTTGGTGTGGGAGGCTCATTCACCTCAATATTTTGTTACATTCTGGTGGGTAGGCAAATTGATTCCTGGCTTCTGCCTGTGAAGTGCGCCTTCTGAGTTAGAAGGATTAATTCTTATTAATTGCATTGGTGGAGAATGATTCGTCTTCTGCGATTGGTTTCCCTTATTTTCCCGACCACTTCTGGCAAACAAATTGTGGTGAATGATTCGGAATTGACCGTTCTACGTTGCTGTAATGGCGCGTTGGCGACAAGTCCAATTATTCCGAAAAAACAGGCGACCATTTGCTTCGAAGTTCTTTGAAGTTCTTTTGTTGGATTTGGCTCGTCTTGAAAGACCCAGACGTCTTTTGAAGCACCGCGATTGAATTTTTTCAATATTTCTTTGCACCAACCGACAAGAGCCTTTTTTTAAGAGATTGTCAAATTATACGGTATCTAAAGCAAACAAATCTTTTTGACGGCAAAATGTTCATGCAATATTGAATGTATGCGAGTAGAACTAATGCCCAAGCATGCCTCACTCTCACGCTATGTCACATCAGTGATGGGCATTATTCGAATAAATTTTTATTTGATTTTCAATTTATTTTAAGTTATTCACAAATAATTATCTGTTATTTGGTGCTTTTTATTCGAATTTCAAATAATTATTTGTTAATCGATAGTTGATGTATCTTTATCGAATAATTATTGGTTTTATGGTGTCGATTAATTCAAATAATTATTTCTTGGTACACGCATTTCATATCACAAGCTATATCGTAATTCGGAAATTAAAACTGCCTTGTTATGTTCGATATTTACAGTAAAGAATTTAGTAAATGATACCATAAAACAAATAAGTATTCCATTAAGAGATATCAACTAACAGATAATCATTTGCGAATAAGTCATCAAATAACGAATAATTATTTGATCATCAAGAGTCGAAGCCATTTTTTGGTCAAGAAGAATGTTTCAAGTACCTGTAAACTACACAAATAGCACTCGTATGACAAAACGTTCTGAGCACGATTACCATTGAAAATGTCAAACTTTACAATGAGAATGTATGATTTAACATCTTCGCACTGGTGTTGCCATATCTCAAAATTTAAGTAGCAATTTACGTAAGCGGGGGAAAAAGAATAATGCAAAACACTAAGCTTCGAAATTTCAAAAGGGTGTATTTTCTCTTTGTGTATGTGGAAATACCTGGAAAAACAGAATCTATAGTGTGATCGTCCAACTTACTAAACCTTTACCCCCCCCCCCACTCCTCCTCCTAGTACACTTAACAAAAACAAATCCGCGCCTTGCGCACACAAATCATCAAAGTAATGAATTTCCTAGGAAATATGTAACGCCTGGCTTAGAGAAATAATTACATAAAAAATAATACAAGGGTTCGAAATAAAAGAAATAATTGCAGCGCGTAGAAAGTCGTCTCTTATTTAACAGAAAAACGTACAAGGATTGAGATTTTTTAAATTTTTTCTGATAATCATTACTATATTTACTAACTTCATTTTATAAATAGTATTCTTTTAACAGTATGCCATTGCACGCCTCATTTTGTTTGCTTGTGCTTTTGCATAAATGAAAAGCCCTTCATTTTTTATTGACGTTATTTTACGTTACTACGTAGCATATGAAGCATCAATGCTATGATCTAAAGAATTTGATGATAATAATCTTTTATTGTATTATTATACTAGCTTTATTTAGTTTCTTTTTTATTCGATGGTTTTTAACTTAATCGCTGGTGGAGTATGTGATAACGTGTCGGTCTACCAATCCGGAGGTCTTAGGTTCGAATCCCACCGGCGGAGACCCATGGTTCTTTTCTGCTGACAACAGATTATGATAAACAGGCGCTGGGGATTGCAGAGTAAATGCCTAAAACTTTTAATACATATTCGAAGTAATATTATAAATTTCAAAACATAAGATCGTAAACAGTATTCACTTGAAAATTTCAACGTAATATTCCAACGCCGATGAAGTTGCCGTATCCTGAATCCGGTTCTTCTAAATCATTACCTTCTACAAATGTTGAAAACGATTCACTTTGCTCAATTACTCAAGTAAAAAAAAAACATAAACCAATTTAGATACACACTATCAGTTTACAATAGTAATAATACTTCATAAAGTTATTAACAAATTATCTTCGTAAAATGCTAAGTGGGAGTGAGAATTCTTGTTTATGGCAAAAATGTAAGGCGCTCGACTTGAGGATCGTAAAAACAATCGTAACGCCATCATCGGTAATATCTGTAGATTTGGCTTTTAACTTCAAGTCATAAATCACTTAATAATAGTGCGAACAGCTTTACAACCGACAGCACTTAGTCCATTACTTACGCTAGCTAACGTAGTACCATAAAATTTTCAGCACGTTTTTTTCTGCAGACATTTTGACGGACTAATGTAGAGAACGTAATGGGAAATGGACTCCGAGGCAACATATATTTGGTTTGAGAATGGTGTCTTATAACTCAAAAGAACGTAATATATTCACTCAGAGAATTGAGGATAATAAAATATCTATAGCGGCGGTTTGCTTTTACTTTTCTCGTTTCATTCAACAGCCAGAATCATAGCGAGAATACTGATAGTGCTACGATGATACTGTCCAGGAACTGGTTCTTCTGTCTATTAACTTGCTGAGTTATACCTTTCTATACCAAACTACAGTAAACTATTACATTACACTTACTTGACTACTTATTGCGCAAAATTCGTCATCAATTGCGCCAAAGAATAAAGTGATACTTTTATTAACAGCTAATCTATGAGTATCTATGGATATTGTCAATTTTATAGCTTAAATTTTTATACTAAAGATATGTAAAATTTAAACAATGTGTAAACTGAATCTAAAAGGTTTCAAATTGAAAAGAGAAGTCCAAAAACTAATTTTACTACAAAAGTCGTTACAAGAGTGTTCTCACAACAGCTAATTAAATTAAATATATAGCGGTCTTAAGCAACATGTACTTACGATCTTAACCTGTACTGTTTTCTCAATATTACGGTAACGTCAAAAACCGTCATTATACGAGGGCCATCCAGAAAGTATACAGAATACAAGGGCCGTGTAGGACATACGCAATTTTTTTTCAAAGTTGGTACCCGTGACGTATAGATGGGTTGTTAATAGTCAAAATGAGACATCGAGCGGCTCAGTTCGTTACGAAATGTCGTCGCAGAAGCTTAACATGCCCCGTTTGCTTCCCATACCACAGGTATGAAATTCGCTCAGTCATTCGTTTCCTCACGTCCAAACTCAGGGTGAATCCTCAACTCAATTTTGACTGGGGATGAAATGTGGGTGTATCACTATACTCCTAAGTCAAAAAGACAGTCGCTGCAGTGGCGCCATACCAATTCACCAACACCCAATAAAAAAATTTCAGTCTTCACAGAGGAAAATCTTGGTATCCGTCCAAGGGACCGGAACGGGCTCTTCTTGGTCGATTTCATGCCCAAAGGGACCACAATTAATGGTTCTGCATATTGTGATATCCTAAAGAAGTTGAAAAACAAGTCAAAGACCAAAGGAGGGGAATAGTGACTCGTGATGTGTCACTCCTTCATGACAATACCCCCGGCTCACTCAGGACCTCCTCGTGTCGTTTTGATGGGACATTGAGACCCATCCACCCTACTCCCCGGATATTGCACCGTCAGAATACCGTATTTTCTCCAAATTGAAGTAGTTCTTGGGTGGACAGGGATTTTCGAGCGATGGGAGGTCATGGAGACTGTAAAAAGGCGGCTTAAGGACGTGAAACGAAAGGTATACGACAAGTAATGTAATGCAACAACTATTAAGAATCTCATCAATGATATTGAGGATCATATGGAGAAAGATGTGCTCATATCGCTTGATAAGTACGGTGATTAAGTATATGAAACGGAGTTGGATCAATGCGTTGAGCGGCAAGACCACCAATGCCATGGGTTCCGGGTTCGAGCCCAGATGACCGTGAGCTTTTATTAAGAAATTAAGAAATTAAAAATAATCCACTCCGTCTCTGGGCTGTTGTCTAGCTCGCAGCAATGCAAACAAGACTCAAGTTTCCTCACTTCCCTTACCCTAATTCCCTTCCGGCCAAAACCATGCTAACGCATCAAAGGGTTGTCCCCTATGATTTGGCCACATCGTATAAAAAAAAAAAACCGAATTGATACATCTTTGGCTGTGTTCTAAAACTCCTTAAAAAACAGGGTTACACTGGCTTGGGTAAAGGGGCACCGTAGGAATTGAAGGCAGTGTAAAGGCCAGTTACTCGAACTTTCAAGGCTAGGATCCATATACATATTTCCTAAGGAAGAAGCACGGTTAGAGGCCTGTTTGAGAAATAGACCATAGTGGAACACTGAATACAGTGGGATGAAGTGAACTCTTGTTGGAGTGTGGTACCGTGCTGCGGAGAGGAGTATTCTGAATCTGAAGCGGAAGACGCTTATGTGGCTGAGGACAATCCTGAGAGAACATGTTAATCTCAGGTATCACCTGAATAAAATGAAACTTACTAAGGAAGACACCTGTAAACTATTCCTGGAAGATGGGGAGAGGTCGGTGTGCATAGTGTGCCAATGTACAAGCAAGTAATGTACACTGCTAGGGAAACACAAGTCGCCTTTTTTTGAGGAGTTGGAGCAATTGGCGCGTTATCTGCCTTTTAACTGCAGTTTCCAAATTGATGGTAAAAATCATCTTAACGCGAATCAAGCAAATTGTCGAGCGCAATTTAAATGAAGGAAAGGCAGGATTTCGTGAGTATTCCTCCTGCAATGATTACATCAACACCCTTATAATTATCATCGATCAATCTGCCGAATGGAGATCCATTTTACACCTTATGTTCGCCGATTTCGAGAAAGCGTTTGGTAGCGTTGGTCACGAGTATATATAGGCAGCTTTATGTAGGAGAGACATCCCAGAAAAAATTATTATCATCATAAAGGAGTCCTACTCAGGAGCTCAGTGTCATTTCCTACACAATGAAAAACTTTTGGAGCCCTTGCAAGTGCTCAGTGGAGTGAGACAAGGATGCATACTGTCACCTTTGTCATTCCTGATCTTCATTAATGACGTGTTGTGCAGCCATATATGACCACCCATTTGGAGGGGTGGCAGGGACCGACGATAAATGCCTCCTATTAAACAAGCAGAATCATGTAGCTCTAATGTCCGAAGTTCTGAGTAGAGAAGGTCGCAGAGTATAGCTTAAGATAAATGCTGCTAAGACCAAACTTATGAGCTTGGACTCTAGGATACAAAACAAAATTTATCTTGAAGAGTAGTATTAGATAAATGTAGCTATCTCGGAAGTATCGTTACAGCATACGGCGGAGGAGAATCTGATGTACAGGCTCGCATCAATAAGGCTCGAGTTGCATTTAACACTCTTGAATCTTAGAATCGAATGTAAAATCTGTTCTGCTGTTCGACTGTTCAAAGTGGAATGTTACCTGTCAAATATCATCTAGGATACAAGCCTTTGCCTACCGGATTCTCCGGCGTATCCTTAGCATCCACTGGTCACAGGTCATTACCAACGAAGACCTACACAAACTTACAGTCTAATATAGGATCAGTATTTCATCAGTATTCGCAGGCGAAAGTGTCAATAGATAGGCCACACCCTAAGAAAGACAAGCAACATTGCACAACAAGCTCTAGATTGGAACCCGCACGGGACCCAAGGAATTGGACGGCGAACGTAATACATGGAGAATATAAGTAGAGAAGGAAGGTCCCAGATCAGCAAATCGTGGCCAGAGTTGAAGGCGTTGGTGCAAAACCGGGCCAGGTGGAGAGTAGGTTTAGGAGACCGCCAATGCCCCACAAGATGTTAAAGGAACCAGAGGAGGAATAATTCTACGATTTAATGAAAATGTACTACTGTAAATAACACTCATATTACAATCACATTAGTTTAAAGAATAATAGTTGTACTTAGTTTACACATGATATATGTAAAACTATAACTTGATTTTTATTGATGGGGGGTTATTTTTAATATACCAAGGCTTAGTGGCTAGGACGTTATAGGCATCGGTGTTCGACAACAAAAAAGGCAATGGATAGGCCACACATTGAGAAAAGAATCAAACAACATCGCTCAATTAAATCTATATATTAAAACCCAGTCAACAATGAAGACACCAGATTGGACGACTACGGAACAGCTGGAGAAGAATGCAAGTGTACCTAGTCGAGGCCAACTCGAACTTGTAGTGACTTGGTTGGGTGGAAATACGTATCGGAAATTTCTAGAATTAAGTTAAGTATTCTAAATAGGGCTGAGTAGCAGCCTGGTGAGTTAGTTGTGAAGTAATATGTAAGTAAAGTGAAATAGTGTATTGTGAAGAAATATTGTAAAGAATAGTGAATAAAAACTTAAAATTTGTAATTGAAGATAAGTGTCCTAATTACTCCATCGAGCCCAAAGAGCCCCAGCTACGCTACAGTAATCTGTTGCCAGCAGAACACAACCAAGGGTCACTGACGGTGGGGTTCGAGCCTCTGACCTCCGAATGAAAGGTTGACTCGTTACGAGTACTTCATCGACGACTCCGCAGATCATTAGTAAACATGCAAAACTAATAGTGGATTAAGGATTGAACCTTTAGGTGCACCAGAATAAGAATGCAGAAAAAAGGGAGGTTACTAACCAAAAATACTACCTTTATCGGAAGTTAATCAACTGAGCTAAATAAGTTTCTTTCCATGACAAACAGTGTAAAATATGAAGTAGTTAGTGAAGCATATTCCAAAAACATTCATTTTAAAAGGTGATCTTAAAAAGTTGTTTCATGTAAATAAATAAAATTAATATGACTATGCACCTGATAATCTTTAAATAATATTTAATTTACATTCTTCGAGCCCTTTCACCAATTATCGTAATGGCTGATTATTCACGTTTGGTAGATACTAATCGTCATCGGATTCATATTGATCTTAATGCTTGTGACTTCGTTTTGTGAAATCTGAATAAACAAAATAAATCTGCATAATCAAGGGCTACAAGATAACTTGGTCAGTATTTCCGGCCTATAGTCTATATTTTAGTCGCTCGTTTATTACGACCCTATAAAACGGCAAGTATTTTACAAAACAAGTTTTAAACTTATATTTCATGAATTTCGACATCATAAAACATCTTTTATAGCATTTTTTGTGATTAAAAGCCGCGAAATAGTCTCACCAAATGGGCAAACATTTCGATGGAGAAAAGTACATTTCATCAGCAAGCAATAATGCATGTTACGATTTTAATTAAATATTTGCACGAAATATGCCTTGGACTTCAATTTCCGCAATTTCAGCGAACACTTTTCGCTCACTTATTTCAGCGAACACTTTGCGCTGACTTATTTCAGTCACTTAAATTTTCTAGTTATGTTTCAAAAGCCGCCTAGCTAATGATTAATGATCTCGCAAATTAACGACAAGCGATCCCGTAAACGGCCAAGTTCAAATCGATGTAGCTCAAATCCACGTCGACTTGATGATCGGTGATTAAGTATCGGACTACCAAGTGCTCAAACTAACCTAAACAAATCTCATGATCGATTATCAAACCATCGAACCTTATTCGTGCCCACTGAACCGTACGCATACTTTCGTCGTTCGATGAAAAGATACATGTAGTTTCGATATACAAACGATATTGTGCAAGTTGTTAATCTGTTTAGGAAGCTTTCAGAGGTTGAACCAGTAAAATAACTAAGAGACTGAAGAATTGCTTCAGACATCAGGTGACATTTATTACCTACGAAATGACCGACTGTCCGGAGGCCATTAAGGGGAACTCAAGTCATTAGCAATTCGCAATTAGCAGTCGGAACCCAGGAAAAAGCTACGTCATTCGAACGGGGGCATTCGAATGACAAATAATTTTCGGAAAGAGAACACTGAAATGTACTTAAAGATCGGAATGCGGGATCATTTTCCTGAAATTTTTATGAACTAAAGCATAAAAAACAATTATTTACTTCTCATAGGTAAACGAAAATGTCGCTGCTTCTTATCGACAATAATTTAAGTTTTTCAGTTAATACCCTTTTGGCAGGCAGTTAGCAATATTATTTATGCTTCTCTCTCCAAAAAACACTTTACGTTCTCATATTTAAATATGCACCGCATATAGCGATGCCTTCCAAATTAATTTTTACTTTAAAGAAGCTGCAGCGAATTAAGGCAAAGCGGAACAATTAATTATTACCAAAAGCGTTCCACTAATTAATTTATTAGAAATTATATTTATGTTCACATTTTTCACTTCGTTTAGTATTTCTCATTCCGTTTAGTATTTTTCATTGTTTTAAACACACGCATTGCTTCAAATGGAAGATTTTGGCTTCACATATTTTCGCTTAGGATTTTTATAGTTATTGTTGTGTTGTTGACGAGCAGGACACTGGCCTTATTTAACCAGCTGCACTTTTCCTTGTTTGTAACAAAAACATTGGTCGGCTGAAGTAGCAACCCAGGTACTTGCAAAGGGTCCAACCAGGTAGTAAGTTTATATCTGTGCTCGATGGCTTAGGAGGTCTGGTATGGTATTCTGGTCTTAGTTAATTTCAACAAAGCATATGACTCGGTTAAACATTCCAATCTTCTATTAAAATTGGCAAGTGATTTCAATTTTTCCCCATCTGCGGTAAAGCTAACAACCAGTTTTCTTACGTATCGAAGGCAGGCTGTCAAAACGCGAGACTCCAGCTCTGAGTCAATTTACTAACATTCTGGTGTGCCACAAGGTTCAGCGCTAGCTCCGCTTTTGTTCAGTCACTACATTATTTATTATTATCCTTTAGTCACATTTTGTGACTTGATCCTAGTTTAGACTTAAGCCACCCAGTGAAGCTTCAGTTCCTTAATTAGGCCTTAAATCTCTTTGGGAAAGATGGGAAAGCCCCACCGAGATGTCTGAGCCTGATACGGCCGAGGGCCTCACAGTGACAGGGGGTGTGTTCCAGTCTCTTCCCCGCTTCCAAACAGAATGGCAGGTGCTAGGGATGGGCGATATTCAATTCGATTTCGAGAGATTGATTTGCCGATTTTTGAATCGATTTTACGCGGGACCGATTCAGCTCGAATCGATTTATTTATATCAGATTTCAATCTTTTTAAGACGTGCCAAAAATTAAACAAGCTCACTCGTGAATTTTTTTTTGCATTTTATTTTTAATTTGTGTAATAATCCGACAAATGTAAAACAAGTTTAAAAGGATCGTAAATGTTAGATGAATGCGTTTGAGATCGCTATAATATTTTAGTGTTAACTGTGTGGTTAAGTGACTACTGTATGATTTTGTCATTGTTGGCTTGTTATGTTTTATTTCTGGTTTGGTGATTCCCCAACCAGAAAAAAATAAGTTATTTAAAGAAAAATCTAAAATAAATGATTTTCAAATGTGGGATTTTAAGTTTTTGTTCAAATTGTTTTTTTCTGCGTAGTCAATTCCAGTATAAAAAATCACCTAGAATACACGATTCGACGTGGAATTGCTTGCTGATGTCCTAAACGTTATGCATATTAGTTTACGCGGAATTGTCACATAAACTCCAAGTGGAATATAACTAGTATAACTAACGTATAATAGTAAGAAATTCACGTGGAATACACGAAGATCCAACGTAGATCTTAATCTCCTGAAAGAACCGTATATATTTTTTTGGTTCTGCAAAAGGAGCAGGCTCCTCAAATGTCATCTTTAACAATTATTTTTTTTGAATAGTACATGTTTGAATTTAATGTTGGCAACTTGCTGCGTTGGCCATTTTTTCCTTTGGCAAGGTGAAGACAGGGAGGAAGATGGAGTTGAACTTTCAACTTTTACTTGCGGTTACTTCCGTTTAAAACGAAAGAACAAAACACTCCCAGTATATTTTCAAAAAACGTCCCCAAGATATAAATTTTCAGGGCTGAGACCAGAAACCTTCCCATTTACGAGAATATTTTTCGTACATACTCATAAAATATTCTGGAATAGGTTCTGAAATCAGACATCGAAATGCTTTGGGGTCGTTTTTTGAAAATATTCCTGGCATGTTTCTGCTATTATTAAAAAAAAAAATAGTTGCGCTTGCAAATGCGCAACACAAAGTTTGTGCTTCCCTCTTACTTTTCGGGTGTACATTTTTAGTTGTGTTCCTTTAATGAAGACGAGTCTGAATTAGTATATACTTTCAAAAAAGAAAAAAAAACTTTGTGAAATACCCATTGTTGCTTAATCAAGATTTGTAAGCTACAAAGGCTGTTTTCTATTATTTAATAAATTGGTTTACTTCAGACCCTGTATTTTTATATAGAGAAACAGTTCTAATTAATTGAATCGATCTGTTCGATCTATAGATATCGATCTTTTTAAAGCGATTAATCGATCTACGAAATCGGAAATAAATTACAGTTCGATCCGTACTGAATAGATTTTCTCAGTTCGATCCCCCATCCCTAGCAGGTGTCTTCTTCAGCCAACGCCAACTTTTTTAGAGGGCAGTGACCAACTATGAGCCTTACATCTGGTTTCTGTTTTGAGTAGGTTATAAACCTCTTTGCTGGTTTTAACCCTGAAATATTTGTCCAGTGCCGGACATTATATATATTTTAGCACCGCGTATACCTCTATTAGTAATTTCACGTGCGCAGAGTTCTACACACTACACTATAGAAATGATTTACCAGGAGTTACATCGGACGCGTCCACTCACCTCTATGCTGATAACGTTCATATTTATGTTAGTAAACCAGGCTTGATTAAAGAATGTCCACAGCGGTTAAATGATGACGAGCTGCCATTAAACCCACTGAAGTCAAACTGAATTGAGAAATCGAACCTTCCACTTATAAAATTGAACCATTCCATTACAGGCTATGTTGAGTCATTAAGAAACCTGGGAATAAGACTGAATTCAAGATTCACAGATAGTCTATGGATTTTTAAGGCAACTAATATGGATAAGCTCATAGTACCCATCAAGAGATCTTAGTCAGAAGCTCGGTAAATCACTTATTTTACCCCCAGTTTAATTATGCGAGTCCTGTTTTTGGCAAGCTTGGCGAAAGCTGACGATGGCATTTACTGACGTATGTTTACAATCTACCACGCAATGCTCATATATCAGCTCAAATCTCTTCCTTTCTTGGTACTTCAATCGAAACTTATCTAATAAGGCGTGACCTCATTTTCTCATTAAATCTAATTACAACTAAAACTCCATCATATTTCTATCGTCAATAACAGTACAGGATTTCAGAAGACTAATCAAAACACATTACATATGACTATTGTACGGAGTGGTTCATAATCTTTTCTTTTGTTCTTGTTTACTCTTACATTTATCTCTTGCTATATCATCTTACATCTACTTTCTCTAAATTAGGTATACTACTTAGTTTGAGTCTCATTTAAATCTAGATAATATTTTCAATTGACAATGTTTCTAGTACTAAAACAAGATTATCTTTTGTATAATTGCCATAAATAAATTATTATTATTATTATTATCGGTGATTAGGTATAGCTGGCGCTAGATCCAGCCCATACGGTTTAGGAAATGGAAGATCTCTTCAACTGTTAGGCTTGAGACCATCTTAAAGTCATTAAAAAAGAAGCTGCCTTGTACACGATGCCTGGCTGAAACGAGAGCCGGACATTTGCAAAGGAAGTGAACAAGGGTTTTTTTCTCGCTCTCATCCTTGCAGTTGGGACAGTGTGTGTTAAAAGGAATAATCAGTATTGCCGCATGAGTTCCCACCGGCCAGTATCCCGATATTGCCGAGACCGCCCAAGTAATATCTCGCGGGTGCTGTGAATGGCTTCTCGGCTTCTACTCTTGCTGAGGGAAGGCCACATCGCCCTGGATATGGCAAACGTGGATATATTGCTCCACCAGAGGTTAGCCGTAGATAGGTGGTACGATTGAAAGGCACCCCTTGCAGCTCCCATTGAAATACGATCCGTTTCCACAAGGGAGCCTTGTAGGGCATTTCCCTCTATGTCCTTATGACTCAGAGCAAGGTGACTTTAAGATACTCACATAGAAGGGAAAGTTCATCCCGATAACAGTCTACCATCTAGGAATATATGATAACCGAATCGAGACTGATAGCGGCCTGGCTGTCGAAGAAGATGCCGACCCGTCTACTGGGGAATAGTGTTTGTTTCGCAATCTAAGAGGCCTTTAGGATGGCGAGTACTTCAGCTTGGAAGACTGTCACATGATCCGAAAGGCGGTAAGACTCTGATATGCAGAGTGTCTCCGATAAAATACCCGAATCGACACCGGAGTTTGTCATAGAGCCGTCGGTGAATATCCTTATGTCGAAGGCCTTCGCCTTTCTTCCACTCCGCTCTGTTGGAAATTTTTTCCGCGAAGTTTTTCCCATAGTATAGCTTTAGGGTGATGTAGTAGAGGTGTGGTCAGTTCTATTGGCAAAAAAAGTAAGGATTTACTTAAATTTTTAGAGAGTAGACACTAAAGTAGTTCTGATTTGTTAACGTATCATCCCTTACGTGTACACTGAACGGATACCTACCACATGAGATATGCGTGGAAATTTATTTCTTTTAACTAGATAAATACTTTGAAAACCTTCTTTGTTCTGCAGGTATTCCTTTCTTTTTGTAACTAAATTAATAATTATCGGTAATAAATAAATAAAGGGAACGGGTTTTGCACATCCACCAACAATTCCTTTTCAATTGTACTATAATTGATTTCATGATCGTTCAGGGTCCGGCTAGCGTAGCAAACAGGTTGATTGTCCTGAGAGAGCACTGCTTCAATATTGGCTAGCATCCGTTGTTAAGGTAAAAACTTCTTTGAAATCTGGGTACCGCAGGTTTGGGTCACTGACGAGAAGTTATTTTAATGTCTCGAAACTCCTCTCGTACTCTGGGTCGGCAATATTTATCTTGGCATCTTTTTTCAAGAATTTTGTCAATGGTTTTGCTATTTTTGAATAGTCTCTAATGAATTTTCTATAATAACCCGTTAATCCCAGGAATTGTTTTATTTGTTTGCTTGTTTTGGGGATTGGGAAATTTTTCACACACTCTATCTTTTTAGGATTGGGTTTTATACCCTCTTGTGTAACAATGTGACCCAAAACCTCGGTTTCTTTCTTAAGATACTCGGATTTATCCAGTTGAACTTTAAGATTCACTTCTTGTAATCTTCTGAATATTTTATTAAGCGAATCTAAATGTTCTTGTAAGGAGGTCGAGAATATAATGATATCGTCCAAATAAACCAAGCAAATTTTGTTTATAAAATCGTGCAATACGCTTTTCATTGAAATGGGACTGGGGCTGTCTTCAGTCCAAATGGCATACGTAAAAATTCGTAGTGGCCATTTTCCACTAAAAGCGGTTTTATGGATGTCCTTTTCATTAATCTCTATTTGATGAAAACCTATGGCTCAGTCAAGCTTTTTGAAATATTGGCATTTCCCTAGCTTGTCCAGAATTTCATCAATATTTGGAATTGGGTATTTGTCATCAACTGTTACTTCGCTCAGCTTACGGTTATCGATGACCAGTCTCCATTTCGGTTTTCCGCTGGCATCGGCCTTCTTAGGTACAATCCAGATAGGTGATAGGTGATATGAGCTTTCACTTGTGAAAGGGTTTAATAAATGCCAATTGATGGGTCAGCCTAGTTAAAATGTATTCTCCTTTGTATTTAGCTTTAAGTTTTTTTCTATGTTCCTTTCAAGTAATAAGCCATTGATGAATCCTAAATAAATAAACATATTTCGCTAAAAAGCCATTAGGGATTACAGTGTAATGTCGGTGGTTTGGGATTCACCTGAAATTATGCATCCACTTGCAATTGTTATATCGATTAAAGTTCTTTTGCAGTCCCATGCCCCACAAGAGATTTTTTACGATGTGCCCAAAGCCTAGGGTACGACCTTTTGATGCATAACCATGGCTTGGCCGGAAGGGAATTAGGGCAAGGGGAGTGAATAAACTTGAAAAAATCGACGAAAAGACCTGGTCTCGAACCCGGGAACCCTGGTATGGTGGTCGTGCTGCTCAATCAATTGATCCAACTCCGTCTCCGCTTACGGGAACTAGAGTGATTTGCTAATATTAAAATATTTTAATTATGTTATTATTGAGCATGTAATAAAAATTTTAAAATAGCCGTAAACTGGTTCTGTAATCAGTTGAACTAAAATCGAATGCATAATTATAAGCAACACAGCGAAGTGGGTATCCCAATCGTACTTTATAGTCAACTAATGTGCCTTTGGAAAAAAAGTTGGAGACGTAATGGTATTTTTATCGTAAGGGAATTACCGATCAAATAGCTTCTCGGATTCAATAATACAAAAATTAAGTACCTATATTAAGTAATCTATAAAAGAAATAATGTGCATAATATGTTTATGAGTCACTTTAAAATATCCACTGGATGTTATTTCTATTTTGCTAACTAAAATTTTTGTTTTCTTTTGTTAATTTTATAGCCGACTCGAAGCAATTAACGAAATGAGTGCAAAATCGGATACCGTTTATATCGCCATAAAAGTGTTTCAATAACTCTAAAATAGCCGATATACGTTGAGAGGAGTTTTATTGCTTTTCCGAAGAGCCATCGAGAATTAAAAGGACCGTGTTGAGGTAAAGCCACCCATTAATCAACTACTGGCGCAACCCTGTAGTCTTTGAGGGCAAAATGCCGCCTAAGTAAGGCACCGAAATCGGATCAATTAATTAAGGTGTCCAACAAGGGAATGACTTCTCCGGTGACAACGATCATCACCTCACAAAAATTCCAGATATGCGATGAGTGGTGCTAGAAGCAATGATTGTATCCTGCTTCCCAGCAATTAGAAAAGAATCTAAAACTTCTTGGCGATCTTCCTTTTGATTTAAAACAAATATGAAGGTGGTCAACTTACGTCACCTTCTCGACCAGTCAATGCATCAAGCATCGATCTAATTCCTTTACCGTCTTTCTGGTTCCACAGAGATTCTTGTTTGTTTTTTTTTCCCCCTCGGCAGTGTCTTATTCTTAACAATGAAGAAAGTTGTAAATCAGAGTGCGAGACTCAGCGAGTGACCGGAAATTTGTCGCCGAAACATGGAATTTCAATTTTTGTGATTTCATCGTCGCCTTACCTTTGGCTAGGTAGTACCTCGAGACCTTCAAGTCGTATTATGTAGCCGTATTCCTTGGGTAATTAGCACATAGTGAACCAGCATGAACAACATCCCACCAGGTAACACACACCACAGGTAGTGTTGCGCAATTTCGACCAGAAATGTTTTGAATTTATGACAGATCCACAAGTGTACATCTTGGCGCGGTCATAAATTAAAGGCGCCTACCTAGTCCTTAAGGCTATAAAAAACTCCAAAAGTACCTGTTCCATCAGTAGACGGGTAAAGGACTAAGCAATCTTTAGTGTAGCTGTAGGGTTGAGTTAAATCAACGAATCACACACATGGACACATGGAGTACCCAATGACCCTTATCCAAATCCGATAACAAATTAGTTCTAAAAATTACACATGCCTTCGTTTTGCGGCCATGTCGTAATCAATGAACTTCCGGAATTGAGCATAGTAGCTGGAATCTTATCGCTTGATAAGCAGTGGATGATGTGTCCTTAGAGAGTAGATAAGTCTTCATCAGCAGTAGTAGCGAAAAAAAAATCGGTTTTGAGGAATTCATAAAAAAAAATGCAAAACGCGCAGTAAGAAAGTTCCTCCTACGGCCACGGAAATATATCTTTTCACGCTTTAGCGGAAATTCTTGCATGACAATAAACGACGCTATTCAAGCGAGTCCATAAAGCATAACATTTTCAGGTTGTGATTAAAATGACTGAAAACACTTATCGTTAGCACCCGAGTGCAATAAACTCACCTAAATGATGACCAGCACCTACCTAGTGAGACTCAGACGTAAATTACGTAGTTAATTGCTCTCTAGACAAGTCACATGTTTTGTGATGCTTAGGTGATGTTGATACATTCAAGCTTCGATCACTTTGCGGCTCTTTCGCGAGACATAAAAGTAAATTTTTACACAAGTATTACCTGACAGGTATAGACATCTTAATAACTAAAAAAAATAACTGAATTAAATTTAGTGCACATAACTCGTCAGTAAATTCTGTTTTTACTTAGAGCTAATATGGTAGTACCTACCTCTGGCCGCCCAGACTAGTGAATGTTCAGATTTGCATAAAAGCTTAAATTGGAATATTCTTGCATATTTTATCATCTATCAAAATTTTTTTGTATCTGTTTGGCGGCTTTGATTGTAATTTGGCCATTAAACGTATAACAAAAGACTAAAATTGTCATGTTTAGGATTTTATTTTCTTGTCCGGAGCTGGTAATGGCTTTCGTTTTCCACTATATTTCTGTGCGGTTATGATTCCGTCCAATTGAGTCGTAAATGCTGAAAATACTATAAAAAGTCTATTAATTAGACAGCTTTGTTTAGCACGGAGAGAAAGTATTTAAAATTGCCTGAAACGCGGACAGAACTGAACACCTTCATTTTTAATATTTCATTAAAATTATTTAAAAAAAATTTGTATATAAAAAAAATTATAAATGTATTAAGAAAAGAAAAAAAATAGAACGTCATCTAGTGCCGGAGGCGAATATCCACTTTGGGTCGATGGGGAGTCAATAAGTAATCATGGGCCATGATCAGCCCTAAATAAAACTGGGGTGTTCCTGGTCCTCACCACTTACTTTTGGAATTCAAATGCGGATCAGAATTTGATTTTATCACTTGGCCCCTCGGTGTTATTTAAGTCTGATGAAAGTTCCTAACTACTTACTTTTTTCCAAAGTGGTTCTTGGACTCCTAGACTAGAGGGCTGCTCTTTATACTACAAGTATTCTTACCAGTAAACAATACCTATATCTCAGAAAGCCCCAAATGTGTGACCAATAATTATTTTCCAGCTTTTAACACGTCATTTGTATCTTCGGGAGTTCCTCTGGGTTCTATTCTAGGACAACTGCAATTTTCAATTTTTATCAATGACATTTTCTCATCAGTTAATTATTGTCAATTACATCTTTATGTAGATGATGTTCAATTATACATCTCCAGAGCTGTAGGTTTACTTGGCATGACTATATTTACTCTGTTTCTAGAACGATCTATGGAGGACTTCGTTCGCTATGGGCGACTAGTTATTTTGTTCCAGTTACAACGCTCTTAGGTTAGTTTAGGCTAGGTTAGCTGGCGGCCACCGGCAGTAAGACGGTCGACCTCACATAGAACCTTGATATGGCCTGTTGTGTTACCACTACAAAAGGAATCTTAACCTGGATGACTCTAGCAGTGCCATGCAGTGATTAATTGAACCAGCAGCAAACTCTTCTAGTCCATTAAGGAAATGCTTGCCAAAGGCCTGAAACCAAGCCTGGCTAGTCCAGTACATTTGCAAAGGAAATGCTGAATGCCTTCAATCTCTTCCTCGTCCAGGCAACTGCGGCAGAAATCATTGGCAAGAATACGCATGCGGACTGCATGACTACAGTGGCAGTGATCTATTATAACCGCATCAATATTTCGTAGATTCCGGCGGCTTCCCTTCAGTAGCAACGCCGTTCTCGTTTTATTCCACTCTGGCAACATCCTATACCCACGGTACCCACAACACAACAGAAGCAGCTTTGGGAAATTTACCTTCTGAAGGTTATGCGGCGGCTATGGAGGCTGGCTTGCGCCGGCTGAAAGTGCTGTAGCACTCCTGGAAGGAGGTGCCATTGGCAAAATAATAACTAGCACTTCCTCATTTGCGCCGGTGCAGAGATTGTAGACTCTAACGTGTTGGCTACCTCCGCGGTACACGCACTAGTGGAAGATGAAAACCTGCCTTCCGAAGGGTTAGCTGCAGTTAATCTGGAGGAGGTTACCGGTCCTGTCTCTGGACTAAAGCTTTATGGGCTGGAACCCTTCAAGATTGTGGACAAAGAAGAATTCATGGACCAAGAAGGAGCACTGGGACAGCATGAATTCCTGCAGATAACCTAGGATTCTAGCAGTGACTCAGGAAACCGAGGTTAGTGGTGACAGTGGGATAACTCAGTTGCCCCCACTAAGGGAGACTGGGAGGGGACGAAAAGGGACCCGATTCTATATGGTCTGTTTCGGCTAATCCCTGGAGAGGTGTTTTTAGTCAGTAAGAATCTCGCACTACCGGAGTGCATGGGCTGTCCGGTGTCTTTTGGAAGATTTTCACCTCTCCCGCTAACAAAAAAAGTTATAGTTATGGGCTACGGATATTCGATTTTCGCCTTTTTCTTCATTGATCTTGGGTTGTAACATAGTTACGTATTTAAATTACCGGGCGTTGTGCTGGTTGGCTAAAATCATCAAATTTTGCTGTCCTGAATATTATTCTACTATTTTCAAGCTCGAATAGAACTTCTAATTTAATTAGACCTAGCTGTTTTTCTTCCACACTGTCAAGCTCTGGAATAATTTACCGGAATCAATTCGTCAGCCGGTTCTGTCAAGCAAAGTTCGCTCAGCAAAAGCATTTTTGAAAATTTGCAAGTTTAAAATTTAATATTTCAATATTTATATACCGAACCACTTTATATTTTTGAATTAGTTTTGTAGTTTCGCTCTTTTTGCAATAATTTGATTTATTAGTTATTGCTATTTTGTTGTTTTATCTTCTTCTTTTTTATTACTTGTTTAAACTTATATACATTCAAAGGAGATGTCACGTCTTAATTGTACAATTGTTTGAATAAATTCATTTGAATTTGAATTTCAAAAAAGAACCGTTTAAGGGGACATTTACATCAAAAAATTCATTTTTTTTTATTGGCTTAATCGATGGATATATCGATCAAAAATAATGTTCCGAAATTCCAAATTGATATCTTGAGTAGTTTCCGAGTTACAGGTCATTAAAGAGGCGTGCCTCCCGTCGCTTTCTAAGCAATCGAAAGTCGACTGAAATGTTTAAGGCCAAATATCTCAGCTTGTCACATTTTTTCCTCTCGGCAGCGTTTCTGAGCAAACGGCTACTGCGATTTTTCACAAAAGCGTTCTAATTATTCATTTCATATGTCATTGTGGTATAGGCCTTAAATTTTTTATTTTAATTGTTTTTTTCAAAAGTTAATAAAAAAATAGTACCAAAAAAATGACCAAAAAACGAGGTTTTTTTTCAAATGGCCGCCATTTTGTTTTTTATTGGAATTTTGGCTTGCCAAAAGTCTATACCACGCATTATAGTATAAACTTTAAAAAAATGTTGACTTTTTTGTTTTTAGGTCACGTGTGTACCCAGGAAATCTGCCGAGAACACGAGGTGTCCGCCGAGAACGGCAATCTTTGACGGCGCGGAGGGAGGGTTGGACTTGGGGGGGATGAATCGGCGACGTAGCAAATGTTACTTAACAAATGTACAAAAATAATAAAAAAAAGTTCAATTGATTAGCATTGTTCATTCACGAGATATACGGTCTCAAAAAAAGCATGAAATTTTGGTCCAACTGATGTAAATGTCCCCTTAAGTTAAAACTTTTGTTTACCTATTTTTTGTTACACCGCTATGGGTGCTAGATGTGACTTAAACCCATAGCATCTAGCGACATTTCGAGTGTGATTTTTCATCTCAGTAATCCCGAAATCTGTGAATTCGAAATTAGATCCGTCGATTTCGATAATATTTTTTTTGTATGAGCCGACTTATTTCAGAAAAATAATAGAGTTTCTTCACCAAGTTCGTCCATATGTACGTCACATATTTTTGTTATCGACACTCATGCTGAAATGGTTTCAGTGTTGCCATGTCTAGCAAGCTTTAGTAATTTTCAAGACATGCAGGAAATTTCGACGGGTATAATGTTGGCAGCAGGCAGGTGGGGAGAGGCAATGGGTGCCAATGCCACCCCTTCTCCTTAGTCTTGATATACCGATTAGACGCGAAAACGCTCGTATAATAAAAACGACGGCAAAAATCACTATAAAAGTTACAGAATTTAAAGCTGTACTTCATCGACATGCAACTGAATACGACAATCTTTAATAACTTCAGGCAGATTATTTATTTTTACGCTGAATAAGAAGGGACCCAGAATTGAGCCCCCCGGCATGCCGCAACTGAGAGGCAGCATACTAGAGAAAATGTCAACTACGTTCACCTGTTGAAATCTATCTGATAAAAATCAACGGACGAGCGAAACTGATGAGGATAAAAATTAAAATTGGGTTCCAACTTAGCCAGGAGATTAGAGTAGTCCATCGAATCGAACGCTTTCGAGAAATTGAGAAGAGATAAGACACCGAAGTGGTTCTCATCAAAGAACTTTCAAATATTGGACGTAACGTTTCACAAATCAATATCGATCAGAATATGGTCTATGTTATAAACTGAAGAAAGTGCCGCACCAATTTATACTCTTAATTATTCCAAATATTTCAAGTCAGCGGATTGTAGTGCTCTCATGATAATAATAATGTAGTTAGTTTATCATTTATACTTGGAGAAAAGACAATACCATCAGCCACTATTTATTTAAAAATTCATCAAATTAATATTTACTACAAATAAGGTTGGTCAGCCGGGCTGTTTGCTGCTAAGGGCAGCAATTCCACTCGTATTCCAAGGAATTGAATAAAGTTCAATATAATTGGACTTAAAACCATACAGATCTCTGTAAAAATCTACTGAGATCCACTAGTGCTATCTGGGCTAAGTCGTCCAAGTTTTCAAAGAACCTTGCTCCCAGACAGAAGCTTGAACAGTAGATTAGCAGGTGCTCCACATACTAAATTTCTTCTTGATATCTACAGCTCCTGCAATATAATATCTTTCAATTAGACTTTTTGCCGTGTTAAGGGATCCCTTCCACGGCTGTGTCTAAACCAGTGGCGGATGAGGGGGGGCTTGACTGTCCATGCAAATGGTTATCTCAGTCCCTGACATCTATTTAGCAGCGAATACAGCTTTTATTATAGCGTAGATTTCTGCTTGAAATATGCTACATTCATTTCAGCGCTTCCGAAAAAACTCCAGCTCCGATACCCTTTTCTGTTTTTGATCCTTTTGTGAAGATGGATGTTTTATGATTATCCTTCTTTGCTAGAAATGATAATAAAATAGAATTTCCAGAAGTCGTACTGTGGTTTCATATAATCTGTTGTGCACTACGTCCAACGTTATGTGGCGACAATTGGCTAGTCTCTCTTATTCCGAGAACTTCTAAGGCTGCCATTATTTTGGTGTGCTGTTATATGAGTTGCACGTGTAGGATAGCTTCCAGAACAGCTTCTAGCATGAATTTTATGGCACCGCTTATTCCCAAGCATTTTTCTTAGCAAGTTGAAATATGACTACTAGTTAATCGCATTCCACTAAACTATAGATGCAATGGCAATGTACAATATACGCTTTCATACCGCATTTCTTACTAAATGATCCGATTCGACCGAGCCATAGTTGTGATACTGCAATGCTTAAAGTAACGACTGACTTTCATGAAGCACTGGATAACAGTTATTTAACGATTCTTACCTTGCTTAAGGCATTCGATTCTATTGATCATGAGAGACTTCTAAATAAACTGTCTGAGATATTTTTCTTTTCATCATCAGCAGTTAAACCAATTAAAAACTTTTTGTCTAATCGAATTCAATTTGTGAAGGATGGACACACCTACTCAGATACAATGCTTTCTAATCGTGGTGTACCTCAAGGCGCCATTCTGGGACCACTATTATTCAGCCTATACATAAATGACCTTTCTGAGGTGATATCGGCTGTTAGAATTCATTTTGCAGACCACTTTGGTTAATGGAAACCTGCATAACTGAACAATGACCTACGGCGTATATATAACTAGTTAAAAAAAAACAACTTGGAATTAAGTCCCAAAAAGTCAAATTGCTTGGCAATGCAACAGCCTGCACCAGTCTTCATCAGAATACCAGAATATGTAAAATCTGCTGAAAGCTTAGAATTTGGGTTAAATTCGAAGTTCTCTTGTTGTAGCCATGTAGCATTAAAGATAATTTAGGGTTGCTTTCGGAAATTCTAGCGTAATTCGAGTGTTATTTCGCTTCATATGCGGAAGAGACTGATAGTAGGCCCTGGTTATTCTCCATTTTATTTATGGTAGCATAATTTTTTCGTTTCTGGACTAGTTTTGTTGTAGAAGGCTAATGATGACATACGCTTTGTTGTCTAGATTGGGTCTTATATAGCTTATATATTATACATGGTCCATTCTAAGTTGTTCCCTGTAGGATTACTTAATACAGCGTAGATTAAAATTTCTGCTGCTATTCAGCCAACAGCCAGCGTACGTATTTGAAAAGCTGAAATTCCTTATTGCAACTCTCGATACGGATAACGTTCCTACTTTTTCCAATATATTCGTAAGTGTAATCTACTGTCACATAATTTTCAGTGCTAAGGTCGGCGGCACTTTTAGTATGCGTCTTAGATCATTATATACATCGTAAATTAAGCATATATAATATATCTAATATATTAGACCATTTTACGCATAGCAAAAAGTTACGCCAAAATTAATAAGACAAGAAACATTAATTCCTAAAGTCATTAGACTCATTAACTACGAACAGAGATAATTTTAATTTTATACGAGTACTTATATGAAAGAGGTTAAATTGCTGCCAAAATCTAAAAGTCAGCGTAATTTTCAACCATGGCTTAATAGCTCTGTTATACACAGGGGTGTATAATTTTAATCGAATTTACGCAATCGATTCATAGTTTGTATAGAGTGCATGCACAATATTTATTTGGATAGAATCAAGTCGACTTTGCGCGTTGGGTCTAAGCAGTTCTAGAGGTTCGTTAACTCCTTCTGCTTTGAAACTGGAAGACTATGAGAGTGACCCCTGGGTTATTTCCAATCTCTTAGGTCATATTTTCAAAACTGCTTTTCTAGACAAAGACTGTGATATTAGTAATAAGAAATTTACTCACTTGACAAAGTTTCCACCGACTTCTCTTCAACTGAAGAATATTGTATTTTTATTTTAAAACACTTCTCGAATTTAGCCAATATCTTCACGAGCTGCCCAAATGGTATCCTAACTTCATTTTTAAAAGCATGTAGCTCGTCCCTTGTTTCGGTTCTTTGTTATTTATTTACTTATCTATTAGTTGTGATGTCTTTCCGACTTGGATTGCGAAGGCTGTTAAATCTTTAGTTTGTTTCACTTGAAACCCTTTCCGGGATCGTTTAAACACGTTTTATGAAGGGAAAATATACCACAACTAATTTATTACAATTCACTAAATACTACGTTCCCGCCATAATTTTAGTAAAGCATTTGACAGAAACAACCACAAAATTCTCGTTCATTAGTTACAAGCTCTAAGTTTTGCTTCGGCTTTTGTAAACTGAGTGTTTTCGTATCTGTCTGATCATATACAGAGTGTTGTTTCGTGGTGCGCTTTCTAATGAAATAACTAACTCCTTAAGGGTGCCATAGGGTAGCCATCTTGGACCATTGTTTTTATCATTTGATGTATATACGATCCTCTCTAACTCGAGTAATATTTGCTATGCCGATGACGTTAAAATTGTGCGTAATGTTGCTAATGATCACGATTGTTTATTTTGCAATTCTGACTTAGACGCCTTTCATAAATAGTGTTCTATTAACTACCTCCCTCTGAACATCCTCAAGTGTACTGCTATGTTGGTTTCACGCAAAAGGACTCCTCTGCATTTTAAGTTTTTATTGTTCGGAGCTTTTTAACCAGACTTCACATGACCAGGATTTAAAGGCCATACTTCAAACTTTTCCATTTAGGACCACATAGATTCTCTTGTAAATAAGGTAACACGTTCTTAGGTTTTATTAAACGCTGGTCAAAAAAGTTTGACTATTGTACTTTTGTTAAGCCTAGTCCTGTTTGGTTCCCCTTTTATGCGGTCCATATTAATCTCGTCGAGGCAGTCCAGCGTAGACTTTTAAAATTTGCTATTAGGAGTCTATACTGGGACAATCCTTATATTCTTCCTCCATATTTAGATAGAATCAAACTATTTTCGATCTTAGATTATTTCTGCAAACAGCACAATGAAATTTTTCGGAGCTGCAGGGCTCTTTGAATATCTCTGTTCCGGCTTGATCCCTGCGGACAGTTTCTTCGAAGTTCCTTATCATCGCACTAAATATGATATGATTGACATCAATGTCGCGTCTCTTTAATGACAAGTTTGATTATATTGACAATCATTTTTCGAGAAATCGGATAAAGTTTCAGCTAAGTTAAGGTTACTTTATTTCTTTGTCATTGACTTTGTAGTAATCAGACATTTGATGAATCTTTGAATAAATAAATAAATGAATAAGCGCTAACCTTTGTACCTATTCTTTTTTGAATTCGGTTGAAGCTTATCAGCACTTAAATGTCACCATAAAGTTATTAACAAATAGTCTTTAAATAGTATTGAACTACAAAAGGGTTCCCGGGAGAAAAACTCATAGTTAAGTTGTTGTCAAAACTGTGTTATCATCGAATTATGTATTTTCAATTAAGTCCTTTTCATATGAAAGGAGCTAACATTGTTAATCTTAAGTGTAAATAAGATGCAACGTTAGGCGCACACGCAACTTTACTTCTCTGTTTTGGCATTTGTGCTCAGACTAATAAATTAAGTCCTATTTAAATAGTTTAATGTCTTTAAACCGGAACTCAAAAGTATGCTTTCGGAAAAATAACTAGACACTTTTATTAATTAAAACTATTTTGTAAATTTTCGAATCGTAACCGTGAACTGGAGCAAAATGATACTTTCAACATTAAACATAAATCAATTATAGCAACTTAAGTCTATCATTTCTAGTAAAAGAACTTAACTCAAAATTTTTGAACTCCATTTCTAAGGAAGTTAAATATCTTCACAAAATTTTATTTATTTATTCAGTCTACAGAATCAATATTATACAGACTATTAAATTAACTTAACTAACTTATAACTCTTACGTGCCTTAGTGTATATGTTTTAGTATTTTCTATAGAAAATAATTTACTTTTGTACAAATTCTTAGAAAGAGTAAAATCTACAAAACTGTTAAATTCATTAAATTTTAATATACACATTGATATGGTTTCATAACGACCGTAATTAGTTGTATGGAAAAGAGCAAATAGAAAATTTCTTGAACGTATTATTCTCTCACTTATATAGAACTAAATCAATCACGTCTGAAGCTTAATTTTTGTAAACCAAACAGCAACCTTCGGGATTCATATAAAGGAATATTATCTCTCCAATATTGACCCTTGCTACAGAAAGATCGTGTAACCAATTTTAGCACAGATTCCAGTCTGTTACAATGATTTTGATAACATGGGCTCAAAACCACACAATAATATTCTAAAATAGGTCTGACTATAGTCACATAGATCGACGTTATAGTGAATGTATCCTTTAAGTCTCGATTACTTATCTTTAGAAAGCCTAACAGTTTTAATAACCTTAATTTGATATACTCTTTATGTTTCGTAAAAGATAACTTGTTATCAAACACTACACCTGATTTATAGGACTGTCCTTTACAGTGTATTGGTAAATAATAGGCGTCAAAGAACGATGAAAAGATAAAACCGACAACTTGGAGATATTCAAAGAAAGATCATTTGACTCGCAACATTTACGAAACTATTAAGATCATTTTGTAGTAAAAGACAACATTTATTTGAATGTATTTCATGAAAAACTTTCAGGTCATCCGCAACTGAAAACTTTTTTCAACATCATTAATAAAGGGAAGAAACAAGAGGAACACCGGATGAAACGTTAATAATTTTTGAAGTCATATTTGATATACAAACAAATTACTTTTTTCCCTTTAAATAGGATGAAATCCACTTTAAAACTGTTCCATTAAAACTCAAGTGAAATAATTTTTTTAGCAGTAGCTCGATTTTGACTTTATCAAAAGCTTTTGAAAAGTCAGTATATGTAGTGTCAATTTAGCCATCCCGTTCAATTTAGTAGTAGTTTGTAAATAGCGCAAGATTCGTTCCTGTTGACTTAACTTTCTGAAAACCATGTTGCTCCGCACATATACATTCTTTATTCGCAATAATGCAATGTAAAAATTTTGGTATTACATTCATTATTGCAACTCCTCTATAATTTTTAACTAAATGGTTTTCTCCGCTCCTAAAAATGGGCTTTATCAGTGATGGATTTATAATAAGGCACACTAGGCACCGGCATAGGGCATCACCATAAACGGCGCATCAGGGCCGCCGATAGGCGGGGGGCGCAGCGCGAGGGGGTTAACCCCCGGGCCCGGGCTTTCAAAAGGGGCCCCGTCATCTAAGTCATGAACACACAACATTTTCCATTTTAATTAATATATAAAAAATGTTTTATAATCGAAAAAGTGTAATATACTAAACAGATTTTAAATTGAAAGTCGCTCATTCAATTGCATATGGGCCCGTAAACGCTTAGTTCTGGGCTCGAAATTCCTTTCGCGGGGGCCCGTATGTGGTACCCCCCGGGCCCGAATTTTGCGGAGGCACCACAAAAAGAGATTACTTTTTTTTTCCTAGTTGGAACTATTTCGGTTATTAGACTTCTCATTCAAAATTATATGCATGTTTAAAACACCAACATAAATGTTTGTTTGTGTATCACAAACTTACTATAATGTTTCCCCTTGTTTTGGTTTTTATGAAAAAAAAGTTTCATTTATTCTTGGGGATGTGAATATATCTAACATAGTAGTGGGACTGAAAACCCGAACACTCCCCTACCCCCACCACCACACACACACACGTGACGACCGTCATTTTTCTTTTAATAGTAGAAAGTGTGTATTATATTCAAAATATTAAAGATATAAATTTTTCATTAAGAACAACATTTGAACTTATTTTGTCAAAAATCTCACCAAATATCTTTTTTGTAACGTTCGTATACCAAATTTCATCTTAATAGGTTTATAAATAAGAGGATGGGAGGGATGTGACATACAGACAGACGGATGAACTTCTTTTGTCTTTGTCAATTAATAAATTTAAATTAAGCAGGATAAAATGAGTAATGCAAAAGGAACTAACGTAACGAAAGTGACATTACAAATATTTGTGTATTTACTGTTTGTAGATACTCGGTAAAAATAGCGTCTATGGTTTGGACGGCTTTGCTTATTATCACCTTCGTTGCTTTATAAAATATGATGGATATTCAGCTAAATTTTTATCCAATGAAGGTTTCACACACACGATTTTGAAAGGATTTCTGACTATTAATCTGATTCCAATTTACGCAGTCAATTTTTTTCTGACTTAGTGTTAAGTGTGGTAGTAATGGCTATCCATCTTGTTTGTCGTTCGGAGACAGCGAAATCAATGAGCCCTTGGAAAACCTCATTTATTATACCCCTTCACAAAAAAGGTGATAAGTGTGAAATCTCGAACTATAGGCCAATTGCTAATCTTTGTCGTATATCAAAGATTTTTGAGGCACTTATTTGCGATGTTCTATACTTCCACTGCCACCAATTTATTTGAATTTTCTTCTGTATTTCTGCAATTGAATGTAGTAAGCAAGTTGACTGTATTTTTACTGACTGTAGCAAGGCTTTCGATAGAATAAATCATAGAATTCTAATTCTCAAATTCTCCCTTCTCGGGTTTCCACAAGTCTTCTCGTGGAGCCCTGTCTGATGTTATTTTCAACACTTCCGGTGTACCGCAGGGCTTCCACCTCGGGCCATTGTTATTTATAATTTATATCAATAACGTATCTACGATTCTGTCTCACTCAAATATTCTCTGTTATGCCGACGAAACTAAGTTATTTTGCACTGTTTCTGACAATGCCGATTGTCTACTTTTAAATTCTGACTTTTAAGCCTTTCAGAATTGGTGTTCCATTGATGACCTTCCCCAAAATATCGGAAAGTGTACATCTATGTCTTTCCCAAGAAAAAGGTTTCCCTTTTAATTTAACTTTACCATAGAGGGTTGTCCTTTAACAAGAGTTACTAAGACTAAGGACCTAGGTGTCTGGCTGAATTCCCAATTTTCTTTCGAGGATCATTTTGATGCCATAGTCAAGAAGGCTAATATGACTCTTGGTTTCGTGAAGAGGTGATCAAAGGAATTTGATGACCCTTACATTACAAGGCTTTTATACTGCACTTTTGTCAGGCCTATTCTGGAATATGCCTCTCCAGTCTGGTCACCGCTCTATGTGACACATATCAATCGCATTAAAGCTGTTCAACGGAGGTTCGTTAGGTTCGCTCTTCTAGTCCTTCCTTGGAATAACTGCCGTATATTGCCTCCTTTTGTTGATAGACTTAAACTCTTGCACTTGGACACAGTTTAAAAGAGACGACGTAACGCAAGGATCCTTTTTGCTTTCGACTGCATTCGGGGGTCCATAGACTCTTCTGTTCTCTTGGCTTGTTTTGGCATGTCGGTTCCGGCTCGCTCCTTGAGGAATCACGACTTTCTACAGTTACCTTTTCAATTATGAATTAAATGAGCCTATCACATCGATGTCGCGATTTTTTAATTCCTTTTTTGATTGCATTGATTTTCATCTATCGCGAAATCATTTGAGCAGTCAGCTTTGTTGAGGTTACTTTTTGCTTTTCACTTTTTACTTTACAATTTATGTACTTTCTGCTTTTTATATACCTTTTGTACACTTTAGCACTTTTATTTTCTGTATATATATTCTCTCATTATCTTTGATTTAATATAGTTTATTATATTGTTCTTATTTAGTTTTTTTGTAGTAATCAGCACTTTGATAAAATATTGTAAATAAATAGAGCCTAGCATGCTGTGCTTTTAGCCAAACTTCAAACATTTCAGTTTCAGACCGTTCAATCCGTGTAGTAATTGACGGAGTTACATCTGATTCCTACGATATAAATGCCGGTGTATCTCAGGGTTCACTTCTTTCACCAACCTTATTTCTTCTTTGTGATAATGATCCCTTACTCTCGATTATATTCGTAGTTTCACCGAAGCCAGCACCATTGATTTCTCGTACTTTTTTGACTCTGTAATAAATTCACGTGGAAATGCTACAGAAGTCAATCAAGAACGCAGGTTTATATCATTAAACAACGACATTTCTATGGTCCTCGCTTGGGGCAGAGCAAATCGTGTTTCGTTTTATGGATCCAAAACTTAATGCTGTTTAATTTCCCTTAAAAACGCCCAATTCAACCAAAACCCATTTCATCTTGGGTATTGAGATATTAAGGCTGGACTGATCATATATTTTTGCAATCGCTAAAAGTGCGATGAAATGCTTGGGTTTTCTACAGAGATGTAAGAAATATTTCACCCCACCTGACTTAGCATTGATCTACAAGTCCCACATTAGGACTAGACTTGAATATAATTCCCATATTTGGGTAGTGGCCGGACACACCGCATTGTTTGTCCGCGTTAGACAAAGTCCAGCGTAAGGCTTTTAAAGTTATTGGCGATTCCCCAATCTATGATGATATACAAAAGCTACAAGTCGCTCCCACCGCTATAATCTCCAGGTAAAATTTGGACGTACCGTTAAATTTTGGGAATCTTTTCTAAGCAGAACAACACGAATGTGGAACAGTTTACCATCTTATGTTTTTCCCTTGTCATATTAGCCCGAAACTTTCAAACGGGGCGTTCAACCTCCTAACCTTTTTCCCTCATCTTCAATTCCTTTCCTGCCAAGGCTGTGCTTTAGCATCATAGGGCATCCCCTGAGCTTTGGCAACATCATATACATATATAAGAAAAATTATTTTAATGGCTTGCTTTTTGTTTTTAAGAAAACCATTCATATCACAGATAAAGTCATGACAATAAACTGAAAATTTGCATTTTCAATAAAACATAATTGGAAATAACATCAATTGTAAATATTATATGTGTACCATGTGTATCATGGGTATACTAGAAACTTATACTTTTGTACTTGGTTTCACAAATTTTGTAGCATGAATTAACATTGTTCGAAAAATAGTAATTTATTTATTATGTTTATTTTGGTTAGATATTCCCCAAATGTAAATAAAATAAAAATACTAACCCTTCAAATCCTGCTAGGTAATCCTTCCGTATCACAGATTTACTAATGTTAATTATCATCAAAAGCTCTAAAACTCTTTAATGTAAAACAGCACGTGACCATTAACGTTTACACTCATATACACTTCTTTGTACTACTTTGTATACACAAAATTGCATTAATGAGGTTATTCACCGCTGTTTGTCAATATATATATATATTTTTTTGCACAGTATTATTACCTATCATTAACCTAATTTATATTGTACAATTCGATAAGGTTATTTTCCACAGTCGCAGACATATATCTATTATTTCTAACATTTCACTTTGTTCCGTATTTTGAATTTGCATTGATTTTAACACACCTCAATCGTTAAAACACTACCGGACCATAAAATCGTAACACTTCTGAATAATCTTTATGGATCATTATAATCGCTTAACTATAGCTAATTATTCATTCAAAATATCATCAAATTCGGAACCGAGAATGTGCTTTTTAAGCACAACAACGACCCCGTGCAGTGCGCTACACTTCAAATTCAAACTCAGACTGGATCTGGTCAGTTTTGTTTACACAAGCAAATGTTTGACTTCTGGTTCTTGAATTGTCACCGTGTTTGGAATGTATCCGACAGGTTTTAATCCGCACACAGTAAAGAAAAAATGGTCAAGTGGGAGGACTTAATAATCACGCACCTACTGCTTTTGCTTACTTCCTCCAATCGATATTATCGTTGTGTTTCCACGGTGCTATTTCGGTGTTAGTAAACAGAAGTCAGGCAAGCCCGGGCTGGGTTGAGTCAATGGCGAACTAAAAATAAACTAAACGAGACACATCACGATAAGAAAGCAGTTAATAAAAAAGGAGGCACCTATTGTGGCTCCGCCTTGTCGTATTCGGAGCCAAATCTCATTAGTTTCCGCATCAAGAACGAGTTCTGGAGATATGATCTGGATCTCTTGCATCCCGCGGTATTCTCGTAGTGGGCGACTGAGTGCAGCCTATCAAAGCTTTTCACTGATCGTGGCGAGTCATATCTGTGATCTTTGGGTCTGTTAAGTGGAAATGATGGTTTTGTTGGACGTTTTTTCGCCATCTGGCGGTGTCCGGTACTTTCTTATTTGGAAAAGATGGTCGAGACTGTGACCAGGATTGGATCTAGTGTTTTAAATCCATTGCCTGTGGGCATACTATAAATCTGCGTAATTGCCAACTCTTGCATTCTTAAAAGTAATGAGACTCTAAAACTTAAGATGAAAACTGGCAGATTTATCGACTTCCCCTATTCTTCAACCATTTGGATTTGTTCCTTTTGGCAGCATCACTGTATAGTTAGGTTTCTGCAAATTTCTTGATTTTTACTTATTTCCGCACTTCAGCTGAATCTGAATCTTAAAATGCGGGACAAGTTTTTATGACCAGACAATTTATTACGGTGAGACAATATTTATAGAGGTAGAATTTTTGATTTTCTTTTTGGTTTAAACTCATTTTTCTAAATGTTTTTAATTTTCTACCTAAGGATTATCTTTCAGTTGTTACCTCAGACAGGATTCCAATTATTCGTCATAAATAAAATCTTATAGTGTATTGGAGTATCAAGCCAGTCAATGCGATTCCATATTTGGAGTGTTATGGCATTTCAAATTTATTAATAATCGTTTTAAGTCCAAACGAGACTTTTATAGTAAATATTCCAATTTTAAAAATCACTGTAATCATGTCAATTTATCTGCTATTTCCATTAGCATGCAGTCGGCGATTGTCGAATACCATTTTGTTTTCATGGTATACTATTGTACAACGCATACATCAGAAAGGTATAATTCTGCACATATTATTTATAGGGTTTTTTACCTGGATACGAAATCTAAATATTGTTGTAACACGTAACATGAAAATTGCTCAATCTGTGGAATATCTTATTTTAAAAGTTATCAGTAATCACAGAGGAGAGGAAATGTGAAATAAAATTTTTAAGTGCTTTATTAAGATTTTCCTTCGAAAATATAGGGATAGGGCTTAAGTCATAACTCGTCTAATAGAAGCGTAACTATCTAATCCTAATTGCTTAAATAGACGATAATGCGCATGCGCCCAAACTATCCGCATGCGCATAAATTAGTAAAAATTTGTTGCAATTACTTCGACGCATGCGCATTCATTTGACCAATTAGGTATTTTATGTTGATGCTCACGCAGCTTGGCTAAATTTCAGCAGTGCAATTGTATAAAGCCGAAGGAGATATCTGATAATGAAATGTATAAATTTAACAAATGTTAATTTAAGGGGGACCGAAAAGAAATAAAAAAAAAATTATTACTTAGAAAAAACATTTATTTAAAGAAAATCACATAAATCTAATCAATTAAATAATTTCCGTTATTTTCTAAAACCTTTCCCCACCTCTCGGGTAGTTTTTAATGCTATCTTTGTAAAAAAATTTTTTTTTTTTTCATGGAAAATCTTTTAAATATGGGTTTTCACATCGTCGAAAGCAATGAAGGGAGTGTTCGAATGATTAAAAAATACGATAAGGGAGAAAGCTATATCAGGGAATGGTGGGGGAGGGGGTGAGGTAAAAGTTCAAGTTGCATTATTTTTTCCTGTGTTACTTTTGCTGAATGCGGTCGAGCGTTATCTTGTTTCAGTATTCTCGCGCCAAGGGGACAACCCTTTTGATGCGTTAGCATACCTTTTTCCCGGAAAGGAATAATGGTAAGGAGAGTAAGGAAGCTTGAATTTTTAATTCAATTTTAAAAACCCACGGGGAGACCTGGTCTCGAACCCGGGAACCATGGTATGGTGGTCTTGCCACTCGATTAATCCAACTCCGTTTCCTAACTATTATTAGCTGAAATTGAAGTTGGAGTAATTATCTCGCTGAGTTTTAATAGTTCGAAGTAGACTACGCCGTCGATAACCCACCGCACACAGAGAAGAACTTTTTTTAGTGTCAAAGATGGTTTTCGTGTAGGAACAGCTGACTGACCTGGAGAGAGCCATTGTTTTTTCGCGTAGGATTATTGTTTAGGACCCACTTCTCGTTGGAAATTATGATTCTTTGCAAAAAAGGATAAAAGAGACGCACAAATAGTTCTTCGTTGCTCTAACGCAGTTGTCGTCATTGTTAGCGTAACCCAAATTCTTTGTTTATGAATTTTAAAAATGGAATGAAGATATTCATGTACTGTTGACCATGGGCAGCCAAGTTTAATCGATAATTCCGAAATGGTTTGGCAAGGATCAGATGCCACTAATGACGTCAATACATCGTTATTCAATTTTAAAGGGCTTTCTGTTTTAGGGGCATCTCTGAGAACCTTATAGTTTTTTTTAAATGTTTTATCCACCTATGACATTTATTAAGTTCTAACACGTCTTCATATATCATACCAGCACTTATTTTTGTCAGTTCTTTTGCCTTCATTCCCCGGTCAAACAAGAACAACATACAAGGGTTGCTATTTAAGTTTTGAGACAGACAAGTAAAAATAAATATTTAAAATCGAAAATGGCTTTATTGTTTTTCAAAATATTTTTCATGAAGATTGAAGTGCTTCGTGCGCGAAAATTTTTTGTTGGATTTGACTCATCTTGAAAGACCCATACAGTGGATTGTACTTAGATCCATGATTAGTCGCTAATCTTATAGACGTCTTTTGAAGCACCGCGATTGAACTTTTTCAACATTTCTTTGTACCAATCGAAACGAGCCTTTTTTTGAGCGATTGTCAAATTATGCGGTATCCAACGCGAACAAATCTGTTTGGCGGGCAAATGTCTCAAGCCTGGAACCTCTTGTGACTTAATGTTGCGTTTCCTTCGATGAGTGTTGACAAGTCTGAGGTATTCTGCAGGAAAATAAGTGGTCCGTCAAAACCCTTCTCATCTTTCTTATTATCGACTCCTTGTCAAGTGGCTGATACTTTTCTCGGTGATAATTTCTTGCCCGAGGATATCTTTTGTAAGGTCTTCGTAACCAATTCTCGCCGCACCAAAGCAGTAGCTGTTCAGTCTCCAAGTTCAAAAAACGGAAAAAGCTCTCTCTTTACTACCAGAATGTGAAAGGACTAAGGACCAAAACAAATAATTTTTATTTCTCATCAGATAACTGTGATTTTGATTTGATGGCTTTATCTGAGACATGGTTGCAGACGGCTCTTATCAGGTTTTCCGTAGGGATAGGCATGCTGCTTCCACCGCACGGGGTGGTGGGTTTCTCATAGCTTTCTTAATACTAATTATTTGGACACTCCTCCATTTTCTGACCAGCTGGACCTGGAAAAAGCTTCAGTAAAAATTTTACTTGATTTGAGCAACCTCTTCCTAATTTGTTGTTACATAACTCCTGATGCGTCTAATGTCGTTGGTAGTAATATTCTTATTCAGCATATCAACTACATCTATGGGTTCTAAGGATGAAATTATCCTTCAAAGTACGATAGGTAACGAATGATGATGACGAGAGCTTTCTTCCCCATGACTTGACTGAAGGACAATCGTTATTCTTCGACACCTTGACTAGATTAGGACTTTGCCAAATAAGCAATATGAGTAACAATATGGGAAGACAGCTTGATTTGGTGGTTTCTACGAACTCCACGCTCACTTTTGTTGACGTATTTCACCCTGCACTGCTTGTCGCTTTTCATTGTCTGCCGAACGTGCTTGTCGATAACCTCGATATCCAATATCATTTAAACTTTAGAGCGGCCGATTTTGAGGCTTTAAATGATTACCTGGGTGAGATAGACATCCACACTTGTTGTCTGGCGACGATATCGACAAAAACGTATGAGTTTTCTACAACGTTTTGTATGAAGCTTTCGGGAGGTTTGTTCCCTTAATCCGGTTTAGAGGTAGAGATTCAGCTCCACCCTGGTTTCACAGAGAATTGAAGACTCTAGGAATAGGAGGAATAGGAAAAATAGACTTTGGAAAAAGTACCTTCGTGTTAACAGTGTTGACTCCTGGCATAAATTTAGTGTTTGCCGTGAACATATTATAAGCCGTTCTCGTTCTCTATTTGAAGGATATCTTCAAAATTTACGAAACAACATATTCTCTGACTCCCGTGCATTTTTCGAGTATGTCAGCTTGAAGAGAAAGGTGGAGAACTATCCATCGACTATGGAATTTGGGGAGATATCCAGCAATGATTTGAATATTATTTGTAATCTATTTGCTGAATCTTTTAAGGTGCATTTGAATCATCTGATTTCTATACAGATAGTAGGAACTTTTCGCACACAAATAACCGAATTTCACCCATAGTACCTGTTCCATCTATCACGGACGAAATCTTGTTGAAGCATATTGATGATCTCCCAACTTAGTCTTCCGGAAGTATCTTTCGCAGGGCCACTTCAAAGCACTCTGAAAGACATCCTCTTTAATTCCTATTTTCAAGAGTGACAATAGAAGATATTTACAGGCCAATTGCTAAATAGGCTTGTATTGCTATTGATTCATTCCCAATTATCCGTAGTGTGTAAAGGTTTAATCTCTATTCAGCAGCATGCTTTAATTTAGGGATGGTCCACGGTTTCAAACTTGGTTGAGTTTGTTTCTTGCACTGTGGGCGGATTCTTGGATGATTGCCAAACTGACTGCATTTACACTGATTTTAGTATGGCCTTTGATAAGCTGGCTCACTCTATCATTGCTTTTAAATTGTCGAACTTGGGTTTCCGGACCTGGATTGTTTGGATTAAGGGTAGGTTCTAGTCGAGCAATTTCAAATAATGAATTTTTCTTTTTTTGCATTTTTTGTAGCGTTTGTGAAAAGGTGATTTCCCGAGATGGGATCACATGTGATGGCGTCTGTGGCCTTCTGTTTCATGCCAGTTGTTTAAAGCGCGGTTCGAGATCCTCCAGCACCTCGACGTGTTTGCAATGCTCAGACATTAAGCCTTGCCACGTATTGAGGCTTGTTAGGAGCATGGTGGAGGCGCTTTCCAGCGATCTTGCTCTTGTTGGGGACAAGGTCGCCTCTTTCTCGGCTCGTTGGGCCGATATACAAGTTCTGTCAGAAGACACTGGGTCGCTTACCGCCAGGATGGACAGGCTGTCGAGTGTCGTTGACAGGGTCGAGTCCAACTCTCGCGTCCTCTTGGAGAGGTCGCACGAGATGTCCTCCCGCATTCTTGCGCTTTCCGGATCGCTAGAGGACATTCAGTCTACGTCCTCAGGATTCGACAATAATCTGCTTCCTCCTGTCATCCCCATATTTGAAGATATTCGTCGTGGCGTCAAGCAGGTGAAGGGCGACCTTGGTGTCTGGTCTGCGGCTTTCTCTGCCAACTCTGAGCTGCTGGGCTCTGTGGCTTCAGACTTAAAAACCCTGTCTTCACGCTTTGATGCTGTTCCCAGGCCGTCACCCTCTGTTGCGCCCTGTGTCGAAGTTCAGCCTGTAACTGAGACGGAGGGTAAAGATAGTGATGCAGTTACCGACACCTCGCCGGGGAGGGTGAGGGACTCTAAATCAAAACCTAAACTTAGGGTAAGGCGTCGGCGTCGTGTAGGGTGCGCCGTGGCGGACTCTGGTCTTCCAGGTCCGGTTGTCGCTGCTCGCACGTCTAGTGACATTAATGGAGGTAGTGAGAGGGATTTGGGCGGTAGTAATGAGGTGATTCCATCCGTCATGCCCTCAAACATTGGCCAGGCTGGTGTTGATGATGTGGTACTCTCCGCCGTTCCTCGTTCAAGGTCTGTTTTTATCTCGCGTCTAACGCCTGGAACCTCCTGTGACATGATATTGCGTTTCCTTCGGTTTAGGAGTGTTGACACGTCGGATGTGTCCTGTAAGAAAATAAGTGGGGAGACGAAGCCCTACGCATCTTTCCTGTTGTCGGCTCCTTCTCTGGTGGCTGATACTCTGCTCTGTGATAATTTCTGGCCCCGGGATGTTTTTTGGAAGGTCTTCGTGCCCAATTCTCGCCGCCGCACTAGGTCAGTAGCGGCTCAGTCTCCTAGTTCAAAAAACGGGACAAGCTCTCTCTGTACTACCAGAATGTGAGAGGACTGAGGACCAAAACAAATAATTTTTATTTTTCGTCTACTAACTGCGATTTTGATGTGATAGCCTTATCTGAGACGTGGTTGCACCAGGGTATTTCGGACGCGGAACTATTTAATGGCTCTTATCAGGTTTTCCGTAGGGATAGGCATGCTGCCTCGTCCGCACGTGGTGGGGGTGTTCTTATAGCTTGCAGGAATTTTCTTAATACTAATCATTTAGACACTCCCTCATTTTCTGACCAACTGAAGCTGGAACAAGTTTCAGTGAAAATTTCATTTGATTCGAGAAGCCTCTACTTGATTTGTTGTTATATACCCCCTGATGCGTTTAATGTCGTTGATAGTAATGGTTTGAGTCAGTATGATATTCTCATTAAGCATGTTAACTTCATCTATGACCGATTGGGTTCTAAGGATGAAGTTATTCTTGTGGGGGACTTCAACTTACCCAATGTGCGATGGGTAGCGGATGATGATGACGATAGCTTTCTTCCCCATGACTTGACAGAAGGACAATCGTTATTCCTTGACACCTTGGCTAGCTTGGGGCTTTGCCAAATGAGCAATGTGAGTAACAATATGGGAAGACAGCTTGATTTGGTGTTCTCTACAAACTCTACGCTCACACTTGTTGAACCCAGCCTATTTGCCTTGACAAATCTTGACGGGTATCATCCCGCATTGCTTGTTGCTTTTTATTGTCTGTCGGACGTGCCTGCCGATGACTTCGATGGCCAATATCGTTTTAACTTTAGAGCGGCCGATTTTGAGGCTTTGAATGATTATCTTGATGAGTTGGACTTCCAAACCTGCTTGTCTGGTGACGATATCGACAGTAACGTATCAAGTTTTTACGATGTTTTGTATGAGGCTTTTGGGAGGTTTGTCCCATTGGTTCGGGTAATGACTCCGCTCCACCCTGGTTTGACAGAGAATTGAAAACTCTTAGGAATAGGAAGAACAGACTTTGGAAGAGGTATCTTCGTGTTGGCAGTGTTGACTCCCGTCAGGAATTTAGTATTTGCTATGAACATTTTATATGCCGCTCTCGATCTCTCTATGATGAATACCTTCAAAGTTTAAAGAACAGATTATTCTCTGACCCCCGTGCATTTTTCGAATATGTTAACCTAAAGAAAAAGGTCGATAACTATCCATCGACAATGGAGTTCGGGGGGATTTCCAGCGATAATTCTAGTACTATTTGTAACTTATTTGCTGAATCTTTTAAGGGTGCATTTGAATCATCTGATTTTATCCCGGATAGTGGAAACTTTTCGCACATAAATAACCGAATTTTACCTATAGTGTCAGTTCCATCTATCACGGAGGAGATCTTGTTGAGGCATATTTCTGCACTTCCTGCTGACTTTTCTGGTCGTCCTGATGGGGTTCCTGCTGCAGTCATAAAGAAATGTTCTTCGGTGTTGTTGTGGCCTTTGCTCTTTTTATTCAGGAAGTCTCTCTCGCGGGGCCTTTTCCCAGCTCTTTGGAAGATATCCTTTTTAATTCCTATTTTCAAGAGTGGAAATAGAAGAAACATTTCCAACTACAGGCCAATTGCTAAGTTGTCCTGTATTCCTAAACTCTTTGAACTGTTAATTCAATCCCAATTATCCGACGTGTGTAAGGGCTTAATCTCCACCCGGCAGCATGGTTTTCTCCAGGGGAGGTCCACGGTTTCAAACTTGGTTGAGTTTGTTTCCGGCACTGTAAGTGGTTTCACAGATGGTTGCCAAACTGACTGTGTTTACACTGATTTTAGTAAGGCCTTTGATAAGCTGTCTCACTCTATCATTGCCTTTAAATTGGCTAAGTTGGGTTTCCCGCCCTCGCTTATTGTTTGGATTAGGTCGTATTTATCTAATAGGACTTATAGGGTACGTTTTCGTGGCGCACTCTCTGATGAGTTTGTGGCTCATTCTGGTGTTCCCCAGGGCAGTCATCTGGGTCCATTGTTATTCATCATATCTATAGATGATATCTCGTATTTGCTTCAAAGATGTAAAATTCTTATATATGCTGACGATATTAAAATCTTTCTCCCAATCAAATCTGATGCTGATTGTGAGATTTTGCAATCAGAGTTGCACATTTTTTATGAGCAACAACAATCTCAAGTTGAACATTGAGAAGTGTCAGGTTATGTCCTTCTCGAGGTCTTCCAGCTTTCGTACTTTTCAGTACATGTTTGAGGGTACTGTTATAGAGCGGGTGGAAGGGGTCAGGGACTTGGGAGTGTATCTTGATGTTAAATTGAACTTCATCTCCCATATTAATAACGTCGTTGCTAGGGCAAACTCTATGCTGGGATTTATTCTTCGATGGTCCAAGGAATTTCCAAACCCTCAAATAAGACTCCATCTTTATACGTCCTTGGTTAGACCCCTGCTTGAATATGCTAGTCAGGTTTGGTCTCCGTTTTACGGATCCCACATTAAACGTATCGAGTCCGTCCAGCGCAGATTTGTGCGATCAGCCCTGCGTTGTTTGCCTTGGAATGACCCTCTTATTCTACCACCTTATGAAGAGCGTTTAGGCTTACTGCAGCTTGTTACACTTGAGAGGCGTCGTTGGGTTGCAGATTTGATATTTTTGCATCAGCTTCTGCAGGGAAAGATAGACAGTGTTGTGCTTGCTTCCAAAGTTTTGCCTAGAGAACTTTCCTATTCCCTGCGTAATCGATCAGTTTTTCAGATTGCATTTTCTCGCACTAATTACGGCATGTTCGAGCCTATTAATCGCATGTGTAGGTCTGCTAATGATATTGGAGACGTTTTTGATACTAGTGTGGACAAAGTGACACTTAAGAGGAGTATTTACAATTTGTAATTTAGTCTTGCTCGCACTGCTTTTTGTTTTAATTTTCTCGTTTTTGTTTGTTATGCATGTCGACCCTTCTGTATTTGGAATGAAAACAGTATTATTATTGTTGTTATAAAAGGCATGTATAGAGTCGTGTATATGTATCCTCTTTTTGACTTGATTGGGATTTGCTTTAATGATCTCTGTTGACTATGCACCTCATATTTTTATATGTGACGTATTTTGTTCGTGTGTCAATTACTAATATTATTTGCATGGGTGTGGGAGCCTCATTCGCCTCCATATATTGTTATATGTGGCGAATAGGTCAAATGTTTCTAGGCTTCTGCCTATGAAGTGCGCCTTCTGAGTAAGAAGGATTATTTCTATATATATATATATATATATATATATATATATATATATATATATATTAAATTCTTATAGTGTTTAGAATAAGCCTCTAAAACGAGATTTGTCGGAGTTCGGAAAATTGTAAAAGTTACAGCCGATTTAGTGCAAACTTGAAAATCATGCCTACATTCGGGCTAAATGCAGATGCACGCGCGCCGTATTGTTTGCTCAGCAGGTATAAAAATTCCTTTATATGTTCTGTTTGGACAAAATAATGTTCCTTGAATATAGTAGTCAAAATCAGTTTCACAGGGAAGAGGAAGGATTTCTCTATGGTCCAGGAACAGCTGACTAGCTTAAAGAAACAAAAATTATATTTGTTCCCTCTTTTATTCTTTGTCAAACTTTAACCGCGTTTTTCTAAAAACCATGTATTTTAGACACGCCGTGCAGAGTGTCAGTCGCACCGTTCAACCGATTGACTTCTTTCTTCTATTAAATAAAGATTATTGAATATAGGGACCATTTTCAATCAAAAATATTAATATTTACTATTTTTTAACCATTATGAACAACAAAAAAAGGCTAAAAAAAATCGTCTTTTTTCTTCAAACGGTCGTCATTTTATCAAAAATCACTAAATTTCTCTTAAAATGGTCCATGGCCACGCAAATTTATTCTACTTTGCAAATAACTTTGATTTTTGTGTTTCAGATAAAAGAGGAAGGCGGAATCCTGCACGGCGCAGCGCGTTGCACGCCTTACATGGCTCCAGAAGCGCGTAGATATCTTGCAAATTTTACAATTTAAAGAATTAAAAAAATTTTTTTGTGAACTCAATTAAATGCACTAATAGCTGAAAAAGTCGAATTATACATTATTAACCTTCTTCTGTGATGAAAAAATTCATAAACTTCCGCCATTTTTCACTCTGCTCGACAAGAACCTACCCTTAAGTCATATATACCTAATCGCAGCGCGCTCTCATTTTGGCGTTCCCCAGGGGAGTCAGCTGGGTCCATTGTTAGTCATCTTATCTGTTGATGATATTTCGTATTTGCTTGAAAGGTGTAAAATTCTATTCTTTCCTTCTTCAGAAAATTGGTAATAATTTTTGCTTTGCTGCAGTGGGCACTGTCATGCATAAACACGGTCCCATTCCCAAGACCTCGACCTTGTCCAATATGACACAAAAGTTGCTCTTCGATTATGATTAATTATTGATCTTTATTCATTGTCCCGCTTACAAAACGAAGTGGTACTGGTCTTTTTCCTAATCATTTAATTACAAGTAACACAAATCCTGCTTTAATTTTTTTTCTAGTGAACTTACCTTATTTTAATCTTTCACTCTGAAATGTTGGTGAACCTTGGACAATTTTACACGATCCAGACACATCCTTTTGGTCATCCCCCGTAGCCAATTCCACTGTTTTCCGATCAGTTCATTCAGACGTCTTTCGTTTCCTACCGGAGCTCCTTTTTCTTTTGGTAGTAACACATCCTTCCAACAATAATGTGTTTGCTAAACGATGCACAGAACTTGGTGATACTCCATGCGTTCTGTATATTTCTCTAATAAAATGAAATTTGTTGAAGTTGCAAGGATCCGGGGGAAATCGAGTAAGTTCGCCTTGTGGATGCGCTGCTCTAGCAATAAGTGGAGCTCGACGAACTGAGTAATGCAGAGCTGTGAGATATGCCGAGGCTCCTTAAGGAATCCGGATGGATATTAAGGGCCTCGGTGAATTAAAAAATTATCCTGCACTTAAAAAAGGAGCACAAAGTACCCAGACTGCGGTATAAGTGGCGCTGACGCAGCACTCCTATAACCTTATATAACCTGATGCAAATTTTGCTATAAAAGAGAGTCAGTCAGCAATAATATCGATCATAGTTCAAGAACGAATTGATAACTACTGGTTTTTAAGGAATACGCAGATATAATTTACAGTTATTGTGTAGTATACGGAAACGAAAAAGCGGCTGTACTGGAATATGAAAGGAGATTCCCTAATCCACGTGCACCCCAAAGCCTTCCCGAAGGTTAAGAGAAACTGAAACTAAAGCAGGGGAATTGCGGTCCGAAACATCGGAAGATTCTGCAGAGGTCGAGCATCAAATTATCAACCACGTCACTGAGAGGAGCACGATATGAGTCAGAAGACGATTAACAGTGCCTTTAGTTAAACTCTAAAGGGTTATTTATCGAGGAAGATGACATCCATATCATCATATCCCAGTCTAAGGACTACTGGAATGAGATTCTGAGAGAAGATTAGAATTTTGCATTTGGCTTCTGGAATGCGACATGTAGAACAGGGCGTTTTTGGACAGAATTGTGTGGACGGATGAATCACCGAGGATGGTATCACAAACTTCCACAACCTACACACCTGGTCGGATACTAACCCACGCAGCCTACGTGACGTAGGACAAGGGAGGCCTCTGTGGCAATATTTGAGCTGGTATCATCGCAAGTGCTTAACATCCAAATTTATGCAGACTTTTTGTTTATTTAAGCTTAATACAAGCTATTACATAATAATACAAAAATTACAAGCTATAACATAATACTAAAACTACAAGATATACACTGCCAGATCTCCTAGAGGACATCCATCTGGATAATTTTAGGATGATGTTTTATTAACACGATGGAACAGCAGCTCATTCTGGTGCATATCATTGTAAAAGCAATACTGTACTATGAATATCCTGCCCGCTGGCTCGGAAGAGGTGCACCGATTCCTTGGCCTCCTACCTCTAGATCTTACTCCATTAAACCTTCCAATGAAGGATGCAATTTACTGTAGCCTATTTAAAAATTGAGACGAATTTGTTAGAAAAATGGAGACTGTAGCGACGAAAATACGGGAGAGGTTGGCTACAACACAGCCTACAGAGGGAATTACAAGAATTACTATTTCGAACAGCTTTTGTAACATACTAAGGGTAATTCTAATAAATTTCGAATTCAATAAAAAGCATTTTAAGGTAAATGTAAGTTTAATTTCTTTAAATTCCAGATTTTCATAACCTTCGCCCAAAGGTTTTCTACGTATAAATTTCGTGATCCTTTCTCTGCCTGGACATGTAGCACCTTTTTGGAAAGGAAAATTTAATAAAAATTACAAACGGATGCCTTAATAATTACATTAAATTCGGAGAATATTTTGGAAAATGCAAAATTTTAGGTAATAACAAAACCTTTTTCTCACTTTTGGAAGTGTCTGTACCGTCAATTGTATGAGTTAGATTAACATTGTTGATAATTTCTTGGGATAGTAGTTTTTAAGCGTTTATTTGATGTCGATGCGTTGAGAAGATCAAAAGATAAAAATAAAGTAGTGATGTACATACCATGAAAATTCCAAATTTATGAATCACCCTGTCTCCTTTCAATGTCGCTCATATTGACCGCATTGGGCTGATTCATTTCGTTGATCGACTTCTGCTCTTTTCTTTTGAGTCTCTTGAGGCTAGAAGTAATAGGCTTAGAGTTATTGTTGCTTTTGACTGTCTTCTAAGTGTGATTAATTCCCCCAAATTGTTGGGGACTTTGCACTTATTAGTTCCGTCTCGCTCCTTTTTCTATATCCCTCACCATCGCACCAGCTATTGAATGAACTTCGCTTATTTAATAGTCGTTTTGATGGTATTGATTTTCATTTGTCCAGGCCGCAGATCTCAGGGATCGGGTTGAGTGGAGTTAATTGTTTTTTTTTTCTGTATTCTTTTCTTTTTTTACACCTCTGGTTATTTACATCTCTGGCAAATTTAGCTGCGAAAGTGCATCTAAATTTGAAGATTGCCTATATAATGCAACACAGCAATACGATACTGTGATTGTTGGTGGGGATTTCAACGTGAACATTGTGCGGCCCAATCTTTTGGCCGAACGATTTTTATACTTAATGCAATCAATTCACCTCAGTCCAGTCAACTCTCAGCCAACCTTCTTTAACTCGTTTCCCTCAATATATGATCTATTTCTGACTGCGGACTCAAACAGAGTATTGTTTTTTGATCAAATTAGTCCTTTTAGCTCTCTGGATCACGATTTAATTTTTTCAAGTTATGATTTTAAGCTACATCAGAGCTATCAGGTGAAACATTATTACCGTAACTACAACTGCATCGGTAGAGACGCTTTCTTCGAGGAATGCGAACAACTTCCATGGGATTCAATATTTGAATGTATATCTGTCTATGAGCAAGTTTCCATTTTTACTTCCCTTATGAAGTATTTGTTGGATAAACTTATCCCCATTAGGGTTAGACGCAGCCCGAAGGAAGGTTGCCCTTGGTTTTCGCCCCATGTGAATACACTGATTGCTGAGCGTGCATTTTTATATCATCGATTTCCACGCTTGAGAACTAACGAAACCCGAGCATTGTATAAGGCCGCACGAAACAGGGCGACGCTGTCAATTAGGTCTGCTAAAAAACAATACTACAGTATTAAATTTAACACCAAACTTAAAAATAAAGATCTTTGGCGTAATTTGAAACGCGCTGGTATATACGGGTCACTTTTTATCCGCAGGTATTCCATCAAGGAGTGACAATTCAGATCCATATACAGACCCGATTGTACAAAACAGCTCTATGGACCTGTTGTACTTTCGGGGTATCTGTCTTGAGGAGCTGGTACTTACAATTATGTCTGTAAAGTCCGAGGCTATTGGCCCAGACTCGCTTTATCAAGCTGTTATTTCCTCTAATTGACAGGTACATCCTGCATATCATGAATACTTGTTTGACCACATCCACTTTTCTTAATACTTGGAAAACTGCTACCGTCCTGCCAATCCCCAAGAAATCCAAAGCAACTGATCCTAGCGACTTTCGCATAATAAGTATTTTGTCGTTCTTATCTAAGGTTCTTGAGAAGCTCCTGTATAGGCAGATATTGGATTGGGTGGGATCAAATGACTTGCTGACACTCGGGTAAAATGCCAGTTCTTTTCGGTGTTCCTCAGGGTTCCGTGCTTGGTCCCTTATTGTTCAGCCTCTTTATAAATGACCTTCCTCCAGTTGTTAAGAATTTACGTATTCACATGTATGCTGATGACGTGCAGATATATTTAAACAGACCTATTGGGCTACTCGAGGATTGTATCTCACGCATTAATGACGACCTGAACAAAATATGTGAGTGGTCTGTGGGTAACTGTTTATTACTTAATCCTGTGAAATCGCAGTATTTTTCCTTTTATAATGGCACACTGGAAGGTATTGAAATTCTGGTTGAAATTGCTGGGTTAAGTAGGTTGTGGCTGTCGGCGAGTATTCTGAGCACTCGAATTAGATTGAGGCTGGTAAAGGCGTTGATAATGTCCTTTTTCAATTTTGGGTTGTCTATTTATCCCAGATTAGATAGTCCATGTACTAGTAAGGTGCAGGTGGCCTTCAACGACTGCACACGTTTAATTTTTGGACTTCGCTGATTTGACCATGTTTCGCAATACAGTTCGGTGTTGTTAGGCTGTTCTCTGGATAAATACATAAAGCGCAGATTAATGATTTTTCTTTTTGGGATACTGAGTATTAATACGCCGGAGTATCTCAGAGATTTTTTCACGTTTATGACATCGCAACGCAATCGTAATATTTTGATTCCTCGATTCAATAGGTCAATTATGGAGGGTTCTTTCACTGTCCAGGCTGCCCGACTATGGAATAGTCTTCCTACTAACATCCAGAGTGCTTGTACGGTCAATGCATTCAAGACGCTTATTTAAACTTTTAAACTTTTTTTTTATGACGCTGACGATAACTTTGCAGTACATGCTTTTATAGCTTAGTTTTTAGATATCAATTAATTAATTTTCTATTATGTTAGTTTATCTTTTTCCCTTTTGATGCTTGAAATTGTGTGACCTTTTCATCGATACGATATTTTCTCTAGCTCCAACATTTGTATGATAGTACTTATAAAAGATTTATAAATCTTGTGTACTTTTTCCTTGAATAAAGTATTGTATTTATTTTTTATTAATTTTTAATTTGTCGTATTTTTTTCTCCTATATTTCTATCTCGTTTCTTAATGTTAGTATGTTGTTTATTTTTGTTTTTCTTAAGCTGTACTAAATCTGTAAGCTTGTTTACTTACTTTATTTTCCTAGTTATTATTTAATCACTTTTATTCTGTAGCTTTTTTCTGAATTTTCATTTGACGTTATATTTATGGTTGTTTGATTTGGTTTATTTGTAGTAAGCAGTATTTGGCGAATTTGTAAATAAATAAATAAACCCCCAAACGTTTGAGATTGTCCTTCGTCCTGGCAGATAGTTTTTTGTTTGGCTAGGTGAAATCTATGACCCCACTTATTTTGGCACACCTTATGTGAGACACTCTTTTTATTTCAAATTATATTTGCATAAATAATTACAATTTTAAACGGCATTTTGGATTGGAACCTTACCTAAACAACTAAACAGAAAATACGTTTTGTCTCTTCGGTTACTAAATATGTATATTATTTGAGGCTGTTTTTACCGTGAAAAGAACAGACTTGGATATACGCCAGGAGCCCCATTTCTAAAGAAACAAACCTGGTAATTAAACCTACGCTACTTCCAAATTTCAAAATATATCACCCATATAAAGAAACGTTTCATTTCATGTTTAACATACAACAAACTTCCAATATATATACCCTAAAAAATGCATTAGACGTTCCTTAACTGCAAGCCTGGCTTCCAAAATTTTACGGAAGCACGAAATGTACAGAAAAAATTTTCCTAAGTCCTTCGTAGTCAAACAATTTCTTAGAAAATGCTTTTAAATTCTAAGAAAAATCTCAAAATTTCCAGGAACCGTCTCTCCATCAGGCGACTGTATCATGGTCGTACTCCTTGATAACCGCAAAATTGAAAAAGGTTTTATCGACGAAGAGTTCATCCAAATAATCGACCTTTATCTTGAGATAGTCGAAAAGAATTCCAGCATCGTTCAAAGGAAGTCAAGTAGACCAGGTATGCTGTTTTCAAAGCGCCATCGCAGACGGAAAGAAAAGGAGGAACCTAGGCTGACGCCTCGTGCCGTGTACTCCACTAATGCATTTGAGGACAAAAAGTGTCCAAAATTAAGATAAGCTCGCTGCGGTTCCCTTTTCTCTGCGGATACCCACCGATGTCCACCTTGCTGGCCAGCCACAGAAATTTGTTATCAGTTCCGCGCTCGAATATTGAGGAAATTTATTGCCTCGAGGGGGAGCAAATATTTGTGACACATTCCTAAATGAGATGGTTTTCAGGCGCCACAATGAGGTTTATATGATGTTCAAATTCAAACGTTTCTTTTTAGGCATTTGAATTAGAATGGATCTATCCGGGAGTGGACGAAATGACCTCGTGTTACTGGACGTGGGTGTATACTACTGAAATGAAGTTTGATAATTTTTTTTATTATTATTATGTAATCATGAGGTTTTTGAATAAAGTCATTAAAGAGTAGTATTATAACTATAAAACATTGAAATATAATCAATGTGATACTGAGAAAATGTTTAGTAGACTCTTACTTATTCAGCACCTATCAGACCAGGTTTATGCCGGATTAACGAAATCGCCGAATTATTGGAAGTTTGTCGAAAAAACCATTATAAGAGAGTTAAAATTTTATAGAGCCACACACTGATGACGTCATTTAAAAAGATTCATCGCTGGCTGAATACTTACAAAGAAATTCAAAAACAAAATAAGAAACAATAAATCAAGTTAGTAAGTCGACAAAGTAAACAAAAATTAAAAAGAAAGTAAATAAATAAAGATATCAAAGAATATTTGCCTTTATACAACTTTTAGAAGAATTTTATCGGAATATACATTAAATCAACGAGACATTGATGTGATAGACTTATGTAAACTGTAATTAGTGTGATGTTTTGGTATTCTTAAAAAATCTGAGAAATCGCGATATATGAAACTGAGGGATTAAACGAGGACAACAGGACAGATGAATTAATACTAGGATCTATTCTAGGTCCCCTCCTTTGGAACGTTATGTATGATGACGTTCTGAGACTACAGATCCCTTAAGAGATGAAAATAATAGTCTTCGCCGACGACTTTGCGATCGTTACCACAGCGAAATACACCCACCAAATAGAGGCTGCAACGAATGAAGCTATCGCCAAGGTTAAGAACTGGCTGAAGTCTGCGGGTCTTGAACTACCAGAACAGAAGACGGAAGCCATCTTAATCACAACCCGTAAAACGGTAGAATACATTAATGATAAGGTGGGCAATCAAACAATCAGGTCTAAACAATCACTAGGAGTAATGCTGGACAATAGGCTAAACGTCAAATCGCATCTGGAATATGTGAACAAAAAAGCTTCGAACATACAAGCGGGTCTTTTCAGGATGCTGCCCATTTTATTGGTGGTCCCAAACCAAATAGATGAGCCCTGCTATTGAGAGTAGTGAGCGAGCTCTGTGCTGCTGAATGCCTCCCCAATCTGGACAAAGGCATTAGCGGTGCAAGAGTCAACAAGAAAACTCTCAACAGTCAACACTGTTTGATTTAAGAGCTACGAGTGCCTATAGAACGGTATCTGTAGAAGCTGCTTGTGTCATCACTAGTATGATCCCGATCGACATCCTCGCGGTCAAAATGAAACGCATATATTATAAGAGAATCACGACGAGCCAGGGAAAAAAAAGGAGATTAAAAAGGAAGAGAGACAGATCTCGATGTTAATGTGGCAAAACCGATGGGACAACGCCACGAAAGGAAGATGGACGCATCAACTGATTCCATGTATCGAAACTTGGGTGAACCTACTGATATATAGCTATGAAATTATTTTTTTGTGATATACTATTTCTCTGTACTCCTCGTATTTCTTAAAATAAAATTTAGAAATAAATGGTTATTTTCCTATATCTCAAATTATAAATATAATAATTATTGTAGTGCCTTACACTATTTTATAGTGAATAAAAATAAAAAAAGCTAAATTTCCACTTAGAAACTGAACATTCCCAGAGTCTTCATGTTGCTTCGGCCGAAATAGCTCAATGAACTTTATACGAATTCACCTTTTAAAGTTCAATGCAATGTGCTTATAGGGAAGAGGATGACCATACAAAAGTGTTTCACTTTGTTGCATGTAATTTTGACAGAACTATCCGTCTATAATTATAAGTTATTGGGTCAACCGTAAGCTTGGAGAAAACAACTACCACTTGACGCAATTCTGGACTGGTCAAGGTGGATACCGCAAGTATGTACCTGCATAGATTCGGACATGACGAAGATGTGTACGAACTGCTTAGATCAGGAGGAAGATGAACACGTCGTTTTTTTATACTACGTGGCCAAATCCTAGTGGGCAACCCTTTGATGCGTCAGCATGGTTTTGGCCGGAAGGGAAACTTGAGTCTTGTTTTTTGCTTTGCTGCCAGCTAGACAACAGCCCAGAGACGGAGTGGATTATTTTAATTTCTTAATAAAAGCTCACGGTGAGACCTGGTCTCGAGCCTGGGACCCATGGCATGTTGGTCGTGCCGATCAACGAATTGATCCAACTACGTCTCCATTATTTCATAGCCCACGTTTCCAGGCATAGCGTGTAAATATACAGAGTCCATCGATAATAATTGAATATATGCTCCAAAGTGACGAAAATTGGAGCGAATTGACGGAGTTTATAATAAACGTCCAAAAGGGATTGAGAAGACTGGAACGTCTTTGACACCAGTTTAATATGACAGGTTGATAGCATGATGGCTAACCAACCCCGCGAAGTAATACCGCGGGGATAGTGGTTTAAAAGGATGGGTGGTATGGCTTAGCACGTAGACGCTGAATCGTGCATGCCAGTGGGCTATTGGTATCTTTGGAAGATTCCTCACCTCCTGGTTGCACAAAAAAAACTGACTCTGGACTTCCTCAACACGATTAACTTGAACATTGCAAAATGGAGACCAAAGGTAGCAAGCATACTCAGGAATTGGACAAACGAACGAGCAATGTTATTTAACGGTCGTCAAACTCCTTAGCCCACTTTTTAAACCCAGCGTCGAATTTGCTTTGGTAACAATTGCATCAATATGGTCGTCGAAGGTCAATGGTTTTGTCAATTCACAAACATGTATAGTGTAGCGGAAGTCAAATTGAATTCTTTTACGACAAAAAGACATAGTTGTACATTTACAAATATTAAAAGGAAGGTAGTTGATATCGAACACCACTTATAAAAAGAGTTCAAGTCAGAATTTAAAATTTCACAATTACAAGTATGAAACAACTCGGAAAATCTTATAATCGTCTGCATAACAAAAGAATATTCGAATTAGAAAAAAAGAACGATACATAATTGGTGTAAATAACAAATAAGAATGAACCAAGTTGGCTGCCTTGAGGTACACCAGAGGAATTGTATATATTATTGGAAAGGGTACCATGGAACGATACTCTCTGAGTGAGACTCGACAAAAAGCGAGCTAACCCAGTCAACGCCTACACTTTTGTTAGACCCATTCTGAAATACATTTGTACGGCATGAAATCCCTACTCCACTGTCCACATCAACCGGATTGTGGCCGTCCAGCGCACATTACTCAAATTCGCTCTTCTTCCCTGGCGCGATCCTTTCTTCCTTCCATTCTATCCTGCTAGACTCGGTCTGATCTCTCTCGACTCACTTGAGAAGACACACAGGGCTTGCAAGATCACCTTTTTGTACGACTTATTACAGGGACGATCAACTCCCCCGAACTACTTAACGATGTGTGCATTTCCATCCCGGTCCGGTCCTTGAGAAACCTTGGTTTTAGCCATGTTCCCTACCACCTTCGCGGAATTCACGATTCTACTTACTGCGTCGATGTTACGCCAGTTTTTCATTCAATTCATTAGACTGTGGACCCTTTTTTCCAATCGAACTGAGAAGAAGCAGAAGAATATTTAAAATCTACATTGAACTGAATATTTTGAATATTCTATTTATTTCCTCTTTATATGTTTACCCGAAGTTTAGAAGTAGAAACCTTAATAATCAATTTTATTATTCATAATTAGTGCTTATTGTTAAATTAGCCCCTTTCTTACTTAAGGGGGACCAGCAGGGTGGCAGCTTAAAAAAAAGTTATTTTTGATATTTTAAGCGAATATTTAATATATATAATTTCTTTTTTGGTTTTTGTATACTAACATAAATACGTTAAACTACTAAAACATATTTTTTTCAAATAAAAATTTTTTAATTTAATTGTGCAAAAAATCCTTCCGTGACGGTCTACTCCTCTCTGGTTCTCGCTCTCCAGGCTTCTGAAGTAAAAAAAGGCAAACAAAATTTTATGATTTTTTAATAATATATAAATGAAGCTTAACTTAAGCGTAGTTTTTTTAAATTTTTTTTACAAAAGTGGCGGCCAACTAACATAAATTTTCATGCGATCTCACGAAAAGGCATACAAACGGACCCAGACTCCCTGCACCTACCAACGTCAAATGGATTAGACAGTTTATCGGCATCGATTCATGGTACAGTCGTGTTGTCCCGGATTTCTCCACGATCAGTGCCCCTCTCACCAAATTACTCCGAAAAAATCAGAAGTGGCACTGGGCAGAAGAGCAGGAGAAAGCGTTCCAAGATCTTAAGCAACGCTTGATACAAGCTCCCGCAGTCATGCCCAGATTTTACAAGACCGTTCATACTACAAACCGCTGCCAGTAAGGATGGCCTAGAAGCCGTACTCGCGCAGGAGATAAATGGAGAGGAACGGGTGATCGAATTTTTTAACAAGCCGGGCAATGATCGACGTGGAGTAGCAATACTCAGTCACCGAAAAAGAATGCTTAGCCATTGTATGGGGGATCCGCAAAATGAAATCATACTTGGAAGGGTACCACTGAATTCCATCGAAAACCCTTCGGTCGACTACGAAATTCGATACCGACGAGGGAAAGGGAACATATTAGCAGACGCTCTCTCGAGACAGACAACCATCGACACCGCCAGAGTATCGACATGTTTAGAAATTCGGAACGCTTTCTTATCGTTTTAGTTACGTTGCCACTTCACTTGACACTCGGTTGGATATAATGCCAACAAATGCAGTTCCCACAAAATGCACTAAGACATTATCTCGCACAAAGCGCCTCCAGTTAAAAGCTAACGGCCTTGTGATTCTGGTAATATAAGATTTCCAAACAATGATACCTAAATAACTGAAACTGAAGTCTATACAAGCAATGTTTATTTTTTCAAGCCACTCACATGGTTATTTCTACCTAAAAATGTCTATTATGTTGCGCAAAATACCGGAATAAGAAGCAATGTATATTAAACGAAATTTCAACCCACTTTGGCCCTAATGTGTGTGCGTGAAATTCATAAGTTCATCCCTTGTAGGTTTAGGTGGTTTTGCTTGACAACAACGGTCGGACTGTTAGAGTCCAAACTATAGACTCGTGGTTATGGTTATTTGTCATATATATACTTCTGCATACTCAGTGACTCTTTCCATATGTAAAAATAATATGTGTAGTGTAGAGATACCATATAAACTGAGCCGTGAGTCACGAGTTACACAAACTTAATTTAACGCGTTCGTTGCTTGATCTCCCCCCCCCCCTTATATCACACCGTAACGTTTCACAAGACCCCCTTCCCCCTCTAACTGCGTTACGTAATACTTGAACGGACCCTAAGCACACACCCAATTTTTTTTTTAATTATGTTAGGAAATACAAGATGTGGCGTAGTCGTGATTACCATTTAACATGATTTTTGAAGCCAATCTAAATATTTTGATAACTCCACAGATTTATAAGGAGAATTTTTTCAATTTTTCAAATTTCAATTTTTATTTTCAGAAATATACAATTTTGTTGTGTTGCATGTTTACCTGTAGGTAATACCATACCTGATAAAGTGTTTATTCTCATTTTTTTTTTTAATTTCAACACATTTACTTAAAGCTCATTCATAATTTCTCATTAAGACTAATTTTATAAATCTTCTCGACATTTTCTTTCGAGCTTAAATAATTTACACAACCAGAAAATAAATTCCTTAAACTGGAAAACTGCCAGGCAGCATGTTCTGGGGCTATTAGGACGTTTTGCACGAAAGTCTCACAATTCAGAACTTGAGAGCACTTTGGAGCAGAAACTCCATTATTGGAGGGGAAATAAAACTAAAAGTAAAGTGAACGAGGTAAAAGTAAAAAGTCCAAAAATATCAACATCTTCAACCACACAAGTAAGAAAACTATAGACACGCCTCGAGAATTTTACGTGGATTAACCGCTCATAGCGCAGGCGAATGGCTTGCATCTTGCAACCAGTTCATCCTCTATCAGAACTCTTTTGTTTTGCAGACCTCGAATTGGTTCTCTAAAGGGATAAACCAAGGACCGCCCTTTTTCAAAGGTTCTTTACTTTCAAGATGTTCTGCAACGAAACATATTTTTTCGTAATTTCTACGTTTAATTCTGGTTTACTCCATTTTATAGTGGGACTTAGCATTACCGAGATGATACCTAATTACTTGAAGAAATTTTTTTTTCAAATTTCATAAAGAGAATAAAAAATAAAAGTGGAGAATCTTTTAATGAAGCGACTTTTAGTTGATAAGAGTTGTAAATTTTTATTTTGATAGTGTTCTTCGATGTGAAGCTATTATAGAACTTGTTTGCTCGTCATCTTGAAGGAAATTATTCAATTAGGTTCTAGTTGGCAACTAAATATGACAAAAGTTGTTTAGTGCATCTTGGATTGATGTCATATTACCAATACTTTCAAAAATTTGTCGTATTTTATTGTTATTTCGTAATTAAATCTTTGATTGTTTTTAATTTTTACTTACGACAAGTCAAATCGAGTAAGGGGCCGTTCAAATATTACGTCACGCAGTTAGGGAGGAGAGGAGTCTTGTGAAACGTTACGTTGCGTTATAGGGGAGAGAGGGGTCAAGCATCGCGTTACTTAACATTAGGTTTTTGTCAAAATTAAAAGTCCTAACTCTTAACTCGTGACTCAAGGCTCAGTTTATATGGTATATCTATGTACACTACACATGTTTTTTTACATACGAAAAGAGTCGCGTCACTGAGTATACAGAAGTATATAAATCACCTAAGGTACAAGCCGTGAACTTACGAATATCATGCACACATTAGGGCCAAAGTGGGCTGAAATTTCGTTTAATTTCCATTGCTTCTAATTCCGGTATTTTACGCAACATACTTGACATTTTTAGATCAAAATAATCATCTGAGTGTTACGTAACGTTTAGGAGGGCGGTAAGTAACGCGAAACGTTATGGTGCGTTATAAGGGGGGTAGGGGGTCAGAAATCTTCAAAAGGAGTTGGATCAATACGTTGAGCGGCAAGACCAACATGCCATGGGTCCCGGGTTCGAGACCAGATGACCCCGTCAGCTTTTATTAAGAAATTAAAACAATCCACTCCGTCTCTGGGCTGTTGTCTAGCTCGCAGCAATGCAAGAACAAGGCTCAAGTTTCCTCACTTACCTTACCCGAATTCCCTTCCGGCCAAAACCATGCTAACTCATCACAGGGTTGTCCCCTAAGATTTGGCCACAACGTATAAAAAAAAAATATGTTTGACTCTTTTCTTCCCACGGACGATATCCTGATTTTTAGTGAATTCAATCTTCAATCCCACTGGATGGGTGCATTTCGGTCTTCCATATCAGCTCTCCAATGCGCTTTGTCCTTTTTTGATTCCGTTACCTCTTTCAGCTTGGTTCAGTGTTGCTACATCATCAACGATTCGGGTAGGTTTTTGGACCCTATGTTTTCATCTGACCCTGACAGTATGACAGGTAGTCATGACGGTTACCTAACCTACTCTGATCTCAGTCTCCATTTTTTGCTGATCACCTTTCTAACTTAACTGACGGTTTCTTGATTGATCCCGATGGTATCCCTGCTTCCTTCTTTAAGAGTTGCCGATCATCTCTTGCTCGTGTTCTTTGTTATCTATTCAATCTTTCCTTACATTTTGGCCGTTTTCCAGCGCACTTCCACTTCCATAAGAAGTGTTGTAAGTCCGACGTCTCTAACTATCGACCAATCGCCAACCTGTGCCATGTTTCGAAGGTTTTTGAGTCGCTCGTTAGTGATTTACTTCGATTTCATTTTAAGCCTTTTTTGGGATCTTTAAAGCATACCTTCCTTAAGGCAAAATCGACGACTACTAACCTTCTTGAAATCATTAATTATTCTTTACCCACCGTTGAGGCTGGCAAACAGGTGGACTGTGTATTTATCGATTTCAGTAAGGCCTTTGATAGGATTGATCTTGGTCTATAACCTGTCCCTTTTCAGTTTTCCATCTAGTTTCGTTGATTGGTTCTCCTCTTACGTGACAGGTCGTACACAGCGTGACCTGTTTCGTGGAGCCCTTTCCGACCAAATTCTTGTCACCTCGGGGGTGTCTCAAGGTAGTATCTTCGGTCCGCTCCTGTTTCTCGTATATATTAACGATGTTTCGCTTCCTTTTTCCAGTAGTAGAATTCTCCGCTATGATGATGATAATAAGATTTTCCACAATGTTACTCATGAATCAGACATTTACATCCTGAACTAAGATTTGGCGGTGTTCAGCGACTGGTGTTCACCTAACTGCCTTCTTTAAATGCGGGCATCCTGTGCTCTCCGATTACTCCGCCAACGGCGTTGTCTTGGGTAGGGTTGACAAGGTGAGTTACTTGGGAGTGATCCTCTTTCTTTCGATGACATATTCTATATATCGTTGATGGGCTAACCCGATAATGAACGTAAGGATCACCAGTCAGGAATAGCGATAATTGGAGTGGAAGAACAAAGGACCTCCATCCCAAAAAAGATGAAATCGTCATAATGATGTGTTTAGTCTAGGACAACCTACGTAGGATGTGGCTACTACCGCACTAGCCGAGATGATGGCGAAGAACGACGTAAAGATCGCACTGATCTAGGAACCATCAACTTTTGAGGGAATAGTCACGAACTGGAACTCAAAAGTGTTTAATTGTTTGTATACCCTGAATAAAGGTAGACCAAGGGCTTCTATAATTGTTAAGAAAGAGATACAAGCTATTTCTATTCCACACCGTGAGGGTAAAGCTGTACAATGGGAAAGGACAAGACGAAAAGAAGCTACTACTACCATCAGCATGCCTTCCATATAAAGGGAATCGACCTCCCACGGAAACTCTTAAAAATATGATAAGATATGCAAAGGACAAAAGTTGAAGGTTAGTCATAGACTGTGACACAAACGCACATTACACTGTATGGGTCAGCACGGACAATATTGACAGGGGTAAGTCTCTACTTGAATATCTAGTAAAATCAGACATTTTTATTGAGATTGAGAATTGATATGTATCAGACGAGGTATCATAGGATACTCTTTGAGCTAAGTGTCAATGTCAGAAATAATCCCCTCACCTTTTGAAACCATAGAACAACTAACTGGGACAAATACAGTGAGGTTTTAAACTCAAAATTGAGTACAAGTAATGTTCCCTTAGCTTCAACACAGGGAATCAAGAATGTGACTGCTAACACTGAAGATGTTATCAGACTTACATTCGAGGAAGCGTGGCCAAAGAAACATTTGAAAACGGTATGGAAGCAGAGATGGATGAGTTCTCGGCTTATAAAAATGAGAAACAGAACCAGAAATATATTCAATATAATCTAATAAATACCAATGAGAGGAACTCTGGGGAGACTATATATAAAGCAGCACTCAGGCAATTCAAGTCTGAGTGTCGAAAAGCCCAGAGGGAATCATAGAAAGTTTTTACTAGCCAAATTGAAAGCACGCCTAAGGCAGATAGACTGAAGAAAATATTATCTATGTCAATTGGAACTTATTGAGAACTCATTCAACATGAGGAAATCTCTTGAGAAGGTGATTATAAATGGCTTCCCGGGAAGGATCCCGGATGGGGAATTGATATGGGAAGACGCTACCTTTTGAAGATCCCAAGTTGGGATGGAAGAGGAAAAAACGAAGAAACCGTGTACTTTGAACAAGGTAAGATGGGCAATAAAATCTTTCAGCCCATATAAATCATTGGGCAGAGATGAGATTTATTCCATCATGCTACAGAAAGGAGATAACAGACTATGGAACAAACTCGTCCAACTTTTTAGAGCGTGTCTTAAGTTCAGCTACACTCCTAAAAATTGAAAAGTGCCAAAGGTAATATTTTTATCCATACCCAAAAAGATGGACCATACATATCTAATGCTTGTAGACCAATTAGCCTTACCTTATTCTTACTGAAAAGTCTAGAAAGACTCATAGAATGTGAAGTAAGGAAGCAGATAGGCCTGAACCAACTCTCAAGTTGTCAACATGCATATATGAAGGGTAGATCGATTAACTTCGCTCTACATAGCCTGGTACATCAAGTGGAAAAGGCATTGATGTACAAAGAAGTAGCGTTGGTGAAAAGCAATTGGAGGTGGGCAGAAACCAGAAGATTAAGGCCGAGGTCCAACGTATTTTTAGGCATAACAGGGGCTACCTGGTCAACACCAACAAGGGCCCTGGAGGTCATTCTAAATATTACTCCACTAGAATTCTATGTTAAACAGGTTGTACTAAACTCGGCTGTATATTTACGTATGGAAGGAAAAGGTAATGCAAACCCAACGTGAGAAGATCGTCCAAAATTAAAACGGAAAGAGAATGTTTTAGGAAGAAAATTGCTGATACATTAAAACTGGTAATCCTAATATGGAGGCAATCTTCAAAACTCATTTTCCGAAAAGAAGTGAATGGATCAACAATAGGGTGATTCAAGAAAATACATTAGCGATTTGCGCAGACGGACCAACCAACCAAGGTGGTCAGGTACTTCCTCCACGTACCATCATGATTCCTCAGGGAGCGTGCCGGAACTGATATGTCGAAGGCGCTCAAAAACTCCGAAGAATTAACAGTTCCCATCTAGCAGTCAAAAGCAAACACAATTCGGGAATTGTCACGTATTCCCTCGAGAGTCTCCAGTAATAAAATCGAAAAGGATCATCCCAAGGAAGGTCACGTAGAGCAAAACGAACAAATCTACATTGAACCGTCTCAATGCGGTCTATGTGAGTAGAGTAGTAAGGTGACCAGACTAGGCAAGCATACTCAAGAATGGGCCTAACAAAGGTACAAAATAGCAATTTAGTAATGCATAGGTTGTTGTATGCCTTGGACCACCTCTTTACGAAGCCCATAGTAGCTTTAGCACTATTCACGATTAAATTGATACGCTCAGTAGTAGTAGTTCACTTGTCGATATTCAAGATAAGGCGATTATTAGAACACCATTTTAGGAGGGCTTCCCTTTTAGATTCCAGCGTTTAGGAAAAACACCATAATTTATCTATAAATTAAATAAATAACATAGAACAGGTACGAAGTATCACAGACAGAATTCAAAATAACCTGATCAAAGGTGATGATTACGTTCAGCGCTGGATGATGAGACGATTCGGAAACCAGGGGCGTCAAACTGCGTTTCACCTGTGTACCACAGAGATCAGTAAAGATCCAGAAATTTGTCGAAGTGATTTGAAACATCACTGGACTGCGATAAACCGGCAGAAAGAACACCGTCGACTAAGAAAGCAGAAATCCCAAGAGCAGTACAAACTGCTTTTATTTTATTAACTCTTATTATTCCAAAGTTCATAGTCCTATCCTTGCAGCCATTCATCTGCCCATCGCCATTAGAAACTCGTATCTTATACTGCCAGTAAAATTCAATTAGTTTCACATTAAATTTTAAATATGAAAATCGATCGTTGATCACGCATATAGTAGGGTTCCGTGGAGTTATTTCTAAATCAGCGACGGATCTGTGGGTGGTTCGGGTTAGTGCATTTGCTTAGATATAGAGATGTCTCTCCTATCCTTTCGGAATCCATTCAGTTGTGTCCCATAATCCTCCTCCTTCTTTTTGCTAAAGCAGGACAGTGGCACAGGTATCACAGCACAGCACAGCCTACAAGTATCATCTTTGCGGATGTTCATCTTCTTTAAATGACACCTAAAGTTTCCATGTTCCTCTACCTAGTAAATGGCTCTGCACCTTGGAAACTCGAATCAGCTCCCATTTTAACCAATACATCTGCCCTTTTGTTTCCTTTGATTCCGATATGTCTCCTAACCGACACCAGGTCATTTCATTGAATAAGACATACGAGGGCGCTGTACTGAATTCTGTATCGTCCATACACCTGTCGAGTGCCACCATTATCTTCTTACCCCCCCCCCCCCTTCCCCGCTAGACTCTCTAGCAGGTACTCCAGTGCATAGCCGACAGCCAGCATCTCCGCCTGACAGATGGACCTATACGACCCCAGATTCAAGTCCTGAAGATTCGTGCACCTGCTCTTCAATTTAGGATCTATTCGTGAAAACGGTAACATCAGTTAGAATGTTTTCAGAGGGGGGGGGGGGGGGGGGGCAATCCCTTTTGAGCTTTTCATGGTATCTCTGAATTAGTCTTCAAATATATGACGTCTAATGGCAGCAAACCTAACATCATCTCTAACACCGATGTCTGCGTAGTTCGAAAAGCACCTTTTACCTCTAAGTAAGTCATCCTGTGAACTTTACTCAATTCCATTTTACGCTTTACCTATCTTTTCCACATAAATCGTGAATCTAGGAATACTGCCAGGTAATTTATGGAGTCCGATACAGTAAGTTCTTCTCCAAAGGGCTCCACTGGTCTTAAGCCTAGATTCTTCCTTTTCCTAGTGAATATAATGAGATCCTGTTCCACGCACATAGCTCCATCACCCCAAGACCTCTCCTTATGGTGTCTGCGTTATTACAAGTTATAATTTTGGTGTAGAAATATTCCCTTGTACAAGGTCTCAAAAATTCTGTAAAAGGCAAATTTAAATTTTGAATAACTTTTCATCAAAAGGAGGGCGACGACTGCTTTCAAAGGAGAAACATTATAATTACCCCCATTTAACATCCACCACAACCACAAGTCAATAATGGGTGGGGAATTTTTCTAGAAAATTACCATATAGTCTATTTGCCACTCTTCGAGATAAATTTCATTTTGTCTCCTGGAGTCCAAGCTCATAAGTTTGGTTTTCGCATAATTGACCTTAAGCCCTGCTCTGTGACCTTCTGTGCTCAGGGCTGAATGACTTTGTTTGTTGTGTAGGCGTCGGCATATTCCAGGTGTGTAAGGTGGTTAAGAAATGTCCATCTAATCCCTCACGATGAATGGATCAAGAAAAGCAAAGGTGGCAGTATGTCTTGTCTTACTCCGCTCAGCACTCGAACCGACAGTTTTCCCTTGTGTAATACACGACATTGGGCTCCTGAATAGGACTTCTTTATGATGGTGATAATTTTTTCTGGAATACCTCTCCCACGTAAGGCTGCCCATGCATACTTGCGTTCAACTCTGTAAAACGTCTCTTACAAATCAAAATGTAAAGATGATCTCTATTCGGCAATTTTCACAATAACAAATGTTTTCTATTCAGTGGGATTGGGGTCTTGCCGAGGTCCATTGAATTAATTGCCTCTGCCAACTCCAATCCAGTCGGAGTTCTGATGTTAATGTTGGCCGCAGCCGGCGGATGTTCAGGATAGTGTGATGCAACGTCCTAAAGGTGTTGCTTAAGACTGTAATAAAATATTATCTTCGCCTCCGCAGATGATATTCCTCCGAGATTTTACTTACCCCAGTGCAGAATCTGGCGATGATAATTCTGGCGGATATTGGTAACCAATCCAGTGATTTGGCAAGCTTGGTTAGCAACAAGCCTACAACTGCCATGCGTGGAGTATCTAATACTTCCTGCCCAGAGTAGCAGTACAGTTTCAGATGTGGGTGATGTAAAATGTTCACTGCCTCTCCATCTAGTTTCGCTTAACCCTAAAATATTTATTTTGGACGAAGCCATTTCTCGCTCCACCTCCATGATTTTCGCGTATCCACACTCGTCCCACAGAGTTCTCACGTTCCATATCCCGATCGTAGTCCGATGTTTAAAGTCAAAGGTCGTCATCGCAGAAATCAATACGAGGTATCCGAGGCGTTTCATGTGTGTGATTGGGTATTGAGAGTCAATCTAACCCTGACATAACACACATCGTTTCGGAAATAATACCGGATTTGTTTGCAGAAGTGGACAAAAATTGGACTAACTGAAAGCGCTACATAATTGCCGATCCTGAAGTACATTTGTTATATATCATTTTAAGAAAATTTATGTACAGTTTCATTCTTTCAAAATAATAAAAAAATTAATTGCAACAATATTTACTTTTTTCCCTTCAATGTAAAATCCCATTTAAAAACACCTTTTATTTCGAAGGAGTATCACGGACGGGACGAAATATTGGAGTTTAAAGCTGGAAGATTTAATAATTGGCTATTTTTTGAATGTGATAAAAAATGCTTCTAAGTAATCTCTCTATAGTTCCCGTAAACTAGTCGTCGTTAGAGTGATTGATAATGTGTTGACCTTCCATTCCGGTGATCCCAGTTTCGAGCCCCACCGTCGGCAAAACATGATTCTTATCAACTTACAACAGATTACGATAAAAGGCCATTGGAGGTTGCGGATTAATGTCCGGTGGTTCGGAATCCATCTTAAGTGGTAGGTTCACTTGCAATCGTTGTCTCGAATCGGGTGAAGCATGGAGATTTTAATATGGAGAATGAGCCGCGTTATAGACCGTATACTGTACTAGTTCTTAACAATTGAAGTGACGGATAAGCCTCTCCAATATACATTCTGCAACAGCAAGTCGACACCTTGCTGCCATAAGTAAGGTAGAAAAGCTCAACATGTAGGTTGTCCATCATCTAAGTGAATGAAACCAATTATGACGCTTGGAGATCGCAACATCTTTACGTCTGTGGAAAACAGAAGCCATTTTGGCATCGCATAGTCACCTGCGTTAAAAAGTTGATCCTCTACAACAAAACCGCACGATCAGGATGAGACATCAGAAAAAGCTGTTCGAAATGTAATGTACCGGAGAAAGATCCCTTTAACAATATGGTGTACCTACATTACCGTTTTTATCCCAATGGTGAAACTATCGATCGCAGACTCCTATTGTCAGGATATTGAAGAAATACATGGACAATTCAATATTTTTTTTAAGAATCTGCTGGGTTCCAGGACATATCGGCATAGAGGGTAAGGAAAAAGCCGATGAGCTGACCAAGATACAAATACAGATATAAACATGATAGGGATAGGGTTATGGGGTTCACCCTCCCCTTAACGTAGAGAAAAGTTCGAAAGATACCATTCCAACAAGACATCGGAACGGTGGGAAAATATAACTTATGGTCTTACAACACGAAGACTTGGGCCGAAACTGAATTACATCAGAATTTCTAGTCTCTTATCCTTCGATAGAAGGTGCGTCCAAACACTCATCGATGTCATCACTGGACAATGAATAATAGGAGTTATGGCCAAGAGGCTCAGCGAACCATCGAATGAGTTTTGTAGAAGTTGCAGAGACGAGATGGCATTTTAATCCATAGTGTACCTACTCTTTGAATGTCCAGCTCTAAAAGAATGAAGATTCGCCTGTTTGAGAGCGTTGTAATCCGTCTGCAAACTAGCAATTTTGTTAGATCAATAGCCATAGATAGCGATAGAAGGGTGTGAGACAACCGAGATTCCGTCGTTGCTCCAGAGAGTCAATGTTCTCAAAGATTGAGGAATTGCCAATAAGTTTAATAACCTTACGTTGGACATTAAACATAACACAGTTTGCTCTGCCCCAAACGGCTATCGTAGAAATGTCGTTGTTTAATGATCCAAACATGCGTGCTCGCTTGATTTCTGTAGAATTCCCTTGAGAATTTATTATAGAATAAAAATAGTACCAGAAATAAAGGAGTGCTGTCGTCGACGAAACTATGAATAGGATTGCAAGTGAGACATAAAATATTATTGCCAAAGGAACAAATAAGGCTAGTGAGGCAACAGAACACTGAGGTACATCGGCATTGATTACGTGGGAATAAAATGTGACTCCGTCGATTATTACAAGGATTAAACGGTCTGGTTATTTTATAAATATTTCATCAACTGATTGTTAATGTTATTTGATTATTAAATAATTGATCCTTGAGTAGACATAAATCGCATATTTAGGAATTTAAGAACAAAAAAAAAACACCAGCCGAATCTTTAAATGGATTTATCTGGCGAAATTCATAGAAAAGAACTTAAGTCGTAAGCAGGTTAATTCCAGAAGAGTGGTAAAGCAATAATATAATGCCTAAAGGAAACGAAAAAACTGAAATTTCCTTGTTTATGCTTATATAGCAGACGTCCACGTTCGCTATAATCATTACCAATTAAAATAAGTTATTATTTTATTAATTAATTCCTTCCTTTCTCATCCCGAATGTTTGAAATGTGTAAAGTTGTGAAGCCACAGAGAAAAAAAAGAAATAAATTTACCAAAAGGAGACATCACATAATTCATAATAATTAAGTAATCGAATAACAAATAATTTCTTTCGAATAATTCATCAAATAATGTATAATTATTTGATTATCAAATACGATCAAATAACGAAGAATTACTTGATTAATATCAATTATCACATGATGAAATAAAAATAATTATTCATACTTCAAATAATTATTCTTTGCGAATAATTCATCAAATAATGAATAATTGATTGCAAAACAACGCACGATCAAATAATAAATACTCAAAGACCAAATATCAAATAATATTTGCGAATAATTTAAAATAAATTTAAAATCAAATAAAAATTTATTCTAATAATTTTTTATTGATTTTTTTTGAAATCTTTTTTTATTGAAAATGTATTCTAATAATGCCAATCACTGCTTTCAATTTTCTTAGTTATATAAAAGCCAGTTTAGAATAGTAAGATTTCCATAGTTAAAATGTAATCAATAAACACCTGTGTTAATTTTTTTAATAAAGCCGACATACAGGGATTTTGGAAATATCCAAAGCTGCTGCAAGGCGTTCTTTATTTCATACGTTGGCTAGAGTCAATCCTTGAGGAACAAGCGAGTAAAAAGATGTTAAGCTGGAAAAAGTAATCCTTGAGGAACACGCGAGTAAAAAGATGTTAGGCTGAAAGAAGTTTTTGTATTTTCACAAACTAACTGCAGCTAAACAGGAGACAACTGTCGATAAGAATTTGAAATTATTACATTTTGAAAGGAAAAAGTCCTTACTAAAATCAAGGATGGTCAAAATTATGAGGTAATCCTTATTAAGTGCTGTCATGCAGCTAGGTGTTAGTCAAGAAACAGATTGCTACACTGATAAAATGCTATTAACCCCAATATATTCCATTGCAAATCATCATCAGTATTTAATACTTTGGCAAGAAAATTAAAGTAAAAATCACCGGAGTTTGAGAAACATGACTTTTTCGGAATAGGAACCACCACCGTTGCTTTGCCCTGAGTTCGAAATTAAAATTTAGGGAGGCAAATATTATATGGGTATAGGTACATATTATGAGAAGTTACAATACTCAGAAATTTCGGCGGTAATGTATCGAAAGACCTCAGTTAAACCATTAGTATTGTAGGTATATGTTAGTAGCAGGAAAGTGATTTAGTTAGGAAAAAATAATGAAAATTGCAATTGCAAGCGTTAAAATATTTGTCTCATTGAATAGTAAAAAAACTGAATTTGTCGCTAAAAAATCAATATGCAATTTACATCTCAGTAATCTTTGCATTCATGCTCGTTACTCTTATTTAAACTCTCTTCGAACAATAATAAAATTTACACGCAATATTGATTTTATCCCATTTCCTCTGTGGCTTCACTGGAGTCCAACATCATTGCTTTATAAATAATTTGTCATCCCTTTAACGGAAAGGAGCAAAAATTAATAATAAAAGAATTAAAACTCCTACACATATTCATTTTGATGGGGCGGAAAAAGAAAATTAATTGAAAAATTATGTGGTCTCGGACAGTGTGGCAAATTAAGTTGTTGGTGGAACTGAGTGCCTATGTCCGAATGGAACTGGAAATATGTAAGAAAATATGTAAGTCAGCACAAGGGGTAGTCAGGGACTTCAACAGGGTTTGTTTGTTGCCAAGAAAAAGAATGAAAAAATTTCTTGAAAAGTTGTGGATTACTTTTTGTTAACTTTCTTAAGAGTAGATATTTTTTTCTTCTTCCGTATTTCCCAACCAAACTTTGAGTAAGCAAAGCATATTTCTACAGAAAATTGCATTATAGTACATAATTTAGGGAACGAATTGATGGGGACACCTTAAAAGGTCATAACATCTGATAACTTCTTCTTTGACAATCTGGAAGACTTAGCTGAGATAGCACTGGTCAAGAGATCTTGATGGTTTTAAGTTCTGGCCCTTTATTTGCCCTTTCACAATGGCCCTACCGAGTGGACTAACCAACCAAACTGTTTTCAACTTACGCTCAGTAACAGACATGGAGCCATTTTTCTGCACGATAATGTGATGACTCATGTTGCGAGTAGGACGATTTTAAAGCTGAGCAATGTAGCCTATGAACTTCTTCCGCATCCTCCATGCTTTGCAGATTTTTTAGCTCAAACTATAGGTATCTAGCTCAAAAATTTTCAGTTTTCTGATTGACACTTTATAGAAAATTTGCTTCAGGGACTTCATCGCCTCTAGAAATAGGGACTTTTGAAAAAAATACCATTCGAAATGAACGAAAATTCTGATAACGATTAAAATAAATTTTTTCCTAAAATGCAATAGTTACACACTTAAAAACGGGCATTTTATATGCTACGACCTTTAACATTATATAAAAGTTTAGTCTATTGTTGAAGAATTTATAATAAAGGACATTTTTAAAAATATTTAAATACGTCGATTTAGTCTGAAACGTGGATACTCGTTTCGACTCCATTTTTACACGTTCCCAACTAATTAATAATTCAGACTCCCTTCCAATCCCATATCAATTTAATTTAAAATCAAAATTATCAAATTCCATACGATCCTCAGATTATTTAGCCAATTAAAATTACTTGAAATGGAAACTCATACACCCTCATGAAAGCAGGCGCCACCTGAAATTCCATCGCCCTCACTACTTTTGGTAGAGAAGATCTGAAATGGACTCAGTCCGTATCTTCGTTCTGTCGGTATCCGAGACTGAGGTGATCATCACATAAATCTTCGACTCGATCATCTTCATCGTACTAAGGTCCATACTGCTAGCCACAAACACTCTGGAAAGAATCCATGCCTTTAAATTAGCAGTTGTTGATCATCTCTTTTGGTGTGAGTAAAAATTCTGGGCACAATCAGAACTCTAAGAAAGTGATCATGTATCATGAGTGGCTCGTTTCAAAGTCGGCCCGACGACAGGCTTTTAGCCGATGACACCGAATTGCTATTTATATAAAAGGCTCCGTGTACAGATATGAATTATAACAAATAAAAAATTTTCAAAGTAAAACAAAACGAGAATACCCGAATGCCTACGAGCTGAAAGATCAATTTGAAAAATTTTCGAATTAATAACATCAAATTCACTTCAAACTTCCGCGTTTGTTTGTCGTTTTGCCGTGTTACCATTTGTTCTTGCTGGCAGACGATCAGATCGCGTGATAGTAATCAGAACATGCTGCGATATCTTCAAGATCTTTCGGCGCTTGTAAATGAGATCGTCTCCGGCTAACTATATTGCAGCGCATAGGGAAAATGTTATCGCGTTTGTGGTTTCTTCTCCAGTTTGGGATGCTGAGAAATCTTTTCAAGCCCTTCGCTAGATGTTTAATTAGTGATCGCGCAGGTGATAACAATTTGTCCAGCTGCCGTTTAACAACTTGTATTCAATTCGTGACTATTCTGGAGTAATTTAAACATATTTAATAGACAGCGTGAGCTGGTGTGGACATATGTGCGGATATGGTTCGATAAATCGTCAAAGTCAGATTGCAAATCGGTGATTTGTATAATTATTAGGTCACTGCGGTTTCAACCAAGTAATTAACTATCGAACAGTACGTAGTTTAAATCCTTGTAAATTTAATGCTAATTTTTGGCATATTTCATATCAGTAGGCTCGCATAAATCCAGTTCCACGCACCAAGAATTATGTCGATATAAAAACACCTTATTTGCTACCGGCGAAAGACATTTATTTAAATTTACTACGCTTTTCTTAAGAAAAATGTCTTCGCGATCATTCTAATTAACAGAATCTGTCGATACAGAAATCAAGAAAAAACTTTCCTGAACAAAGAATTCTTTGCACGATGTCAATAAATTTTCTTGTCTCGGGACAAATTAAAAGCGAAGCAGTCACTGAGCACATGGATAACCTTTATCCAGAAAAGTAGACAACTTTCCAGTTACGTTTTATCGACAATTGTAGAAAACTGCAATTAAGAGTTAATTGCGTTGGGCGTCGTAGGTATCACGTACAGACAGTAAGGAGGTAGTGTTAATTTAATGGGAAGAGGAAAATTGTTCCCCTTTACTTTAAGGAACCCATTAGAAGGATGAATTTCTGGATGCCCATAATTTTAATTAAGGACACACATGCACATTTAGATAAATAGCATTTTAGCCTCTACATGTAACAAACTAAGGATTGTGGATTCTGAAGGATGGACGGATGAGTTGAAGCCTTCAAGGACACGTCGATCCTTATCTGGACATTCTCAGGTGTTAGTTACACCTCCAAGCGGAAGCCGCCAGGCAATGCATCCTAGAACGTAGCCAAGTAACTAATGCAGGAGGAGATAACCTCTTTAAAAATCCCCCTAACTCCAAGAGAGTCTGCAGTGGTTTCCCCCTATCTGCAAGACCCATGGGTAATTGGGTCGCTAATGGCGTCTTCTCAGGCACTTCTGTAGGAATGGAGGTGGAGGGTATAGTAGACCCTAACAAGTTGGCTATACCCACGGTACCCACAACACAACAAACGCAGCTTTGGGAAAAGTACCTTTTGAAGGTTCTGCGGCGACTATGTAGGCTTGGCAAAATAATAACTAGCACTTTCTCAGGTGTGGCGGTGTAGAGATGGTAGACTGTAACGAGTTGGCCATCTCCGCAGTACATGCACCAGGATAAAATGCAGACCTGCCTTCCGAAGGGTTAGCTGCTGTTTATCCGGAGGAGGTTACTGGTCCTAGTTCTGGACTAAAGCTTTATGGCCTGGAACCCTTCAATGCCGTGGATAAAGAAGGGGTGAAGGTTGTATTTAACGCATAGACCAGGAAGGAGCACTGGAGACGGTGCAGATAGTAGTGACCCAGGAAACCGAGTTTGCGGCGACAGTTTGAAAACTGGATACTCAGTTGACCCCACTAAGGAAGACTGGTAGGGGACGGAAAGGGACCCGATTCTATGTGGTCTGTTTCGGCTAATTCCCAAAAAGTAGCTATTAGTCAGTAAGAATCTAACACTACCGGTGGGGCACTGTGGGGCTGTCCGGTGTCTTTTGGAAGATTTTCACCTCTCCTGTTAAAAAAAAAAACAAACAAACAAAATTAAGGACTTTGGCTTCCTGATTAGACGTCTTGAAGACAGGTGTTAAAAACAGTTTCAACAAAAATAAATAATTTGAAATTTGAAACTATTATTTTTTATATGATAATGCCAAAGCTCATTGGATTTCCTATGATGCTAAAGCGCAGCCAAAGATTACTTACTACTAGATAAACGGTTTCGAACAAAGTAGTGAACAATTTTTGGTTGCTGTAATATATTTCCCGCATCGGGCAACCATGTAGTCAGAACTAACAAAATTTTTCCAGGAGAGTTTGTGGATAACAGACACGTATACTTTTCTCATGTGCATTTACAAATATGTAAAATGTACTTCTTTCATTAAAAGATCAAAAATACATTGACATTTTTAAAGTTTCTTACGCACACAAGTAACTAACTCGTTCATATGCTTCACATGAATTCTTTTTATTGGGGGTACTTTTTGGTACATTTTTACTCTTCGACAAGATATTGCGGTGCTTTTTTGACAGGAGTCTGTGATTCTCTCCAGATGACAACAGAATTTTGACAGGAGTAAGTGATTCTCTCAAAGAATTTTGACAGGAGTAAATGACTGCACAGTATGAACTCTTTACTTGCATGTATATTCTTATGACTTTAAAAGCTGGATATATTTCGTTTTGCTGTGGAGCAAGTGTTACTTTTTCAAGACAAGCTGGGTAATTTAGGGAGCTGGTTTCTAGTAGTAAGTAATCTTTGCCAGGCAGGAAAGGAATTATGGGTAAAAGAAATGGGTTAAGGAGTTGATTGAAGGAGATGTTTTTGTACTATTCTCTTAAAAGTTTCGGGCTCATACGACAAGTGAAAAACAAAAGATTGTAAATTGTTCCACATTCGTGTTGTGCAGCTTAAAAAACATTCCCGAAATTTGACGGTACGGTCAAATTTAACCTGGAGAGTAAACGGGTGTCAGCGACTTAAAACTAGAGATGGGCAATACAACATCGATATATCAAAGTATCGATAATACACTTCTAATATTTTGTATCGATGTTTTCAACACCCGATAAACACTATAATCGATGTTTTTCATCGATATTCAGATAGTATCGAAATTCGAAAGAACTATGCAATAGATTTAAAAAAATCAGTCAATTCTGTGATATTCAACCGTTAGTTGTTTTTCATCTCACGGTTTTTTCTTATGCGCAGACTCTGGGATGATTACGAAGAAAAAACAAGGCTCCTCCAAACAACGAAGTATGGGCAAAGTTCAACCGACTCGACGTACACGAGCACAGAGCAAGTGATACAAGAAATGCGAATAATACTCCCAACATGTGAAAGCACTTAAAAATCAGAGAGGCAATTGAATTCTGAATCCATAATAATTTGTGGTTATGTAATTATTTAAATTCTACAGATGTTATCATCTGAATACCGATACTTTCAAGTATCGATAAATATTTTACAACTTATCGATACTCCAGTATCGCAACATTTCGATACATTGTAATACCAAGTATCGATAATTTTACTTCGATTCCTATCTCTACTTGAAACCCTTGTACTGCGCGTTGTGATGTGTCGACAAGGTATCAGGCTAGCAATTTCGTTAGAACAATGGCCGTTGAAAGAGCGATAGAAGAGTTAGAGACAGCCGATATTCCGTCGCTGCTCCAGAGAGTGAATGCTCTCAGAGATTGAGGGTTCCCCAGTCAGCTTAATAGCATTACGTTGCACTTTGTCCAACACGGACAATCCGGTGTGCCCGGGCCCTGCCCAAATGTGGGTGTTATATTCGAGTTTAAGCCTGATGTGGGACTTGTAGATCAGTGCTAAGTCAGACGGGGTGAAATCATTTTTGGCCACAGAAAATATATGGTCAGTCCAGCTATGGTTACTAGATATCTCAATACCCAAGTGTTTTTTTACCATGTGGCTAAAAGTGTAGGGGACAACCTTTTGATGCTGTATGGAAAAGAAAGACAACTTGAATGTCTTGTTTTTGCGTTGCTACAAGCTAGTCAACAGCCCAGAGACGGAGTGGCCTTTTAATTCAATCTTTTTAAAACCCACGGGTAGACCTGGTCTCGAACCCGAGAACCACGCCATGGTGATCGTTCCGCCAACCAATTGATCCAACTCAATCTCCGTGTTTTTTAAGGGACAATAAACAGCATTGAGTTTTTGATGCATTAAATATAACATAGTTTGCTCCGCCCCAAGCGAATATCATAGAAATGTCGTTGTTGTCCCATATCAGCTTAGCTTCATGCCCACATTGCTTTAACAACTACCTGACTGTAGGACATTATACATGTGAGATCGAGGCTCCTCCATAAAAAGAACTTTGGAACGGAGAATCGGCAACGGCGCTGGTGGCCCAGTGTTTAGGGAAATGGAGTATCATGCGCATGGTCTCGGTTCAAACCCAGCTATCCAAATGGTTTTTTTAACGCAGATTCTCCGATTCCTACATACATATAGATTTTAGAACCGCAGATACCCCGACGGAGTATCTCAGGTGTGCAGAGTTCGATAACATGTATCTTTGCTTGAAAAACGGTTTCCACGGTGCCTAGCGCCTTTTGGAGTTCGAATTTTGGTCCGTCAATCTTGCCGTCCATTTTAGGACTGTTCGTGTATCTTATTACGGCTCCACTTTCAAGTGATTATTATTTTTATGCCAATACTCTCTGGCTTCTATGACTACCCTAATTGGTCTTTCAAAGTTATACTCTTTCGGGTTCTTATAATTACCTGATAAGCCCATAGAACCATTATAAACTTGTATACAAGTTTTTCCAAATACCTTCGGCATATATATAAAGATGCTGTACCTTAGGATTCCAGGTAACTTCTTGGTTTAGGGTTATACCTAGGTATTTAGCCTCTTTGAAAAATTCTAACTTTACTCTCTTATTCCTCTTGAATGGAATGGTAACTATTTTGCTGGGGTTGACACAGAGCGCTTCCTGCCATAACCAGTTCTGGACCATGTCTAGGGCCTTTTGCATTCGTTCAGAGATTGTCCGTTCATGACTATTAACAACCAAGCCATCTGCATAATCTTGGTTTTCATAACCAGTATTCGTTACCATAGCTAGGAGCTCGTCAATGACAAGTGCCATGAGAAGGGAAGACAGGACCCCTCCTTGAGGCACCGCTTCGTGGTCTTAACAGTAACTTACACTTTTGCTAGGTTAGCTTGGATTTCCAGATGATCCAGTTTACCGTCGACAATTCTAATTCCCTCTTGACTCCCTGTACTATGGCTTCAAAGGTGATGCTACCAAAGGCGCCTTCAATGTCTATGAAGGTGGAAAGGACTATTTTTTACCACAGTCATCATTTCTATTCTTCCGACCAGATTATGTTAGGCTGTTATTGTAGACTCGTCCGCTTGATGTGCATACTGCTGTTCATGCAAAGGTTTTCTTTTCAGGATCCCATTTCTGATGTGTTGGTTAATTACCTTTTTCATATATTAAGTAGAAAGGAGGTAAGACTAGTGAGGCGATACGCTTAGAGTTAGACAGGTGACCGCCCTCTACCCTTAGGTATGAAAGCTACCTTCACATTTCTCCACAGGTTGCGAATATAGCTTAGAGAATTTATATGGTTTAAATGAATTGATTGCTTATCTCATTCTCCCCATTGTGAAGATACCAACAAAGAGGCTTTTAATCCGGTTTGAAGGCCGGTAGAGGAGACAATCCGCTTCGGCTCAGTTGTGGTACTCGTGGAGATGTATAATGTTTGACAGTCAAGCGGCGCTTAAAGCACTTAAGGCTTTATATCTTCCGTTGGCAAAAACCAACAGGATCACTATAGTCTGGGACCAGGTTACGAAGTCATTGAAGGCACCAACTCAGAAAAACACCCAAAATACTTTTACTGGTCCCCAACCGTTCTGCAGCTACTCAAAAAATAATGTCGTGGTACATATGAAATTCTGGAAAAACAGGAACAAATAAGTGCACCAGGCAAAACTTCCAGGGCCTAGGCAAGCCGACAAGTTTATTGTATTCACAACAGAGGAAAAAAGAATAAGTCACACCCAGATAGCCAGATCCAAGGCTCATAACAGGTCTCTTAACTACTGAACTCTGTCCTCTCAGATATCATCTCAAAAATATCGATAAGGTTGTAGACGAAATTTAGGATTTTGTAAACCTCTCTCCCCCCCTTCCTTTATTAAAAGCCTTAACTCTGACTAGGCATATTAAGACTGGGTTAGGTCGCAAAAGATCTAGTTGGTCGAGGTGAAAACAGATGGCGACCACAACACTTTCAAGAGCCTCTGTAAGTAATAATAATAATAGTAATGCTTGTCGAGTACTAAAATATTGCCAATGTCTCGTAATGGTATTCAACGGACTGTGTACGCAGGTATGTAAATTACTCGATAGCTCACTTTTATTTGTATTCCCTGAACAAAAAATAGCACATTTAACTAATACATTTTATCTCAAAATCCAGATCACTTTCAAATCTTAAGTACTTAATTATTAACACTCACAGAATTAAAACTATTTATAGACGTTAAAGTTTTTGGTTTTCTTTTTAATTTTTTAAATGTTAACTTTGGCATTAATCTCTTAGTTATGTGCAGAGTGATCGTCAGCTGCAGTACTAGTAATAACGCTCAAAGCGATTTCACTAGTTGTTGTCCGATCGGGATCTATTGGCGGTACACTAAAATATGAATTGATAATTTAAAAAAAAAAATTTCCAAAAAGAATAACTAGTTACGTCTGTGTGATTTGTCGATTTAACGTGCTGGAATTTGGCAGCTGCGGTGAATGACTTTGTGGAGTGTCATTGTTGCTATAATGATTCGAATGATGATGGTTTTCGCTTGTCACAATAACGTTGGAATGTCGAGGTATATTGATATGATGAATATTTGTGTTATGGATCATTTCTGCATGTCCGTGTCCATTACCACCTGCCATTACAACATCATGAAGATCATGGCTAGGACGTAAAGCTATCATTGCAATGTTGTTTTCTATTTGCGATGGATAGAGCGGAAGTGAATGGGAATGCATTTTGTCAGAATATCCAGCCATGCCTAAAGTAATTAATTTTTTTAGTTAAGATTTTACTGAAATATTCTATAACAATTACTGGGAAGTGATGGTTTCAATTGTATTGCACTATTATTTTTTGGTTTGCGTTTCCTTTTCTGAATTCCTTCCTTTTTCATGCTAGGCGGTCTGTTGACATTGTGAAGTTTGAAGTAGAGTCCGCAGGCATTACAAACTGGCTGTCCTTCGTTATTTCGACGCCAAAGGGTTGTTGATGTTGTCTTGCAATTAGCACATATCACGCCATTTCGTCTGCTACCTGACGAGGATGAGTTCTTTGGTCGAGTTTGACGTGGTGGTGCTCTATTAGCCATGAAACGCATCTGAGGCATGCATACAGGACAGTAGATTTCGCCATTTTCACGTCGACTCAAATTAGTTGAATTGCAAGCAGAACACTTTAAATCAGGTACAGATTCAAGTGAAGTCGACCAATGAACGTTTGTATTATATTCCTCAGCATTTGAATTGTTATAACCCTAAAATAAGCAGTTTCAGTATGTACAACACAAACAGTATTCACACCAAAAACTTACCTGAATATCAAATACCGATGATGCCCATTGAGCAGAATCCAATCCGACAGATTCATTTCCATATGGAAAATTATGAGAAGCAATATGATTATTCGGTCTTGCAGTTGATGTCAGAGTCGGATCGTTCCTAAAGAGAAGTCCATGTGCATTTGACCCATTGTAAAGTTGTCCTTGGGGTAGTGAATAGCCTCCGCTATGTCCATAATTATTAATTGCAGCAGTTGAAATATACTCAGTAGGAAGTGCAGGAATTGTTCCAAGATTCGTAAATGTTTTGGTTTCATTTTGAGTCTCCGAATTAAGGGCCGTAACTCCTGAATCTGGTCTAATTTCAGCGTAATATGTGATTTGATTATGTTCACTATTGCCATTATTAAATCGTCCTCCTGATGAATGACTTTCGTATCGGACAGTGTCTTGCTCTTGCGGATGAATTCCAACCGAAACAGAAGTTCCCGCGTCATGATAAATCGTTGAAGAAGTTCGCCTTTCAATTTCCTTGTCCTGGCTCTCGCTTTTTATAGCCTGATTATCACATACAATTATAGCTCCCTGTGGTGAATTTTCGTAGGTTCCATAAACAGCTTGTTCTTCACTTCGCGGATTTATATCGATAAGATCCGATTGTTGGTAGTCCTCTGAATCGATATCTCGATGGTCATTTACGTCTCTAAACACAAATGTATTATATAAAAAAAATCACCTTAATAAAACAAAACTACCTCAAAGTGCCAGATGTTGTTAGAATTCTCCTTTGCCCAGTAATTACTGATCTTGATATTGGAGGTGATTCAATCAATTCTTGATTCGATTGTGATTGACTCGTCTGCAATTGTTGTTGCTGCTGCTGCTGTTGCTGCTGGCGAAGGGTTTGACTTCCTGTTTGGGATTCTTCGGATGGAGAGAGCTGTTCAATTTTCGCCTCGACAGTTTCTTCTATCTGTGTCCGTTGTTGATGAGGTTCCATCTGCAAAGACGTAAAAATGAATGAATTATGCCAGACTGCCAGAAAACTTTAAACAACTATTCAGTTTGTTTGGCTCCATACCGTCGTATTTCCCCAGGTAAAAAACAAAATCTTAAAGTGCTTACATTTTACACTTATGTCAATGCACAACGAGCACAACGCCGGGTCTTTTGTTTACTTGAACGAATTCCAAAGTTGACAGAGTTTATAGAGCAGGAAGTGTGGTTTGTTTAATCATGAGTAAAATGACTTCATATTTATTAGGACACTTTAGTCAGAGTCTGTACTTGGAAATTAATTCATAGTGTATTTTGTGGCTATGCTATGAAATATTAGTAAAGCAAAATAAGGCAAAACGGTATAGTACTAGACTTGAAAGATAAATTACTAAATTCTTACATAAGAATTTTAAAATCTTTTTCTTCATTCGTTAGTTACACTCTTTTTAGGGTTTCTTATCTTAAAAGCCTAAAACGGAACCTTAATTGTAATTTTCATGCATTCGTTTGACTCCGGAAATAAGAGGTTTATGCTTTGCACAAGAGGGAAGGAAATACCAGATGAGAGGTTCCAAATACTTGGCGGAAATTCTTAACTCTTTCTGGTGAAGCTAAGAACCTAGGGATAATATTAGACTCTAAACTTAATTGGAAGAGGAATATAGACGAGCGCATACCGAAGCAATTTCGGCCTGCTATGCGTGTAGGAAAACGTTTGGGGTCAAATGGGGACTAAGATTCAAGGTGGTTCATTGGTTGTAAATCATAGTAGCCAGGCCGATTCTTTCCTACGGCTCACTAGTCCGTAGACAGCGTTGGATAAGAAATGTAGCTTAGAAGATCTATCAAAAGTACACAGAGCGGTCTGGCTGGGTATAACTGGGTGTTTTGGAAATATGCCCACAGCGTCTTTGTAAGTTATGCTCGACCTCTGCCACTGAACACTGGACTGTATAAGTATGGCAACGACAATCAAGCAGTCACACTGCTACGGATTGCTGGAAGGAGCGGTTGAACGCGTATTCTAGCGTCCTTCGGAAGTTGGACAGCATCGACAATTGTATAGACACGAACTACCGGGCCCTTGGTATAACCTTTAAAAGGAGCTTTAATACTAAGCTGCCTGCTAGAGAGGAATGGGACAGGAATTAAGTGGTGCTGCTATGCATATGCACTATCTTTCAGGCGGAAATAGCTGCGATTCTCCAAGCGACTCTGCTAGTATCTAGGCGTATAGAGTTCAATATGAATATCCGCATATATACTGACAATTATCCGGCCATTAAGGTGCTGGAAGCTGTGGTGGTAAAATCGAGGCTAGTGCAATTGTGAAAGAGCTGCCTAAACAAAATTTCCAGATGGCACAGGGTGACTCTATACTGGGTGACGCAATCACTAATAAGAAGATCGCTATTAGTACTCTTAAGGTAAACATTTCCAGTAATACCTACATAGTGACTAATTGTCTATGGACAAACCGGGGCATATGTTGCACTGCGAGACAACTGTAGCTTGAGTACAGCAAGAAAAGAACTTATGTACTCCTTAGTGGAAGCAGGACCGCCACCGGGAATCTAGTAGAGAGGTAACCAGAAGTCTAGGTAACCGATTGGCAAATGATTTCTGCCGGAGCTGTAGAGATCCGGAGGAAATCGAATCAGTTCAACATATTCTCTACGAGTGTCTTGCAATGGCGTCAAGAAAAGGCTTTCGTGCTGAGATTCCTTAGGAAAGAAGGATGGTTACAAAGGAAGCTTAAGTAATGTTAGATTTTCAAGAATCTATGGGACACAATGGACCAATCTAGTGGTCTGAGAGAGGCAGGCTGACGACGATTTCAGGAACACCTCTCTAACGTAACATAACATAACCTAACCTAGTACTGTATACAAAAATATGCTTTGCTACAGCAATATTCTCGTATTTGTAGGCGGAGTTGGATTAATTGGTTGAGCGGCACGACCACCATTCAATGGTCCGTGGGTTCGAGAGCAGGTCTCCCCGTTGGTTTTTAAAAATTGAATTAAAAAATCTACTCCGTCTTTGGGTTGTTGTCTACCTCGCAGGAATGCAATAACAAGACAATCAAATTTCCCCATTTCCCCCTTTCCCTAATTTACTTCCGGCCAAAGCCATGCTAACGCATCAAAAGGTTGTCCGTAGGCAGAAAAAAGACACGAAGTGTAGTCCCCAGTGCTTTGCATATTACTTAGTACTCAACATTACACACAACAGCTGACCTATAGTGTGCCCTTCTGAAGTTCTCTGTTTTTAGGTACTATTTACTATGCCCCTGCAGTGCTCAATTTAAGGCTTCCATGAGATCAGAAATTAATAGATTGCTGAAAGCAAAACGTATAAACGTATAACGCAACTAATTCGTACCTCTTGCTCTGGAACCCACGCTGATGACGCTTATGTAATATTAGTCGAACATCTCTGACCGTCTTCTTTTAAATTTCGACTTGGAGCACTTCCATAACTAGGATTCCATCGAACCATTCTAAACGTTGGTAATAAAACATTTATGTCCTTTTCTTGAAAACAAAATCCTGTAAAGTTCAACTTCACCATTGATCACCCAGGGTGTTTGGGAAAATACCCTTTTTTCGAGGATCACCTTAATTCCATTACTACTAAGGCTACAGCGACCTTGGGTGTGGGCAGGCGATGGTCAAAAGTGTGTGATGACCCAATATTCTCTCTGTACTTTCGTCAGACCTCTTTTGGAATCTTCCTCTCCCGTTTGGACACATTTCCCACATTAATCGTATTGAGAAGGTTGCGGAGTGGATTTTTTTTTAATTCAAATTTTAAACACCCACGGGGAGACCTGGTCTCGAACCTGGGTACCATAACATGGTGGTCGTTCCCAGTTGATCGTGATTTCGCAGATTGTTGTCATTACTTTCTGTGACTGATTTCTTCCAAAGATCTTATGATATTCGCTCGCTTATTGAAACGCCATGTGATAACCTTGAGAAGCGTTCAATGGCGATGTAATTCCCCCGAAGCCTTTATTTTTATTTTGTATCAATGGGGTTTTCTATAATTTAGTAATAAAGAGGAACCTGTTATATATGCAACCTAAGCGCCGGATATCCTGTCTGCCTTTAGTATTTTGTACAAAACAAACTTGAAGATCTGAAGATTCGAAGAACTTGCAACTAGACTACACTTCCACGGACATCACCGATATTAGTTTATTTTATATTATGTATTATTATTTTCCTTGCTAAGATTTTGGATTATACAATTGGATAGGTACGAAGACAGATTTCAGAGCTAAAGTAATAGAATATATTTCGGTAATAATTTCTTCTCTTCTTCATTTTAGTAGACTAATTGTATAGCGAAAATTGAAGCAATTTAAAGAAATGAACTTTAAATTACTTAAAATAAGGCAGTGTCTATTATCACCCTCAAATTGCCGTGTAATTTCCGTGTACACGGAAAGTACCCGGAAGTACACGAAAATATTTAATCAGACTTTCTGGAAGGAAGAGGTGTATAAATCAGGCTTTTAATTGTTGCTGACTATTTGCACTTATCGTGTACTTACGTGCAGTTCCGTGTAGTCCGTAAAATTTGTACTTGTACTTTCCGTGTACTTCCGTATTATTTCCGTGTAATTTCCGTGTACTTTCTGTGTACTTTCCGTGTATTTCCGTATACTTTCCGTGTATTTCCGTCTACTTTCCGTGTACATGGAAATTACATGGCAATTTGAGGGTAGTAAATAGACACTGCCTTAAACAGGAATTTCAAGAAGGTTGTGTTTGACCCCTTGTCTACATTGTCCATAAATTATGGTATACCATATATTATTGCTGAGGAATTGCCAGTGCAGACTGTATATACATGACAATACACCATAGTATGTACAATATATGGTCGACCGTTTTGCCTACCATATCATAATTCATCTCTATTCGCGAGAAAGGGAGTACCAAATAACTTTCGTTTCCTAATCTCTTCATCTCTCCTAGCTCGACGAGCTCCAAATTTGTTAATACAATCAATTCTCTGTAGCAGTCTTTTGCAGTCTTAACAACGTCATCGTTTAGCCAAAAATGAAATGTTTAAAAATAATTTGCCCACACTAAAAATTGTATTTCCAAGATGGCGCTGCCATAAAATATGATAAGAAATTTTTTATGGACAGTGCAGACGTCGTGTAAAGGGAAAAGTCATATTTCAATTTCTTATTCTTCAATTTAAGGAATAAATTGCCGTTTATTTTTTTTCGCGTATTAGACATAAATTCTTAGGATACTCGCGAGTGAGTAGTGAGTCACCTAATTCTTATGATTATTCTCGTCGTTATGTAATGGCCAATCAACATATTTATTAATTTCATTACTATTGGCTGATGAATAGTTGTCAATATTTACCCATAATGTTATCGTCCAGAGTTTTTATGTCAAGGGCTCACATTACTCGTCCATGGACTATGTCTGGACTATTTGTACAAACCTGGTTGGTTATAGAGGAAAATTAATGACCCAAAAACAGAAGCAAAGAGATTTTTGGAAATAAAAAAAAAATTTAGACTAGAGTCTCATACAATAAAAAATGAGCCCATAATTCAATTCAAGTGGTCCCGATGGTATCCCCGTCTCACTCGTGAAAAAATGTGGTCCCTCTTTTGCTCCTATTCTATGTTATTTAGTTAATCTGTCAGCTCGTTGTGGTTTTTGGAAGATCTCCTTAATTATTCCTCTTAACAAGAGAGTATATAAATGCGAAATTTCGAACTATAGACCATTTGCTAATATTTGATGTATTTCCAAAATTTTTGAGGCTGTTAGTTGTGATGATCTTTACTTCCATTCCAAAATTTTTCTATCTCTGCAATTGAAGGTGGTAAACAGTTGACTATATTTTTATTGAGTTCAGCAACGCATTCTACAGAAGAAATCATCGGATTCTTGTTTTAAAACTCAAATTCACGGGTTTTTGTAAATTGGATTCATTCATACTTATCTTAGCGCAATCAGCGAGTTTCTTTTCGTGGAGCTCTGCCTGATGTTATTTTTAAAACTTCCGGGGTACCGCAGGGCTCACACCTCGGGCCATTGTTATTCATAATTTCTATCACTAATACATCTACGATTCTGTCTCACTCAAATATTCTTTGTTACGCTGACGATGCAAAAATATCCCGCAGTGTGTCAGACAATGCCGATTGCCTAATTTTAAATTCTGACTTTAACTTGACTTTCATTCATGACATTAACATCCTTCCCCTAAATATCGGCAAGCACCACATCTATTTCATAAATGGTTGCCCTTAACTAAACTTACAAAGACTAAAGACCTGGGCGTCTGCCTTAGTTCCCAACTTTCTTTCGAGGTTCATTTTAATGTCATAATTACCAGGGCTCATATAACTCTGGGTTTCATAAAGAGATGGTCAAAAGATTTTGATGACCGCTACATCACCAAGCTTCTCTATTGCACTTTTGTTAGGCTTATTCTGGAATATACCTCTACAGTCTCACCCATCTGTGCAACACATATCAATCGCATTGAAGCTGTTCAACGGAGGTTCGTTAGATTTCCTGTTCGAGGCCCTCCTTAAAATAATTACTTTATATTACCACCTTATGTCGATAGAGTTAGACTATCGCATTTTAATAGAGACGCGGTAACTCCAGGATCCTTTTTCCTTTCGACTGCATTCGGGCGTCTATAGAGTCTTCTGCTTTTTCGGCATGTTTTGTTATATCAGTTCCGGCTCGCTGTCTGAGAAATCATGACTTCCTCAGATCGTTTTCATTGCACTAATTACAGGGTAAAGAAGCCGATAACATGTCGCAATTTTTAGGGTTCCGTAGTCAACAACAAACCCTTATAGTTTAAACATGTCCGTCCGTATGTCTGTCTTAGCTCAGAGACTAAAGGGCTGTTTTTGGTAAAAAAATGCACGGCAGTTGTATATATTTATAAAAGGAAAACTATCACACCTAAGTACGAGTAAGGAGTAATAGTCGACCAACTTATAAAATGTACTTGGAAAAGTAAAAAGAAAATTTCGTACAAATTCCATTGAAAATAAATTCAATTAAGTCGTTAATTATGTAAAATAGGTAGCAATAAAGTTCATAAAGTTTATGAACCATGTAAAATTATGGAAAAGTAAAATCATAACATCTTTAATAATAATAACTCCTGATGTTTACGTTCGAATTAATATATTCATTAAACAAATCCCCCTTCGAAGTGCGCGTATCGTGACGGGCAACTACGGAACCGTACATTGCGCATGGCCCGACATGCACTTGCCCAGTTTTTATTTCCTCTTTTGAGGTTATGATTTTATTTTTCCATAATTTTACATGGTTCATAAACTTATAATTTACTGCCTGTTTTGCACAACTGACAACTTCATCTAAGTAATTTTCAATGGAATTGTTACCTTTTAGGCACATTTGTTTATTTATTTTATATTTATACTAGCCCCGGCGTTGCACGGACTTTTGGTAAGTGAGTGTCTTTTCCGATTATTCTTATATATCACTCCCTCCTCACACCTACCCTTAGTGTTGCTAGATGAGTCTTACAGGTTTCATTATACATCTTACTGAACCCGAAAAGTATGGAGTCTGCATTAATATCGGTCGTCCCCTCCCCTCTGCTTATAGTAGCCTAAACTATCTCACTCTAGTTCCCGTAACACCTTGTGGGCATGGGGCGGAAGAATAACTTCACCTAATTTGAGACAACCATTGCAAATGGACCTACAATTTGAAGTGGATACCAAACCATTGCCATTTTATCTGCAATCCCCATGGCCTTTTTATTGTAATCATGTTATCATGGCTTACAACCGGTAGGACTCGAACCTTGCACCTCCGGATTGGTAGGCCGAGAGGTTATTACTTACTCCACCGCTACATGTATATTACTTAAAATAACCTCCTTGTGATGTATTTAGGATTTACAGGGGAGGGTTCACTAGAACTCTATTTTTGGGAAAAGTAAGGAAAATACAATAAATTTTTCAAAAAACCCCTAACAAGAGGGCGCTGCACGGGGAAACAGTCGGGTAAATTCTTAAAGTAGAGTTGATTCAAGTGCCAAAAGCTCTATAAATCACGCGTAATTCAAAAAGGGTTGACAAACTTTCAATTATTTTTTCGGCTTTCGGCCGTAACTTTGTCCTTAATATCGCGAAAAATCTGAATCTTATCTGCTGCAGTAGTCAGGCAAGCGGGATGAGACATCGAGGTCCAAATGTTCCGAGAAGATGCCTCCACCCACTTTGCCTTCCATTTTGGAGCCGTCAGTGTAGTGATGCACTGAGTTCCCCTATTGCGGAGGACCTTTCTCCCATTCCGATCTGGTGGGAAAGAAGGAATCGAATTTTGTTCCAAAGAAAGGCTTGGACGAGGTGTAGTCGATATTGCTGGCAGTTCTACTGTCCAATATGTTGGAGTGACCGAATCAGTTCGCTTCCAGGTCTGGATTGAGTTAAACCTAATGGCGGCCGAGGATGCGGTTTTCTTACCATAGAGATCCAACGGTAGAAGATGGAGAATAGTGTTTAGGGCTTTAGAAGGTGTGGTTCTTAGGGCACCTGCTACCAGCAGTGTTGCCATCCTCTGAACTTTATCCATTGCTTTGTGATGGGTTGCTACATTTAGTGCCGGCCACCAAACAATGATCCCATACATAAGTATAGGTCGTATGACACTCGTATAGAGCCAATGCAAAATGCGTGGCTCCATACCCCATCTTTTCCCAATAGCCTTCTTACACGAGTACAGCGCTACTGTTGTCTTCCGTACTCTTTCGTGGAAGTTAGGCTTCCAGGTAAGTTTTCTTTCTAGGACTAGACCTAGATACTTAACCTGATTACCCAGTTTCAGCCTAACCCCGTTTAGTGTAGGGCAGTTAATAGGAGGTGTTTTATCCCTCCGAGAGAAGAGTATTAACTCTGTTTTGTTCGAGTTTATACCTAGGCCACACCCATTACTCCATGATAAAGTCTTGGAGATGGCGTATTGTATCACTTCAGCCAGTGTGTTGGGGTGTTTACCTGAACATATCAGGGCAATATCATCGGCTGAGGCGATAACCTTGTGACCGGACAACTCCAGGTCTGTGAGTAGCTCATTCAGAGTTAAGTACCATAAGAGTGGTGAAAGGATTCCTCCCTGAGGGGTACCACTGGTTACCACTCTTTGGATAATGGATCCTCCCAAGCTTTAGACAATAACCCTGCTTTTTAGCATGAGGTCAATAAGTTCAATGAGAGGATCGTCAATTTCAAGCCTCCTCAAGGATGCCATTATCGCCTCTGACCTGATATTGTTGAAGGCACCCTCAATATCAAGGAAGGCTGCAAGTGAGTATTCTTTTTGTAGTAGCGAAAGCTCTATGATTGTGGTAAGTCCGTGTAGGGATGTTTCTACGGACTTACTAGTGTATGCATGTTGCCAAAGAGACAACTTGGAACGATTAATTGTCTCTTTAAGGTTTTGAGCAGGAAGGAGGAGTGGCTTATGGGCCTAAAATCATTGGGCTTATAGTGTGAGGCTTTTCCCCCTTTAGGAGTAAAGACCACCTTCATCTTCGTCCATGAGGATGGAATATAGATGAGGCTAAGGCAAGCCTCATAGATGACCATTAGCCACGGAACCAGTATCTCGAAAGCTAATTGTAGTTCAGCTGGGATGATGCCATCTAATCCCGGTGATTTATAGGTCTTGAAGCTTCTTATCGCCCATATCAGTTTCCTCACATTAAGTACTTTGTGGACCAGTTCTTGGCCATCCGAAGTACCCGGCAACTCAACATTACCGGTTGCTGAGCACCCCGGAAAGTGCGTGTTGACAAGTAACTCCAGTGACTCAAGACTGGATGAAGTCCAACTTCCATCACTTTTGGTCAAGAGGGTTGGGGTGATGGGCGTTGTTTATTTTTATTTATTTATTTATTTATTAACAATATTTCATCAATGAGCTGACTACTACAAAAAAAAACTTAATAAAAACTAAATAAAAACAATATAACAAATCATATAAAAAACAAAGAGCAAGAAGAGAATTCGCAAAATATAAATTCAGAAAACAAAAGTGCTAAAGTGAATAAAAAGCAAATAAAAAGCATAACAAAAACCAAAAAGTAACCTCAACAAAGCTGACTCCTCACATGATTACGCGATAGATGAAAATCAATGCAATTAAAAGCGGAATTAAAAAATCGCGACATCGACGTTATAGGTTCATTTAATCCATAATGAGTACGATGAAAAGGTAACCGAAGAAAGTCATGATTCCTCAGGGAGCGAGCTGGAACCGATATGCCAAAGCTACCCAAGAGAACAGAAGAATCAATGGACCCACGAATGCAGTCGAAAGCAAAAAGGATCCCGGCGTTACGGCGCCTCTTTTCAAGTGTGTCCAAGTGCAGAAGTTTAAGTCTATCAGCATAAGGAGGTAACATAAGGGAGTTATTCCAAGGAAGGCCTCGAAGGGCAAACCTAACGAACCTCCGTTGAACAGCTTCAATGCGATTGATATGTGACACGTAGAGCGGTGACCAGACTGGAGAGGCATATTCTAGAATAGGCCGGACAAAAGTGCAATATAAGAGCTTTGTAATGTAAGGGTCATCAAATTCCCTTGACCACCTCTTCACGAAACCAAGAGTCATATTAGCCTTGTTGACTATGGCATCAAAATGATCCTGGAAAGAAAATTGAGAATTGAGCCAAACACCCAGGTCCTTTGTCTTAATAACTCTTGTTAAAGGACAACCCTCTATGGTAAAGTTAAATTGAATTGGAGACCTTCTTCGTGAGAAAGACATGGATGTACACTTGCTAATATTAAGGGGAAGGTCGTTAATGGAACACCAATTCTGAAAGGCGTCCAAGTCGGAATTTAAGAGTAGGCAATCGGCATTGTCAGACACAGTGCGAAATATCTTAGCGTCATCGGCATAACAAAGAATATTTGAGTTAGACAGTATCGCAGATATATCATTGATATAAATTATAAATAACAATGGGCCAAGGTGGGAGCCCTGCGGTACACCGGAAGTGTTGAAAATTGCATCAGATAGAGCTCCACGAAAAGAAACCCTCTGAGTGCGTTCAGACAAGTACGAATGAATCCAATTTACAAAAACTCGCGGAAACCCAAGGAGAGAGAGTTTGAGAACAAGAATTCTATGATTTATTCTATCGAAAGCCTTGCTGAAATCAGTAAAAATACAGTCAACTTGCTTACCAACTTCAATTGCAGAAATGCAGAAGTTAGAAAATTCCAATAAATTGGTGGTAGTTGATTTACCTCTAATGAAGCCATGTTGAAACGGCTGCAAAAACGGCTTGCAGTGGAAGTAAAGAACATCGCAAATAAGTGCCTCAAAAATTTTGGATATACAACAAAGATTAGCAATTGGTCTATAGTTCGAGATTTCACATTTATCACCTTTTTTGTGAAGTAATTAATGAGGTTTTCCAAGCCTTCGGAAAAACACCGCAACGAGTTGAGAGATTAAATAAATAACACAAAATAGGAGCAAGAACGGAACCACATCTTTTCACGAGTGAGGCAGGGATACCGTCAGGACCAATTGAAAAATTATCAGTCAAAGTAGAGATTTTCTTCAAAATCGTAACTTCGTCAAGTAAAAGGTAAAAGGTGTTGAGAGGATTTTCCGCAAACGGCTCGCTTCAGAGGAGCTTTCGATTTTATTACAGAAGCCCTCCCACGAGGATCTCTTTGCTTTCCTAATCAATTGTTTGAACTTTTTGAGACATTCTTTGTAAGAAGTCCATAAATTAGTTCTTTTTGCTTGGTTAAAAAGTTTACGACACTCCTTTCTTAACGTCATGATCTCACTCGACCACCACGGAGGTTTGGGCTTGCCGCTAGAAACCCTGTCGGGGCAAGAAATTTGTGTCGCCTCATTAAACGCAAGCGTCAAAGTGTCCACCACCTTGTCAAGGGTTTGTTTACTTTCAATTACGGGTGGGCCTGTATTAGGCAGGCTATTACTTAAGACCATCCTGTAGAGGTCCCAGTTTGTTCTTAACCTGTTTTTATAAGCAATGAGTTTAAGGACATCATAATTGCATTAACTAATAGGGTTTAGATTTTAATTTCGTATTGAATTATTGTATTTAAATACTTTAAGTAATTACTGAACAGTCTGTAAGGTAGACTATGAATAATAAATAAATAAATAAATGTTTATTGATTTTCTTAGGATTATTTTCGCACTTTCTGCAAAACACTCAATAAACAGGATTTGTAAAGTCAATCAAAAGCCCCTCTCGTATTAACATTCACAGTGTTTTTTTTCACCTTTTTTGGACAATTGTCGTGAGTCATTGGGTCAAACCCCTTTCCTGCAATTTGAAACTAAACCAGCATCGTTTTAACTTTTTTTCAAATTTCTGACCAACTTGTCACTCGTTTCGATTTTCAGATATAAAATGCAAAGATCTACCTTTAAACAAACAAGAAACTCTATGTCTGCTAGTTCTATACATTTTTGTTTAAATAATGTTCGAATGTACTTAAATGCTATATAGATCACTCTGATAAAATAATCGATAACCTTCCACACCATATGATAGATTTTGACTTTATTTATTAGCTTTCTTATCAATGTTTTTTCCCTTTTAGTAGAACTTTATCGTAATTTCAGGGATTCACAATATACCCTCTTAGTATGGGGAACCGTAAACGTAAAGACCGGAAACTGACATTCATATAGAATTCTTGGAGAATGATATGTCTTAGGTGTAACATTAACAATCCTCATTTAAATAATAATTGAGAAAACAAAATATTAAACAAATTACAAGACATTAACATGGACACCACTCAAGATAACGAAGCGTAAGCTGCGAGCAAAGAAAAGGATTTTTTTTGATTAATTTGGTATGTCAGTATTATTTTTTATTTTTTTTATTTTATTTATGACTGGTTTTAATACAAAAGATCCTCAATCTTATAATAGTACAAAATAATTGCGGATATAATATTTGATTAGTTTGTGTACGTAAAGAGCTAATTTTGAAAGAGAAAGAAAGAGAAAAAAAACAAATATAAAATCTATACAAAGCAAGAATAGCATAAAAAAAAACAATAGGTAGAAAAAGAACAGAAAAAAAGAATTATGAGAGAAAAAAAAAGTAAACTAATTATCCTAAAAATATAAAGAATATCCATGTTAACTAATTTTAAGATGTTAATACAAGACCGAGGAGCCTGTAGAACATTGCAGGAGAACTTGTGCGTTGTACAGTGACTGGTAAAGAATTCCAATTGCGTATTGTCTGCAAAAAGTAATGACGTTTACCAATTAGAGTCCTGAAACGTGGCAGTAAAATATTTCGATTACGATCTGATGACAGAAATTGAATATGATCTAATAAGTAGGATGGCTCTCTGAAAGTAATGAGAGAGTGCAAAAACTTTAACCTTTTTTGTGTGAGATAAGTTTCAAGTGAGCATCCTACAAACGAGCTGATAAATGGTGAGATGTGGGAGAACCTACGAAGTTCGTTGATGTAACGAATGGTGTCATTAAACGCAACGTTCAGTCTCCTATTGCATTCACCGCAAAAGCTTAGAATAACCTAGACTTCCGAAGTTGAAGTGTGGTAGCACAAGGGCCTTTGCGAGTCTCAGAAGTAAATCACTAGATACAAATTTGGCACTCATTCTCAATTGTCGCAGACAAGCATACACCTTTCCCAGAACACTTGAAACGTGACTGCAACAAGTGAGTTGGTCATTGAGCTGAATACCCAAATTCCTAACCAAGCTGACTAAGGCTAAGACAGTATCGTTTAACACAATTGGCGAAATATCAGTCACATAAAAGCTTGACTTATGCACTAAAATACTGGTAGATTTCTTTGGATTCAGTATGAGCTGGTTACGTTCAGCCCACTCAGTGATTCTCCTTAGATCATCATTAAGTCGGCAAATACAATCCTCACGAAGCCCCATTGGTCTGTCAAGGTAGAGTTGGACGTCATCGGCATACATGTGAACCTTAGAGTCAAAAGAGGGCCCAGTATTGATCCCTGAGGTACCCCACAGGCAACAAGAAGAGGCGTAGAAACGTTTTTACCAACCCTGACTGACTGACTACGACACGATAGAAAACTACTGACGAAGTTTATAGCTGAAGATGAACAGTGAATGTACCCTCGAAGCTTTCCAAGTAGCCTTTTATGATTAACTGAGTCGAAAGCCTTACTAAAATCCAACAATACAAAGATAGCCATATTATCATTATCAATACCAGCCAGACAAAAGATCTTTTTGCCTTATATATGAGGCCACTTGCGCGTGCATTAACTTTTCTAAAACCTTCCCAAGGAAACATAGCAGGCTAATACGTCGGAAATCCTGTAATTCAGAAGAAGTACGAGTCTTGGGAATGGGCAAAACAATGGCAGTTTTCCACAATGACGGAAAGGATGATGTAGTCAGAGATTTATTAAGCACATTCATAATAATATCCAGAATGCACGGCAAAATGATTTTGATAAATCGTTATCCAAATGTTATCTGGCCCAACAGCTGTAGACCTGACCTGACCATGGATTGCGAATAGTACCTCACAAGCATCAACACACCTGAATGAAAATTGATCCTCATCAACAATACGATTTACCAGATCTGACACTAAAAGCTGTTGCATAGAGTTATTCTGCCCAGCGGCAAAGAAACTATTTAGCTGTTCAGGGTCGAAAGGACACTGAGGTGAGTCTTTACCACAGATTCCACCACATCAATCTAGGAGGAAGGCGAGTACCTAGTTTTGACTCATAATATCTGCGAAACTACCCTATTACGCAACAATCTAAACCGATCACGATCAACATCAGATCTTGTAGATTTATATCTACGATAAAAATGTTCTCTTTCCTCGATTATGATTCGAATTTCATCAGTAATTAGTATCATTCGGTTCGTCAACGGCTCGCTTCCGTTTCGCCTTAAGCGAATTATCCGACCCGTTTACAAGAAAATAACTTCTACTAAGTGTTGCCAATGTTTGCGTTTTAGAGGATTGCAGCGAATATAATGGTAGATTTGCTAAATGTGGATGAATTGCCTGCAAGAATTTCCATCGAGAGATAGAATTGGAAGGTCTTATATCTCCGATTTCGGTAGTAGATAGAAGTTGCTCTAACTTTTTCTCTTCCGATTCAGTAAATCGTTTGATAAGAGTATTTTTCAAACTTTCATATTTATTGAGAAGTGGAGGATTTTGTAAAAAATCTTAATTTCAATCCCCAAGAAAAAACAATGAAATTCTGAAATTTCAAGTTTTATCTGTGCCACATATGTAGGTATATGCAAACATATAATCTCCTTAATATTTTGAAGATAGCAAGTCTTGAATTAGATGTACAATACTGAGATATGCTAGATTAAAGATTACCTCTAGGATTGATTGCAAATTGTGTACAGATAGCTCTATTAAAAAAGGCAATCAAATCTGTATATCTCGGTTCAAGATATACCATCCAAACCTCCGATACTTACTTTATTGTCATGAATTATACCGTCCGTTTCCGTCAAGGTATGTGATTGCCGACTACAACATTTCAGGGTATTTTACTTTCTTATTACATCTTCATTAAAAGAACTGCTCGTCTTGGCACAAGTGACGTGTGACGATAACCGGCACGCTTCGGTCGCGTCAGAGCAGTAAAGTAACGTGTTAAGTGATTCGTGTACAGAGCCCAAAGAGCAAACATGTCACCGATAGTCTTGTAAAAAGTGCCCTGAACTTCCTTCCCGCATCGATGAATCAACACCTTTTGCTCTTCCGACGGCAAACTTGTAAGAAAGTGACAAATTCGTTGACACAAGGCACGTCAGAATTGCCAAAGTAAGAAAAATAACTGTGAACGTCACGCTCATGGCGGATCACTTAACCGGAAGGAAGTGACGTCAAGTCAGCATGGAATTTCGTTTAACTCATCATCTAGAAAAGTTTCTTGTAGTTGTAGATAAAGCTGGACTTAGATAACCCACTTAAGAAATGTTATTGTCTGTGCCAAATTTACATGGTCAAGCTGTGCTAATGCATATCTAATCGGTCTTCCATGTCCAATTTTAAGATATGTCGGTTATCGGTGTTTTTTTAGATAAACGAGAGATGTCATATCGTCTCGATAGCAATTTGCATATGTAAATATTATTGGGCAGATAACCGTATCTGACACCAGCTATCAACTGGAGATAGTACAGTAGTTAACGCGAAATCTTTTACTACGTAGGGAATTCCCGCTCTCACTTTCTTGCTATTTTTATTTTAAGAAAATTCAAAAGAATTCGAAACAAATACAATCACCTTGTTACTTCATTAACTCTCTTTCCGGTGACGCATAATTTTTTCTCCATATAAGTCCAAATAATTTTTAAATTGCGTAACATGTCCTTTTCTGCGCCAGATAATGTTTCGTCTTTAATGTCTGGCGTCACACCATGTAAAATGTTGGGTTGGAGACAAAATTTTGTCATCCTCTGTCACTTTTATTACTCTAGAAAGGAATGTACATGAGATAGTATCGAATTACGTCCTGGGCTCCTTGAAGCTTATCGCATAATCTTGATCTCTCTTGGATCTCTGATCAAGGTGACAGGAAATTGCTGACCTTTTTCGAATTAGACACGCGCTCAATATTGTGTTCTTCCTCATTTAGAGTGTTTACCTACCTACCTTGCGTAGTCTTTCAATTTTTCGGTAATTTTTTTACCTTTTCATTCAAGTTCATTGATAACGGCTTGTGGACAGTGATCGTGGTGTGATAAGAGGATTATTTGTTGGGCCCACGGAAATAATGAACGATCCGATGGTTTTAGGTGTTTTTCTTTGTTTGTAGACTGTCGTTTTTCTGATCTCTATTAGCTGCATTAATGGCTTCATTTGATATTTGCTTCTGGTATTGAATTTTCTTATTTCGGGGTGGAATAAAACAGGTCTGACCAAATTTTTGTACAAAAAAAATAATAATTTAGCAAACATTTAGTAGACATGCCTATTAAGTCTTTTAAGGCAAATGTACTATAAAGCATACCAATCAAAAAAATACTACTTATTAACCAATGATACTCCTCTACATTTTTAAATACCGTGAAAGATTACCTTTTATTATCAGGATTGTAACTACTCTTCACACGGCAAAATTTCAGTGGTTCTTAAAAGCTAACTTCTGTAACACCAATAATAATTTTTTTTAGTATTATATTATTAATAGAAGTATATGACTTAACCACCCTTAACCCCTTGTGGTTTATATGGCGGGAAGAGAACTTTACCCAATTCAATGGCAAACATTGCAAGTGGAACTCAATCTAACGTGAATTCCGAATCACCGACATTATCTTGAAACCGGAATAACCTTTTAGCATAATCTCTTGGTAACAGAAAACAACCTTGCGATACCGCCGGGGAAACTTGCACATGTGACTCTCGTGTAGAAAATTAAAACTTTGACTTTGTGGTGTAATAAGTACATTTTAATTAATTAAAAACCTTAAAAAGTAATCACGATTCCTTTTTGTAGAACTAATTTTAGTTCAATTAATTTTTATGATTACATATGTAAAACTAGCTTTTCAATTACAACTACTTGTTAATGATTTGTTGAGTCAATTACAATTACTTATACAGCTGAGTGTGTAATTAATTTTAAAATATAATTGATAAGTCCCAACTATAGATTAGTGCGCTCAGTCTCGTATAATAAATTTGGGATCCCATAAAGGTTTGCTCTCGGTACGCTTTTGTTTAGTTGGCACATTTATAATCTCCCTAATGCATTTGTCAATTTTTTTCTTTATCTGAATGATTAAGCTTTCCAGGTATTAAACTCTGTGATTCTGAAGAATTTAACTCTATAACTCTATGTTGACTTAAGTTTAAATTGACAGGAACCAGTTTACGTCAAGAAACACACTCAATGGCAGCGGTACGCTTACGAGATCTCTAATTTATCGCTGAGTCACCGTTGACATTTCAATTTGAGAATTTATTTGTTGTTACTCTTTAAGTGAAAAACATTATTTTGTAAATTATAGTATACTGCGTAAACTAAATATGTAATTCTTTTAATCTCGCTTCTTACTATTTGCACTAGACCGGGTTCGAGACTCGGTCTCCCCGTGGGTTTTTAAAATAGAATCTAAAAAAATCCAGTCTGGCTCTGTGCTGTTGTCTAGCTCACAGCAATGCAAAAACAAGGCATTCAATTTTCCCTCACTCCCCGTACCCCATTACCCTACCGCACAAAGCCATTCTAACGCAACAAAGATTTGTCCCCAAGGCTTCACCCACATCTTGGAATTAGCAGCTTTCACATTATATGTCGCGGGCCGCTCAGGCTCGTTTCATATGGATGACTGTTGACGCGCGAGTTTAGTATTGCACGCATTTGCAAAATTCATTTCAAACGGAGTCGAGTGACATAACAAGACGCGCAACTAGGGCTTTACGATACTCGAGATAATTCTCGCTGCCGGTATCGGTCTCGACACGATACCGGGACTGGTAGCGAGACCAATATCATTGGTAAAAGTGCGATACCGAGAGCGAGATTGAGGTGACGAGAGTGAACGAGATATTAGTAGTATACACTGTTTTCCTCATTCGGTTCTTCCTATATTACTTCCTTCTTTAGGTATTTGCGTTTTACCTCCAATATCAAAGAAGAGCCTTTGCTACTTTGATCGGGGTAAGGGGAATAAGAAGAAAATACATATATATACACAGATATATATCACTTGTACTTGCTCCCCATTTTCCCACCGAAATCTCCTGTTTTATCTTGCCGAGAGCGAGATCGGACCGAGACTGGCCTTTAACTCGCCGAGATTGCGACGAGAGCAAGATCGTCTTAACCTTGACGAGAACAAGACCGAGATTAGAGCTGTCGCTCCTGTAAAACAGCCCCTATTTTGATTTCGTAGCGACGAAGTCGATTTATTTTCGTTTTGTCTTATATTTCGTGCTAAAAATCATATTTTTTTTAACTTTTTGTAATATGCATTGAAACATAATATCCAGTGTTAAACTAATTGCCCATAAGCGTGCCAATGGTATTGCTCGAAGTGTTAGCATAAGTCTCCCTCTCTCTAGTTCCCGTGAACTTTTGTGGGGCATAGGACCAAAAAAGAACTTTATTCGATTCGAAACAATGATTGGAAGTGGACCTACAATTTAAAGTGGATTCCGAACCACTCACATTTGCTCTGCAACCCCATGCCACTCTAGATGCTAGTGTCATTTCGCCAAAAAAAATTCACTATATAACCTAAAGGAACAACGGTAATAACTTTTTCATTTGACACTATCTATGCACTTCATATATAATATTATTTTCAAAATCCTGGAAAGTATTGACAAATACTACCATAAACAGAACAATTTGTTCCCCTTATTTAATAGAACAATGTTGTTCGGATAAATGTATCGCTGTTCTAGAGCATAGGTGCACAAAAGATAAATAATGTATTCTAGAAATATCAATATAAAGCACACACAGTCCGAAAGTTTTTCATATGTAGAAATAGCGAAAAAAAACCCCCGATTAAATAATCTAGGGCTCATAAATTATTTTTGATATTTTATTTTAAATAAATAATTCCTACATTAGTCAAATAAAGTCAAAAATTTAAAAAACTATTTGTAATAACGTCCAAAATCGTAATAAATCCAATACTTTGACAAAACTGATGACTCTAACCACACAATTGATTTTGATTAATTTGATAATCACTTAATTATTGACACTCTTTCCAATAACAAAACTTTAATCAGTAAACTTTTTAACACTTAAAATAATGGATATGTTAACTGAAAACTGAAATATTTTCTCCAAATTTATCGCCCGTAAATTTTTCAAATAATTACTCACTATCAAATGTAGCGAACTCTATCACTTACTTTATCGATTACACTTTACTTCTTTAAAAGGCGTGTACACTTGTCCACGTTTCGCGATCTTTACTGTCTATTTAATTCGAGTACAACTGAGGTGATATGAAGAAAAATTAAAAAAAAAAAATTAACTTGCCTTACCGTCGGCACATAATTGGTAATGTATTGTTCTTATCTTATCAGATTCTCAGACAACTTAAAGTATGGTTTTAGCGTCTACAATTACCCTATAAGATGGTATTTTTGTAAAGGTGATATTAGTGTGAAGTGCCATCAGTGGTTGGATACAACCCGTTGCCCTTTTATTGGTTATTGGTCAGTGTTTTGGTTTAAAAAAAAAAATTTGTGACAATTTTGACTGTGTGTATAAAGGCAAATCTAAAAATGTTTTATAACATGGCTGCAATTCGGTATCTATTTTTATTGAATTTTGCTACTTTTTTGATAAGATATCAGTAATATTTTTTGTTTAAAATAAACAGAAAGCTTAAGTTACCAACTATTTGTTTATTTTGATTTTTTAAACTACATTTAGTATTTACGTATTAAATTGCAACGTATTTTGAGTTGTCATTTCAAAAGTCATGAAAAGTTACACACTAAATCTTATATAACTGCTGAATAAGAAAAGTCGCTCCAGGCAGCCCCTGCGGCCGGTGTGTACTACCCTAAAATTACAAAGAACATATCGCTCTCTCTATGAAGAATACCTTCAAAGTTTAAAGAACAGATTATTCTCTGACCGCCGTGCATTTTTCGAATATATCAACTTGAAGAAAAAGGTCGATAACTATCCATCGACTATGGAGTTCGGGGGGATTTCCAGCAATAATTCTAATATTATCTGTAACTTATTTGCTGAATCTTTTAAGGGTTCCTTTGAATCATCTGATTTCATTCCGGATGGTAGAAACTTTTCGCACATAAATAGTCGAATTTTACCCATGGTATCAGTTCCATCTATCACGGAAGATCCTCTTGAAGCATATTACTGCACTTCCAACTGACTTTTCTAGTGGTCCTGACGGGGTTCCTGCTGCAGTCATAAAGAAATGCTCTTCAGTTTTATTATCGCCCTTGCTGTTTGTATTTAGGAAGTCTCTCTCGCGGAGCCATTTCCAAGCACTCTGGAAGATGTCCTTTTTAATTCCTATTTTTAAGAGTGGCAATAGAAGAGACATTTCCAATTACAGACCGATTGCTAAATTGTCCTGTATTCCTAAGCTCTTCGAACTGTTAATTCAATCCCAATTATCCGATGTGTGTAAAGGCTTAATCTTCACTCTGCAGCATGGTTTTCTTCAGGATAGGTCCACGGTTTCAAACATGGTTGAGTTTGTTTCCTGCACTGTGGGTGGATTCACGGATGTTTGCCAAACTGACTGTATTTACACTGATTTTAGTAAGGCCTTTGATAAGCTATCATTGCCATTAAATTGGCTAAGTTGGGTTTCCCGCCCTCGGTTATTGGTTGGATTAAGTCGTATTTATCTAATAGGACTTATAGGGTACGTTTTCGTGGCGCACTCTCTGATGATTTTGTGGCTCATTCTGGCGTTCCCCAGGGCAGTCATCTGGGTCCATTGCTATTCATCTTATCTATTGATGATATTTCGTATTTGCTTCATAGATGTAAAATTCTTATATATGCTGACGATATTAAGATTTTTCTCCCAATCAAATCTAATGCTGATTGTGAGATTTTGCAATCAGAGTTGCACATTTTCTATGAGTAGTGTTACAGCACAACAATCTTAAAGTCAACATTGAGAATTCTCCAGGTCTCGCAGCTTCCGTAGTTTTCAGTACATGTTTGAGGGTACTGGTATAAAACGGGTGGAGGGGCTTGGGAGTGTATCTTGATTTTAAATTGAACTTCATCTCCCATATTAATAACGTCGTTGCTAGGGCAAACTCTATGCAGGGATTTATTCTTCGGTGGTCCAAGGAATTTCCCAGCCCTCAAATAAGACTCTACCTTTTTACGTCGCTGGTTAGACCCCTGCTTGAATATGCTAGTCAGGTTTGGTCTCCGTTTTACGGATGCCACATTAAACGTATCGAGTCCGTCCAGCGCAGGTTTGCGCGATCGGCCCTGCGTTCTTTGCCTTGGAATTACCCTCTTATTCTACCACCTTATGAGGAGCGCTTAGGGTTACTGCAACTTGTTACACTCGAGAAGCGTCGTTGGGTTGCAGATTTGATATTTTTGCATCAGCTTCTGCAGGGAAAGGTAGACAGTGTTGAACTAGCTTCTAAAGTATTGCCTAGAGAACTGTCCTATTCCCTACGCAATCGATCACCTTTACAGATTGCTTTTTCGATACTTGTGTGGACAAGGTGACACTTAAAAGGAGTATCTACAATTTGTAATTCATTATTTTGTTCGCACTAGTTTTTGTTTAATTTCTCGTTTTTGTTTGTTTTGCATTTAGATCCTTCTGTATTGGAATGGAAACACTATTATTATTATAATTATAGAACGCATGTATGTATAAAGTCATGAATATGTGTCCTCTTTTGACTTGACTCTTACCATGGATTAGCTGTAACGATCTCTGTTGTCTATGCACCTCTGACTCATGTGGGTAGGCGTATTTTAGTGTGTTAACTACTAATGTTTTTTTTTTTGCATGTTGGTGTGGGAACCTCATTCGCCTCAATATATTATATATTTGGCGAATAGCTCAAATGGTTCTAGGCTTCTGCCTAAGAAGTGCGCCTTCTAAGTTTGAAGGATTAATTCTAATTCTATTAAAATTACAAAGAGGGTAAAAAATAAAATTCAATTTCGGCAAAGTAACAGTCGGGAAATTTCAGAATATTACTTTCGATAGTATTCTCGATTTATAAAAATTACTGCCAGAATATTTCCCCCAGAACGCTGAAAATCTTCTAAAATGCGCCCCGGTAGAATATTCGAGAAAAAAGTCTGCTATGAAGTTTTTTGAATTAAAAAAAATACACAGTTAAATAAAAAAATTTTCAATTAAAATTTCGCTAAAAGATTTCTTTTTAATTTTGTTTAGATTGAATGAAACCAAATAAAACGAAGAAAGCTTTTTTATTTGATATCAATCGATATTCCCAACCTAAGTCATAATGTTGTGAATAACGATTATATAATAGATGAAAAAGCTCTACCACAAAATATAAAAAAGTTTTAGCCATTCGAAAGAACGTCTACCAAAGGTTACACACAATTGTGTAAGAATATTCTATTACTTTATTTTCAGCTCTAAATGGTGGTCTAGGACATTTTGATTTTTTTTTACATTTTCTAATAGATCTCTCGATACCATGAAAAATGAGTACATACATGTTGTGCTTCCGATCGATACTTATTACGGCTGCAAGGTATCCATTATTTTTCAAAAAATTATAAGTTAGGGTGGGGATATCTGTTTGAAATTAAATAATTAAATTCGTTGTTTTCTGATCCAATTAATCTTAAAAAATAATTAAAAATGTTTTGCGGGTGGAGGGGGGTGTCCAATCCTTATGTCCAGATAACAGATGTGGGTATCAAATTAAACATTGCCCCGCTACCAATTTAACTGTGTATATTTTTCAATCCAAAAAACTTCATAACAGACTTATTTTTCTCGAATATTCTACCGGGGATGCATTTTTTTTAAATTTATATATATGAGGTTGCCAAAGCTCAGGGGATGCCCTATGATGTTTAAGCACAGCCTTGGCAGGAAAGGAATTAAGGGTGAGGGAAATGGGTTAGGAGGTTGAGTGAAGGAGGTGTCGATATACGCCCCATTTAAAAGTTTCGGGCTCATATGATGAGGGAAAAACAGAAGATGGTAAAATGTTTCACATTCGTGATGTTCGGCTTAGAAAAGATTCCCGAAATTTCACAGTAGGTACGTCCAAATTTGACCTGGAGAGTATAGGGGTGAGAGCGACTTGTAGCTCTTGTATCGCGCGTTGTCATGTGTCTACAAGGGGTCAGGGATTCGTTAGAACAATGGCCATGGAAATAGCGACAGAAGAGTAAGAGACAACCAATAGTCGGTCGATGCTCTAGAGAGTCAAGCCCCTTAGAGATTGGATAATCGCCAATAAATTTAATACGCTTACGCCCTTCCCCAAATATGGGAATTATTTGTAATATCGGACTTGTATCTCAGTCAGGTGGGGTGAAATACTTCTTACATCTCTGTAGAAATCCCAAGCATTTCATCGAACTTTTGGCGATTGCAAAGCAATCCAGCAGTCCGCTGGATATCTTAATACCCAAGATGTTGCGGGAGGGCGAATTCGGTATATTCACTCCGTCGACTGAAATTGGCTGGGGGTGAACTGGCCATTTTTTAAGGGACATTAAACAGCATTGAGTGGTGGTGTTGACGAACAGGTGAAATTGTTTTTTACGGTTTTTACTAGATACCAGAAGACCTTACTACCCTTTTGAGTATAAAATACCTCCGGTCTAACGGTCTTTTGGAAATTGAACTTTGCCCGACTAATTACTGAATTTCAAATATTCCACGCATCTCTATAGATACGTCTCAATTAATCTGAAGAGCACAATTGATATGCCTGGAAGGCTGCTTCCTTGTTTTGAATAGCTGCGAAACAGTCCATACCATAGGGTATTTAATATAGTACATATAATCGGTGCTCTCACAGAAAAGCAATCAGACCAATCCGGCTCTCTGAGATATTTATTAAGTCCCGCCCAATCAGCATTTTTATAATGCCACACTAATTTTTTGATGGAATTTAGGTTAGTGGTTGTCAGAGAGGAGGTGGAGAATTGAGCGGAGATAAGACAATGGTCCAAATTGCCCAAGCGAGCAGTTACCGAAACCGAGTACTTATCTGGATGCGATGTTAGAAATAGATCCAAAAGATGCGCGTTGTGCCCAAAGTATCAGAAACACGAGTCGGACACTGAACCCGTTGTTGTAAATTAAAGGACTCACTAAATAACTCGACGTGTCTTCCAGACGGGCTTGTGGTAGAAGAATGCCTGAACCACTGTGTGTTGCGGAAGTTGAAATCGCCAGCTAGAACGATTTCAGTAGAAGGGGATATTTAAAAAATCTTATCGATATCGGATGACAGCTTATCGAAGGAACACACAGTGTCAGTGTCAGACATATTCGGGCTTCGGTATAAAAAGCAGAAGTGAATGATGTGCCGATAGAGTTTAAATCTAATCCAGACATAATTAAATTCTGGATTAGCAGAAGGGAATTGCGGGTGATGTGGAATGGCACATAATTTCTAATATAAACCGCGATTCCCCTCTGAGGAGAGAAGAGCGGCACTAAGTGATATCCAGGAGTGTCATACTAATAAATATCAGTATCGGAATCAACCTTGGTTTCGCTTAGTGCAAAAACAGCCGGATTTTCCGCGAACAAGTGGCAGTAAACCGAAAAATGGTTAATTTTCAAACCAAGAATGTTGCAAAAATTAAGTAAAAATTTTTGCATACTCCCGGTCCTAATTTGACCAAAACAAAACGAAAACGTACACCGACACAAGGACTGACGAAGGGTATCCACAAATGTGAAGCAAAGCCGCCTTTGTGAGAACAAGCCGGCAGCAGTCTTATGCCTGCTGTGCTGAAATTTGATCTCAACGAAGGCAGCCATTGGAGACCAAACTGTGCTTATAAATAGAGCATAAAAGCCCTTCCCTTTAGCTCAGCCTTGGAGACCAAACTGTGCTTTTAAATAGAGCATAAAAGCCCTTCCCTTTAGCAAAGATGTCACTAGCACTTAATACGTTTAACTTATTTATTAATTTGCTTTCGCAACCGGTTCGACTCAAACACATTTTACATTTTTGCATTTAGAAAGATTCAACTCAAACACATTTAACATTTTTGTTATTTAGAAATTTCTTATATAATATTGGAACGATCTTGAAAAATATATATTATTTTGTATCTGGTGATCTTTTTTTTAAAAAAAGGAGACTTTTTCAACCACTATCTGGTAACACGCTTGACTGGCGACTTGGCAACACTGTATAAAGTACAGAGCAGTTGAAACATATTAGCGAACACAGTCATTTCATTATCTGCCAAAAGTATTGCTTAAAACTAATAATTAATGAGAAATGTTGCTTTTCTAGTAGTAAAGAGAACGGGAGGAGACAATTGAAGTTATTTTATTATATTTTTTCTACAGGCAAAGGCATATTATCGCGATAAAAAGAAATGTTTTTTGATAATTTTACAAATTTCATTTATTAAGGTCTTTTACTTACAAATACTAATATTTTGCTGCCGTTAAATCTTAAACTAAATATTTTTCATCCATAATAATTTCTGATTTAAAAAAATACCACTCTAGTCAAATTTTGAAGATCTACTTCAACAAAATGTCAATATTTCGGCTCAATTTATATTTTCTTGATTGGTCTTTTAACATAATATCGAAATTAGATTTTTTGATCATAATTATAGATTATATTAGCGAACCATATACAAAATATCATAATCAAAAAATACAATCGCTCTTTTTTGGAGAAATTTTGAAATAGGGAAATATTTTTGTATAGTAACTAACTATGCTAATAAACCAGTCAATGTTAGATAATTTCGCAGAAATGTAGCAAAGTGTTTGTGATTGTATTAAATATTTATATACAGAGATTATCGTATGGAGGATCTAAGAATTTAAAGCTAAATGTAAAAAATAAAAATTTCATTTAATGTACGCTTACTGCGAATTTTTCCATTTAATCAATCAATCAAATGGAAGTCAATAATGGCCGCATCGTATCTCTCCACTACCTATCACCTCGTCGATAAGATAAGAAAACTTTACAGCCAATCAGTTCCATTGGTAACCTCATATGGATTACGTGTCTATCGATTCAATATTGTGCCATCACAAAATAAAACCAAGCCCAAGTAAGTTAATGCCCGCCGTTTGCCTCTACTCAATACCAACACGCGAATCAATTTAATCGGATAAAAGACCGCGCATTTTGCAACCAGAACGTAACTAAGCAAATAAAGTCTTGACTATTTACCATAAACTAAACTACTTAGCTGATACTCAATGCATATACTTAAGACCTCTAATTAATGGTAACTGCACTCGTTCGTGCTGCTGGCTAAATCCACGAATAATATGTTCCATAAACTATAGAACATCTTTTCTTTACTCATTCGAGATAAACGCCATCCTCTACAGAGGATTGAAGACGATATTATGGACAATCTTAACCATATGAGCTGTGCGCCAACTTCAATAGCGTAATCAGGAAGTTGAAAGCCTCATAATTTCACCCCGTGTATCGTGCAATGAATAGTTTTCGAATCCGTCAAAAAGTCCATGTGCAGTCATAAATTTTCCTACGATAACCGGCACCCTCCCACCGTGTTCCTATCTGACATTTTACAAATGGATTGATGCGACTGCTACGTATCCATACATTACTATTTCAGATGCACCTTTTGTAACCATTCTCTAGAATTTGATTTATAAATAGTGTGCCTGCCTACGTTTCGTAATTTCCCTCGGATATGGCTAGGATTTTTAGATCTCTATCTAATTTTTATAAGTTATTAAGCTGCTTAAAATTATTGATTTAAAACTGTTTGGAGCAAATAGATGTGTAGAAAATATTCGGCGAAATATTCTTGTATCGGACCTGACCTTCCCTAAGAGAACAAACTAACAATAGGCACATCACTTGCTTGCCAACATCCAAAAGAATGTTAATGACCTATCCATATAAACATTCTTTTTGAGGTCTAGACAGCCTTTAAAAGTAACACTGCTCCTGCGAAGCTTGTAACCTGGAGACGGAGTTGGATCAATTCGCTGAGCGGCACGACCACCATGCCATGGGTCCCGGGTTCGAGACCAGGTCTCCATGTGAGTTTTAATTAAGAAATTAAAATAATCCACTCCGTCTCTAGGCTGCAGCAATGCAAAACCAAGACATTCAACTCACTTCCCTTACCCTAATTCCCTTCCGGATAAAACCATACCATGCCACCGCATCAAAGGGTTGTCCCCTAGGCTTTGATCATTTTATATTAAAAAACAAAACCTTCCTATCTAAAACAACTCACATCTGAAACATGTACAATGACTTGGATATATCGAATTGATTCTGTGCCAACGAGCGTTGATTTTAAACATTGGATTATGGAATGTGAGAACTCTGTGCGAACAGTGTGAATTGCAAGTGCAAAGTGGGCGAGGATAACATGGTGGTAATGTTAGAAAGCAAAGCTGTATGGAGAAAAAGTGCAGGGCTTCCATTGTTCACATCTATTTTGCTCTCACTGCAGACCCTTTGTTTGCTCTTTTTAGCTTCATCAACGGTAAGTCTACCACCACCAACTTGCTCGAATTCGGCTTTCAGATTGACTGCATCTTCACTGACTTCTACAAGGCCTTTGGCAGAATTGACCACAAGATTCTCGTTTGCAAGCTTCTTGGTTTTTCTCCACTTTTTGCCGATCAAGGATTTAGGGGTAGTCCTTAATTCCCGCCTAACTTCGAGAACCACGATAATTTCGTATTGAGCAGGGCAATTGCGTCCACGTCTTCGTGAAACGGTGTTCCAAGGAGCTCGACGACCCCTATTTAACTAGGCTCCTCTATTGCACCTTTGTCAGACCCCTCCTGAAAGATGCTTGCGTTGTATGGGTGCCTTACTCCGCTGTCCACATCAACCGTATCCAGGCTATCCAGCGCTGATTGCTTAAGTTCGCTCTTCGGGGCCTAACTTGGCGCAATCCTTTCCCTTCCTCCCGGATCTCGCGCGACTCACTCGAGATTAGAGCCACTTTTTTGTACTATTTTTAGCAGGAAACTCCACCGAAGTTCTCAATGAAGTTGGCCTTTCTATCCCGGTCCGGTCCTTGAGGAGCTCAGACTTTTGCCATGTTCCGTTCTACCGAAAACTGTACGGAATGCATGAGCCGTTTGCATCGTTGTCACGCCTCCTTAATGAATGTTCATGCTGCATCGAACTAGGTTGTTCTAGGCCGCAGTTGAAATACCATTTAAGGCTTTTTATAAATACTGTTTAATTCTAGTTGTTGCCTTAATATTTTGTAATTTTCATTATAGTAGCCAGCTTGGGAGAAATTGTTTATAAAATTAAATAAATAAAACCATACTGCTTTGCCAGATTTTGGACTCTGAGTTTCTCGACCAACTCCCTGCGACTGTTGAGTTTTTTGGATTCTTCATATGTTCGGATGTTGTCTTTGTGGTGGAGCTGATGATGGTGTTGTTCCTTGCGATGGCGTCTGCAAGAGGTACTATCATCCTTCGTGTGTTAAGTATAGTTAAGGCACTAGGTAGAGTGCTGACTTTAACTGCCGTGTATGGTCCTTGTCACATACTTAGATTCGTCAAACTGTCATTTGATAAATGAAATGGTTTTATGGAGGGATCTGAAATCGTTCTTGACGAGATGAAATCTCACTCACAAAATTAAAGGATTTTTCAGGATTCCGACGACGAGCAGCGAAACTGGACTGAAAACCTTTAGAGCGTTAAAACAATGATTTTCGATCTGGTGAAAGATTTGAGCACTGAGTCGGCGAATATTAGGGCCTGTGCTTGCAGACTCGACGTGATTGAGAAGGATTTTCACTAGATGGCTCCACTGGACCATTCTGGATGCGCTGCTGAGCACTTCGTCAGTCTTTAGCGCAATACTGAAAGGGCCGAAAATGGCCTTTCTGCCTGCACAAAGGCTCTGTGTGAGTATTCCTTTAGGTTGAATTCCATTGTTTCGAGCATCACGAAATTAGTGCCCGAATTCAAACGGGTTGACATTGCTGCCGACTATTATTAATCCCCATCTTGTTCCGTCCTTCGTTTGAAAATTGCTGCTGGTTTGACTCCTGGGACTCTCCTTGGGAATTCCTCTAGCAGGAATTCCTCTAGCACGGCGTAGGACTGTTCTCTCGTGCGATGTGTCTTCTGTGTCGAGTAATATACGCTTGTCATTTGCGCAGCCTAGTCAAGTAACTTCAAATTATGAGACAGGCTTACCGAGAGGTTCGATCTCAACTCTGGTTGATGTAAATGCATCTTCAATTCGGCAGACTCAGCTACTACTACCTACCCTAAATCTCGGCTGCGTGTTTCGACTTTACACAACTCGTTAGCGAGGTCTCAGTTTACTATGCCAAAGTAACTGTCTTCCGTTCCAAGACGAATAGGCTTTTTGTTGCCTTTGCCGATTCTGGTATCGACGTTATATGCCTCTGTTAAACATGGCTTTGGGGTAAGATTTTTATCTCCCTTCCCCCCCCCCCCCCCCCCCATCCTCCTACCAAGGGCAACACATATAAATATCACTACAAACCTCAGTTAATTAAATATTCATGTACATGAAGCAGAATTGTTGCTTCTTAAGAATATGCTTTAATAGCATAAATTTCCGTAGTTATGAACCATAACATTGCACTTCGCGCAACACAAACAAAGTTTTTTTCCCATCACTTTAATTAATATTGGCACTAACTTGCGTTCGCGACACCATGGGAAACATGTGCCGACAATGAACAGTTTTTTATAATTAGATTTAAGTATGCACATTATAATTTTAATAAAAGGAAAGGTGATTAAAATGAAGTAAGAGAGGGAAATTCCACCTCTTTTCTGTTCTTTTGGTTATTTACGTCAAAGTTTAGCACCTTTACGCAAAACTAGCGATAGTAAAGGTTGAGTACTTTTACGATAGAAAAGTGGGCCAGCAAAGAGCCCGAACTGAGAATAAACAGATACCCCACACGTTATATTTACTTTAATTCTGATTCTCAATCTACCCCATCTTTAAGTTAAACAAAAATGAAATTCTATCACCAGCAATAGCTATCAAGTCGGTAGCAATAGGATTAGCTCAGTAAAAACAATCATGACATACAGACACCGAATGCTCATTATAAGGGTTCCATGAGGTACCGAACCCTAAAATGGAAATAATGACCAAATAAGGTGTTAAAAGAAAGAAATTTAAGCCAGTAAATTGTACCTGAAGTCAATTACTCGGAAAACAAATAACTAAATGGCAGATTACTACACACCCTATACCAAAATGTCCTCATTGGTGGCTAGATTAATTTACAAAGTTGATCAATTACTGATTACTAACAAAGGAGAAAGGAAAAGTCAGAAAATAGTTAGCAGAATAATAATGAAAGTGAAAAAGATACAAAAGCTCATAATACAAATTTAAAAGATAGCTTTTACTACAAAAATGCGAACTAATACAAATTACTTATATTACAAATAGTAAAAAACAACTAAAAAAGAAGAAACAAATCACCAAGTCGACCCCTAACAAGGCTCCTAGCTAGGTGAAAGTCAGTACTACTAAAATTAGAATTAACAATAAACGAGACATTGGTAACGATCCTGATTCCGATAGTTAGTACAATGTCGCGGGATATGGAGAAAGTCATGACTCCCCAAAGAGCGCACCGACTCCGAAACATTTAAAGAACTTAGAAGGTCCTGAGCTTCTTCTTCTGTTTATAAAGCCCTGTAGGCAAATACAATACGAAAAACGTTGCGTCTATTCTCAAGAGTATCTAGAGCGACGAGTTTAAGCCTATCTACGTACGATCGCAATACAAGGGAGTCATTCTATGGAAGACCACGAAATCTGACAAATCTTCGCTGGATATACGAATTGTCGAAGCCTTTAAACTGCTTTTAATAAAACCTTGATGCGGATTAGCCCTACTAACTAATGTGTCAATGTGCTCTTCAAAAAATGAAACGAACATTTCCTGAGTATAAATAAGACTCGCCCATTCCTAGCCTGAAACAGGCACGCACAACGTCAAAACTCATGAATGCACTCAAATGAGTCTAAGTAAAAATTATATTTTTCCAAATATCAATCAATAAGAAACCCAGAGCTGGAAAATATGTATTTAAGAATAAAAGTAACAAATTTCAGGCAATTGTTATCATTTTAATTATTATTGAAATGATTCATCGGCCACACGACCCACACAATGAACACACTTCCATACGGGTAAGACTTTACATAACGCACGAGTTGAGTCACAAGTCTCGAATGTGTTAAACCCAGAACGCAGTAACAGAAGCGTGCATTTATGGCGGACGTATCATTCAATTTTTGTGCCCGTAGCGGGAGTGTGCATAACTGTGTGGCGGGCGTATTTTCCAATTGCTGAGCCTGCAGCGAGAGCTTGCATAATGCTATCGACTGCATTTGTTCGCTATGCGCAACGCCACAGGCGCGTATATACTTTTAAAATATTAGCTTCTGTAATTGCTTTGGACGTGAATATACTAACTCAATTAGTTTTAATCGGGTTTAGATAAACGCCCATTTGGTTTTCTCGAGTCTACCATACGAAAAATTTTAGCATCGAAAAGGGATCATGTCTGGAAAACCGAATTTTTCAGGAGAAGCAAAAAAATGATTAACATTAAAAGTAATGCAAATATAAACTCGCATTTTAAAAAATCGATTTTTTTCAAAGTTATAAACCATAATGATCAAACTATCGCCGCATTTCCAATTTATGTTGTTTTTGAGGCTCTGGTGTTCTTAACTTCCACTGCAAACCTTTTCTGGGTTCCCTTCACCATGGCTTCATGAAAGGAAGATCTACTGCGACTAATGTGCTGGAAATCTCTAATTGCTGTATTTCTGCCATGGAAGCTGGCAAGCAGGTCGACTGCATTTTTACGGATTTCAGCAATGTTTTTGACAGAATTAACCACAGTGTTCTTGTTCGTAAGTTGTCTCTTCTAGGGTTTCCATCAATTTTTGTTAATTGGATTCGTTCCTATCTATCTGATCGCACGCAACGTGTTCTATTTCGAGGTTCACTTTCTAGCTATATATATTATACCACCGCCGGTGTTCCTCAAGGCAGCCATCTAGGACCATTGCTTTTTATCATTTACATCAATGATGTATCCTTAATTCTCCCTAATTCGAGAATTCTATGTACCGCTGAAGACGCCAAAATTTTCCGCATTATTTCAAGTGCGAATGACTGTGCACTATTAAGCACTTACTTAGACGCCTTTCATAATTGGTGTTCTACAAACTTCCTTCCCCTAAATATTAGCAAGTGCACTACTATGTCGTTCTCTGGATCAAGGAATCCCGTGTACGTTCACTACACCTTAGACGGTCTCTCTGAACAGACTTGGCAAGACCAAATATTTAGGGGTCGCGCTAAATACAACCGTTTCATTTAACGACCATTTCAACACTATTGTAAACAAAGCTAACTCTGCTCTGGGCTTTGTCAAGCTAAGGTCTAAGGAGTTTGATGACACATACCTATATATTTAAACTCTTTTATTTTAAGTTCGTAAGACCTGTTTTGGAGTATGCTAGTCCTGTGTGGTCCCCTCATTATGCGACACATAGTAATCGTATTAAGGCTGTACAGCGTAGGTTCGTAAGATTTGCCCTTCGCGGGCTTCCTTGGATCGATCGTCTTCCGAGTCCCTTGAATGTAGACGCGACAACTCCAGAGTTGTTTTTGCCTTCGATTGCTTGCGGGGCGCGGTTGATTTTCCCGATCTGCTCTCTTAAGGAACCAAATCTTTCTCCATATTCCCCACCACCGCACTAATTATGGTATTCACGAGCCTATTACATGTATGTCTCGTCTTTTTAATAATCATTTTGAGCTTATTGATTTTCACTTATCTACATCTCATTTGAAGAATCAGCTTTGTTAGGGTTACTTTTTTTCTGTAGTCAGTAGTCAGTATTTGATGATTCTTTCAAAAAAAAACAAAAACCAAAAAAACTCATCGGTGAGATATCAGTAAGATATCTCTTACTGGAATGCCTATTTTGTTCATAAATGGGAATTAAAAATGCTGCAAGAATAGCTTGGTGGTCACTTATGTATACCAGAGAGTGGCAATTTAGTCGTATCGGTTACCAAATCCATACCAAATATGCCTATCAAGCATTCAACTAAAATATTTTTCTCAAATCAATTCATTGAATAAATATTTGGTAAAATCTTTAGTACTGTTATCAAAACATACCATGTTTTCTATGTTCTAATTGAATTTGAACAAGTTTTTTTTTTTATTATGCGCACCTATGTGTACATGTACATACATAAATATAAATTAAAAGGGTGTGACTTAACAAGCAATCATAAATTTTAAGCAAATGAAATAGCGACACACTCGACATTTCACCTGAAGTATATTTTTCCGACTAGCACAAATTGTCTAATCTCACAGCGCATGCTTTTAGCGAATATGCCACAAGCCCACTAGATAGATGTTCAGCTACTAAATCACACCAAGTCCTAACATTTTCATGATAGGACGTTTAATCAATCAATCATAGCTGCCGCTGCAAGAATGCTATCAAAATGGCGTTTTAACTAAAAACTTATCCATTAGCGGAGTCCCCGTGATTGATCATGTTTCAGTAGCTACTTCACGGCAATTGTAGTTGGCTTGTTAGGTAGAGCCCACCAGCGATCAGCCACAACATAAGTAGTCAACCTGTTTTTCCTTATGAATTGAAGACGACCAAAGCAAGGAAGATCAATTTCTTTAGTTAATGTCGAAAGATCACTCCCCGATCAGCTTCTGTGTACGCAATTTGTTTTCTGTCGAGTGACACCATTCCATTAAAAAACAATGAAAACCAATGAAAAAAAACAACACAACGAAAAATATTTTCTTCATTCGAATAACTTACCCAATTAAATTACTGATAAGCTTAACGTTATCACCACCTGAATCTTTGGCCAATAAATTCGTCGAATATGCCGTATCCATGTCAAAGAATGAACAATAAGACGATTGACATTGAAAGGCGCGCATTTCTCTTAGATACAATCACATTTGTGGTTGATTGGAAGGTTTTCGAACTGTTACGGAATTTTTCACGGGACAATTAAAACTTTCAAAAATAACAATACGAAAAAGTACACTCATCCGCTGTTCAAGTGGGCGACATATTGCCTAATAAAAAAGTAAAAACACTCAGGACAATTCGAAAGTCAATTTGGCATTGAAATTTTGAGATATTTTCATTTGAGAACTGATTTATTTACGTTTTTACACTATTAAGATTCAAATATGCAAATGTGCTCTAGTAAATACATTTTAATTCATCGTAAGTCAAGTTAACACTAAGCTTTTCGGTTTCATCCCTATCGTTGGTTTTTCCTATCGTTAAACGTCTGTTGGGTAAAAATTCGAATATCTGAGAATAGATAGCGAGTGCTAGATAAGTTAACACGTATCGTAAGAGATTTAAAATGATAGCAATAAAAATTGTACCAGAACCAAACTAATGCGAAACTAAATGAAGAAAATCTGATCTACTTCCTAAAAAGATAGTCGTTAAATGGATTCTAAACATATTATAAGTTTAAATCAAAGTATTGTAAAAACGGTACGTTTTAAAATATATGTAGAATTTCTCTTGACGTACAACACCAGAAATTAGAAGAATAGTAAAGTGAATGTCTAAAATAGTGATTCAAAAATTTTAAAACACACGTTTGCAGTGTAATCCGACAATGACTCATTCAAACCATAGTTAGTGCGGCGAAACGGAGCCTGGAGAAAGTCGGTATGTCTAAAGGAACGAATAGGAACACGGATGTTCAACTTAGACAACAGTTATAAAGCAACCTTTACTAACATCGTTCGCCAAGAAGTTGTGGATCTTACGATAGCTAGTCCAAACTTGGAGAACAACATTACTAACTGGTACGTGTCGGATGAGCCCTCTCTATCAGATCATAAACATATAGGATTTGATATGGAGGCCCCTCATGTGCAGATGGAAGCGGTCAGGAAACTGGGAAATCTATCGGGAGCACATCAGGACAAACATACAAGAACTCGATGACGTCCCGCTAGAATCCCAGGAGGACCTAGAAAAGGCTTCAAACCAAGCTACAAGACCGTGATCGTCCAAAGCTACGAAAATAGTAATCCTGATAGACACAGAGAGTCAGCCAGAGATGTGCCTTGGTGGAACAGGAAACTAAGTAAACTAAGAGCTAAATCAAGAAAACTCTTCAATAAAGCCAAGCGCTCAGGAGCCTGGAACGAATAGAAGCAGGCCCTTACTGAGTACAACAAAGAATTAAGGAGGTCCAAGAGGAAAACCTAGAGGAAGTTCGGCTACAAAAAGTACTCTTAAAAGAACACTCCAATGGCATAAGCTTCCTCCAGAGGACTGATGGATCCTACACCACTGACTCTCAGGAAACATTTAAACTACTCTTGGAGACACATTTCCCAGAGTGTTCAATGTCAGATGAATACAGAGGAACTCAATCACTCAATGTGCGCGGCGGGTCAACACGCAGGTTGAGGAGCACCTCGGGTAAAATCTTCACAGCTGGGACAGTAAGGTGGGCCATTAAGTCCTTTAAAGCCTACAAATCTCCCGCTGGCGACGGCATCTTCCCAGCTCTTCTGCAGCAGGGACTAGATAATCTGTTGCCAATACTCATAAAAATATTTAGGGCGAGCTATCAACTCAGCTATATCCCCAATCCGTGGAGAGAGGTAAGGGTAGCTTTTATACCCAAGAGTGGTGGGCGACCAGCGGCTCAACCCAAGGCATATCGGCCGATAAGCCTATCCTCCTTCCTTCTTAAGTCAATGGAGAAAATTATTGACCAACATATCAGGTACGGTTGTCTGAAAGACACACCAACCAGCACGCCTATCAGGCAAATCAACCATAACAGCACTACATAGTCTAGTTGAAAAACTAGAAGATGCTGTCAATGGTAGGGGTGTTGCCCTTCGTGTTTTCCTTGATATTGAAGGTGCTTTTGACAACACATCTTTCTCGGCCACCGACAGAGGTATTGATCTGCCGACGGTCCGATGGATTGAAGCAATGCTGAGTAACCGGAACGTCACGGCGAAGCTGGGGGACAAATCGGTAACAGTAAGGCCAGTGCTTTCCGCAGGGGGAAGTTCTTTTCCCACTGCTGTGGTCACTTCTTATCGACGATCTCCTGGTTAAACTGACTGATGCTGGCTATGAATGCCAGGGCTACGCAGATGACCTGGTTATTACCATCATGAGCAAGCAGGACAGGACCTTATCATTAAAACTGCAAAATGCTCTCAACATGGTACAATCCTGGTGTGCTAGGGAACGGCTCAGAGTCAACCCTAGTAAAACAACCATTATACCTTTTACAAGAAAAAGGAAGCTAAGGTTAGAGGCTCCTACTATTGAAGGAACACGGATAGAATTCACAAGTGAAGTCAAATATCTAGAAATAATTCTGGATCAAAGACTCACATGGAATCCTCAACCCAATAGGGTCACAGGAAAGACTATGACTATGGTCCTGTCGAAGACTCTTTGGCAAAACCCAGGTGACTAAGGTCCAAAATGGGGGAATCTCTGGTTTGGTACACGGATGGATTCAAGATGGTATACAGAACGGGCATCGGGGTCTATGGTCCAAGAATAAGGCTGCACAAATCGCTCTGCACCAACCATCTTTCAAGCAGAGATACTCATCGAACTCTGCGCACGGTGTACGCGTTGCTAAAGTATATTATATCCGACAGTCAAGCGGCACTTAATGCTCTGAGTTCCCACACCTTTGAGTCTAAAATCGTCTGGGACTGTCTCACTGCTCTGAGAGAACTGGCTCAGAGCAACAGCATTACGCTGGCATGGGTATCAGGGCACGAGGGCGGATCACCTGGCAAAAAAAGGTGCGGATTCTCAGTTAATTGGACCCGAGCCATTCTGTGGCTACTCGAAAAGCCCACTAGCAATGCGTATCAGGTCATGGGAGGACGAACGCAAGCACTCACACTGGACAAATATCCAAGGGTTAAGTGAAGCGAAGAGGTTTATAACCTACTCCCTCAGCAGACCAGATTTAAGGCTGATAACAGGACTTCTAACTGGTCACTGCCCCTTGGGCTACCACATAAAAAAGTTACGGCTAGCTGAAGATGACACCTGTCGCTTCTGTTTGAAAGAGGAGGAGACAGCGGAACACATCCTCTGTTACAGTGAGGCCCTCGGCCGTGTCAGGCTCAGACATCTTGGTGGGGCTTTCCCATCACCACCAGATATATCCATAGCAGCCCCCAAAGAGATTTTAGGTTCAATTAAGGCATAATTAAGGAACTAAAGCTTGACTGGGTAGCTTAAATCTGAACCTGGATTTAGTCACAAAAAATCATCTTAGTCGAAGTGACTAAAGGATTTTGTTAGCCTTTGATCCACTCCTAATAATAAATAATAATAATACCTCTACACCAGTGCACTTCGTTGATGTTTTACACTCGCTCACTCTCTCTCTCTCACCAATGTGCTTTCCTAATGTGAGACACTTGCATAGCTAGCCTGTTTCCCTGGCTATAATTTCCTGACATACTTGTCTAGTAATACTGTCCGTTATCATTTAAGATTATTATTTTGACCAGTTCTCGTAGGAGAATTATCGGTTTTGAATGTCAGAAATCTTCCCCCGAAGGAAGGCAACGCCCAAATCAGTGATCAATACAGCGAGGCAGAGCAGCACCTAGAAACCGGCTGTGGTCACCGTAAGACAGAGCAGTACCTTGATACTACGAGGTAGAGCAGCACCTATATACCGACCGTAGTCACGTTAGGCAGGGCAGATCACCGATAGCACCAGATAGAACAGTACCCCTATGACGACCAACTAGTTTCCCTGTGGTTTAACTCCACAGAGCAGAAGAGCACGAGCATACTAACAGAGGTGATAAAAGAAAAGTTCCATCTAGTCCAATGGAGATAGCTCCAAAAAATTTACATTGGATAAGTCATGCCCATTAAGGCATAGATTAAATTTAGTATTATATTTAGGCACAGGTTTGTTTTCTTCAAAAGCCTTGATCCTGGAGCCGTCGAGCTTATCACTTGGATAACACCAAAACCTTCTACCAAAGATTACTGTTACTAGATAAACGGCTTCGAACAAAGTAGAGAAAAATTTTTGGTTGCTTTTATATATTTCCCGAATCGGGCAACCCTGCAGTCAGAACAAAAAATTTGTTTTCCTAGAGAGTTTGTGGGTAGGAGACAAGTATACTTCTCTTATGTGCATTTACAAATGTCAAATGTACTTCACTCATTTAAAGATCAGAATACATTGACAGTTTGAAAGTTTCCTACGCACACAAGGAACTATCTTAGTCATGTGATTCACATGAATTCTTTTTATTGGTGGTACTTTTTGGGACATTTTTCTCTTCGACAAGATTCGGCGGTACTTTTTTGACAGGCGTATGTGATTCTCTCCGGATGAGAACAGAATTTTGACAGAAATAAGTGATTCTCTCAAATAATTTTGACAGGAGTAAATGACTGCACACTACCTGTACTCTTTATTTGCATGTATATTCTTATGACCTTACAATCTGGATATATTTTGTTTTACTGTGGTGTCAGTGTTACTTTTTCAAGACTAGCTGGGTATTTTAGGGAGCCGGTTATCTAATAGTAAGTAATCCTTGCTTCTACTTCGGAAATACGTTATAAAGTTATAAAATAAGCGGGTTATTTGTCTACCAATCCTATCTAGGGAAGAGTGCTATTCATTCAGGCGTCACAGACTTCGTCATTCATAGCATATTGATACTTTTTGCAGTGATTGCACACTAGTAGGTTTTTTGGGTAAAAATCAACCCAATAAAGCCATTCTTTGGCCTGTATAACGTCGACAGGAATCATCCTTAAGAGTTCCTACATAAAAATGAATAATTTTTATGACCGCTACTGTGATTTTATAAACAAAACAGGAGTCATTGCAATCTGAACAGAGATATTGTAATCTTTTATAATTTATCTCAGTTTTTTACAGAACAGAGATAAAATTACCCCTGGGTCTGATTTAGGTAACGATAAGTATCATTATCAAAACCTATTATCTGAGTCTATATTATCATTTGGTCTTTCCAGTAATACCTTGCTCAAAAGTCATAAGCTCTTCATTTTACACTTTAAGCTGTGATCGGAATACTGCCAAATTGAGTTCCAAATTAAAATTGGACCGGAAATTAAAACTCAACTCAAAATTGTAAAATAATATATAACTTGGCTGCTCGTATTTCGCGTTTCTACCATTTTTATACTTCTGATTACGATCAAGAAATCGTATAATTTCTTCATAAATCCAATAAATCCTTGGTATTAAAAGTATCCACTTGAACATGTCATCGTGTTTATTTCTGAACAATTAAAAAGTGAGACAAGGTGTAAATATGACAAGTGCTTCATGCCGTCATCACATGATTTCTCAACAATTTTCTAGTGTTTTTTTACGTAGATGGTTGCAAAAGAACTTTGGTTCTGGTGATAAGAAGGCGAAACTTGTTCGCCACTTTTTACTTTATGACTTCGGTGTGGAATAAAACTTTTTTGGGGCAATTATGTCCAACAAGATTAAGTGATAACGTGAAAAGATGATAAAATTCTATTTGTAGCCAGAAGTGCTTTTCAAAAGGTACATGGAAACTTCGTTAAGTTAATGCAGGAAATGCTTAAACGCGCACAGAGTTTCAAGAATGACAGTGATGACAAAAGCTTAATGGTAAACATTGTAAATTTTACGACATTTTACATTTCAGACAGGAATTGCGAATTAATTAATCAGAAATTCTGACTCCTTGTTTACTCGTATTTTTCCAGTGAATCGTTCTGAACCCAATCAGCACTAACAAGAAACTGATCTGCTTTTCAGGACTATTTTTTTAGCTAAATCTTAATGTGTTGTATGATAGGGAATGGGCAGATAAGTTAACATTATCATTCCGAGATTTCGAGTGATAATATGAGATTATTTTATCAAAACTTATCGTAAGCAGTCCACGTTTTACCTTCAAAAAGAATTTTATAAATATGAAGTTAAGGTTGATACAAGCCATTTGCTTGCCTCTTTGTCTCTCTCTGGTTCCTTTAACCCTTTGCGAGGCATGAGGCGTCTATTCCAGTGACTTTAACTCTTGCTCCGATTTTTGATTCTCGGAACCTTTTTTCTCTACGGATTTTTCGGATGTGTTGGGCAGTGGTCCAATCTGGTGTCTTCCTTGGATGCCATGCGGGTTAAAACCCACATTGGATTGGAAACTAGAGCCTGTTCAGCGGTGTTGTTTAGCTCTTTTCTCAGTGTGTAGTCTATCCATTGATATTCTTATCTTCGAACACCGACGCCTATCCTGTCTATATTGATATTCATTGGTAAGGAGGGGGCGGAGGAGGTACTATTTAACAAAGGCAAATACAAAGATAGTATTTTACAGGTCACTTTTCAGGTTGAAAGAAAAGGAGCAACAAAGTTTTGACTCAATATTTTATAGGAAAAAATTAAAAATTTTAAGTCTCAGCTTTTGCTAATTTCTTTGCATACCACCCATTATTGCACCACATCTCAACATGGTTAAAGTGGCTGCCTAAAAAGGCACACTTAGGCCCATTGTGACACCACAGTTGAGGCTATGCACTCAGCGCTACATAAGCCCAAAAGAGGGAGGAGAGTCGAGCTAGATCTCTATCACCAGTAAAAACGAGTTTTCGGGGAGCTAGCAAGTATTGTTGGCTAGATCAGAAGGTTGCAAGCCTGTCACGTAGCCGGGAACCATTTAGAGCTCCTGATAAATCTCGGTCTCTCCCAAAAACCAGGCGATCCTCCTCCTCATCTTAGCAACTCCTGGCCAGAAATGACGACCTCGAAAACGCTTATAATATTTCGTCCGTATTAGATGAGTTCTCTTGTCCCATTTAGCTCAAGAATCGGTAGATCTGCCGAGTAATAAGGCAGGTGTTCCCTCTGCCATCTAATATTCTCAATCCTGAAGGATGTTTGTGTAATCTCCAGCTTGCATGTGGGTAGTGGATTGCTAAGCTGATGATTTAAATCCGAGTCAAAAAGAGTGTTACCAATTCTCATCAGCTCCAACTGTTACCCGGAATATCACTATGCCTCGGTATCCATTTGAGCCCTACGTTCAGACGATCAGCCATGTCATTTAGAGTTAAGCGGCTTGCTATGACCGTTTTAGAGGTCATATACACTCCCGTGAGGGATTTAATAGCAGCTTGACTATCTGAGAAGATTCATATATCATCACTAGGCAGCGTTAAGTTCTTCAGACGATTTTTGGCTACCTTAATAGTCATGATTTCAGCCTGAAAAACACCGCAGTAAACAGGTAAGCGAAATTAAATGCCTAGATCCAGGTGTTTCGAGAAGATGCCACCCCCATTCAGCCGTCCAGCTTGGAACCGTCTGTCTAAAGATGCATTGACTCTCCCAATTTAGGGGGACCTTTCTCCCATTACGACCTAGTGGGGATACAGGGGTCAAATTTAGCACTAAAGAAAGGGGTTTGTTATACCATATACCGTCCACGATTTTGGAGTGTTCGCAGTCGGTACGCTTCCAAGTCTGTACTGATATGAGGCTAATGGCAGATGTGGATGCGGTTTGCTTACCAAAAGGATCTACCGGTAGCAGGTGCAGAATTGTGTTAGTGGCTTTAGAAAGTGTAGTTCCGAGGGCATATGTTATCAGTAGTGCTGCCATCCTCTGAACCTTTTCAAGTGCGTTCAGGTGGGTCACTTTATCTAGTGCTGACCACCATACGATTACGACCACCCCATAAGTAAGTATGGTTCGCATAACACTATTGTAGAACCAGTACACAATTGGTGGCTCCATATCACATCTTTTAGTTCTTTTATACGAGTACAATGCCATTGTAGCTTTACGTACGCCCCTTGGATGTTAGGTTTACAGCTGAGTTTCCTACCCAGGAAAAGAGCTAGATATTTAAACTAAAAATCAAAACAACACTTGTTTAACTCGAGCAACGTAAGAAATAAAAGAATTTCTTAACACGATCGGCTTTTCTAATGAAGAAAAGTTAAGCTCCCCTGGATAACGAGCCAGCAGCACCAAAGGGTTAACTTTCCTTCAATTCACTCGAATCATGTGAATATTTCCTGCACATTTTGTGCATTTTTGTAGATATTTAAATTGGCTACCTAGTTTCAGCCTAACTCCTTTTACCATTGGGCAGTTTATAGCAGGCACGTTATGTGTCTCCGAGGGATGAGTATCAACAGGGAAAGGCAAGGGAAGAAAGAAATCAGGGCAATGTCATCAGCGTAGGTGACAGCCTTGTGGCCGGCATGCTTTAGATCCAAAAGTAGCTCGTTAAGTGTCAGATTCCACAAGAGCGATGAGAGGATACCTCCTTGCGGAGTGCCTCTAATAACAATTCTTTGTATCTTGGATCCTCTTAAGCTGAAGTTAACGATCCAGTATTTAAGCATGAGATCAATGAGTTCAACAAGAGGACTCGAGGATGCCGTTATTGCCTCTGGCTTGATGTTATTGAAAGCACCCTTAATGTCGAGGAAAGCTGCAAGTGTGTATTATGCATGCATTAAGTATCAGAGTATATCTACGAACTGGAAATCTATACAAACTTGCCAAGAAACTGGCAGGAAAGAATTTTACTACTGAACATCCTGTGAGAGATACTAATGGATCTCTTTTTGTCCGGGGGAACGTCAACTGCGGATGTAGAAGAAATATTTTGTCGAAGTCCTAAACAACACCTTTGGATCGCCTCTTCACATGAGCCTGAACAACCCTGAACAACCCAAGCCTGCTGCGGTCAACATTATTATCAGAACTCCGACAAGATTAGAGCAGGCAGACTCAATTAAATCGATTGACCTCGTTAAGGCCCCAGAAAGTGATGGAATACCAATGGAACTACTTAAGGTGGATCCCACTTCTGCCGCTGATATTCTTTTTTCTGTAATCCAGGAATGTTGGGAAACCGAGACCTATCCTTAATGAAAAAGAGAAGTAGTTGTGAAGATTCACAAAACAGCCGACCTGAGAAGTTGTAACAATTGTAGCATAATCTGCCCTTTAACTGCAGCTACGAAATAGATGACGAAAGTTATCTTAATGCGAATCAAGTTAACTATCGAGCGCACTATAAATGATAAACAGCCGTTTGACATTATCGCTAGTTTATATGGACTTTACGTAGGAGAGGCATCCCAGAAAAAATTAGTACCATCATAAAGGTCATAGAGCGGCTTAAGATCAATCCTGCTAAATTCAAGCTTAGGAGTATGGACTCCAGGGAGCAACATAATAATTAGTTAGTTGCTTGATAATGCCCTAGAAAGGCGAAACATATGTTGCAGCTCATATTAAAAAATTAAAGTTATCTGTAGAACATAAAACAAGTGTGGTTTAATTTCAAAAATGGTGAAAAAGTTGTTCTATCAAGTGCCTTCAAAATATTCAATTGAATTGATTAAAAATAATATTTATGTTGAAGAGCAGTAAAGAGATCATGTGGATAAATTTTGCTATCTCGAAAGCGTAGTTACAACATACGGTGGAGGGGAACCTGATTTACACACTCGCATCAATAAGATCAAGTTGCATTTAATAATCTTGCTGAGATCTTTCGCAATTACAGCATCTCCAGACGCCCAAAACTCCGGATCTTCGAATCGAATTTGAAATCGGTTCTGTTGTACGACTTCTCAATATAGAGACTGACCTGTCTAATATCATATAAGCTACAAGGCTTTGTGAACCTTTGTCTTCGGCACATCCTTAACATCCATTGGCCGGAGTTCATTACCAACGAAGATTTACAGAGGCTTACGGGATATACACCAATATTCGCTGGTGAAAGTAGCAATGGCTAGGTCACACACTAACCGCACACGAACCCGTAGGGGATCCAAGGAAGACACTGAATTGGACGACCGCGTAACATATGGAGAAGGTTTGTAGTGAAGGCAGATATTCAGATGAACAAATTGTGGCCGCAATTGAAGGCGTTAGCGCAGAACTGCACCAGGTGTCGGTGTAAGAGACGCCCGATACCTCTCGAGGAGTTAAAGGAACCAGAGAAAAAAGAATTTATATTCGAAAGTGTTGTTTGTGATTTTCTCACATTTGATTGAAGATTGTTAATTAGTTCTAAACAACATGGCTTTGTTGGGGAAAGATCTACATCAAATAACGTTAAAATCCTAGCTTCTTCGGTTACTGATACACTTGAAAAGAAAATCCAATTGAACCGCATTTACCCTAACATTTCCGAAGCCTTTGATAGACTTGCTCGTGGAGAGCTTCTTTATAAGCTATGTAGACTGGGACTTTAATAAAATGGATTTTGTCTTATTTACTTGACAGGAGTTTTAGCGTAATTTTTACAAATTTGGAGTTCCTCAGGGTGGTCATCTTGGTCCCTTACTGTTGGTTTCATTTAGTGATCACCTCGTATCTTTTATTAATTTTTCAATTACTTTAATTTGTGCTGCCAATGTTAAAATTTATAAAATGTTTCCTCTTCTGTTAAGGAGAAAAAGGTATGATTCACGTACACAAAACACATACACATTTAAGTTTAACAAAACAAAATACTTAAAATCGTTGGCTAAGAATTTTGGCTGATGCATTTTACTGTCCTACTGGTTGTACTTAATCACACGCCTGACATCTACAATGTCTTAATAATATTTTTTCATGTTAAAATCTAAAACCCCCTATGATGAAATCCTAGACCCGCCACTGCTGCCGGCCTTCCATACCGTCGTCTGTTGCTTTCTTTCTGTTGCTGAAATAAGTTACGAAAAAATGGCATTAGGAGTTCCAGAGTAATGCTAGTGGTTCAGAATCCACCTTAAATTGTATGTATCGAATCGGCCTAATGGCTTACGGGAACTAGAGAAATAGTAATCTTGATATAATTCAACTATTTTACATCGCCCAAAGAAATTTAAAACCTTAGTCCTTTACTGTTTAAATAACTTTTTTACGGTAGTAAACGAAAGCTCTTGAGAGAGAGGTGCGTGTGGCCTTTATTCCCAACGCAAGAAAACCAAGCTACACAACAACCAAAGATTATAGACCAATCAGCCTCTCATCGTTTCTATTGAAAACACTAGAGAGGCTACTAGATCTACATGTCAGGCAACATCTCGAGTCAACCAAGTACCTATGTAATGCGCAACACGCGTACAATAAAGGCAAATCTGTGGACACAGCATATACATGAGGTTACGAGAACGATTGAGAAATCTCTCTATGACAAAGAATAAACCTTGGCTGCCTTCCTTGATATTGAAGGAGCCTTCAACAACCTAAAAACAGGATCCATTACTTCCTCTTTAGGGGAATCTGACAATGAGATATTTCTTTTCTGACGAACTGAATACAGACAATGCTAAACAGCAGGGTCATCAATGCCCGTTTAGGGGACTTTTCCATCAGGAGAACAGTTCACAGAGGTACACCACAATGTGGGGGGGAGGGGGGTATTATCACCCTGCTTTGGAACATCTCTCTAAGCAAAATCCTCAAATCCCTCGTCAACAAAGGTATTAAAACGATAGCGTACGTAGACGACATAGTCTTGCTGACAAAAGGAAAGTTCCTACAAACGGTCAGTGACGTCATGAGCTCTGCCAGCTTTGAGAGATATATCAAGACGGGCAGAGGACAACGATCTTACGATAAACCCCCGTAAGATAGAATTGCTCCTGCTCACAAGGAATTATAAACTACCTATTTGGAAACCACTAAAACTTAGAGGTAGGTAGTGTCCTCAAACTCTCCTCGGAAGCCAAGTTTCTGGGCGTCATATTCGATTCCAAATTGAATTGGAAACGGAATATGGAAGAGAGAATGAAGAAGGACTTTGGTAAGAAATAGGGCATGAAACCGCATATTGTACACTGGATGTACACAGCGATCGTCAGGCCTATTCTTACCCATGGGTCAATTATTTGGTGGGATGCAGTTAACTCTTTAGTAAAGGTGCAAAGGCTCGCTTGCTTGGGAACAACAGGTGCAATGTGAAATGAAGCCACAATATGACTTTAGAAAACCCTTTTCCGTTATCATACTTAACAGAGAAGATTGAAAGCACCCTGGAAACATAATTAAAGGAACTGTCATCTTCACAGATGGACCAAAAACAGAAAAGGGGATTGGAGCTGAAGTTTTCTCGGAAGCGTTGCAAAGTCGTATGGACTCACCAACGAATTCAGCATCTTCCAAGCGGAAGTATACGCTTTAATGAAAGCTGCACTTACTGCCCAATAAAAACAGATGTCAGCAACTGAGATCACTATTTGTGTGAACAGTCAAGCAGTAGTCAAGGCGCTGAACTCCAACGTGATAAAGTCAGAATGTGTGAAAGACACTATATCAGAGCCCTAAGAAATATTTCACACCATATTGTTAGGCTCTGCTGGGTTCCAGGACATTTCGGCATAGAGGGTAACGAAAAAGCCGACGAACTGGCCAAAAATGGTTCAAATAGAGACATAGATATGCCGATGGAAAGGGTACATCCTCTCCTTAACACAGCAAAAAGTCAAATTGATAAACATTACTCCAACATGACTTCGGAACGGTGGACAAATATAAATTACTGCTTCACAACACGAAAGCTTTGGCCGAAGCTGAATTATAGCAGAACTTCAAATCTCTTATCCTTCGATAGAAAGCGCATTCGAACACTCGTCGGCGCCATCACCGGGCACTGCCCCATAGGAGCTTTGGCCATTTGACTCGGAGTACCATCGAATGAGTTCTGTAGCAGCTGCAGATATGAAGAAGAAACTGAGTCCATAGTGCACCTGGCTCTAAAAGAACGACGACTCGCCTGTTTGGGAGTAAGGTTCTTTGACAATTTAGACGAACTAGCTGAGATAGCACTGGTGGACCTTAATAGATTCATACAGAATATGGGTGGTTTTAAGTTCTGACCATGCTTCTTCTTTTTAAAGGCATTGACAATGGGCCTTCATGGCCTCCGAGTGAATTTGGTGCTTATTAGCAACAAACGGCCCGACTAACCAACCAAACGAAAGCTCTTAATATCAAAAATATTTGGACAGTGGAAATAATTTTACCAAGCACGCTATACTTCTTTAAATATAAGCAATTTCTTAAGTAAAATAATTGAATGTGCAAAATCATTATTTTGGTTTTCGGTTTCTTGAGAAGGCATCTAGAAGCTAAAGAGAAGCTAACCCTTTGTGCTGCTGTTGAGGAAGAGTCCTTTGACTTTCGTTGTATTTCTATCAGGAACACTCATTATGTTAAGAAACTTTAATATTTGTTATTCCTCTGGAATTTTGAATGGTTTCGTTTTGAATTTTTTAATTCAATTTAGTCTACATATGCAGGACTAGGTAAGCAATGAAGATCCGTTTTCAGTATTGGAAGAATTGTGTTGAATAGTGCACTTTGTTATCACACAAACTCCACATACATAGCAATATAAAAATTTGCATTCTTTATTGAAAAAACTTGAGTCGACATTACTTGAGAATAAAGAAAACTTTTAATTAATTAGGGTTCGCAATTGGACGTAGAATGGATTTAATATTTTCGGTATTATCCATTGATTTCAGTTTTTTACACATATAATTATGTATTCTAAGGTTTTTTCTTAAATTTCGAGCCATCACGTCTGAAACACTTTTACAAATTCATTTCATGCATTGCCACCTTAACACAGAACAAATTTTCCTACGTAAAATCCACTTCGTCTTGCACAAAATGATCATTTCCCCAAAATATGAACGATCAACTAAATGTTATCTGACGGGATTTGCTGATATCCTTAAGTTACAATGAATATCACCATACTGTCCTGATCTCAAATCCCTAAACCCACCAAACCTGTACTATCTTGCACTTTTCCGGTTTCTTCATATCTTTTACTTACGTTTGGGACTTTTATCTCCTGATTATCACCCGCGGTTATCTTGCGACTTATCTGAATTCGATAAAGATCACTTTTTAGTACATTCAAATCTAGAAACGAATTTTAGAACAAAACTGACTTTTTGGCTGTTCGAATCAAGTTTCACACCAAACAAAACCGTCGCAAATGCTCGATATCTTTTCGATATCAAACTCTATCTCACAATGATAAGACGGAATTGGTCGCATATCAGTTTTGAACGCGGTAAAACTGGCAGACATATTGCACACCCTGTTGGAGGCGTCATCGTCGCGTTATACAGGGTCCCCCAGCCCTAGGTGATATAGCTTTTCATATCATATCGCACCGTTAACTAGTCATCTCATTTTCACCTGCATTAACGTGTGGCCAACAATATTATTTTGTTGTGGTACTCTACACCAGAGCGATGTTTTGGGGATTTACGGCGCGCATCCAGGTCGTTACTTTGTGCACACGTATTTAGAATTTACCTGATAACGAAAGTAAACATCAACTACGCTTATGAGTTTTCTGTTTACCCAAAATATGTACGTTTGATGTACGACTGTGAGTCCAACGAAATTAGGCCGGCACCCTTGCACTACCATTGTAACCAAAGCAAGAAGAGCTCGGTATGGAAATAGACCATGACATTGTTTTCTGTAGGCTTTTTCAACGGATGTTACATCTATCTACCGAAAAATAAAGTTCTTTGATATAATTCGGTTAAATACTAACGATTTGAAATTGAGATTGAAATATGCATTCGATTTTATAATTTTGCCAATGCGCATGATTATTAGATTTTTTTATTCGATTTCTAGCTTTGCTCCAGCAACAAGTCATGTTTTATCTTATAGTGTACTTGTGATTCACTTGGATGTACTTGATTTGAATACGAGAACTTGAAGTTTGTATCTTCCTCGATTATGCGGTTAAAGTGAGGTTTACGTGACTTGAAAAGGGCTCCAAAAACGGCAGCGGAAACAAACCAACTGAAAAGTTTTTTGTGGGGATAATCATCCACGAGTAGCGGCTAAAATGGAATGTATAGAAAATCTCGGATGCTGGATGATTATCTTGCCTATACAGGATGTTCCAGATCTGACGTGTGCAAAACTTAGTAGGCTGATAGATCTCACCTACGCAAATAAAAAAGTCTATGGCAGGGGGGAAGACAATCTCAACCGTTTGGGAGTTATAGGGTGATTCATAAATTTGCAATTTTCACGGTATGCACATCATTATTTTATTTTTAACTTTTGATTTACTCTACATATAGTTAATACATAAACGCCAATAAACTACTATCTTAATGAACTTTCCAAAATTCTCAACAATGTTGATCTATCTCCTCCCATTGCAGGTACAGCCACTTCTAAAAGTGATAAAAATGTTTGTTTTGAAACTACCAAAAATTTAACATTTTCCTAAATTTTCTCCGAAATTCATGTAATTAGTACACCTCTATATTTTGTTAGTACACCTTTTTATTTTTATTAGATTAATCATCTTATTATCTTTCCAAAAAAAAAGGTACAACATGGCTAGGTAGAGAAAGGATTAGAAAAACCGAATCCTTAGAAATCCGCAGTTTAAGTAGGATATTCTTTAAATAAACAAAATTGTTAAGACAAAGGGTCGAGAATGTTTGTTTTCGGTGCACAGGTAATTAATTTTAATTATTGCTGCAATTCATATCAAATGATTTGGAGAAGGAGTTGGATCAATGCGTTGAGCCGGACGATCACTATGCCATGGGTCCCGGGTTCGAGACCAGATCTCCTCGAAAACTTCTGCCGACATCGAGCAGCAAATAATCACCGTTATCAGGCAAGACCCTGAAATGAGCACGAGACGGGTCGAAAAAAAGTTTATAGGGTCATTAATCTAGAGGGATTACGTCCATATCATCATCACCCAGTCCAAGGACTACTGCAAGGACATTCCGAGAGAAGACTGGAATTTTGCGGTTGGCTTCTGGAATGCGACATTCACGACAGGGCGTTTCTGGACTGAATTCTGTAAGCGGATGAACCACAATTCAACAAGGATAGTATCAGGAACTTCCCAAACATCCATACATGGTTGGTTACTAATCCACATAGGACAAGGGTGATCTCATTAAAGCAGAAATTCAGTATCAATGTTTGGGCTGATATCATCGGCAATCATTTGGTAGGACCATTCATTTTCCCGCAAGTGCTCAACAGTCAAATTTATGCGGACTTTTTGCAGAATACCCTGCCAGATGTAATAGAGGACATCCCTTTGCATAATCAAAAGGATGAGTTTTACCGATACAGTGCAGCACCAGCGCATACTGCTAACATTATGAAAGCAATAACAAAGTAAAAAATTTAGCAATTGCTAGATTGAATGAGGTGCACTGATTCCTTGGCCTACTAGATCTCCAAACTTTACTCCATTGCACTTTTATCTTATCTTATGGGAACAATGAAGAATTAAGTTTATTCAAGCCCTGTTAACGCTAGAGAGGACTTCAAAGCATCCAAAATGGCGGTGGAGATTTTCTACATCCTTTCTCTACCTGGGCATATTGTAACTTTTTGGAAAGGTCTCGTAAACACATTATTTTCAATATGTGTCAGAAGGACTTAAAAGTTCAATAACATGAGGACCGCTGTACTAGTTACGTTAAGAGAGGAACTTGGAGGGCTTTCCATCAATCGTAAGGACTAACAAAGTGAATTGACGCTTGGTCGCCTCGACCTTCAATTATACGGCAATAAAGGAAGCCGACTTCTCTTTTGAACTCTTTAAATTCCCGGGCACAGAGGGGATCTAGCCTGCACTTTACAAGAGTTCCATGATGTGTTTCATCCTGTGCTCTGCAAGATTTTTAGAGTTTCCGTCGCTCTTGGTAATATATCAACTACGTAAAGATCTCTCAAATTGGCCCTTATTTCCAAAAAATCAGGCAGCCTCTGCCCTCGCTAAGACTTACAAGTCAATTAGTTTTATCTCGTTTCTTTTAAGAACGGCAAAAGAAGTTGTTTAGATAATTGATCTATTTAGAGTAGGTACGAAAAGTTTGACCTCAAAAACAAACCCGATAAAACCATTTCGCATAAAACGAGGATTTTGAAGGGGTTAGTTTGACCTAGCTTTTTAGAGAAAAAAATCCTTCTGCGATTGTCCCAGACCTTGCGGTATTACCTACAGTAGTAGACCATGAATTTTTTTATCACACTTTCGTTACGTTTCGTTAGTTTCACTTCATACGTGTGTTTATGTAGGTGAGTTTTAGGGTTTCGTAGGAACCTCTATTTTATAAACCTATTAATATGAAATTTGGTATACGGAAGTTACCAAAAACACATATGATGAAATTATTGAAAAATAATAAACAAAAAGCGTTGCGGAATAGAGATGTTCACGGCCACCAGTAAATTGGGTAAATTTATTGTTCCCTGCAATAAATCGAACAAAAATAATAGTTTGGAGATGTTACGCCTCTTTTCAAGGGAGCCAAGAGAAATCAGCCCCAAATGATCAGTATACGAAGGAAGTAACCAGGGATCAGTCCAGGGAAGTCCACGGAGAGCAAACCTAAGGAATCTGCGCTGCACTGCCTCGAAGCGGTTGACGTGAACGGCGAAATAGGGAGCCCACACGGGGATGGCATATTCCAAAAGCGGTCTGACGAAGCTACAGTAAAGAAGCTTAGTTAGGTAGGGATCATCGAGTTCCTTAGACCATCTTTTAACGAAACCCAACATCGAGTAAGCCCTACCAACGATCGAGTCCACGTGATCCTCGAATGAAAGGCGACAATTAAGGACCACACCTAGGTCCTTCATCTAATCAACCCTGCCTAAGGTAACGCCATCGACGGTGTAGCCAAAGAGGAAAGGACGTCTCTCACGGGAGAAGGTCATAACGGTGCACTTGCCGGCATTTAAAGGAAGTTAATTGCGCACACACCAATCGCAGAACACAGCTAGGTCAGAGTGCAAGGTACTGCAGTTTGCTTCGTGGGAAGTAGTGCGAATAATCTTAGCATCGTCCGCATAAAACAGAATTTTATTGCGGGTCACGAGAAGCGAAACATCAGTAACATATAGGATGAAGAGAAGTGGGCCAAGGATACTGTCCTGTGGCACCCCTGAAGTGACAAGGATTTGGTCAGAAAGAGCTCCCCGAAACAGGACGCGCTGGGTACGACCAGACAGGTAAGAGGACAACTAGTTGATAAAGCAGGAAGGAAATCCAAGTAAATTCTTTAACTGTACTATAGTATGTGCGGGTTGATTCCTTGAAATAAGTCTGAATTGGACTCCCCCATTCCTCCGGTTCATTATAGTCATTTTTACGGTGATTTTCGGCGTAATTTTTTCCTATACGGGTCCTTCCGTGTCTAATCGTTTTGATTAGGGATTTGTTATAAGAGTTAGTTAGTTTAAACAGTAAAAAGGTCGAACATGGCTCGGGGAGGGGGAAGGGAAAGGTGTGGGTAGGGTAGAATGTGGCTATATATGCTGCGTAAAAATTAGAGGGAGCCGGTTTTCTAAAGGCGAAATTGGGAAATAATACCATGTAATTAGTTGAGTTTTTCGTGCTTTCGCGTAAATGTTGTACCACAGCACTGCGCCATACTTAATTTAAGGGTAGAGCAGCCAACTTTAAAAAAACCGGATGAGGGAAGATTCTTCGTGCAGTTTAACGAACCTGGGCCATATTGGCGGTACTTTCTCTATATACCTTCTTTAGTCCCAATATGGTAACATCTAGAGGTTGAAAATGCTTTGATGTTAAAATAAGGTTTACATTTTGAGAATACTAAATGGTTGTAATCCCTGGTTCGTATAAATTATATATTCTGCCCTGGTGTCTCAAATTTTAATTTAGGTACCTTCTCCCTTCTCCTTCTCAACGGATCTTTTGCTATAATTATGCTTTCGAGATAGCAACATTTATACATATCTCTTTGGTTCCTTTAACCCCTTGCCCTATTCCTATAGGGCGTCTAATTTATACATACGTTCAGGGTAAATTTCATCATGTCTCCTTGAGTTCAAACTCACAAGTTTGGTTTTAGCAACATTGATCTTAAGCCCTGGTCTGCGTCCTGGTGTTTAAAATGTTTCGATCTAATCCCTCGCAATGAGGGGTCATCTAGGGCGCTGCAGAATACGTTATTAAGAGATGGCAAAAGTGACAGTATGCATCCTTCTGCTACTCCTTTGAACACTTGAAAGGAATCCGACAGCTTTCCCTTGTGACATTGAACTCCTGAGTAGGACTCCTTAATGATGGTGATAATGTTTTCTGTGATAACTCTCCCAGCGATCAACACTGCCAAACGTCTTCTCGAAATCGACGAACATTAGATGTAAAGTAGACCTCTAATCGGCGGATTACTCTATGAGAAGGAGGATGTTTAGATGTCCTTAGATTCCCACATCTAATAATAATAAGTATAGACTGTTCCTTCGTATTGTACCTACTTATAAAAGATATATTGTCGTCTGGTGCAATGTTAATTAATAAATCAATGAAATAAGAATTGAAATTGTTTCATTAGTTTTAAATTTTTTCTAGCATGGTCACTCTGGTAAATAACCAAATTGTAGCCATTTCGTCAACTAGTAAAAATTTGCTTTGCATGGTGTTTGGACTAAAACCACTTTAGACGAGATGTGCAAGAATTTTTCCACTTCAACAACAAAATTATTTTTGACAACTAGATGGCCAGACAATATTTTTGTGATCTACGTATTTAACTACTCAAATTTTAAGAAAAATTTAATACAATTAAAGAAATTAATTCATTAAACTGAAATATTAAATTTTAATGTTGAAAACAATTAAAATAGTAACAAAATTCGGCAATTTTAACTCAAAAAATGCACCTGGCGATATGCAATACAAATTTTTGGTAAGTTAATGAGTGGAAACCTTACAAATTCTTTTATTTCGGCTGCTAGAATATATAAACACTCCACTGTATTTTATTAACTAAATCAAATTCTTTCTTAATACATTAAGTTTGATTGTTATATTAACGTAAAATTATAATAAACTTCTTGACAGAGTTCAAAGCGGCACATGGATTTAGCGAGGGAGGAAACCCAGCAATTTCAAATTTTTCCGTCTTTAATCCATTTGCATTTTTAGACTATAAAACTAAGCAAAGACAAAAACCCATGTGAACAAGTCAAATGACAACATTCTAGCAAAAGAACGCAGAAGAAAACGTTCAGAGTCAGGGACGGCTGCAAATCTGTTGAATTAAATGCGATTTTATAATAAGTAAACTTTCTCCAGTGAAAAAAACTATTCTTCAGTAAATAAATAATTTGTTTCTAACTTAAGTTATAATTCTTTAATAGTAACATGCACTGGTATCAGAATAATTCCATTTTAAAAGGAAATGACGTTTTTCAGGTAAGCTAAAAGTTCTCACACTTAATGAGTGGATTTTATTAAACCTTTATATTGTTAAATTAATAATATTATGAATTAAAAAAAGGCGTCTTGAGTTGATGAAATTAAAATACAGGAATAATCCGTTCCCGCTATGTAATTGACATTGGTTGACGAAAAAAACATTTTTGTTAAGAAGAGGGGGGCAAAATGCCCTTCTGACTCCAACCTAACTTTTCGAATTTTTTTTATTTAAGTTTATTCAAGTTTCTTTCTAATATATTTTAAAAATAAAAAGAACAATAATTTCTGACTCAAGTTGAGCAGCACCTGGACAATCAATGCAATGGACAATCTTGCAATCCTCCACTTGTTGTGGTTCACACTTATAGTAGAATTGACGGGCTGAGAGTAAAAGTGACCTATTTATAAGGTTCGGGCAAAAGTGACCTATTTATAAGGTTCGGGCAAAATGGCTTAGAAAATGCTCCGCGCAAAAACGAATCGTAGAAAATTTCCGGGCAAAAACGAATTAACTCCTTATTCGTTTTTGCGCGGAACATTTTCTAAGCCACTTTTGTCCGAACCTTATAAATATGTAGGTCACTTTTACTCTCAGCCCGTCAATTAGAAACTTAAAATTTTTTATAAATTTTATATATTTTATGTTATATATTTGTCTTATGAATTTCTTTTGAGTAATTTGTTCTAAATTTGTTCAACATGTTTTAATCTGAAAAGGCTCGTACCTGCTTCACCAGAAAGGATATAAAAAGGGCGTCTTAAGGTCAAGGACGTTTATTCGCATAAGTGGTATGATCGTAGTGAGGTAGTAATTGCGGTGTTTCAAAGGTTATAAAGTGTTTTAATGAAAATATTGGGTACGTCTCCTTAGGTTGTAGTCCCTATGTTTTAACAAAGGTACATCTGGAGGCATAGAGGGCTATACATGCCTTCTTTACCCTCTCCTCTATGTTTAGCTTCCAGTTCAGTTTGGGATCCAGGATTAAAACCATATACCTGGCACTGGTAAATTATGGTACCTTGGTTTTTGTCATAAAAAGCAAAAGCTCAGTTTTTTCTGGATTCACAGTCAGTGTAAAGTTCTCAGATCAACTGCTCACCTTCTTCAGGACACAATCCATAATCTCGCTGATAACGCAAGGTAACGTTTCACAAGACCCTGCCTCCCCCCTAACTACGTTTCGTAATAGTTGAACGGCCCCTAATAGAGAAAACCCACCCTGAAACCCACCACTCCATATCAGGAGAGACAGAACCTCACCCTGGGGGGTACCGCGGGATACGTGCCAAACAGCCCGACTGATTCCGTATCCGGACTGAATTACCCTTATACACGAGGAAATTGCTCTACACCGAGCTCGTCAAGAGATTCTTGGATAGCTTCAATGCGTACATTGTTAAATGTCCATGTCCAGGAATGCAGCCAGGGTATATTGTTTATACTTTATTGAATATTGAACTGTGCCTACTACCTCATGGAGGGCTATCTCCACAGTTCTTCCCTTACAGTACGCGTTTTCGGATTTCGACATCGTTGCACCGAAAAGAGTTTGCCTCAGATGATACCAAGGACCCGCTCCAGCGCTTTTATTACAAAGGAGATGAGACTAATCGGCTTAAATTCGGAAGAGGATTTTGTGTTGTGTAGAAAAAAATTAAAAGGATATTTTGGGTGCGTTGTTTTTATTTTCTTGTCGGCTTTTGAATAATGAATTTTGAATTGTAGGCGGCCAGCAAAGAAACTAAAATTGACTGCAAACATAAAGTAGAAAAGACTGCATTGTGCAAAACTTTACGAAAGCTTCACTATCAATGACTGGAAAAGAGCATTACGATTGGTTGTGACCCCTATCCAGATGGTACAGATAACAAACATTGATTCTTGACTTTTTCTTGTAAATTTAGGTCATCTTCAGTGAATAGTGTCACTTAGAGGCAGTTACCGAAACAGCTAATTTTATTAAAAGGGAACCCAAGGAAGACTGTCTTATAAGAACGTAAAACACCAACGGCAACTATGATTTGGAGTTGCATCACTGGAGAAGGTCCCCGTCCTCCCAAGGGTACGATGCGTGCAGAACAATATTAATGTGCTCTGGAAACAGTTCCTCTGACTTGTATGGACTCTCTGCCTTCCAGCAGAGCTTCCTATACATTTATGCAGGATCGCGCGCCATGCCACACATCGAAATGTATTAAAGATTTATTTTCTTCTCAAAATATTGATGTTCTTCCTTGGTCTGGCAATTTTCCTGATCTAAATTATATTGAGAATTGTCGGGCTTTTCTAAAATCGAAAATAACACAATAAATAATTCAAAAAAAAAAAACATTGAACTTTGTGGTAATTTAAATAAAGCTAGGGGAAATATATGTGTAAGGTAAAAATGACTTCTTTTTCATTTACTTTCCAAAAGTTCTATAAAACTCAAAAGATTTCATGAAAGTTGATGGTGACGATAGCTATCTTCCCCATAACTTGACTGAGGGACAATCACTGTTCCTTAACACCTTGGCTAACTTAGAACTTTACCAAATGAACAATGTGAGTAACAATATGCGAAGACAGGTTGATTTGGTGTTCTCTACGAACTCCACGCTCACTTTTGTTAAACCCAGCCTCCCTCCCCTGACGAATCTTGACATGTTTCACCCTGCACTTTTCATTGTCTCTCGGACGTGCGTGTCGATAATCTCGAATGTGAAGATAGTTTTAACTTTAGAATGGCCGATTTTGTGGCTCTGAATGAATAGCTTGGTGATTTAGACTTCCATACTTGTCTGTTTAGTGGCGATATCGACAGAAACGTATCTGGTTTTTACGAAGCTTTCGGGAGGTTTGTTCCCTATGTCCGGGTTAGAAGTAGAGAATCCGCTCCCCCTTGGCTTAATAGAGAATTAAAAACTCTCAGGAATAGGAAAAACAGACTCTGGAAAAGGTACCTGCGTGTGGGCACTGCTGACTTTAGGCGTGAATTTATTCTCTGCCACGAACATTTTATAAATCCTTCTCCTTCCCTTTATGAAGAATACCTTCAGAACCTAAATGGCAGCTTATTTTCTGACCCCCGTGCATTTTTTAATTATGTTAATATAAAAGGAAGGGCCGATAACTATTCATCGACTATGGAATTCGGGTTAAGGTCCAGTAACGATTCAAAGATTATTTGTAATTTATTTGCTGAATATTTTTTATCTAGATAGTAGCCACTTTGCGCACATTAATAATAGAAATATACCGCCCGTACCTAGTCCATCTATCACGGAGGAGATCTTGTCTAAGTATATTGTAGATCTTCCGGATGAATTTTCTTGTTTCCCTGTCGGGGTTCCTACTGTTGTCTTAAAGAACTTACTTTTACTTTTCCGGCAATCTTTCTCTGTGGGCCATTTCCCTTACTCTGGAAGACATCATTATTAGTCCCCGTTTTTAAGAGTGGCAATAGGAGAGAGATTGCTAACTACAGACCAATTGCTTAACTGTCTTGCGTTCCAAAACTCTTCGAACAGATGATTCAATCTCAATCTCTCTCCATGGAGTGTAGGAGTTTAATTTCTAGACGGCAGCACGGGTTCCTTCAGGTTAGGTCCACGGTATCCAACTTATTGGAGTTTCTTTCTGGCAGTGTGGGTGGATTTTTGGATGGCTGCCAGACTGACTGCATTTATACTGATTTTAGTAAGGCATTTGATAAGCTGTCTCACTCTATTTTCGTTTTCACATTGGCCAGGTTGGGTTTCCCGCCCCCACTCATTGCATGGATTAAATCTTATCTAATAGGACTTATAGAGTGCGTTTTCGTGGCGTGCTCTCTGATGCTTTTGTGGCTCCTTCTGTCGTTCCCCAGGGTAGTCATCTTGGTCCTTTGCTATTCATCTTATCTATTGATGATATTACTTATTTGCTTCAAAGAAGTAATATTCTTATTTATGCGGACGATATCAAGATTTTTCTATCAATTAAATCTTTTGGGAATTGCAAGATCTTACAGTCGGACTTACACATATTTTATAGCTGGTGTGACAAAAATAATTTTAAATTAAACATTGGAAAATGTCAGTTTATGACCTTCTCGAGGTTCCGCAACTACTGTTCTTTTCAGTACAAGTTTGAAGGTACTTGTATTCAACGGGTGGAAGGAGTGAAGGACTTGGGTGTATATCTTGATAGACAACTTAACTTCATCCCCCACATTAATAATATCGTTGCCAGGGCCAACTCTTTGCTGGGATTTATCCTCCGTTGGACCAGGGAATTTCCTAGCCCTCACATAAGACTTTATCTTTATACATCCCTTGTTAGACCACTGCTGGATTATGCTAGTTCGGTTTGGTCTCCGTTTTACGGATGTCACATTACACGTATACAATCCGTACACCGTCGTCCTTTGGTTTGGGGCTGCTACAACTTGCTACTCTCGAGAGGTGTCGTTGGATTGCTGATATAATTTTTCTACACCAGCTTTTGCAGGGAAAGATTGACAGTGCGGAACTTTTTTAAAAAATATTACCTAGTCAACTGTCCTATTCCCTTCGTAACCGTTCAAGCTTACAGATAGCTTTCTCGCATACTAATTACAGTATGTTCGAGCCAGTTAACTGCATGTGTAGGTTTGCTAATGATATTGGTGATGTTTTCAGCACTAACGTGGATAAGGTAACATTAAGGAGGAGCCTATAAACCATCCTGTTGTACTCACTTGTTTTTGTAAGGTTTTTGTATGTTGGTTTGTGTATGTTTAGTATTGGATTGGCTTAAGCGTTCTCTGTTGCCTGTGCACCCCTGATGTTTGTGGGTGTTTTGGTTTTTGGGTTACTAATGTTTTTTTTGCATGTTGGTGTGCGAGATTCATTCACCTCAATATTTTGTTATATTCTTTTGTGTAGGTTAATTGATTCCTGTGAAGTGCGCCTTCTGAGTTAGAAAGGGTTAATGCACCTACTGTACATATTCTCTTTCAATTCCAGTTATGCACTTGTTTATTTTAAAACCAACATTTCACACGCCCTATAAATAAATAAATTTTTAAGATACGAAATGCGGAATAGTTGAAGCAATCGAGCTAAATACCGAATATTAACTAACCCACAAAACATCAAATATAAACAATGTGAATCGTATTTTTAGACAATAATAAAAATATTTATTATAATAATCAAAATACTCACTAAAAGAGATTGGGAAAACTTAAAACAAAGTAACATTAAACAGTTTTTCTTCTAACAAAAAAAAATTAAATTTAATAAAAAATAAAAAATTACCAAATTAAATTATTTCCGTTTCTTATATAAGCTAGTTTTCACACATATTCTTATAAATGGTATTAAATATCAACTACAGAAATATATTCAAAACATATTCACAAAATATGATTAGATCTCACACTCATTATTCCGTAGATGTTAATCTACATCAAAATTTTAGGGATATTTTGTGCAAAAGGAATAGAATTTTATCAAATTCATTGCATGAAGGTAAAATAAGTGTTTTTTCGAGTATACGTTAATAAAGTAATTAAATTTAATGCTAATTAATACAAAATTTAAAAAATGTCTTTTTTTGGTCTGTCTTTTTTCGATTTTTAGTTAACACTAGTTTTATACTATACATGAAAAAATATTTACACAGTTGTATTCACAATTGTTGCCTTAAATATTGGAATGCAATTAGCAATATTTTGTGCGTAATTTAATTTGTTCGCATTTATTCTATTTAACACAATTTATACATTTATATTACATCTATGTCATGGTTATGTAATTATCATTTCGATTAATCTTCCAAGGATTTCTATTCGATAGACTTAACATTATTCGGTAGTTTAATGATGTTTGGTTTTCGTAGTTGTTGATAACAGAATATAATTGTTAGTGTGTAATAAATTAAAACAATATGAGGAAAACGTAAAACTAGACGAAAGAACAAGGAGTACAATTGTGTTTCGTGTCCATATTAATGAGCATTCTTTCAAAAGTATTGTTTGTTGGTAGATACATAATTTCTTAAGTGAACCTAGTTCAGCTTACAACAAGTTCTGTGATGATTTTCTGATTTCGTTGTAAAAGTAACATATGACGAAAAATATATGAGAACATGTAGACTTATTAGCAATAAGACAAATTTATATTTAATTTGTAAATGTAAAAACCAAATCTTTTTATTCAGAGAATACATTTTATTACCACGGCCGGATTAATTTGAAGGGGGGAATGTAAAGCAGGCCATACACGATCAATTCTACCGTCAAGTCTGCAGCGGACTTGACGCGGCGTCTAGTTTGCAGCGCATCCATATATACCACTCACGATCAAGTTTATCGTCCAGTTTGCATGATGCCGCATCAGTTGAAACCATGGCGTCCCCAGTGGCGGCCGACGCCGCGTTAGCTATCCTAGGCTTATTGCTCGTAATTAAGAACCAAAAAGAAAAATCGTTCGCCTGCAGATGCCGACTTACGTCATGCATACTTGACCGCTCATACACACGTTCAAGTTTGCATGACGCTGCAGGCTTGATCAAGTCTGCAGAATCGAAATTCGATTTTTCCTTTATGTAGACTTGTCATGCAAAATGATAGCCATACACCGTCAAGTATACTGGACGCCGCGTCAAGTCCGCTGCAGACTTGACGGCAGACTTGATCGTGTATGGCCTGCATAAGCATAGTTGTGCTGGAGGCCTACTAAAGACCAACAGTTTATGAAATTTAAAGCAATTGGAGAATTTTTTTCAATGATGGGCGGCTTTTTATTAGTATATGAATTTAGCAGTGGCGTCTCGTGGTTTAATTTTTAGGGCAAACTGAGATTAACTGCTGCTACCGGAACCGGTTTTTCAAGTGACGTTGATACTACTCGTACTAATCTAAATTTTTGGTGTAGAGGCACTACCCTGCCCCCACCCCCTCCCTTCTTTTGATATATTTTACCAACCCTTAGAGTTCTGCAACCGATGAAGAAGAAGACAACGTCAGGATTTGCGTGTTCAAAAATAATTCGAAGAAAATAAGAAACGGCAGAGTGAGATTGAAATTCGGAGAAAAATGTGCGAAGGTGCCATGTAGCTTTGATAATCGCCCGACGCCAATGTTATTAAATACTCTGAATATTGTAAGCTGACAAGTCGATCCAAACCCGTTCTGAATCCTTCGTCACACCGCTTGAATACATTTGGAAGTAACTGCATCAAAATTCTTGGAGAAGTAGAGATTCTCTGTCAGTACAAAAAAAAGTGTTCTCTAGTTTTTCAAGTTGTCAACGTAGAACACGGCTGTCTACTGTCCGATAAAGCCTACCTAGCATTGGGTTTGATCAAATACTGCTTCAAGATTTATAAAGGATAAGGACACTTTACCCGCATATGGCAGACAGGGTGCTTAACGCATTATATATAGACATGAAGACGTTTTCAGGGGTTTCATCGCTGACGAGGTGACACTGGAAGTCAATCCTGAGGTTGATCCAATGATTGAAGCTCCAAGGAGAATTCCTTCAAATAGAACTTGAAGAAGGACGTACACAGATTGGTAAAAGATGAGATTACCGTACTGGAAACAAAGAGCACGGAATGGGTAAACAATTTTTTGCTGGTTAAGCAGAAGAATAAGTTTCGTATTTGTTTTGATCTAATACCGTTAAAAAAAGCTCTTAAATGACCTCGTTTACAGTTGACGACACTTGATGAAATTCTTCCTGAGGTCAGTAAAGCAAAAGTATTCCCGCTAAGAAAGGCTTCTGGTAGCTTAAACTAACGGACCAGTTGACCACGTCCTGGACTCCCTATGGACGTTATTGATGGCTACGCTTACCATTTGGTGTGTCTCCGGCAATTTTTACGAAAAAAGATGGAGAAAATTGTCAGCAGGCTGAGAAGTTAAAATTCCTGATATACGGATGTGGGGACACCCTAGAGGGTGTAGTACCACAATTTCAAATTGATACTACGGCTACGAAAAAAAACCTGGAAACTGAACAAGGAAAGGCTCAACCTGGAGCTGGAAATTAGCCAACCCGTATAGGTACAACTATAACTAGATGTCGGAAAATCCTGCACAAGAGGCGTCATTGAGCACAAGCACAATTCGAAAGACTATGTGGTAGAGGTTGACGCCAAGTACCTCCGCAATCTGTATCATATCTGCCCATGTGCAGATACAGCACCGGTGACAGAAACCAGCTCAGTGATACGAGATTTGACTCCAGACAGAAACCTCAAGAAAGACCTGACGCAGAGAAAAGATTCTGACCCAGCTTCAATAGACAATCCAGAAAGATACATGACAGACAAGGGTGATTTAGACAGCCCCAGTTAATTACAATGGAAGAGAAAAAGTTAAGTGTTTCGTTCAGTAATAAAGACCGAACGACAAATTGATTCACTTGATGGTTACCAAAACTTATACTTATGGCCTATTCAGTAATTTTTACTTTGTACTGATCATATTGGAAATTCAATTTGATGAGTACATATTAGGTTGATAGAACTGATATTACGACAAGAATCCACATCAGAGCTATATCTGTTATCTAATTATTCTTTGTCTGGTTCACACAACTTCTACAACATCCATCCAACTTCCCTAATTTTTTTGTCAAAAGCAACTTCAGAATTGGAGAAATATTTGGTCAAAGTTTTGCTTTGGTATGCACTTTTGGAGCATAGGGCGTGTACTATACCGACTCTCCATCTGGTGCGGTTCTCTGCCAACAGTTGCCACGATTTGTTGATCTCGATGCCTTCCTTCTCTACGGAACTTCTTCATGTGTGATGCGGTCATCTAATTCGGCGCCTTCCTTGAGTCCCTTGTGGGTTCCAATATAGAATCTGTTGGGCGATATAATTTGGCTCTTTTCTTATTGTGTGGGCTATCCATTGCCACTGTCGCCTGCGAATACTGGTGCCTGTCCCGTCTTTGCCTGTAAGTCTGTATAGGTCTTCGTTGGTAATCACCTCCGGCCAATGGATGTTAAGGAACAGATAATATGAACTGTTAATGAAGGCAGAAAAATACTTTTTTAAATCGTCGCTGCAATAATTTAAAGGAACCAAATAATACAATGACAATAGGACCCGTCGGCCGTCACGGTGACGGATTCAATGGGGGCCTCGTCTTTCGCTGGTGACAAGAGCAGCCTTGTAGCAATATGTCCACAGACCTTCTCTCTGCTTTGGATTTGCTGCAAGTTTTACGGGAAAGATAAGTCCTCCGTTGGTAGGGATTCGCTATGCTGTGCCTTCTTCCAGTGCTGCATCTTACCTCTTGGGAATTTAATTCAAAATTCTTGAAAACATCTTGAAGCTGCCTCAGGTTGGCTATCAAAATTTAACACTTTTTTCTGTTTAAAATTTTTTTTCCTTGTAACATTTTTAGTTTCTTTTGATAATCTGGAACTCTCATTTCCCTTTCTATTTGATTTTGAGCAATTTTATACTTCGCAATCGAAAACTTATTATTAAGACATTGTGTGTCAGGCGCGGATCTAGGTTATTGTTGAGGGAGGGAGGTAGCATCGTTTTTCTGAGAGTTACCCCCTTTCTGAACATTCGTGTGTGAACTCCTTCCTACCCCAAAAATCCGCCACTGCCTTCTTGTTTTCCAGAGAGTCCGAGAGTAGTTACCTCTACGAGTTATTTTACCTCTTTAAGGAGGCTAAATTACTGGAGTTTGCACAGCAGACCTTACTGGCAGCGACGCTACTGCCCATCACTCCTCCACTAACCTAACCTAATAAATCGATGCCTTACAAAATTACCTTACACAGCTCGCCATAATTCATTCACAGTGCAATATAAGTAATAATCTAATAACTTCCTGTGCGGATGCCCGGAACTGGCCAGCGCAAGATATCGCCAGTATGTGCTTCGAGTAGAGAGAGATATCGGGGAGAAACCTGAATTCTACAGGTTTTGATAACCTCCTCTCAATCACTCATATTTCGAGTGTTTCTGTGGTATCAAAACGGCATATCGGTCCTAATTAGCTATCCTTCGGTGTTGAGCCCACCATGTTAAGTAACTAACTAACAGTTATAGGTTTTCGTTAGATTTGTAATAATCATGCTTCATGATAGATATGAAAACTTTTCTTACTGCTATTTAAAAAATATTAAAAATTATTGGAAATGGCAAGAAATGTCTTTTTTCTCTTAATTAATGTTATGTATCTACCAAACATACTTCAATAGCTAAAAATTGCTCATTTTTACACATATATCATTTTGAAGAAATCAAAGACCTTGTGTAAATCTAGTTTGATATCGTCTCCCCTTTTTGATATTATCAAAATCAAATAACTGAACGTAAGATAGGTCTTAAGGACTGTTTGAAAATATCTTAAGCTTAAAATGAAAGCAAACCCGAATTGGGTTGGTTTATATAGACTTGCTAAGCTTCAGTCCTGGTGATATACATATAATGCATCTATATACAATATAAGCGTTGTCAAGAAATCAAAACATTAACAATCACTTCAAAAATCATATAAATATTCGCTGAAAATGTTGCTTAATTTAAAATATAAAAATACTTAAGATAATATGTAAAAATCGTCAGTACCTTTGGATAAAAATCATTGTAAATACACAATCATCGTGCCAACATTAGATATCAATGAGAGCCCGATATTACCACCATCATTCCATTTTAACAACAATATGTCTATCCATTTTGTTGATATTATCCAATTCATGTAAATGTTGCTGAAGTTGAGCATTACCATGACGATGAATGTGATGATGTTCTTGTTCCTCATCAATAGATGGACTACGGCTATGTTGGTGAAATTGTTGTTCCAATTTAATAACATCATGATCATTATCACCAGAGGTAAGGGCATCATAAAAATAATTTGGAGATTGAACGGGGCTATATGTTGTTGGACTATTTGCCAACAAATGTTGTTGATGTGCTGGTGATGTATTTGTTTGATGGAACATTTGATTACCCATGGCTTGTTGTTGTTGATTTATAAATTTTTGAATATATTTTATATTTGGACTGCCGTTGTTGTTGTTATTATTGCTTGAAACAGGGCTGGGATTGCTTGAAGGTGATGATGTAAGACCTGCACTACTGATAAGTGGTGATGAATAGTGAATTGGAGATAAATTTTGTGACTGATGAATTGGTGAAAGATTTTGTTGTGAATGTGGCGGTGGTGTTATGTTGCTGCTAACATTTGAGACTGTTGTTATATTCGAGTGGGTGTGAGCGCTTGTATGTTGAATTGACGATTGAAGATTTTTTAATTCTAAAAAATATTATGTTAATTAATTTTTGAATGTTTTTAAATAATATTTCAAAATCATTTACCTGTCGCTGCTTCTTGTATGGAAGCTGTTTGGGAACCATTGGTTCCCGATGTGTTTTTATTCGAAGAATTATCTGAAGTAGTTTTACTTCCTTTCGGTTTTCGTTTTCTCGTCTACAAACACAAAATGTAATATTATACTGCATATTGGAAATTAATTGTAAACATACCTGAATTGTGTCTTTTTTCATAGCTAATGGTCGTTTAACATTATGCAATTTATAGTACAGTCCACATGCATTGCAAACTGGCTCCCCACTTGGATTTCGTCTCCACAGTGATGTATGTGTTGTATGGCAGTTTGAGCAGGATAATCCTACACGTCTTGATGCACTCTATTTTCAAAAATATTTTGTTTGTATGTTGGATTTTAAACAAAAATTTTAAAATAAAATTTTCAAATAAAAATTATTTTTTCAAAATTCAGATTTCGAAATAACAACAGCTTGAAGTAAAACTGAACAAAATTTTTGACTTAATATAAAATATGATTTTGTTTTTATGAAATTTTAAGCAAAACTACTTTTATACAACATAATAATGTGGTGGACGTACCAGTCGTCGACTTGTTTTTTCCTCAGTTACCCGACTCGGTATAGGATTAAATGGATAGCAGCTCTTATAGAAATCCCCGCCTTGTTCAGCGGCCACTGTAATTATTAAGTTTTTGTTTTTTAGTACTTTTCTTTAAAACTTCTCCATCTTTTCACAAAATAAGAAGAAAAAAACAAGGAAAATTAGGAAACATAATAAAAGAAAGAAGTGGGAGGGAAAGAAAAGCTCAAGCACTACTTTGTAAGAGTGGCTTCGGTCTTAACGTGCGCGATAATATTATGGGAATGTTGTCTGTTACTGTGCCGTAAATTTAAACCAAAAAATATTAAATTTTAAATTCACTACATTTCATATTTACATATTTTTATAATAAATTCAATTAATTTTCTTAAGTATATAAACACATTTTTCATTGTATTCGGCGGATTTCTATAAGAAGTGACCCAAGTGCTAAAATACTATTTTTTTTTCAAAAATTTTGTTCCATTTTATGGGTGCTATATGACTTAAATATTTTTTTTTTAATAGAAAGAAAATGAAGAAAATTACCAATCTTCTCGGCTGTTTTACTAATGGTCGATTCATTCCGTTCATTTTATGATAAAGGCCACACGCATTGCACAAGTAATGTCCGGTATTGTCCCGGCGCCACAAAGGTGTTGATATAGCACCACAATTAACACATTCTCGGCCCTCAGTAAATATATCAGCTTCGAAATATGCTTTAAGAAAATTAATTCGTTTTTGTTTTCAACAATTTCTCAATTTTTAATATTTATTCATTTTTATGATTATGATGCTTTCTTATAATTTATTTTTATTTTTTTTCATGGAGAATTAATTGAATTTATTATAATTTCTCGTCACTTACGAAAACTGCACACCGAAAATTTTGTTAGTCGTATTATTTTTTTTATTAAATTGTTTTACAAAGTAGCTTTTGGTTAGTGCTGGGAATTAAATTGTTTTATTTATTTCTACTATAAAGTACTTAATTTAAAGTTCCAAATGATTGATTGGTTACACTTTCTATTCGCATTTGCATCGTTTCGAATAAAATTTGAATTCCACAGGGATTTTTAAAGTATAGACTTCTAACGATAAGTATTTACATTACACTGGTCTTTCTATGAAAAAGTTCTCACAACAAAATCGTTCGTATACTTGCACCTTTTCACAGAAATAATATTTAGTTTAGAAACGAAAATAAATAAATTTCACTTAAAAGATAGTACGTTCAAGAATGTTTCTATTTATGACGTAGCTAAGGACCAGGGGACAGCCCTATTATGCGTTTAGCATGTGTATCTGGTGAGAGTCGTCGGTGAAGTAAGAGATAATGTTCCATACCGGAGATCCTAGGTACGAGCTCACCGGAGGCGACCTATGCTTGTTTTCTGCTGACAACCTTTTACAAGAAAAAGTCAGGCGGTAATGCGCTGGTTCGGAATCCACCCTTCAATTGCAGTTCTACTTGAAATCGGATGAAGTTCTTTTTCCCGCTCTATGCAAGGAGTTATGGGTACTAGTGGGAGTATCTGGTGATACTTAACAATGTTTTGAGAAAATATGTATTTTTTACAAATATGTATACCGAAAATAAAAATACTCCAGTTATTTTCAAAACAGTTTCTTCATTCCGTTTTCATTCAGATGTATGCTTGAACCTTTAATAAACATGTCCTTGAATTTTTGGCTTAACATTTTAGAAAACAAAGGGACAAACATTAAGAAACGAATATTTTAAATTAATAAAAATTCCTAAGATGATGTTTTTGAAGACCTTTCCAACAATAACCTCCTTGTCTGGATTAAAAAGAGAAAATTTTAAAGTTCCCCACTTAGACCAAGAAAGGCGATCCCAAAAAGTAGACTTCTTAACATCAACTGCAGTTTTAGAAATAAACGGCGGTAACAAGCAAATTGTTGGATAAGCAAAGGGTGATCCTCTAAAGATTTCAAGATTCTATTTTTAAGAAATTAAGAAATTTAAGGATAGAACTATAACTGTCTCGAATAAATTTCATCAAACGCCACAGGATTAGCCAGATAACATTTCTGAGAAAAAAATTACCTGCACGGGTTGATTTAGCGTAGTTGGATCAATAAATATTGGAAATAAACCAGTTCACGCAACTTCAAATCTTGAAATTTCCTAATCACTCCGTAACTCCTATTTCTTTATTTCATTTGTTTCGATGAGTACTGAGTAAGCGAAACCGTGCCAGTCTTGTATTATGAGGGTCAGAGATTCGGAACCCTCCCTCCTAATCACAAATTATCATCAAAAATGGTTAGCTAAACTTCGAACGATCCGTTTAAGAAAAAGATCATTTCGATTTTTATATGCAACTGGGACTAGATTGTTATTTTGAACAATAAAAATTTTGACGATTTTAAAAAAATCTTGCACTTGCGCATCCCCCTCACCACAGCCCCCCGGCCGACTTTTCTTCCCTTCCTTCTGTATATCTGCTGTCTTATCCCTCTCCGGTCGGCTTGAATTCTTACTTACGTTGTGCTGCCTAGGGCAGGGATGGTTTAACTCTATAACGAACGCCAACTTCTTTTTCAGAATGCTAGGTTTCAAACATGCTATCCTTTATACTATGACCATACTTCTTCTAGAATACGCATGTTCAACGAAGGGTTTGATGCCCAAGACTCTTGTCCAGGTTGGCATACCTGACGGGCTGAGAGTAAAAGTGACCTATTTATAAGGTTCGGGCAAAAGGGGCTTAGAAAATATTCCGCGCAAAAACGAATCGCGTGAGATCCGGGCAAAAACGAATCGTATCCGGGCAAAAACGATTTAACTACAAAAAGTAATGCAAAGTTAATGCAGTTAAGGAGTCAAGTCGTTTTTGCCCGAAAATTTTCTACGATTCCTTAATTTTGCACACACCCTGTATATAAACTTCGACGTATTGCTCGTCGTTTTTCATTTCTGCCGATAATATTTCGGTCTTATGTGATTTTGTTTTTTTTAGCTTTACTTGCTGTCTGTACGTACACAACTCGAAAGTACATAGTAGTTTAGGTAAGTGGAAATTCGTAAAATTTAAAAAGTAATTTTTTTATGATGTAGCAAAAGCCCAGGGGAAATTTAATGTCTTTATTTCGCATTGCTACAAGCTAGACAATAGCCCAGAAACGGAGTGTATTTTTTAATGCCTTATTAAAAACATACAGGGAGACCGAGTTTCGAACGCTGGAACCATGGAATGGTGAACTTGCCACTTAACCAATTGATTCAACTCCGACACTCAACTTTAAAAGCTAGGACACTCAACTTACGTTGAGAAAGTAAGAGTAGTGTACCTCTGACTCAAAGATAATTTTTTGACAAAGTTGGCAGCACTACGTTTAAGGCAGCCTTGGCAGCAGTAGCTTAGTCGGTCGCACCTCAGTAGCGTAGAAACTAATGTTGTAATGCCGGTTTGAAATGAGCGCTCCCGTTCAGAATCACGCCAGTTGCGAGGTATCCAAAAAATCCTGTACTCCGTGTTTTGGGACTAAAAACGAATCATCTTTAGTGATTGTATTCCTCAGAGTGAAACAATGAATGCCCTATATTATCATTAAATCATTTGGATAAGACATTATGGATAACCCATCTCACAGCCCCGATCTGGTGCCATCAGATGACCATCAGTTCACCTCTCCGAAGTAGTTTGTGGTTGGAAAAATGTTTTTCAGCGACGACGATATCAAGAATGCAGTCAGAGAGCGGACAAAAGGCTGAACATTTTTTCGACACAGGTATAAAAAACAATCCATTCCTCGGCTCACTACGAGCGTGGATCAGGAAGGTCACTACGTCGAAATATAATGTGACCTATACCTACGTAACCCTGTAGTTTTTTTTAAATGAATTGATTTTTAGATTAAAAAATATTTAGTACTCTTACTTTCTGGACGTCCCTCGTATCTTTATCAAAAAGCAACCTGTTCCATTCAATTCTACAGACTTTTCTCAACAAAAAAATTCAAATTGGTTGTTTCGGTAACTATGGCTCTTCTACCCGATGGACATGTTCATGACGCGTAACGAATAAAAAACGACTAGTTGTTAGTGTAATTCATTTTCTGTGCGAGCACTTCTAATTTTAAGTTGTAAGGACTTCCTGCGGTAGCACCATGGCAGATCTATGATTACGCCTTGGTGGGGGGGGGGGGGGGTTGATCGGATGTTTTGAATTTTAATGTAAAGTTTTGCTATTCCAATTTCATAGCAACTAGGAACCATTATAGTTTCGGTCTGTCCGTCCGTCCGCTATAAACTGTTTGGTATACAACGTAACCAAAAATCTCGATAAGATTTTTGGAAAAATTAGACTGGACTGGCGAGAAGTTCAAATGTTGCTATTGATGAAAACTTTATACACTTAATATTTTGAATAAAATACTTTCACAGATGACATCTTTTCCGAACATTCATTAAGAAAACAAATTATAGATTGAACCCAAAGACCCCCCCCCCCGCAGATCCACCACTGCGTAGTGCGCTTTATTGAGTTATGATATCATTATGTAAATTCCTTCGATCATATAGGTACTAATAGAATGCCGAAAACCAGCCGACGGGGGTCGTACCCAAAAAGCCCACTCTAAACGGTCAAATGGACTGTGATGCGCATGCGTCTAAACATCACAGAATAAAATTGTTGTTATGTGTCTCGGTTACTATGTAAAACGCAAACAATGGAACCGAAACATAATTCAAGCAAACCCTGATATGCCTGAATATTACAACGTCATAGTTTTGACGCATGCGCATTATCGTCAATTTGACCAATTAGGTCTGATAAAGTGGCTGCGCTTGTGGCCTTACCCGTGTTAGTAGTAAAAGTATTTACCTATAAAACAAGCTAATAGTAATTCATCTACAACTTCCGGTCAAAATATAAACACTTAATTTTGCTTAATTGACAAAAAATTGCACGACCAACAAATATCTCCCCTGCGTGCTCTTTTAAACCCTGACATCTCTCAGAATTTCTGGTCAACTTTCTAAAAAGGAAAATTTTATGGTCATAATATTCACAGGTTCCTTAAGCCCTTTACGAGATCAGCTAGCAATATTCCGGGACGAAATACGCAAATCATAGTTACATATTTGTCCAAGAGAGTTCCATTCTTCAACTTTATAGCCCTTAAGTGGTGTCCTCTCCACACTTATTTTGCTTAATAGCATTTTTTTTCGGGACGGCGACTAGGCATATTTTCATTAACGCATAGAAGAAGGGATTGCTTAGGACCACAGTTTTTATGATACCATGAACATAACTGAGTGCCTAAAGAAAGGTGATCCGCGTCTGTTGTATGAGGGCGATTTGTTTACTTTCGGCGGGATGGAGTTCTTGCAACGTGTCTTGGTTTCATTATAAAGAGTTCAAATTACGAGGCCAGCCAGTGTGCTGTAAACATTTCCAGTGTTTTTTAAAAAAAATCCTCCTTTTGGCGGTGTGCAACGATTCAATGGTTTCATATATTTAAGTTTTTCAACACCTATCTGTTAGGGCGCCGACCGATTTATTTACTTACAATGAAAATTGCTAATGAACGGGTGTTAAAAATTTTTCTTTACTTGGTAACCACAAAAAAGAATGTCTATATTTTCATAAATTTACGTGGAAAGGTACAAATCATTTGGAACTTTAGTTTTAATTAGAAAAAGAACAACGAAACCATTAATTTATCAAATTAAATAAAAATTTATGTGAACTTACTTGCTGATAACGAAGCAGCTGCTGACAAATGAGAGGGTTCGTTGTTACGACCTCGAATATTTGGCCCACCTACAATGTTTGTGCCCGTTCCGGCATAACTGATTGGGTTTGTTTCGTACGAATTTTGCCAAGTCTCATTCTGAAGTGAAATGAAATTGTAAAAATTCAAAATCAAATTTATAAGATTATTAAGAAGTTTACCTGATTTCGGTAACCGGAGAGTGGAGTAAAGTGGTTCCCCCGCGTACCTGCTGTTGTGTAGTTATTATTACTTGAAGTGATTCTTTGAAATGCAGGTAGTGCTCCACTCTTTGGTCCTCCATAGTCTTCGGCTGTAAGCCCGGATGCAGTACCTGACCACATGTGTGATCCATCATGTGTTGGACTACCATTTAAATATTGCATTCCGCCGGTTGCTGTTGAAAATGGTGTTCTTTGGTAAAGTGATCTAAAAATTTAAAATAATAATTACATTTTGCACGCTAGGCGGGGTCTAAGGAGACAATTTAAAAAAAAAATACAAAATTAAAGCAAAATTAGTGACAAATTTTTTCAGTAAAATACACGTAGGTCTACCTAAAAATGACCAGTGGCTGACTGGCGATATATGCCGGATAATTAATGAATATTTGTCGGTTAGGGCGGTTCCGGGTGATTTCGTAATCTTGCCCCGTCATATAATAGGTTTGTTATCTTAACTAAAGTGCTTAAAAGTGCAACACGTGTAAGTTGGTGGGGGTAACGCTGCACTGAAATAGTGGAATTTTGATGACTTTTCAGTAACTTCTATGAGAAATGACAATTAAATTCTGCAACTGACAATTCAAAACACATAACACTGAATGGCACTAGCTCTCTTCCCTACCGAGCACTAGTGATAACTCGTGCTCACTAAATGACACTGAAAGCATTCCTCAATTTTCAGTGCTCACTATTTATATTGTATTTTGAATTCCGAATTGAATTCAATTGTCAGTTGACGTTTCTCATAGTTAGAACTGAAAAGCACCCCGCGTTCCACAACTCAGTGCAGTCTTATCCCCACTAACTGGAAAATTTAATCACTGCACTTTTTAGCACTGAAACTAAGGGAACAGATCTATTGAGACATTTTTAGTGCGTAAAAGTGCTGGAGATGTTAAGTGAGCACTGAGAAAAGTTGAGTTGACCACTACTACTCGTAGAAGAACTGACCCATTATTCAACAGGAAACAGACCTAATATTCAGACCTAGTATTCAAATACACTGTTAAAGCCGATGTAAATGGTTGCGGTAGATGATATACCTAGAGCTCGCTTTCGCCCCCACAGACTTGTACTCTTTCTCTCTCTGCCGTATTACTCTGCAATAATGGTATTGCGCTTGTTTTGATTCAACGTTGGAATTTTAAGGCATTTTAAAAGTTCAAAAATGTCTTCTCTTCCAATTAGCTGTGAATTTCGTTCATCTATTCAATCACGTCATCTTAAAGGCCGATCCACACTATAATGCCGTTCACAGTTCCTTCTCGGGCCGATCCCGGTCTGTTAAAATATTATCAAGTAACAAATGAATGTGTGCATCCATACTATCCGTAACAGTCAAGTTCCGCTAGAATCCTTAAATAAGACTTTACCAGACCGAGATCGGACCGAGAATTAACTGTGAACGGCATTGTAGCGTAGCCTTAGGATGAACAAAACTGTTTCGGAATACAGGACTAAAGTGTTAAGTAAAGGAGGTAAATATGCAGGTTATGTTTGAACGAACGGGACTCATAAATTTCAGGATGGAGGATAGTAAGGTGTTCCACATTTGGATTGAGAACAACTTGCAGCTCTTTTATTGCACGAAAGGAGAATTGCATTTTGGTATCATTAAATCTGACTCTATTCGCGTTGATGTAAGTATATAGTATTACTGTTAAATTTTGCGAAAGAGTGAAAGTAGTACGCAAGATAGAAAGTGCTCTCATCAGTGGAGCTTTGTAGAGGATTAAAATTGAGATGCAGAAATCATTAATGAATAGAAGAAATAGATTAAGTTTATGAACGGAACCTTGAGGAACACTGGCGTTAATTTCATATGATTTAACCACTACACCATTTAATAACATGAATTAAATGGCGAAATAAAGGGCTTTAAATACATTTAATTAAAGTGGAATCCTGACCAAATACGCTAAAAGATCAACTAATATTGGATGAAAATTAGTGGCATTGGTCTGTAGTTCGGTCAGGTACTACAGAAAGTAAAATAAATATAATGTTACCACCAACGGAACAAACTGAGCTCAACACATCTCTGGCATTAGAGTGTGTCTAAAACTCAATGAGAATGACCTGGTAGACAGGATAACACTGATTTGGGTGAAAGGACACGTAAGGCTCGAAGGCTACCAGAAGGCGGACAGTCTAACAAGAGGAGCTTACTCAAATTTTTAAGGAGCGGAACAATATATTGCCTAAGAAAGAGGAAAGATTAGAGGCCTGGTTGAAAAATGAGCCATAGCGGGCTCATGTAGACAAGCCAAAATAGCGTTGGAAACATCTTACCCTGTTACCGAGAAGAGTAGTCTGAAAACTCCAAAGGGCCTGACGGCGCTCTTAACAACAAATGGTAATTTCGGGTGTCATCTGAAGAAAATGGGACTCTTTGAAGATCGCAACTTTAGATTATGTCTAGATTCTAGAGTCTAGAAGATGAGAAGAAGGCTGTGCATATAGTGTGAAAATGCTCTATCTTAGCAAGCAAGAGATGTACACTGCTAGCGCAGCACTTGCTTGAAGACAAAAGGGCTTGACACAGTGTCCTACAAAAACATGCTTGCTATAACCAAGGGAATTCAATGAGAATGGATAACTGGAGAAATCCAGCCAATCCTCGGTAAATTGATATTTGCGTGACGAAAAGGGACCCAAAATAGGCCTGTTTATAGGATTCCAGGGGATGCTTTTTGAAGGTAGAAATCCCACACACTCAGGGGTGTGTTATTTGACAATTAGACAGTGCTCATCTAAATATACTTTCATTTGACCGTCAAGGCGTTCAAGAATTTTGGAAAGAACCGGAAGAATACTTACAGAGTGGTAATCTCGTAGTTCTAAGGGTTATTCTTTTTGTAATTGGAATAACTTTAGCACACTTCCATTGAGATGAGAACAAGGAGGACATGATTGCAGTATTAAAAATACGCACAATAGGTCCCAAAATACCTGGCAAAATAAGTCTAAGAAAACGAACGTCAATTTTGTCAAGTGCAATGGAATTCGACTTAATAGATTTGAAGGTAAGTATCACCTCATCTGGAGTAACATTTCTAAACGAGAACTGATCAAGACCACGGTTAAGTGAATCAGTATTATAATTGGAGTCATTATGAGGTTCGTTAGGGGAGGAATTAACAAAATAGGCATTAAGTACGTCAGCGCCGAGAGACTTCTCGTTATTGGTCTCAGGTTTAATTCCAATTCTTCTAATGTTGCTCCAAACAGTTTTCGAAGGAAGGGTGGGGTCAAGTTGGTTACAATAAAAATTTGCAAAGTCTAGCGCAATAATTAGGACCTTAATTCACATCATTGAACCAAGGCGAACAGTAGTGTGTGGTAAGAAAGCGCTCTGGAACAAATGCATTAAAAACATTGGTGATAATACCATTGAAAACTCCACTTGGTCGTCCACGTTAGGAGTGGTATAAATAGATCCCCAATTAACGGAGTTCAAAACCATCGTCAAACTACTCCTATCAACAGCAGCTATGTTCCTAACAGTAAAAGTCCTACCAATAGCTTAAGGTATAGTTTATTCGCCGAGTATAGTAAAGCAAAACATTGAGGAATGAACTTCATTTCGGAATAGCGGGGTTACATAAGTAGTGCTTTAAGAACTTCATTCAAGTGTTTTCTTTATTAATATGAATCATCTACCCCACTTTAAACGAGTGGCGAACCTAACAATCTTCGTTCGTAGCAAAACATATTTTTTGTTGGATGGTAATAGATTCCTTCTACTAAGTTATTATTTGTTAGTTAAAATTCTTCAATTGAATTTCAAATAATTATTTTTTATTCGATCCTACTTGAGTAGCAAATCAAATAATAATTTGTTGATGTCGTGTGTATTTGCTTGTACTTTCCTTAATTGACTTTTTTTATAATTCTTTTTTAACGAGCTGATTAAGAAAAAACATCAACTCGTAAAAATAAAATAATTTGAGAATCCCACGTTTAAGCATTTTCAGCTCTTCATTTCCAAAAAATTCAATGAATATAACAACAAGATCATCATTTTTATTTTTATATTTTTATCTTCAATTAAACTCTTTTCAAAAGTTTTCCCGTTACTTTTCAACATGTTTCAATTTCACTTACTACTATTTAATTTGATTTATAATAGATATAAAAGGATTATTAGTTTAAAATTTTAAATAAATGAAAATGTTAGCTTTTACTATCGCAATATATCAAGGCAAATAATAAGCTAAGTACAAAACTGCTTCTCATATAAAATGCAAATCAAATTAATTAAGCGAACATTCAAACTAGTTATTTTAAATTTAACTAACGAACAAGAAATATCAAATAATTATTTGACGATGAGATACCAACTAACGGATATATGTATAATTGATTTCCAACTAACGCAGGATCGAATAGGAAATAATTATTAAAAATTCAACTAACAAGGGCGAAATAACAAATAACTATTTGTGAACAACTGAAAAACAATTGCTGTTAATTAAAATGTTATTAAGTTAGTTAAGTGTTATTCTATTTAATACGATATTACTTATTTGATTAAAAATTCGTTCAAATTATGGTCATATCTGGACGAAACTAGAGAGAATAAGTTGACTCTCTAATTATGAATCAAATGAAAATCAGGAAAATATACCTCTGGTAATGAAAGATGAACTAGGCATTCTGACAAGAAGTGTAAAGACACGGAAATTGTATTATGAAAATATTGAATGATTATGGAACAAAGAGTCAAATATAAATCGCAGTATCTCGACATTTTGAGAAAAAATTGTTTATTTTAGGGTATCTTAATGTACAGTATCTTTCCGAGCTTGAGATTTTTTATTTTTTCTGATTTCCTTGAAACATAATCCAAAATACTTTACGAAATGCAATTAATTAAATGATTCACTGTTTGTGACACCTGGTACATCTGTTTTGACTGGTATCTCTCAATGTTTTCTGATTTTCAAACATCACTTATGTTTTGCAGCAGAACTCTGACAAAAACCACAAAAATATTCTCACCTGTTTTCTACACATCAAGAATTTACAGAAGTTAATTTTGTGATTACAATTACGTATCATCTGAATAACTTGCCTTTAGGAATAATGTTGGCTAGTTAAGTTCATTCATTAAGCCGAAAAAACCCTTAAATTAAAGCATGGCAATGACGTAAAAGGTATTTAACAAAAATTACAGGTTTGCGAAAGTATCTTTTTTTTTAATGTATTGCTTATGGGTGTATACAGGTATTTAAGAAAACAAAGGTAACCGTTCCTAGAATCAAAGACGAACGTCTCAGAAGCTAATGACTTTCAGTGCCAATAGACTCTAGACTAGGAAAGTTGAAATACCTGTGATGGTTTAGAAGGTCGCAGAAGTAATCAGCTTAAGGTAACACACTTTTGCGTTCAATTCTCAAGAGTGAGTAGTTCATGAATGCCAAAACATGGTAGACGGAAATTGACTAATTAGCATTACTTTTTGTATATGAAGGTGTACTCGTATTTGAACTTGAGACTCATTTTAACCCGCGCCCGTTAAATTTTTGTTTTGTTTATGAATAAAAGGCAGGCCAGGATTACTAAAATAAACACAAGACCGGATTAATTTCAAAATTTTGTTTTTTCTCTTCATTTTTTTTTAAGATTTGATTCTTCAAACATTTAATTCTTCCTTCACATTTCATCGTTTCTGTCTTTTTCGTCGTTCAAAAGTAAATATCCGGTCATAGTCAGACAATTCTCACTTTTGAGGGCAGAAATAAATTCAATTTTCGTGACCAACTCGAGGTAGTGACTGGTTTGTGTGTAATATTTTACTAAGGATCATCACTGATGTGCCGAACTTAATACCCTTCAATAATTGGTTTAGCGTAGGGATTAGTTGAAGCCATACTCCACCGCTTTCTTTTTTATTTTCTTTATCCACATGCTATTAAAGTGCAAACCTCAAGACCACCCTGTTAGAATTTTTCGGATGTTCCGGTGATGTTTATAAAACAATATCCAGACGATCCACATAACTGCTGACATCACACAGTAGCTAATTGGAATAAAACTATGTAAACTTTCAGAAGTCCACTAGTGCGGCCCTTTTGCAACGGTCTTCGAGCCTCCATGGAGAATACACTTCATCAACCAAGAGAGGTGGTGGATCATTTTGTTTATATCATTCAAGTGTTGAATTGACTCATGCCTTTTGTAGTTTTTTTTTTGTCCAAATAATCGTAACGTGAACACTGACGTTCGTACGTAACAAGTTGACGGATATTATTGATAAGTTGTCAAATAAAATAACAAAACCATTTCAAGAGACACTTTTATTGCATTGCTACTGTTGACATAACCGGCATGAGCGGTTGCCGGCATGCCAATTATTGTCTTACAGAAATAAACAGGTGAATTTGTAACCTTTAATTTAATAAAGCTGTCTGATTTTAAAAGCGTGTGCAAGACTACGTATACAAAGACCACAGCTAAGTACTTTTATGAGATTTTCAGAGAAGTAAGACTAAACTTATCATTACCTTTACTATAATGACGTATTAACTGGTTTAGTTTTTTTATTTGCACATTCCTCGAGCACCAAACAAAGCATATTTAACCTATTTCCTTGTGCATTTGTATTTTGCACAGCTACGTAAACTTCGAATTTCACCATATTACCACCCATAAAGAGAACCACACACCACATATATGCACTTCTCCTCTTTATTCTCAGTGTAGTCTTATTTAGATATGCCGAAAAAGACTGTGTTCGTTATCCTACAAAACGAGTGGTCTTCATTGCACTACTGTTGAGGCCCGCGGTATTATAAAATTGTTTGTAAAAGCAGGAAAAATTATCTGACCTTCCAACGGAAGCCTTGTAGAAGGTAAATAATGTTTTCTAATATCCTTCTATGTTAGTCGCACGGAAGCTTCGTAGAAGGTAATTGACGTGGAAGCTTGAAAGCAGAGTTCGGAAGTTTTTTCTTTTAATGACGCGCAATGTTCAAAAGAAATAAAATGTGCATTAAGTATCATATTTTCTGAGGAAAACTTCTGCAAATATTCCTTTCTAATCTTCTAATAATATTCCTGCTGGGAAGTAACGAAAACCGATTTACCTACTTAAAGCTATCTAGTGGGAAATGGAACCATTCTTGTACGCATGCGAGAAGCCTTCCATGGAAGGTGACGATCAATTTCGCGTCATTAGACGGTTTATTTATATTTTTAGTAGTGCATTTCCGTAGGAGGAAGCAGTTTAATCTTTTAATTGACTGCCTCCTATATTACCTGGAAGCGAAGAATATGAGCTATGATAGAAGTCTTATTCGAATATTTATACAATGCACTTAATTGAATTAAATTTTTTAAGATTTCAGGTATTAGCACTAAAATAACACTTTCAATTGCGACTTAACAATCGAAAAAATAATGCAGGGATGAACATGCCAACGCAAAAAGAGAAACGTGTTCAAAGTTGATTTAATTAATCCACGCATACCTTACTTCAAGCTTCTTTGGAATCAACTTAGAAGCAGTTAATTCTTTTTCGTCTTCCTTTCTCGCCAATAAGCAAATTACCCGCTGGGTATATCAACATATTTCCAGGGTGTTGTGCATAAATGACCAGCGAGAAATTAAATCAGATCCTCTTTCTGGATGCATCAAAGAATACTCACATAGAAGCTAAGCGTTAGGTAAACGTAGCGTAAGGAATATGTTGTTGTATGGTGCTCATTACATGATTTGACCTAGTAATTTTACTCAGGCGGCCTTTTTCACTCGACTAACCCTGTATTTTATGCAAAAATAATCGAGTTGTACTCTAGATATATTATTTAGCAAGCGACTTTTTCCAATCGAAGCATCTAAGTTTTGAGTATTTTTTCGATTTTTGTAGTTATTCTTGTCAGGTTTTTTAAAACCTATTCTGAACAGTTGAAACATAAGTGAATCGTGTAAATCTTCACTAGTCACTAATTGGATTGGATATAATTGGATTACTAATTCGGATTAAGAAACACAAAAAAAGTTCAGCTTGGAAGATAACCACCCTTTTCCTGGTCGATATTTTTTCATGAATGACAATGAGAAACCTTTTTCAACCATAGAGGAAATCAAAGAGAAACTAATGATGCAACAGCAAAAAGTATCGACTCACATTTGAGGTCTTGGGTAAAGGGGAAGATGGGTTAAAACATACTCCTGTAACCACGTGTGTACACACAATACAGAGAATTGTGAGTTACAGCGCGCCGAGAAAACCTTCGGGAAAAATTTCCAGCGTTGCCTAAGAGAAAACTCCATAACGATTGAGCACATGGTTCAGCTACATTTACGGAGCTATATTAACGTCATTAACTATATTCGTTAGTGGGGTAAGGGATAACGTGTATACATTACATCATGAGGATACCAGGCTCGAACCCACCGGCGGCGCCTCAAGCATGTTGTCTGTTGACAACATATAACATGAAAATGACATCGGGTTGCAGAGTAATGTAGGCCTTTCGGAATTCACTTTAAATTGTAGCTCTATTTGCAATGGTTGTCGCCGAATCGAGTGAATATCTTCTTCTGCCTCATGCCTTTCAAGGGTTTACAGGAACTAAAGAGAGAGAGAGAGAGAGAGAGAGAGTATGTGCATTCACGTCTGTAAAGACATTTACTGAATTCTCAACCGAACTTGGTCATACCATTTTGCGGTTTGCATTTTTTTATGATGTGACCAAAGCCTAACAGACAACCCCATGATTCGTTAGCATGGCTTCGGCCGGAAGTGAAGTGAGGGAAATGAGGGAACTAGAATGTCTAGTTTTTGCATTGCTGCGAGCTAGACAACATTCCGGAGACGGAGTAGATTTTTTAATTCTATTTTAAAAACTCACGGGGAAACCGAGGCTCGAACCCTCGAACCCTCGAACCATGACGTGTTGATCGTGGCATTAATAAAAGGAAGAAATATGGTTGGTAAAAGAACTGAAACCTGTGGTAAACCGGTATTTATTTTGTAGGGATCATATGTAACTCTGTATATTATAACACGAATTTAACGGCCTGACAAAAACTCTCTACTCATTCTAAGAGGTGAAGGTACAGACCAAATGCTTGAATTTTGGCTAGAAAGGTAGCATACCAGTCTCCATCCAAAACTTCTGAAATATCAACAGCGATGGAATCTCCAAAATTATGTAGACAATTATTCCAACGCTCTGTTGATTCGTTGATAAAATCGTTATTTTCTAGATATGTCATCAACTGAAAGTTGATGAGTGATTCAAAAACTTTAGATAAGACCAAAGTTAGTGTGCTATTGGTCTATAGTTAGAGCAATCGCATGCGTCTCCTTGAACGATTTTCTTGAAAACATGTCTTTTTTATACTTTTATTAGTTTTACGACCTGTTTAGCGATGAAAAACAATTCAACTTGGATGGACCAAATGCATTTCAATACTATTAGTGCATTGTTCAAGTTTAAAAAAAAAATTTACAAACTAACACTTCGCAAGGTTACAGCCAGCGTTCAAGCGGGACCAGAAATCAAGAATTGCACTTGTTAGAGAAAGACTGTACTAGTAAGTTTTCAAGGACGCCAACAAAAAGACATAACTTTCGAAAATGATAACGTGCCCATTTGTACTGCGGCTACAACAAAATAGTGATTTCGCGGTAAGACATAGTATTTTAAGTCATCGGTGGAGTAAGGGATAACGTGTCGGCCTTTCAATTCAAAGGTTCCAGGTTCGAATTCCACTGGAGACGTTGTCGGCTGACAACAGATTACGATAAAAAGGCCATTGAGGGTTATAAAAAAATGTCGGTGACTCGCAATCTACTTTAAATTGTAAGGTCACTTGCAATCATTGCTTCGAAACCGGTATAAATTCTTCTCCCGACCCATGCCCCACAAGGGGTTACGGAAACTAGAGAGAGAATATCCCTATTTTAGGTCAGTCAGCGTTATGTTCTAATTTGAATCCCATAAACAAATAATGGAATATCTCATTCAGGAAAGTATAGTCCAAAACAGCCTGATATTCCATCGGTTGCAAAATAAAAAAAATAAAAACATGTCAAGAATGAAATTTGTTCATTCACACAGGGTTCTGTATTTACACCATTTTAAATACAATTTTTTTGCCTCAAGTAGGTAAGTAATGCATGCTGGTTCAAGTCCAAAATCCCATCTCAAAACTCACTTTCCACCATCTTGAAGTTTGCGCATAATAGATGGCGCTAGTCGTGTTGATGAAATCGAGTATACCTGGTGCCTTGGTGTGTATGAAAGAAACCTCCATTTTAAATTTTGTTAAATTATAGTTTCACATTGAATAAGTAATTAATGATTTTTGGATTCTTTTCCTTTACTTGTGCTACGAGACCTTCCTTCGTGCATTCGTTCTAGCTCAACAGAAAGTGCCCCGTGCAGTGAGTTAGTCGTCAGTATGAAAATGCACATTGCAAGGCCGTATCTTTTTTTGTATGATGTAGCCAAAACCGAGGGGACAACCCTATGATGCGTTCAGCATGGCCTTTGCCGAAAGGGAATTAGAGTAAGAGGGATGATGTAAACTGAATATCTTGTTATTGCATTACTGCGAGCTAGTCAACAGCCCAGAGACTAAGTGGATATTTTGAAATTTCCTATTAAAATCTCACGGGGAGACTGAGTCTTGAACCCTGGAATAATGGCGTAGTGATAGTGCCTCTCAGCCAATTGCGCCAACTCCAACTTATTGGATTAACTTTATCAGAAAGTTTCCTTTCAAAAGACTCTTGGTGGAAGTTATTTAATTTTGAAAAAAGTAAAAACACTTATTGGATTAAGTTAGATTAATATTTTACAGTACTGTAAGGTGTAGACTTTTTAGTATTTGGTATTAATTTAAACTCAATATCTATAGCCGTTTCTGGAAAAAATTGTCTTGACGGACATACAGATGGGCAACAACGTGATCCTATAAGGGTTCGTTGGTTTCATTCAAATGTACGATTGTATAGTAATCTATTGTTGCAGCTTAAAATTATAGTCATCAACGTGGTATAACTAATTTATATCGTATATACAGTGAGTAACTTTAATATTCGGTTAAGCTGAAACTTTAGAATTATAAAGTTGATTTTATGATAAGAAGTACATTTTTAGCTTAGAAAATGTTCCGCCCAAAAACGAATCGCGTGAGATTCCGGGCAAAAACGAATCGTAGAAAATTTCCGGGCAAAAACGACTTAACTCCTTAACTGCATTAACTTTGCATTACTTTTTGTAGTTAAATCGTTTTTGCCCGGAAATTTTCTACGATTCGTTTTTGCCCGGAATCTCACGCGATTCGTTTTTGCGCGGAACATATTCTAAGCCACTTTTGCCCGAAACCTATACTCTCAGCCCGTCATATATTTCTTTATATCCAACTCCATGCACATAACTTTATATTTCAAACAATTATGTGAGGTAATTTATGTTCAGTTGCTAATAGAGCATTATTTAGTTAGTCTGCCTGGTATACTATATAAAGATAACACAATTTACTCGAAAATTAACCGAAAGGTTAAACTCAGGACAAACATCTGTTTTATTCGGAATATTATATTATAGAATATTAATAAAGCTTAGTAAAATGAATGGTACTTGAGTGAGATATAAAGTATGTTTGGTTAAATTAATACTGAAGATTTTACAGAAAAATGCCACACCTGAAAAAATGTGTTTTTTTTCTCTAATAAATGCACATTTTGTTTCAAATAAGTACGAAGGAGTAATTTTTATATGGACCCCTGCTAGAGGTCTTTAACCACAGCACCAGTTGATATTAACATTAAAATCTAATTTAAAAACCACATTGTAGTTAAGTATTTTACCCTATATTTAAGGATTCCACTTTGCTTAAAAATTCTGCCTATAAGTGTTTCATACAAAGAAATGCTTTTTTTTCTTTTCTTTTTCTTTTTTTTTGTATTTTGTAAACATTTTTTGGAGAACTTACATGTGTAATTGAGTGCAAAAATCATGCAATATTACAATTCCTTTAGAACTTTTCTGAACATTCTATAAAACTATAAAAGACCTTACCAAACATTTACTCAACTTAAATGAAACAGTTAAAAATCCAAAATAACACAAAGTTTTGAAAAATCACAAATTCGTAATAAAACTCAAAACAATGTTAGTTGCAACCTTCTGGAAAAGAAAAAAATAATAAATCGATTGGTTATCACACTGCACCACTCTGACTGTATTAAGATCTAACAATAATCCACCTTCACACTTCCGCGTACATAACTGCGACTAATTAAGAAATCACCAGACGAAATGTGTTGCGCTACCTGTAGAATGCAGCTAAGTAGAAAAATCCAGCTGGAGCAAAGATGTCATAAGTCGCGATCGCGATCGAGAACAAAGCCCTGGCAAAGAGCACTTTACGCGGCGTCGGATGACTGAGTCGTACGTAAACGTTGTAAAGATCGGAAAACAAAAACCAGAAGTCAAGTTGTGATCGACCCAATATGTCGTCCATGAAATTTTCCAAACAAAAGCCACCACAATACAGTATAGCGTCAATCTATGGCCAATTGAATACTTGAACTCATTTACCATGAAAACTTGTTGTGCGGGTGATGACCAGGTACGTGTAATTTGAGTTCACAGGGATGAATGGATCGATGCCGTCCACAATAAACTGATCGCACTAACTATGTTAGCTGCCCTGTTTCTCGTATTTTGGATGAATTTCTTGGTGGCATTTTTTCTGAAGGACTATTCTGTGGGGGGCTCCACTACCTGATCGATACAACTTTCTTAACGTCTCACACACCCGGAACTAACTTTCAGCTCGTTTCGTTGTTTTGCGGAAAATACGTGACGAGTGATAATTAAGTGATGTAAACATTAGAGGCAAACCAACAAAATGTAACGAACATGAAAATTAATAAACATTCGCTGGCACGTGGCGGAATTTTGTCGTTTTTGCGTCACGCCTGCATGTTTTTGGAAAATTTATTTATAATTGATCTCTAGCCACGTGTTCCGTGGTTTAGGTCATTTGAGGGTAAACTTTTGACTAACAATAATTTGTTCCAAATCAATGAATATGGATATGTACTTCGGCTTTGTTAGTTTCTGAACGTAAGAAGTCATAGAAAACTTAAAGATCCCTCACTTTGGTGACCCTGTTAACGTAAAAGAGTAAAATATATGAATTTTATACCGCTTGCAGTATGTACTATCAGATACTCAAGGGTCATAAAACATACATTACATAACATACTACAGAAAAAATGGTAGTAAGAAAGTACCACTACTTCTCAAACTCAATAAATAATTCTAACTACGACGGCAGTTTATTTAAATTTAAACACAACGGTCTTTTTGTGATAGGTAATAACATCACTATTACCTATCACAAAAAGAACGTTGTGTTTCGAGCAATCTACGCGAGAAGTGCCATTTGCATAGTCAAAAAGATTTTTCGAAGATTTGTAGCATGTCATAGAAGATTGCAAGCGAATCGGCACTAAATATAGCAACCCATCTCAAAGCAATGGACAAAGTTCAGAGGATAACAGCACTGCTGATAACAGGTGCACTGAGAACCACACCTTCTAAAGCCCTGAACACTATTTTCCACCTTCTACCGTTTTATCTCTTTGGTAAGCAAACCGCATCATCAGCCGCCATTAGGCTTAACTCAATCCAGACCTGGAAGCGAACTGATTTCGGTCATTCCAAAATATTGCACAGTAGAACTGCCAGCAATATCGACTTCACCTCGCCCAAGCCTTTCTTTGGAACAAAATTCGATTCCTTCTTTCCCACCAGATCGGAATGTGAGAAAGGTCCTCCCCAATGGGGGAACTCAGTGCATCTCTACACTGATGGCTCCAAATTGGAAGGCAGAGTGGGTGGAGGAATATTCTGGGAACATTTGGACCTCGCTTACCTGACTACTGCAGCGTGTTTCAAGCAGAAATCATGGCTATAAAGGTAGCTGCGGACCGCCTGAATCAACTAACGCTACCTACAGACAGCGTATGTATTTTCACAGACAGTCAGGCCGCTATTAAATCCCTTTCGGGAGTATACACAACCTCCAAAACGGTTATAACATGTCGCTCAACACTAAATGACAAAGCTGATCACCTGAAAGTACGGCTCATCTGGGTGCATGGACATAGTGATATTCCGGGCAATTGCAGGGCAGTCGAACTAGCGAGAATCGGTACCACACGTCCTGATTCGGACATTAACCACCAGCCGGGTAAACCGCTAGCTACATGCAAACTGGAACTCTCACAGGAGGCTCTCAAGATTGCTAACACTAACTGGCAAGAGGAACACACCTGCCTGATTACCCGACAGATATGACCAAAGCTTGACCCTAAGCGGTCAAGAGGGCTCATCCTACTCGGACGCAAAATAATTAGCAGTACAGTAGCCGTAATCACGGGTCACTGCCTCATAGGTAGACACGCCGATAGACTGGGCGTGCCTTCAAACGACTTCTGTAGGAGTTGCCACGACAAAGAGGAAGAGGAAACCATACTTCACCTCCTCTGATTCTGTAATGAATTCACGTGGAAATGCTACAGAAGTCAATCGGGAACGCATGTTTAGATCGTTAAACAACGACATTTCTATGGTCCTCGCTTGGGGCAGAGCAAATCGTGTTACGTTTAATGCATCCAAAACTCAATGCTGCTTAATGTTCCTTAAAAAACGCCCAGTTCACCCCAACCCATTTTAGTCGACGGAGTGAATATATTCGCCCTCCCTAAACATCTTGGGTATTGAGATATCCAGCAATCGTAGCTGGACTGATCATATATTTGCAATCGCTAAAAGTGCGATGAAATGCTTGTGTTTTCTACAGAGATGTAAGAAATATTTCACCCCACCTGACTTAGTGCTGATCTATAAGTTCCACATTAGGCCTAGACTTGAATATAATTCCCATATTCAGTCCCAAATAATCAGCGTAAGAGGGAAGTAACAAAGGGTCAATCCAGCAAAGTCTACGGAGAGCAAACCTAAGGAATCTGCGCTCTGCACTGCCACGACGCGGTTGAAGTGAACGGCGAAATAGGCAGACCACACAGGGCTAGCGTATTCCAAAACTGTTCTAACGAAGGTGCATAGAGTAGAGAAGCTTGGTTAAGTCAGGATCATGAAGTTCCTTAGACCATCTTTTATGAAAACCCAACATCGAGTCCACATGATCCTCGAAAGAAAGACGTTAGTTAAAGACCACGCCCAGGCCTTTCACCTTATCCACCCTACCCAAGAGAACATCAACGGTTTAGTCTAAGAGGAAAGGACGTCTTCTACGGGAGAAGGTCATAATGCACTTGCCGGTATTTAAAAGAAGGCGATAACCAGTCACAGAACGTAGCCAAATCAGTGTTCAGCGGACCGTCGTCTGATTCGGGAGAAGCAGTCCGAAATATCTTAGCATCGTCCGCATAACACAGAATTTTACTACTGGACAGAAGAATCGAAACATCATTAATATATATAGTATAAAAATGAGCGGGTCAAGGATGCTACCCTGTGGCACCCCCGAGGTGACAAGGATTTGGTCGGAAAGAGCACCCCGAAATAGGACACGCTGTGTACGACCTGAAACGTAAGAGGACAGCCAATCGATGAAGCAATAAGGAAGCCCGAGAAAAGACAGTTTATATACCAGGGTTCCATTGTCAATCCTATCGAAGGCCTTGCTGAAATCCGTAAATACACAGTCCTCCTGCTTGCCAGCTTCAATGGTAGACAAACAATGATTAACGAATTTAAGAAGGTTGGTGGACGTCGATTTCTACTTGAGGAAGTCGAAGACCCCAGAAAAGGCCTACAGTGAAATTTGCAATAAGCGATAAATCAGGGTGCTACTTAGCTGGCTGGCGTGGCATTGTGGTGTTGGCAGAGGGGGCAACTCCGAGTGCGCGCGGTGCGTTTGATGCCCCTTCGGCCCCTCACACCTCGGAACCAGATAATTTTTATACAATTGAAATGTTGAAATATAAGATTGTACGCCTTGAGTTTTTATTGCTTTTGTTACTCTAAAGAGATGATTCTATTGATCTGACATACATGTTAAAATCATAACCCTTCGTTCTGGCATAGTCGAGTAAAAACGATATTTCTTGCATGCCAGCAATTACTTTCTTCATAGTCCACTCTCTTTTTCGTTGTCTATATACTAATACCATCTAGCTTTCATATCACATTTCAGTTTTCTGGAACTTTTGGAAGTACCTTTCCATAAGAAATTTTATATACAGACCTGCATCCCCCTTTATTTTTTACAGATTTCTTAATTTTTTCGTTGTTTGTATAGAAATCTAGTAGATGCATCATTTTTCGCCGACTTCTTCATTACCTCGTTCTGTGATTCTGACTGTGATACTGTTTCCTCCGACTTTACCCACTTGACTAGGCTTCCCCACACTTCACTTAGGACTTAGTTTTCGACGACGGTACCGTCACCGAATATTTGCCGAATTTGTCCAACGGATTTTCGTGTGATCCAGAGGGTCTTTCCTGAAAAATTTCTGTTCATCTGTCTCCCCTATTCTTTGTCATTTGTTCAACCTGTATTTGTCCCGCGGCCACTTCCCCAGGCTCTGGAAGTATTCCGTTATAATTCCCCTTCGCAAAAAGGGCGACATGTCCAACATCTCCAATAATAGACCCATCACCAACTTGTGTCATGTGTGTGCGAAGGCGTTCGAGTCCAGTGATGTACTCCATTTTCACTGTAAAACTACCACCAACTTACTCACTGCTTGCCTCCGATTGAGTTTGGCTTGCAGATTGATTGCATTTTCACAGAGTTTAGTAAGGATTTTGACAGAATTATCCACGGGATTCTTATCTATAAATTTCATCTGCTCGGGTTCCCATCGCTTTTTGTTGACTGGCTGTCCACTGACCTATCCGGGCACACCCAGCGTGTCTTTATCATTTTTATTAATGATGTCTCGTTGCTCCTTTCTAGCTCCAAGATCCTGTGTTATGCAGATGACGCCAAAATATTCCGTGTCGTCTCTTGCGACGGTGACTGTGCTCTGTTGAGCTCCGACATTCACGTTTTTCATGGCTGGTGCTCCAGTAACCGTCTCCCTCTTAATACTAACAAATGAACCGTACTGACTTTTACCCCCATAAACTGTCCCGTTCTCTTCGACTACTCGTTAGATGGCAGTGTCTTGAGTAGGCTTCATAGGGTCAAGGACTTAGGGTTGGTTCTTAATTCCAGCCTATCCTTTGAGCACCACATTCGTGGTGAGTAGGGCTAATTCCACGCTAGGTTTTGTGAAAAGGTGGTCCAGGGAACTTGACGATCCATATCTAGCTAGCCACATTCGTTAGACCCATTCTGTAATACGCTTGCCCGGTTTGCGATCCCTATTTCGCTGTCCACATCTACCGAATTGAGGCTGTTCAGCAACTTCTTCCATGTTCCCTTTCATCGCACGCTTTACGGTATGCACGAGCCTATCGCTTCTATGTCTCGCCTTTATAATGACTACGCTGCCTACATCGAGCTGGATTGTTCCAGGCGGCAACTGAAGTGCCATCTGAGGCTACTCTTTAAATAAGTTAGTTTAATGATTTGTAATTTTTAATATCAATCTTAGTATCCAGCTTTGGCGAACCTGTTCTTAATAAATAAATAAAATGAAAAGACAGTTAGTCTGAATACTCAATTGATGTATATGTATACAACGGAATGAATTGTAAAATAAGTACTACATAAATAAATAAATAAAATTAGATTTCTCACAAGTAATGCCTCGTAATGTAAACTTTAAATATTTGCACCACAAATAAGAGGCATCTTCGTTTCCCGCTTATGTTTCTAAGAGAGGAGCTGAACTGAAAGTTTGGAAATATTTTAGAAATTTTTATTATCATTCGCACAAGCACTCAAATTAGATTAAGCATTTTATGGGATAAAAATAAATATCAAATTAGTTTTATTTCATTTTAGTTTGTTAAAGCTCCTCGAGATGTCACTTTAACAAGTCATTTAATCAAATGACTTTCAAAAGCTTATAAAAATATTGAGAGCTTTTATGTAAAAAGCTTTACTATTTATTATTTTTTACTAAGATTTGGAAGGTCGAGAGCTTGATTTTGTAGTATTCACCGGCTCGCCGAGAATAAGCAAAACAAACGAATTATATGAATGAAGAGAAAGGCAGGTTTACCCATTTTCTTTATAATAAAATTAAATTTAAACCAAAACCATTTCAGCTTTTCTGAAGAATTTGAATTACTTGGTTCATTATATCGAAAGTAATGAAGTATAAAAACTAAATTCCATTTTACAAAATTTTTAAGTCTCAAAATAGGTATTAAGGTGGCATTAAATAAATGCAGAAAAATAAACAATGCCAACACAGGGTACAAATGAAAATAATAAAAGCAAAACAAACTTGAATCGTGTGCATAGAATTACGTCTGCTGTGGTTAAAAGAGTTCTGTTTTTGTTAGAAAAGGGAAAAAATCGTTGCAATTGTGCGACACAACACCTCTAGAAAGAGGAAAGCTTTAAATTACAGCCAACGTCACGTTCACAGAGTCTGAATGCAGCCAAGGCTTAATGGACTTGAGCTCCAAGTTAGTAGTTAGCAACTGCAACAGTAGCCCGCAGAAGAGCAACAGTTTGTCGTTCACACAAAAGTGATATTTTTCACTTTTTTTTATTTACGAGCAAAACCATTTTCCTTCTTGAACACAAAAGCAATGGCATTTTTACATTTGCAAGGCTTTTTACTCCTACACTTATTGTTGTGAAACTCAGGTGTGCTCGTTTCAAACATTATAAAGACGGCATATGAGTGAAACGATGCATTCATTTGCTACACATCACTTCTCTACCAGCCTGGACTATTTTAAGTAACATGAGATGAAAAACTGCTCAAAATGCTAAATTGACGTCATTACTTGATCGCGTTTTAAAGGTCACAGGAAATGCTGGATTGACTGTTTTTTAATTTGACATTCCTCTTGCGCCTAAGTTATACGTAGAATATCTCACTAAAGAGAGGCTTTACTAATTTGGCCATATTGCTTCGGACTTCTTAAACCTGAATTTGTGTGGTTCTCAATTTTCAGTTTTATGATTAAATTGGAATGCCGAAACAATAAATAATACTACCCTGTGGATAAACAAACTCGACGTTAATGACTCATTATCAGAAGCTCCGAAGAATCATGAGGAAGTGGGATTGATTTCTACTGCGGACTTTTGACTTAGCAGTCACTGGTAGTGAGCTGTGAGCTGATTACTCACTTACAGATCGCGAAAAAAGAACACGTTCTAGTTTTGTGATTTGCCACCCAGGGACACTCACTTTTTTCGGAAAATAACATGACAACGTTCCATTGCACATTTTTAAAATCATCTCCAATCGAAATTTTAAACCTTTTTCTGACTGAAATACTACCTTGTTGAAGGTATTACGAATATTGGTTTTATTGGTCTTAAATTTTCTGTTATGACTTAAAATGTGTAATGACTATACAGGATTTTATGAATTAACCTATGTATATGTTTTTGAACCTAAGTATATAAGCTTAACCCAAGCGGGATATATGAAGTCTTCGCTAGGAAGCTAAGTGGAAGCAATATCCTTCGGAAGTTCTAAGAAGGTCTCTGTTAGCTCTTCAAACACGTTTAGCAGGTAAGAATTTTTGTAGATAAGTATGAAAGTAGTTCACGATTGCTTCCTGAGGAACCTATTTGTAAAATTTTGATAAACTTTGTTCGTTGTGAGAAAATATAAGTATAGCAAATTTTTTAGTTCACAATCGTACTAATGAAGTCCTTAGCTGTTTCAATATTGGGTGGATTGCACTTCCACTTTATATTTACACAGCTAAGTTACTAAATATTTAATATATTTAAAGATAATGGTTTATAAAGTTATGACGTTGTAAATTTATTGTCCTTAAACAATCCAAAATGGGAAAATTTCTACCCAGAAGTGAGAAAAATATTTTTGAAAGCTTTTGAAATAGGGATTAGAAAATATCTTTCCGAGAGATTATCCCAGAAAGCATAAGTGAAGCATTAGAGAAGGGGTAGGGAAAATCTTCTCCAAACCTTCTCAGAAAATTGTTGAACCAAATCGTCTGCAAGCCTTTAAGAGAATATAAAAATATCTGATTAATTCTATCACATATTAACACTTATATCTTTTAAGTTTTCTAACAGTTTAAGCCAATCTGAAAAGCAGGAATACTTGCGGTCCAAAAATTATGGTTCTATGTTAACATAGCGTTGGATATGATATCTTACAATTTATTTTTCTTAAGTATCAAAAAACATATTTTCTCATAATATTAGTAGTATAATAATTTATGAAAACTTTTTAAAATGCTGCAAATATATTTTGAGTTTTTGAGTAACTCGTGGAAAATTTTTGTTTAAATTCTGAAATATTTTTCTAGCTAAGGTCATGGCAATTTGATAATTTTTAATCTCCGCTTTTAACCTTGATTAATATCAAATATGAACAAAAAAATTTAAATACATAAATTCATTCAGTAAAACTTGGCAAAATTCTGCATGCTATTTAAGTCAAGTCAATTGAAACATTAGCACATTTTCGTGAACTGGAAGTAAGACTTTCAATAACAAATTGTAATTATAGTTCTAGCCACAAAGTCAGGTTTATAATAAATAATATGCAAAAACTACGTTCAATTCGAAATGTTATATGCTTTTGACCTATTACTTTAGCAATCTGCTGCTCCTGTCCTTTACGAGCAGTGTACCTTTAACAGAGTGGACTGCAGTGCAAATAGATTCAGGCTAAACGTTTTATGCGAGTTTTGAGAAATTTAAGATGCAGATGAGATTGATATTTTTAGGTACTTTATCTCGTGTTGCCATTTTTTCGTTACACTTAAACTACAAATTCGTACCGTTGTTAAAGCCAAATGCTGCAAAATAAATCCCTCCACGTCGAGCTTTCAAATCTTACTTTAAATAGTAACTAAACAGAAATGCTTTTTTTTATTTCGTTTTTTTTTCAAATATATTATTGACATATTAAAAAAACACCTTGACAAACTTTAAGTTGAACATTCAATTTTTATCCGGATAAGAATACTTTGAGCATTTGATTGATGTCTGAATAAGGGAGATTTGAAGTTTTATTTTCATTTCCCAATAAATGTTTATAATAAAAAGTATTAATAAATTTGAAAAAAAAATTATGCGTCAGTCAAAAGCTATCGGCGTCAGAAGTGAAACTTTTTATGTTATGCAAAAACTGTCAATGAGTACAAATTCTCGACATCTTTTCGAAGATTACTTTTTCCGCCTCTTTCACTCTTTGGTTAAGTAAATGGTAATTAGAAAAGGACAAGGAATTTAACAGATTTTCTTAGCTCTACGAGTTTACTCTCATGCCAAAACTCCTATAGTGTCCCATAAAAAGTTTCACTTCAAAAAACGCTCCGCAGTCATTGGCACAACGAAAGAAAAGTTCTGAAACTTTTATATAAAAATTCCGATAAAAATTACGGTTCTCAAATGTTAAATTTTACAGAACAGTACAGTAAAATTTCCTGAACGATGAGTCCCGAATATCTATTCTGTTTCAAAAGATATTCCGAGCATATAATTCAGAAGCCTTAAAGTAATTAACCTTTAGCAAAAAAAAAGGAGATAAAAAATGTGGGCAGTCTGAGATTCGAACTGCAGTCCTTAGCAACACGCCCTTACGTTTTCACCCCTTAACCAATCTTTAAATAATTCACTTTCAAAGAGGTTAAAAGACCTGTCTACGTTACGGTGTAGAACTGTAAAATATGCCGGTTATTTCGGGAAAAATTGTGAATTACGCCATGAATTTTTCCTAAATCACATAGTAATAGAGTAACATAAATTTTAGGGTGCTGTCCCGTAAAAATTGTCTATGAATACATTAAAAAATACTGGAACATAAATTTTATAGTGCAGCTGCTTAAATTTAGCCAGAGTGTGTTATGTGCGCGCAATACGATAGTGGAACCATAATTTTTCCTTGAATTTTCTCCTACGTTAGTACGAATTTGGAAATAATTCAGAAAAAAAGGAGTGTAAAAGTAATTAACCTTGATGTACTTATCGGGGGGTGGCAAACAATGAGTATTTTTAAGGTTTTACAATATTCCTCATTCTCAAGTTTCTGCTTAAATTGAACTGGAGCAGAAACCAAATTGTGGTTGCTTTTAAGATATTTAAGGAAAAGAAAGCATTGAAGATAATTCCCGCTGTGGATCATCACTATTAATCAACAATGAAATAATAATCAAAATTCAAGAAATTGTGGAATGTGACCAGAGAGTATATGAAGAAATAGCAGAGACTCAGACAATACTCACCGGTCGTCTCCGAATTATTCTTCATATTGCAAAAGTCTTGTAATTATAGTTCTTTGTGCAAGGAATGGATGGTGATCTTGCTTTTTAAATAGGATCTTAAATCACACACCCTATTGTCCAGATCTGGTTTCATCAGAAATTTTTTTTTTTAATTTTTCTTGCATGGTTTAGTTTTTTTTTTGTACAAAAAAAATTCAGAATTATGGCAATGCCACATTCAAACCTGCCTCGATTCTTGTAAAATAAAAGAAAAATTTGTTTATTAGTTAAATAGTCCAGGAACTGATTTGATAAACCCCCACTAGCAATTAAAACAAACCGAAAATATTAATAAAAAAATATTTACGTTATTTTAGGCATAAACTTGAATCATATAATTCTTAAAAAATGTTAAAGAGGTTTATTAGATAGTTTTGAAAGCTTTAGATATATATTTGAACCTCATGTTGCGTAAGCCGCCAATTAAACTGGATGACCACAGGGTTATATCACTCATCCTGTTCTTTAATGAGTCCTCCTCTTACATCATAACAAACCAGTGTTATTTATCTCGGATCGAAATGTAACAAAATATAAAGAAAATATACCAAATGTTTGTATGTATGTAAAATTTGGACGGGCTACATATCAACATTTAAAAAAATTTGTAAAAATGAATTTATGCCGAATCGAATTTTAAAATTTTGCAAATGGAAATAGGCAATATATCTCTTTTGCTTGGAAACCTATACCATTCCCTACCTACAACTTAGCTACACAGTACGTCGAGTAAAATTCGCCAGAAACTTTTACAACTAACAGATTCAAAACTTGTAGAGTGACGAATATAGAAATCCGGACAGGTAGTCGGCATGCATTTAAAGGTCGATAGTGTCCAGTAGGTATAAGATTCCACAGGTTGGGCACTTTTTTTGTTAAACACATGCACTATGTGTATTTTCTTATTATTACAGATATGTTTTTTGTGACAAGTGATTATAAAATTGCAGCCAAAGTTAAAGTATGGCAAATTTAAGGAAAATGTTCGAAAGTGACAAAAACAACATTTTGGTCTTGCGGAAAGAAGAATTGATTATCCGAAAGATTTTTTGAAAAATCATAAGAGGGGACCGGGTATATAAAGAGGAAAATCGGCTCAGGGCGTGTCAGAAAGACCACTGTGATAGAAGATCTCTCTCTGGAGCGCACGAGCCGGCGAGATCGTTTCAAAATTTGGAGAGAATTTATAGAAGACGGTAGCACCGAAATTACCACGAGAACCGTCCTTCGAAACTTCGGGACTCTTCAGTTCCGACGGGATTTCGTACGTGACCAGAAGAACCGATAAGCGCTGCCGCGACGAGTGTGTTCGTGTATCGTTGGACACGCAGTAAACGAAAGGTCTGAGGCTGCTTTTTCTATCATGGTTTTGCTCTTAATATATGGAATGGTAAACGTCGTTAATTACCAACTGCTATATGAGTTCACTTCTCGCAGGTAGTTGACCTCATCCTTCAAGATGATTCGGCACCCTGTCATCGTGCCAAAATATTAGGTATACAATTTTCTGGCAGGGTTGTAATGCAGGTAAATTATTTAAGGAGTTATATGGACCTTCCCTTTTCTCTTTCCGGTCAAGGATTATTTGTTAGAAACTGGAATTTTAGCTTTGCAACAACCCCGACCTCAACCCCATCGACAATCTTCGGCATATCATGAAAACGCAGGTAACAGAAGAGATACCCACTACTTTACCTGAGCTAGATCAGATCCTCAAAGAAATTTGGTATAAGTAGAAATACTGCAAAATTTCGTAAATTCAATTCCGGAGAGTATAAAAGGCATTATAAAACGTAAGGAAACCTCCATAAAATATTGAGTGTGCGATTTTTAAAATATCTAATATTATCACTGATTTTTTAGTTGTCCGGTTTGCTATGTTTGCCACTGTAATACCAGAGCAATACCCAGCCACGACCCAAATAGGTCAATACACCAATTTCGAGAAACTTTTAAACTAGCAAAGTTTACTTGAAATCGTTGTCTCCAATCGGGCGTAGTTCTTCTCGCGCTCTATGCCCCACAAGGGGTTATGGGAACTAGAGGGAGAAGTTTTACTTATAAAGATAATCCAAGGAACTCTCTTTGCAGCCAGATTTTAACGTCAATTTTTCTGTACCCAAAAAATTATATTGCTACTCTGACTAAGCAACCCTGGGGCTGAGTATGAGTACCCCCCCCCCCCCCCAAATAAGTTTCGAAAACAAAAAACAAAAAAGTAAAAAGTGACTTCTGTCTACCTATTACTTTATAAAATAAAGAATACCAAAATTTCAAGCTTCATTCCCAATTCACTAATTCCTAATTCACTTTTTTAACTTATTTTTACTTTTAAAACTTACTTTTGTAGGGGAGGCATCACTTAGGGTTGCCCAACCAGAATTTCGATATCGTCTTTAAATATGAACAAAATACAAAACGATCACCATCACACCTATTATATTCTACTAGGTAAGACATTTCCTTACTATACACGAACAAAACAATTACGGAACGATCTTGAATTTTCTAAAAGCAATTTACAATTTACTTTTATACTTAATCAATCAAAACTTGCTTGCAATCGTCTAAATTGTATCCCCCATTCCCTGGCAAAAATTCATAAGGTATTACCTAAAACCTCCTCCAAGAATAAATGCTTTTCTAAATCATTTGAAAGTAATTTAAAGGATTCTGTCAGTGAAATCCCAGCTTAAAAATTGTTCAACCCAAATTGTATGGAAAACAGGTTTAGTGGCGCCGATAATGATGTTACAATGTGCACCCTTTACCTACTTGACTTGCAAAATTCCACAAAGTTAATTACTATTTAAACCTCAATTAGAAATTTTTGTACAAGAAAATTTGAAAAACAAAAAAACAATCTGTTCCAGCGTTCCCTTCCTTGCCTCGTCGAAGATAGAAGTTGCAATTACTAGTGACCAAATGAACCCTGATCTCTAGAAAGACCCTGCGATCAATGAACGCATGCTATTGCATTAAAATCTAATTCGCATTATTGTTATCTTTCGCTCATTGTTTTGAAATGTGTTGAAACCACAAACTTCAAGTTTACGTCAAGATAAAAGAATTATTGAACCCCGATTTAAACCCTTTAAAATAGTAAAATAAATAAAAAACTACTTACGTGGCAGATAGACCAGGAGTTGTCAATGTATCATAGTCGTTAGCTCCAGGAATTAGCGTATGGTTAAAATTTGTGATATAACCAGTACCTCGATGGGCATTGTTCGATAACTGAGTAAACCCCTGCAAGCCTGCTTCATCTTGTGACATACCCGAAGGACTTCTTGAATCTCCTCCACTGCTAGTTGAATTATTGTGGTAGTTTGGCTCTTTTAGGTGATGCATATCTCCAGCTGATGGCAAAGTCAAATATGTTGCAGTATCATCTCCATGCTGAAGATGATGCTCGTCGACCAAGGAGCAATTTTCATCTTTCAAAGTGTCCTGGATGACTTCGTCTATAGTTGGAGCAGTATGACCAGTAACTGATCCTTCATGAAGATGATCGCTCCCATAGGTCGTATACAAAGCGAGATTGCTTCTCATGTTGAGTGTATCCAAGTGATCACTTTGCAAAACAATTTGAGGATGTTGATGATGATGATGCTGATGGTGAGTATGATTGATTTGATGATGCTGATGAAGATCACTTGAAAAATCACTGCCAGCAATAATGTTATGTTTCTTTTCACTATCTTTATGCAATGAAAGATCGTACGGCCAGTTGTATGATACACTACCGTTGGAGGTATTTAGGTGGATATATTGTTCTTGATTATTATGGGGCGGAACATTTGTTTGTAACGAGTATCGCAGAGGTGACGAACTTGTTTGATTATGATCACTTGTACTATTTTGTTGGCTATGATCACCACTACTACTCACTAACTCTGTATATCGCAGAGGAGGCGTCTGATTAGATGATCGATTCGATATGATCACAGTATTGTTTGTACCCCGATAACCGATTGGTAATGTCACGCCGCTATTATCGGTCTGGTCATGTGTCAACAAAAGTAAATTCGAATTTTCACTATTATCACTATTTTGTAATGCACTAGAACTGGTATTGGTTGTTAGTATGTGTTGTTGTTGTTGCTGATGATTTTCACTGTTTTTTGCTAAATTTTCAATCACTGATGTCGCGGTGCTGGTAATTGATTTTGTAGGCACTGTGGATGAGGTTAACACGGATTGATTTGAAATTGCCACTATCGCCGATGGTGATCGATGTACTGATCCATCAGCAACTGATGCTGCGAGAAGATCACTGCTTTGGACGACACCGTTATCGTTTGTATCACGATTTATGTTTGTATTATTTTGACCATCAGAGTTTGGGCTGATCGCCTGCTGCTGATTATGGGCACCGTTTTGACGTAGTGGTGAAACAACAACTGGAAATTTCATGGCTACGGCTACCTCATATGCTGTGGTGTCCGTTGCTGCTGAAAATGCACAAAACAAAACGGAAACAAGTTAAAAAATCTCAAACCAGATCAGCTTGCATGAAATATGCCATATGAAAGAGACAGATATATGTAAACGAACTAATTCATTAAAATCCTTATACAACTATTTTCACTCTCTCAATTATTCATTCGCACTGTATTAGACGCAAAGGAGGAAGCAGGAAAGGAATCATCATTCCGAACAGAGTAGACACAATTCCCTCTCTGCTTTCTGAGTGATTCAGCTCACACTAATCCTAGAAAGCATGCGCACACGCATGAGTCATACGAAAAAATTAAACCACCAAAGTCATCAGCGCACAACACACAACCATAAAATTATGTAAAGTAATGTATACGCCTCTTTTTATGTACTTTGTGCATTCGGGCTGGTAAAATATCTTTGGCAAGATCATCCACCCAGCAACGTTGGCGTTCACGCAAAGTGATCTGTCAGCTTGCCGGCTTGATCTTGTCAGTTGAGCAAACAATAACAAGAGACCGATGAAAGTAAATAAAGAGTTCGAGAGCAACGGAGACAGATAAAGAATTCTTAATGGCTCGCTGGCTACCAACAGATAAAGTAGGATGATGAGCCTGATATTTGTGCGATCGCTTGACAATAATGATCTTCGCCCCTGTGATCTGATTGGCTCAATAGATGCACACAAGCAAGAAAAATGGATGTTCATCATATCAAGTGTGATGCGATCGTGAAATTGATTTCTTTGCGGGAATTATGTTATCTCTTTTATGCTATATGTGGCGCTTCTGTGACAACAGCCAATTGTAAAACAGCGACAAAAATATTTTTTATTAAATTTATTTTTTGATGGATTGCCAGAAAGATGACTATTTGCGTTAGATTAATGTTTTCTTTCGATTTTCTTACTTTACTTAGCGATTTTTATTTTAAATTAGCCATTTTTTGTTATCAATAATTTTGGATAGCTGAAATATTTAGTATTTGTCCAGAATGGGGTAATTGGTTAGCTCAGTTTGGTCTTTGCAATAATTATCATTATTTAGTGTTACTACGCGCAATAAAATTAAGTAAGGTAAGTTCAATTCTTAGTTTTATGATTAAGTAAAGAAATTTAAAGCAGGTCATAATTGACGGGCTGAGAGTAAAAGTGAACTATTTATAAGGTTCGGGTAAAAGTGGCTTAGAAAATGTTCCGCCCAAAAACGAATCGCGTGAGATTCCGGGCAAAAATGAATCGTAGAAAATTTCCGGGCAAAAACGATTTAGCTACAAAAAGTAATGCAAAGTTAAGGAGTTAAGTCGTTTTTACCCGGAAATTTTCTACGATTCGTTATTGCCCGGAATTTCACGCGATTCGTTTTTGGGCGGAACATTTTCTAAGCCACTTTTGCCCGAACCTTATAAATAGGTCACTTTTACTCTCAGCCCGTCAATTTAAATTAAAAAAAATATATAGATCAAGAATTTCAACATGTTTTTATGTTTCAAGGTCACTAAGTATGTTTACACTATTTTGAAGAGAAGTATGGGTGTGTAATTTTTTCTACAGGAAATCTCGCAAATAAAAAATTATATCGACATCATTAGGATGCCATTTGAGGCGTATTAACGTCAATATGATCCGAAAGAAATCTGGTCCAGCGTCTTTTTTTTTATTTTAGGTTTTCTTGAAAAATATTTATCGGATCTTATTAGTTCTTGTGGTAATCGATACTTTTAAACATCAGATGTTTTCATCGAGTTTAAATCACGTAATATGAATGATGAATCACACTTCGGTCTTCATCTAGTTTCTTTTTACATAAAGCTCAATTTGTCTTTTTCTATCAGAATTAGAGGACAAACTGTCTACGAATAACTATGCCCGGAACTACGATAGAGGATCTTTTGTCGAGATAGTTATCTGGAACATATTGCAACAAGAACAGAGACGGAGTTGGATCAATGCGTTGAGCCGCACGACCACCATGCCAGGGCCCCGGGTTCGAGACCAGATCTTCCCGTGAGCTTTTATTAAGAAATTAAAATAATCAACTCTGTCTCTGGGCTGTTGTCTAGCTTGCAGCAATGCAAAAACAAGACTCAAGCTTCCTCACTCCCCTTACCCTAATTCCCTTCCGGCCAAAACCATGCTAACGCATCAAAGGGTTGTCCCCTAGGATTTGGCCACATCGTATACAAAAAAAAACGTTTCATATTTCAGTTAGAGAAAGTTAATTACTTCGAATCGTTTGTAAAATGTCAGAAGATTCAAAATTCAAAACATAGCACGACAATATAGATTATAACCCACCTAGATTTATTAAAAAGCTACTTCCAATTATAGCACCATACACTCTCCATATTATCAGTACGATTCTAACCACGTCTTCCTTCCCTTGTGGTTGGAAGACGGCTACGATCGTCCCAATCCCAAAAAGGTATTCTTTTACATCTGTTTTTCGACCGATTAGTATTCTCTGCTTCTTTTCTAAGGTGCTAGAAAAGTTAATGTGCAGGTTACCTGGATGAACATAACCTTTTCACTTGTTGGCAGTATAGTTTCAGGTCCTCGCATAGTTCTGAAACTGACCTGTTAAAAGTTACCACGAATAACAGAATTTCTTTAGATGAACTTAAATTTAGTGCTCTAGTTTTCCTTGACTTGTCTAAGACCTTTAATTCCGTCAACCATCAACTTCTTATCAGGAAGTTGGCAAGAAATTTCAATTTTTAATCAACAGCTCTTTCTCTTATTAACAGCTTCTTGTCGAACCGCACGCAGTTTATAAGAGTAAGGGACTGTTTCTCTGATATTCTGCCTGTGCACCGAGGAGTCCCCCAGGGGTCAGTGCTAGGTCCTCTGTTGTTTTGTTTATTTATAAATGACCTGCCCAAAGAAGTTGTAGATGTGAAAATTCATCTTTATTCTGATGATGTGCAACTTTACGTAAGTGGACCGATTGGACTCATTGACGATTGCATTTCGAGCTTAAATGATGATCTAATTAGAGTGGACAAATGGGCTGATATCAGCGAGCTGATCCTAAATGCTGATTAATTTCTTCCCAAGACCTTTTGACGAGATACATAGATGTTTCTACAATTAATGACTTTGCACTACAATCTATGAATGGTTAATGGTTTTTCACTACAATCTATGAATAAAGTTACTAACCTCGGGGTGGTTATTGGTCAAGACATGAAGTATTGCGGTCGTTTTAATTGCTTGTTGGTTAAAATATATGCTGGGTTCAGGAAGCTTCGACTTATTGCTAGTGTCCTACCTCTTAACACACGTCTAAAATTAGTAAAAGCTCTTTTAATACTCCACTTTACATATGGGAGCTTGGTATATCCTAAAATGGATAGCTATTGACACCCCCCCCCCCACCCCCAGGAGGGTTTTTAAAATTTTCTGAACTTATTGATTAGGAACAATTTGACTGAAATACTAAAAAAATAACCTTAAATGTATATGACCATATTTTTTAATTGCATAATATATCATATTTTATGTACATCCATTTGTTGATAGTTTTCTTTGTATCCTTGTATCCCCCCATGACTGCATTAGATTTATGTTTGGTCTGCGCAGATTCGAACATGTCACCCTGTACAAAACTCGAGTAGTAGGTTACTCCTTTGGTACTTATTCGAATCGCAGGCACGTGACTTTTATGTTCAACTTAATCCCCACTGAGAAACCTTCTTACTTGCGAAGTCTATTTCAACTTACGCCATCCCCACGAAATCATAATCTAATTATCCCTCGTTTTAATAAATTGGTAATGAAGAGATCTTATCCTGTTCAGACTACGCGACCAGGATCATCCAGGATTCGAGAGTCAATGTCTTTAAATCCAAACTTAAATCCATCGTAGTATGACTATTACACGGCACACTGGGGTGAGTAATTAATATAATTTATTTCAAGCATTTTGGGAAATTAAAGTTTAAAGCTTATGTATAGTACTTTCTTTTTTGTTTTATCAATTTAAATTTCAGTCAAACTTCTAAATATTAATTAGTCGAATAATCGAATGGAATTATTATTTCTTAATTGGCGTCGATTATTTGAATTTCAAATAATTATTTTTTATTTGATCGTGCGTTATTTGATAATCAAATAATTTTTCGTTATTTGATGAATTATCCTCAAATAATTATTTGTTATTTGGTGCTTTTTATTCTAATTTCAAATAATTAGTTTTTATTCGATCATGAGTTATTCGATAGTAAAATAATTATTTGTTATTTGATGACTTATTCGCAAATGGTTATCTGTTATTTGGTGCTTTTTATTAGAATTAAAAAAAATAATTATTTGTTATTCTATTATCAAATAATTATTCGATAGTTGATGTCTCTTTGTGGAATACTTATCATTTGAAACTGTAGAACTCGACAGCTCATGTTTCTTCTTTAAATTCTTGTCCCTATTCCTACTTGAAGTTTTCTGAATTTTGTTGTTGCAAATCTTCTTTTTTTCCCCAATGCCTCGTCTAATTTCTTATTACTCTGTTGTGATTCTTTTTCTTTTTTTACTTTTAAGAGACTGAACTGAACTGACTTTCCAAAATAACAAGGTTCTAAGTTCGACATGTATTTTTTTATTTATTTATTTATTCTTAAAGGGTGAAGATGAGCACAAAGTTTTATTGGATTTTCTTCCGGACAATGATTAGGTACAAGTTGTTGATCGCCCAAAGTTGACGGGCTGTTAGTGGAATGGTCATTGTCGGGCTCTTCAGCTGTGAGTTGAGAGTCATAAGTAAAGTAAGTCATGGTCTTCAAAGACGTGCCTATTAAGTGGGTAAATACCTGTAGATTGATGGCTAGTTTTGCACATTGAGCTCGTACATAGGCGCGCCCAAAAGTTTCTGCAATATCATTGTGCGTCACGGTCTTAGTTTTTACGTGTACCCATACACGAATATCTTCAGTTAGATATTTCTTCATCGCGCCCATAAATGTTTTGTCAAGGGTGACTATAAGATCCCATACATAGTTTTTTTGAGAAAAAACATCGCGGTGCTACATAACCTCAAATATGTCAAAAAACTGTGTTTTTGCACTTTTAGGTTAGAATAACTTTAAAACCTGACGTGATAGAGTAATTTTGAGCCCGGATTCGGTTTCAGTGGGAAAAATTACCTCTGAAACAACTATTCATTGTCCCGGGGCAGGCCTGTGTTATCCTCATTGCATTTATCTTATGAAATTCAAACAAAAGAGCTTGAGTTTTATGCAAGTCGGTTCTAGAAGAGTGGCAATACAATAAGCATTTTATATTAGATAGAGGAACCTAAAAATAATAGGAATGCCCAGTTTATGGATATTTTAAAAAACAAGACCTTGCTCGCTATTTTCATTTCGAATTTAGACTTCAAAAGGTTGTGAACCTGAATGAAAAATAAAACAAAGATAAAGAGATATCAGCTAACGAATAATTATTTGGTAATCGAACAATAATTACTTCACTAGTACAAAAATATGTACGGACTAACACATGACCCGAGTGAATATTTCAAAATTTCAATAAACGAGATTGCAAAAAATTTTTGTACAAAACTCGTGCAAAGAAAGAAATATTAAAATATTTCTTTACACGATCGGCGTTTCTAATGAAGAAAAGCTAAATCTCGAGTTTTCTAAAGAAAATTTTTGCAATTTCGTTTATTGAAATTTAGGAATAATTAATTATTTGCGAATAGTTCATCAACCAACGATTAATTATTTGATCATCAAATAACGCACGATCGAATAACAAGTAATTTGAAATTCAAATAAGGAGCTCCAAATACTAAATAATCATTTGCAAAAAACAAAATAAATTTTTTAGTCTTATCATTTTTTATTTGATTTGTTTTTAAAAATCGCTGTTTGTTTAAAAAGTATTCGAATAATGAGCATTACTTTATATATAGTATCTACTTTACCTATTGAAGCAACCGAAGAAACTATGAAATGTGATCCACTGTTCGCTGTTTATTCCGACCGCTTGCTGCCTTGGTCTGGTGGCTCAAAACTCTACAACGGACGGCAGTCGCCAAATGTTACAAGCTTCAGCGACTTGCTTGCCTCAGCTATGAGGACTTGTTCACCAGCTGCAATGAATGCAAAAATTGAACTCACTCCCGTGAACATCTCTATTAAGAGATCGGCTCCAGTTAGCGCCCTGAGAGTGCAACTTACATCAATTATGACAGCTGGTGACAGGGGTCACTTGGGCATCCTTCAGCGCATTCCTAGCATAGATATGTACACCGTATCGGACAACATGACCAAGGAACTGAGCCTTCGCAGAAAATCCAGAACTCTATTTTCTGAAGGATCAGACTGGGATTTCCTGAAGGATCAGACTGACCCTAACAGCATTGTCACTGGTGGCTCAAAAATGGAATATGGTACTGCTGCGGGTGTCTTTGGACCCAATACCAGAGCAAAGATTACTCATAACTAGACAGACAGATTACTCATAACTGCAGACAGAATTAAAAATTTATTTTCCGGGAGAGTTTGTGGATAAGAGACGCGTATACTTTTCTTATGTGCATTTACATATGTCAAATGTACATCACTCATTAAAAGATCAGAACACATCGACATTTTGAAAGTTTCTGACGCACACAAGTAATTATCTCAGTCATGTGATTCACATGAATTCTTTTTATTGGTGGTACTTTTTGGTACATTTTTACTCTTCGACAAGATTTGGCGGTACGTTTTTGAGAGGAGTCTGTGATTCTCTCCGGATGAGAACAGAATTTTGACAGGAGTAACTGATTCTCTCAAATAATTTTGACAAGAGTAAATGACTACACACTACCTGTACTAAATTCTTATGACTTTAAAAGCTTGATATATTTCGTTTTACTGTGGTGTTAGTGTTACTTTTTCAAGACCAGCTGGGTAATTTTTTTGCCTTGGAATGGCCAAGGAGGAGGATCTTCAGTCGGGAATTGCCCGGAATTTTTCTACGATTCGTTTTTGCCCGGAGTCTCACGCAATTCGTTTTTGGGCGGAACATTTTCTAAGCGACTTTTGCACGAACCTTATAAATAGGTCACTTTTACTCTCAGCCCGTCAAATGAAGAATCCTTAACGAAATTAGTAACGAAATATAACAAATGAAATTGGCTAAGAATGTATTGGGCACGCACGTGATAGGGTTTCGTAGAGTACTTTTAACTTTTTCTTGAACAATTTCTACTACTGTCTTCGTTTTAACTTTTGTTAAAAGTACTAACTTAAAGCTACATTCAGAATTTTTGTTTGCAAATTAGACGAGGCTTCCTCCGACTTCTCTTGAATCCAAAGACCTTTTATTTGACGAAGACACGGTGTTAAAGCAAATGTCTTCCCAGGCTGATAGCTTCTCTGTTGGCCCTGACGGAATTCCTGCATCTTTTGTAAAGAGGTGTAGTAGTTGATCCAATTTGGAGTTGTGGTGTTTTCCTGAATGCCTGGAAGCTCACTCTAATTATTCCTTTGCATACAAAAGGCGACTAGTGCGATATATCTGTGATGTTCTTTATTGTTAATTGTTCTTGAAATTAATTAATTTTCTCGAAAAAGAAACCCAGTGTAGTTTAACTATACCAAGGGGAGTTACAATCCCAGTGGGACCTGGATGTATTACTGAATCAATACTTTCAGCTTAAGGTTGAACGATGTACTGCTTCCCATGTCGTTTGCAATGTTTATATTAATGATATTGTGGAAGTAGTCTTTGAGTCTATGAATCGAAGTCAAGATATTGGAACGGCTTTCGGACTACCTTGGACCTTCTGAGATTCATTGTATCTGTATCTGTTCCGAGTCTGTGCTGTGTCTAAAATTTTTCTTAATTATTTGCGTTTCGGTGATTTAATGTGAAAGGTTTTCAAAATTAAAGTTAATAAAATCGTACTTAAATCGAAAATGAGCCAACCCCAAATAACCGATATTTCCATTTTGTTAATTGAAAGGGAACGCAAAGTAAACTTTGATAATGTAATTGAATAGCAAAATAAAATCGCGTAAGCACGTTTATCATTTGAAGTTTCATTTGGGGGGGGGGGGGGGTGTTGCTTATAAGAAAACCGCCCCGAATGTTATGCTGCTACTGTCATCAATAATTATTATTATTATCTTGTGACTGAAGGGTTAAAATTATAAGGTTCCAACAGACTTTCTGTTGCGCTTAAACGCTGTTGCTTATTAAACGATACCTTATTCAACTGGTTAAGTGTTTTTTCGGGTTCCAAAAATTTCTTCATTTCTGTTTTTGGGAAATCAATTTACGATTGTATACCACGGGGAACCTTGAACTTGTGGTGGTTGGTACCGGTGTTCAATGTGTCATTTTTTCATCGACTTCCCAAAAACGAGAAGGTTTTAAGTTCGAAGTGTATTTTATTTTCCTAACATGTAGACCCCGTCGTAAGCCTTCGGTGGAGTCAATAATAACGAGTTGGCCTAACAATCTGGTGGTCCCAGGTTCGAAACCTACTGACAGCGACCCATGCACGTTTTCTGCTGACATGGCAATGAGAATTTGGCTTTTTTTCTGACGAGGGCGGAGGGGCTAGTGTAAAGTTGTAACGGGTGGACCGATTTAGATGATGTGGTTTTAAAGTATAGAAACTAGGGGAACTATTGGACTCACGTTAATTATTTTAGGGTGGCTGAGGGAGCGGAACTAATTTCGTAACGCGATGGCCGATTTGGATAATTCTGTATTACGAAAAAAATTTTGGTAGCGTGTGGACTGATTTGGATTATTCTGCTTTTAATGTATACAATGTCAAAAATGTTATGGTGGAGTTGAGCCCAACTTCTTATCGCGTGGAGGGGCGGCACCTACCTTTGTAAGGCGTAGACCGATTTGACTGGATAGATGGATTCTGTTGTACAGAATACCTTTTCTTATTGGTAATTGATAAGAAATCTTGCACCTAAAGTGATTACTAGAAGAAGAGGGACCCGTCTCCTTACTTCGTAAAGCATGTCCGATTTTGATGATCTTCCCTTGGTGCTTGGTGTATATAGTACGTTAGCGTACTAACGCCAAGGTAAAAATTTTGAATCTAAGGTGAAAATATGAAAGGGTGGATGGGACTTATTTTGTAAGGTGTTGCCGAATTTTGATGATTCTCTTTCCTTTCTGTATACGTATAATTAACTGACTGTGTATGTGTATGACTGACCTTAAAAACAACTTATACAAATTTGCATAATTTGATCCTTAAAAATGAAAACCGCTATTACTCGGCAACACTCAACATGGACTTAAGTGGTTATTCCGGTAGATTTGTTAGCTGCTATGACGATCTTTTACCATGCCATATCAAATTATTATTTACTAAACTATTTGATATATCCGCTCGTCTGTCTGCATGTCATGAGGTTAACCCACAATAAATGTACAACCCATGTAGAAATTACCAGGCTTGACAAAGAGGGACCTAGCTTGGCCGAATGCTGATATGCGAAGCGTTTGCTTCCCTAGCCTGGCCCAAGCCTTAACCACAGTTTAAATAGCACATCCTGCTTTGTTAGTTTCTGGTCAAGCTTTAGCGAAGCTTCGGCTGAGCCACAAAAACTCAAAAGCCAGGCCTTGGGGTTTCAGTCCACTCCCAAGCTTCTGTCAAGCTTGAACTGCCAATCTTTGGCGTTGCAGCTTTTGCCCCAAACTTAAACAAAAAATGTTTTGAAACTTTATAGTTTTAACTGTTCAGTCACATCCTAAACTGACGGTTGAGAGTAAAAGTGACCTATTTATAAGGTTCGGGAAAAAGTGGCTTAGAAAATGTTCCACGCAAAAATGAATCGCGTAAGATTCCGGGCAAAAACGAATCGTAGAAAATTTCCGGGCAAAAACGATTTAACTACAAAAAGTAATGCAAATTTAATGCAGTTAAGGAGTTAAGTCGTTTTTGCCCGGAAATTTTCTACGATTCGTTTTTGCCCGGAATCTCACGCGATTCGTTTTTTCGCGGAACATTTTCTAAGCCACTTTTGCCCGAACCTTGTAAATAGGTCACTTTTACTCTCAGCCCGTCAACTATCGATGCAAAAACCTTAAATTCACCAATGCGGCTTTTAGTTATATAATCAATAAAAATTATAACGGACGCTGTAGCTAAAGTACTTTCTAAAAAAATTTAAATCTTTTCGGAATGGCTACGGAACCCTATCAAGTGCGTGGTAGCTCTTGATCTTTTCTTTTAATATGTATACCATTCTGACCTCGGCAAGGTGTCCTCTTCGAGGTTAAATCTAGGATTATTTAAAATATAGCAGTCAGATTTAGTCGCAATTGTATTCTTCTTTAAGAACATAAGTAGGTAAATTCCTCTTGAAAACTAGAAATTAACCAGACAGTCATTCCCTAAAAATAACGATAATTCCATCAAGACGTGCACATTAAACGCATAACACTCAAAAAGCCATCATCGGTGGTCAGTTGAATGACTTTGTGCCAAAAGGTCAAGTGTCCAAGTGTATAGCAATAAATTTGTCAAAACAGCATTGAATATTTCATCCAAATCATTAGGATTCTTTGACAAAACTAAAAAGTGGTTAAGGACTGCATCTGTTATTGAAACAAATAGGAGTCACGCCTGAGCTCTTTACTGTCACATTTTTTTGTCGGGTATACTCTTACCAAATTCTTGTCACACTTTTTTGAGGTCTTTATGGAAATTCGAGCGGAAAATAGTTTTTGAGGTCATTTACCGCAGCGAACATACTTATTATCAGAACAGTCGGAATTTAATTATTGGCGTAATTTACTAGTGGGACCTGTTTTCCATGGTAAATTTAATGGGTGGGAACTAGTTTTAACAGAGGTTAATTGCGTAATCCGCGGAGCACTGACAGTTTAAAATGTAATCGTACTTTATAAGTAAATACTTTAGTACTGGAAACAAAACAAAAATTTTATGGAATTAGAACAACCGTGAATTTACAAATTCTTAACTATTTAACGATATTTTAAAAAAGAATGAACAGTAGCTCGAGACAAAACCCAAAAAATCTTTTCATCTTTTAAAGTTGTTTTCATTTACAAAATGTGTCAAACCACACTACACTTGAGGACCTTGTTCAAATACTGCTTTTTGTTTTCTTTTGAAATAGGAAAAGACGTCTCTAAGCAGTCTTAGCTGACAGTATTTGTTAAAGGAAAACATCTTCTCGGAACCTTGAACAAGATACTTTGAAGGCCACAGAAATCAAGGAAGGGCGGAAATCTAAGACACTAAACAAATTACTGTCTTAGCCGCATTTCCTCTGTCTTTCTTTATTGTTGTCTCAGGTAATTTTACCTGCTCCTTTTATTCAATCGTCGAAAAATATGTAAACAAATGTTGCTTTATAAGAACTTGTGGATGATTTAGAATTTGCAATAAATATGTGACGTGTATCAGATTGGAATTTGTTACTTCATTAGCATCTTTGTTTTAAATGTGCTACTTGAGAATTGATTACAAGACAATTACAATTGATTGGAAGGCGGCCATGGGTCAGTGATGTCTCTTGGTCCTAAATACAGGAGCAGATTCAGATTAAAAACCGCATTAATTCTGCTGCTGATGTTTTAGTTAAACAACATCTCAGAACTGCATACTAATCTGTACAAATAGGCGTCCAAAGAAATGTAAGACGTAACAAGTGCAACTAGATCAACGCGCTGGCAGAAAAGGCAGAAGAAGCGGCCTACCGCGGTGACAGGGGAGATCTGTATAAGATTGCCAAAAAAACTGGCACTGTTACAACTGAAAATTTTGTAAGAGACACTAATGGATCCCTTTTCGTCACGGAGTAACAGCAAATGATAAGGTTTAGAGAATATTTTGTCGAAGTAGTAAAGAACATCTTTGGATCGTCGAATACCTCTTCACACGAGCCTGAACACCCACGGGCTACGGCCAACATTAACATCAGTACTCCAAGATTGGAGTTGGGAGACACAATTAAGTCGATCATCCTCAGGAAGGCTCCAAGGATTGATGGAATATTAGTGTAACTACCTAAGGCGGATCTCATTTCTGTGGCTGATATTCTTCTCTCGTAACTCAGGAATTTTGGTAAACCGAGACGTAACCAAAAGACCAGACTCGTCCAGGCTAAGGGTGAGATGTCTGCGGGAGCCCGGAAGACAAAAGTTTTCCAGGAAAGGACAACAGGCGGTGAATGATCTTCTCTTGGGGTCATGGACGCAACTAGGAATGGAGGGATAGAAGCGGTTTAACTAGGGACTTTTAAGGAGGAGCTATTGTATGCTATAGACTCGCTTACCTAAAACGCCGGGGATATACGGGTAAATTCGATGACCTTTGAGGATGTTCTGATAGCACTGAAATGTGTTAACCTGCAATTCAAGAAGCTGACCAACCCTTTGGTAGGAGCTAACTTGAGGGTGGACCGCACGGATGTTGTTAAAGACATCAGAAGGACGATGATATTTGTCCCGGGGGAACCTGCGAATAACGATATCATAATAAAGAGATTAATAATCAAAATTTCTGTATCAAAGACACATTCAAGTAGAGAGTGTTTCGGATGCAGAAATAGGGGGACCAAATCTAAGGAGGAATCAGTCTGACGATCTGGCGTCCGACGCAGGATGTGGAGGCCGTCAAGAAAGCAGGAAATATATTCAACTTGTAACGGCCTTCCTAAAGTTCCAGTCAGTTAATTGGGAACAGCTGGAGAAATTTTCAGGTAAAATGACTAGCAACCAAGCTCAGCAATGAGGAAGGCAACCGAACGTGGCCGAAAATCGTCATGGTCCGGAACCCTTCACTTTTATGGGTAGAAGAAGGGTGTAGGTCATGATTAAATGCATAGATCAAGGAGGAGCACTGGAGCCGATGGGTCAACGTGGATTCCTGCAGATAGACTAAGATCTTAGCAGTGACTCAGGAAATCGAGGTTAGGGCGACAGCAAGGGTTGGCTCCCGCTGAAGATGACTCGGAAGGGACGAAAAGGAATCCAATTTTAGATGATCTGTTTCGGCTAATCCCCACGAAGAGGTGTTTTAAGAATCTCCACTACCGGAGGGCACGCATTGTCCGGTGTCTTATGCAAGATTTTCACCTCTCATGCTAACAAAAAAGAAACTAAGGCAACTTCTTTTTGTGGAGAAATTTGTACATAAAAACTAACTGCTTGGGAATAAAGAAAGTACTTAAAGAACATCCAAGGATATTTCATCGAAACGTCGATATCTCATCAAATTTGCTCAACCCGAATGCGACTATAGAGCGTTTTAACAAGTTTAATTCGATTCATGTTGGCTTCGATAAAATCACAGCCAACAACCACAATCTACGAAGGCCAACATAAACTTTGCGTATTATACCATTTATGTGTTCACTCATGGACGAATTGAGAGTAACGCCGATACTTTTAACAGTAACAACGAAAGATAGGGTGCTACTCAAGTATAACCCGGGGGTATATCGTTAGCATCAAGATCATGTCTGTAAAACATAATTGACCGAGACTTATTGGGGCTTAATATTAGGTAGTTTTTTCCCATTGTGAAATTTTTCGTAAACTTAATTAAGTCTTTCTGTGTGAATATTTACAACAACAAAAAAGAATTATTTTATAACCTACAGTAATCGTTTTACTACCACACATCGACTACTCCACTTAAATTAGTGTTATAACAAAAAAAACAATTTGGAGGCAGGTAGAATTTTTTTTTCCGAATGACAGGTATGAGTGGTTTGGTCATATAAGTTGAGAATGGAAAAATATTTTTATAAGTCTTAAATTTCTTTTTACGATAAAATGTAAGACTGGTTAAATTTTTAAAGAAGAAATTCAAACTCCTATAGCTATCGCTTAATCAAGGCGAGAAACGAAAAAAATGTCTGGGAGGGGGTGTATATCTCCACCCCCCCCCCCCCCCCCCCCATATATTTTTTCGTTTCTCGCCTAGATCTGCCAGTTCCTTAATTTTTGCACACGAACGAAATATAGAGTGTTTCCCATAAGGTGTGTCAAAATAAGTGGGGTGATAGATTACACCTACCCAAATAAAAATTGCACGGTAGGTGAGAGGGGGGAGGGGCAACTCAACCGTTTTGGGATTTATCATTATAATATTTTTATCTTTTGATCTACTAAACGCAGCGACATCAAACAAACGCCACAAAAACTAGAGATAGTATGTGTTTAATTTCATTAGATAGCAGTTTTTTATAATATCCTTTCTCAACCTAGACAGGTTGTCCACCTAGACAGGTTGTCTTAATAGGATGGGTAATCTAATAAAAGTGAAAAACAGATGTATTAATTACATGAGTTTCGGAAAAAATTGGGAAAATGCTGAATTTTGGGTAATCGGAAAACATTTTTTCATTTTCGCAAGTGATGGTAGGAGTTAGATCAACACATTGTGGACATTTTGGTCGCTACATTGAGTAAATCAAAAGATAAAAATAAAAGTAACGATCTGAAAATAAAAGTAGAATAAAAATAAAAGTACGATATTATGTGAAAATTGTAAATTTTTTAACCACCCTGTAGCTCTCAAAAAGTTGACTTGCCCCCCCCAACCAACAATACCATTTTCTTCCTATCACCACACTTATTTTAGCACACCTTATGTGAAACACTGTACCTATATTTTTCTGTGTAAGTACAACGGTACACACCTCGCTTATATAGATATGGCGACAAGTCCATTGAATTCTTAAAGCATCATTAGGTATGGGCACTGGCGGATCTAAGATTTACCTGGGGGGGGGGGGGGTCAGGCGCTCGTCTAGATTTATGTTGAACGGCGGGGGTGCGGGGGGGTCTATCATCTCACTTATAAACCTTGAAATTTGCTATACGGACGTTACCCGAAAGAGATTTGGTGTGAGATTTTCGCACAAATAATACTGAAATGGCGAGAAATTCAAATGTTGCTGTTGATGAAAAATTGATCCGTTCATTATTTTGATTAAAATACTTTTACCAAGAACCCTCCTACATATGACACTGAGCATGGCTCTTAGATTATAGTTTCGCAAACCTAGCAAATTACATTGTATGCCTTAGGTCCTTTCGATTTTCAACCCTTCAAATGTGATAAGCACGTTTACTTTCCAAAAACAAATTAAAGATTAGCACTGAACGCACAATTGATATAACACCTCTCTGACATAAATTCCAGATTGTCAACTCCGGTTGACATCATAAATTACACCACAGGCCATAAAGCACTTTAAGGAGCAATCTATGCAACATTGTAACTAAAATGTATTTGAAAAACATTAAAGACCTCATTTCAAGCGACTAAAAGAAGTGAAATTTAAAAGGCTATACATTGTCCTCCTTAACGAGTACTTTATTTAAACAGCTCGTTAAGCTATAGGAAACCACAGCAAAATTTGAGACATTATAAAAATTTTATGACTAATTATATTCAAACTAAAGCGAAATAAAGAGGTCTCTTCAATCGTTTTCAAAAATTACGACCAAGAAACCAAAAACAGACTCAAAGAGTGAACGTTTTGAAAAAGAAAAACAAAAATTCAGTTTTTATTTATGTTTCCCTCAACCCTTGTATGACACGTCATAATTTCTTGTTGTTGTAATTCAATATTTTCAACCCTGATCCAAATTGAAATGCAGTCTGACCTCAGTCCAGAAAGGGCCGAAACGTGATTTATGTGACAATTTTCCACATGATCTCAAAAATTAGTTCCATTTTAGTTTTTCCTAAAAGTCTGGCGATGGCGGGGATTTTTATGAAAAATGTTTGTCGTAAATAACACAAAAACAAGAGCATCTAATTAAAAAGTTAATTAAGAAAGATTCGAACATTTTACTTGTTGGTTTACTTCTTTAAAGAACGTGTGACCTTTCCCAAAGCATGAATTTACCCATGAGATGAGATAAAAACCATAACGAAAACATCTTTTCTTTCAAAAATTTTGCATAAATTATTCTTTTTTTAAAATATTTTCTGTGGCGCTCGAATATCTTTTCTAACGTTTTCAAGTACCAAAAATATTTTAGTGGGTGTCAGTGGTAATAAAATCGAACAATAAAACTCAACGCCCAGCAATTTTGATCGAACATTGCACATCATCTCAGGGGAATGAATCTCGTATTAAAATCCAAACACGTGGTTTGTATTTTTCAAATCCTTCTGCGCATGTTTGTTTAAGAATTACGCCCGGTTTGAGCCTTCCTTAAAGACTGAGCCGAGATTACCAGATGTCGGATTTGATTCTGTTTGTTGTCATATCGTATACCACATCCACTAATACGCCCCTTGTTGCTTTCAATTTGAGTACTCGCATGAACGGAAACACTCAAAACTTGCCACGGTGTCAATTTCAACAGAAAATAAAATTTCTGCAATTCTAACTAGTCACTAGGGACGTGATTGTGCGTTAAAAGAGCATCAATTCGAGATGAAGGTGTATGTACTGGACTTGCACTTAATGTAGGTTAGTAAGGCGACTTCTATAGAATTAACGAGTTCAGTTTCACTGACTTTAAATGAAGCTGCAACTCCGTTACACCCTTTGATGACTTTTAACGACTTTTTGTTACGCGCGCTATTATGCAAAACGTGCAAAATCCATTAAACGTTTCTCAGTCAGGTTCTGGCATTTCTATTTTTACGCCTCGAAATTGTCCTCAATTCAGCCATGTTTTGTTAGTTTTAATTGCCTTAAAGAAAAACGATTATTCTGTGACCGTGTAATGTTTTAATATGGCAAGGAAATGCATATCATTTACGGCGCTAATTGTATAAGCAATGCACCAGAAGTTCGATATTCCTGGAATTGTTGAAAGTGGCAAAGAGTTCGAGGTTTTAGATTTTACTTCGTTAACGCATGACTTGGCCAAACGGACTTTCAAACTTCATTTATTTCAGTTAATTCAACTCTTTGAAATTCCAACCTATTGCTTGACTACAATTGAATCATGATTTATATTATTTTACTTTTCTGCCTTAAAAATTCGTTACTTTTCGAAAATAAAAAATTTCAAAATTGCGTCAGAAAAATAAAGATAAAAATATACTTTACATGAACTTCTCGCCAGTTCAATCTTATTTTTCCAAAATCTCATCAAAGCCCCCCATGGTAAAATCCTAACCTCGCCACTGGTCTACTGATAAGAAATCGCGTATAACCAAGAGCAGTGACGTTCTCTAGTGTCGGTGCTAAGATCCACTTTGGGTCGATGCATCAGGGCAATAACTAAGTAATCAGGGGCTTTAAATAAAATCGGGGAGGGGTGACTTCCCGGCCCTCACTGCTTAGTTTTTGAATTGAAATGCAAATCAAAATTTAATTATCACTTGCACCCCATCTCCCCTCCTTGTGTTAGTATTATGTTATAGTTCGTAATTGTAGTATTATTATGTAATAGCTTGTGTTAAGCTTAAATAAATAAATAAATGACCCCCCCTCCCCTCTATATTTCTGGCAATAATCATACAATATTTACATAGACAGAATTAGGTCTACACTACGCTGTGAGCCTAAACAGTTTTGGAGATTTGTGAACTCTAAGCGAAACACGGACGGCTACCCTATTTTATGATACCGAGCGTAGCGATCCATTGACGAGTGCTAATCATTTTGGCGACTTTTTTCTTATAAGAACTATGATATTAGCTTTGAGGATTCTAGTTACATGACGATATCTCCTTCTTCATTGTAAATGAAGCATCTTGTGTTTAATGATGACACAGTTGAGAAATACATCAATAATTGGGCAGGCAGTTTGGAAGATAGTTTCTCGTGCGGTTTTGATGTTGTTTCTGTCTCCCTTTTAAAAAACTGTTCTTCTTCTCTGTTAGCTGTTCTTCGTTATTTTTTTTTATCTATTTCTTGTGGGGCCTTTTCAAAATCTTGGAAATCATATCTTATTCCTCTTCAAAAGAAAGGCAAGTGACGGAGTTGGATCAATTCGTTGAGCCGCACGATCACCATGCCATGGACCCCGGCCACCGTGAGCTTTTATTAAGAAATTCAAATAATCCACTTCGTCTCTGGGCTTGTTGTCTAGCTCGCAGCAATGCAAAAACAAGACTTTCAAGTTTCCTCACTTCCCTTACCCCCTAATTCCCTTCCTGGCAAAACCATGCTAACGAATCAAAGGGTTTTCCCCTAGGATTTGGCCACATTGTATAAAAAAAAGAGGTGCATTATTTCTAACTACAACTTGTAATATAAGTTACAAGTGCTAAGGTTTTTGAGGCATTAGTTTACCATTTACTTCCACTGCAAACCGACTCTTCGCACTTTCCAGCACGACTTTATGAAAGGTACAACCACGACTAACCTTCTAGATTTCTCTAATTTCCATTTATCTGCAATTGAAGCAGGTAAGTAAATTGACTGTATCTTTACAGATTTCATCAAGGCATTTGACAGAATTAACCACCAAATTTTGATATACAAGTTGGCTCCTCTCGGGGTTCAATTCTTGCTTATTAACGGGGATCGTTCTTACTTATTATGTCGAACAGTGTCTTTCTGTGGATTCCTATCCAAGTTTATTTCCAATACCTTTAGTGTGCCTCAAGGAAGTCATCTTGCCCCGATTTTATTTATTATTAACGTCAATGATGTATCTATATTTTTAAATATTCCAAAATTCTGCGCTATGCTTTCGAAGCCAAAATTTTCCTCTGTACCGGATTGTGTGTTTCGATTTGGGTGAAGTACTTCTACAAGGGTTTACAGACATCACTCATAGGGACCGTTCAAGTATTACGTAACTCAGTTAGGGGGGAGGGGGTCTTGTGAAACGTTACGGTGCGCTCTATGGGGGGAGGGGGGTCAAGCAAAGCGTTACGTAACATTAAGAAATCTTAAAAATCTTAGAAAACTGGAAGCGAGGGGGGGGGAATGAGTCACAACGGAGGCGTTCTCGTCACAACCTCAACAGAAAGACTTTACATTATGGCGCCTTGACCTGCAATATTAGGTACAATAGCTGATATTACAGTTCAAAGCGCTCTACTTAAATGGCTTTCTGACAACCCATCCTAACAAATATTCGGTGTCCCTTATGGGTCCCCTGATAAATTTGGAGCATTCTTTAATATCTACTACTACTACTTACTACTAATCTATTCAGGAATTTACTTGGGTTAGGTGAATTCAGTCTTGTTTAATGTTCCTAAGTTAATTTTGTGGAGGGATTTAAAAAATCTTAGTAGAGTTTTAGTAAAATTATTAATTTTAATAATAAAACTAAAAGTGAAAACATACCGCGCCTTAACTAATACCTCTTTTAGTTAGATTGAAAAGCTAAATAAACTGCTTTACTTGCTTAGTGTGGCTTCATACTGTTGCGTATCCCATAGAGTGGCGCATCGTTGAATAGGTCCTTTAAGGTACATTTAAATATGTTATGTCACCATTTTTATTTTGGCGCCTCACGCGTCTCACGGCTCTTTAATGTAAAATGTATACCATCATCTAAACTAGGATAAGTTATAGTAAGTAGTGCGTCCAAGGCTTCACAATGACCGTACTTAGTCCATAGCGTTACCACAAAGAGTAGTCCTGCGTTCAGGGCCGTCGAGAGGGGGGGGGGGGGCGAAGGGGGTAAACCCCCCGGGCCCGAGCTTACGCTTAGTCCTGGGCCCTAAATTCCTTTCGCGGGGGCCCGTATGTGGTACTCCTGGGCCCGAATTTTGTCTCTACGGGCCTGCCTGCGTTCTCGTAGACTCACATTAAGTTCGAGTTAAATTAAGTAAGCCTTAGTCTTCTTTCGATCATTGGTTTTCCAGATGATTTCTACAATTCTGCGCGATGTGGTGTCTCCTATTCGCAAGATTTACAGATTTGATAATAAAACTCGAAGGAGCTAAAATCCACACAGTAACCATATCCGCTCTGCTTTGGCAAGGACATCCACCGTCTTATTTCCAGCAATATGATAAAATTTCCAACTCCCTGTAGCAGTTTTAAAGAAATATGAAAGGCTTCTTTGCTGTCCACGTTGATAGTTAGCTAACTCATCCATCTTATGTAGGGTCACAAGTTACACTTGGAACTCTCTGCGATCATTTGGATGTCTTTAAGACGAATTAATGTCGAGTTCTGGGGAATACACCAAAACCCCAGACCTAGTTTTAGAGCTTTCCGTATAGATGCTTATAGTGTTTGCAATTATTATTATTTCTCAGTACGATGTCTAGTATTTCTAGCGTCAATTTTTTAATAAAGTCCTTAATCGGCAGTATGTAGTCTATGTCATTGGTAAGGAACTCCCTCAAACTGATCTGACCATACTTCCTTTAATACCTTCAGATTTAGTACTAACGTCATTGTGGTATCCTTCACGGCCAGGTCTAAGGGAGACTGACATATGACCATCGTCCAGAGCCCGGAAAATAGTGATATATGAGTGCACCAGTAATAACAATCCCCGCCAGTTTTGTGGTATGCTCTAACCTATGGAAATATGTTTTCCTGGCAATGGCTGCCCAACAAACTATGATGCCATTAATTAGAATTGGACGTACTCTTGGCGTAGATACCCAAGTGTGTGATGATTGGTCTGAGTCCCAACTTCACAACAAAGAATCTTTTATAAGCCTTTCCAGCTTTTCTAGATCATTTTTGGTTTCGAGATTTTTTTCGTTTAAAACTATTTGGTTTTCACAACAGTTTGTTGTCTACTTAGTCCCAAATTACACGAGAGGGTTTGTTACCCCATAACTTTCTTCAATTCTCTTCTGTGCAAAAGTAGAAAAACCCTCGGAGTGTTGCTACGAGGGGCTTTGATTAACGTTAAAAAAACCGGTTCATTAAGTAACTCTACGATTCGTGATTGACACTCACAGATAACCCTCTTCCTACCTCACTTCACTCGCTAGTAAAAAAACAGGTTTTCACCACTCATGGGGTACAAACCCTCTCGTGTAATTTAGGACTTACTCAGATTGAGGCTTCAGTTCCAGTTCCAATGCCGTTCAGACTTGTTACTATGGCACTTTGTGTATCCTTTTCCTTATAAAGAGTACCATTTCCATTTTAGGTTTACATTGAGTAGCCTATACGTGCTTTCGCTGATCGCGTTCAGACACTTATCCGACACCAATGTAACTGCATCATAGTTATACGCGACTTCTTTCATGCCCTCGTTTTCGAGCATTACCCATGACTGGTAATGGCCACAATAGGAACGAAAGTATACCGCCCTGTGGTATACCCCTTTTTCTTTTTTATAGTGCATCTGCAATATTCTAAGGCTATAATCCTAAAATAGCAGAGTAGTGATCCAACTACAGATAAATCTTTCCACTTAGGCTCTTTTCAGGGCATCTTCGGTAGCCTCGGTGGTTGCATTATTTGAAGTACCCTCTCCCTCAGTATAGGTAGCCAGAGCGCATTCTTTGTATTGTAAGAATTTTTTGATTTCAGATACCGCTTCGTACAGGGCTTCTTTTTGTGTAGGTGTGCTGCTTTTGACAAAAAAAAGGTATTGAGATTCTTCCGAATATACAGATCGAAAACTCGTTGTATAGATTTGAGTCGGAACGAGGTTACACTTCTGTAGTCCTACCATCATATGCTTATGCTGAAAAACTTTCTATAAACACAAATTTAAAATAATTAGCTGTCACCATACAAGTCGCCTGTGGAATAAGTGATAACGTGTCGGCCTACCAATCCAGGGGTTCCAGGTTCGAATCCCACCGACGTACGGTGACCACGGTTGTTTCTGCTGACAACAGATTACAGAGCAACTCTAGATGATTGGAGCTACACGTATATGTTATCTGAGATTAGTGATGTATTTTTTTAAATTTTCAACGTGTGCAAAATAAGTATGGAAAATAAAATTCAGCAAAGTCGCTAAGATAAGAAAATTTTTCACAAACCTTGGAGATTTCTAAGAGAATGAATTGATGATACCTATACTTGAAATGGTAAATATAGTTACTTAAAATAAAGGATAAAATAAAATAAGATAAAATACTACGAAATTTATCTTCCACATTTTATTAAATTTCATGGCATTTGAAGCAGACGAAACAAAGAAAACTGTTAGTAAAGCGACATAATCTAGTGCCTTCTCTTCCAGAATTTCTTCGGCAAAAATGTATCATAAAAAACATACAAAAAAAAATCCTTGAATTTAAAAGCGTAAAAGTCAGGAATTCATATCAACATTTTCAGCAAACAGAGAAAAACTGAGTGACTGACTGAGCGGAAATAGCCAACAAATGCGCAAGTACTTTAAAAATGAACTCGGAAAAAATGGATTTTACGGAGACCGACGACGCATATTTTCTGGACTTGGACAGGAAGTTGAAAATTTTCTTTTGTTTTAAGCTGATAAGGCACATAGTATTGTAATGCAGGGCTTGTTATGCTGGCATGATTAGTGCCTTATTGTTTAATGCGCCTTGTGTCAACTGTCTCTGGTCTTACCCTCTATCGTTCCCTAGCCAAACAGTCACCGACTTGAGACTTAAGAAAATGCCTTGAATCGTTTTTATATCGAGACAGGGGAAACATGTTATCTAGGAATTACTAAATATGGTTGGATACAGACTCTATAAAGACTTTAGGGAGAAAGTTTAAAATACAATGTTTGCGGGTATTCCCCATATGGATAATGAAGAAATGTTACGCTTATGTTATTTTAAAATTCAAAAACTGATGTTTACATTAGAACTAGTTCATGGGTTCCAAGTCTCGAAAGCACACAAACTGATATTTATTATAAATTGAATTCAAAATAGGATAATTGCTGGTGAATATCAAAAACAAGTCATTTTTTTTATTTTGAGTGGAACAAAACCTACGTTTTCAAAAGACATATGTTGCTACTATGTCTGGTTCAGTAAAGATGAAAGCAAAAATTCGAAATTTTGCATGCGGGTAATGCTAAAGAAATGTTTCGTACCTATTAATTACGGATTGAGTTTGAAATGAAAACAAATCGATGATTTTTCAGTAAAGCACACCATATAATTCTCCACACTTTCCCTAGTCCCATAAGCTCTTATAGTGCAGGCGCTGGAAGTAGTTGGGTATGCAAAATGTGAGGACCGGCAACTATGTTCAGATTCATATACCTGAGACCTCAAATAATGAAAAAACCAGGGACCGTACCTGTTTTCTCTTTTTAACCGACTACCCAAAAACAAAGAGGTTCTAAGTTCGACAAGTATTTTTTTTTATGTCTGACCGGGCATAATTTCGTAACGCGTCGACCGATTTTTATTATTCTCTTTCTGTTGGGTAGAATATGTTCCGTGGTTGATACCACGAGAAAAGAGTGTGTTCCTCCATTGCTAATAGGAGAATAATTTGGTCCTATGGTGAAAGGTGGGGGTGGGGGGTAGGGGTGAAAAATATTATAGTTTTCAAGTGAAAAATAAAATAGTTTTTAATTTGTTGTTGTTTTATTTGTTTAATTTGCACCGACTTCAAAATGTCGTAATAGATATAAAATTAAAAATTATTTTATGCTTTTTGTGAAGTCGGTTCAACTTTTTTTTAAAAACTGTTTTATTTCTGAAAGAGTGTTATTTTAACTGGTATTTCTGGACACTTATAATTCATGATTAAAACTAACATTTATATAAAATGTTTTATTTTTTCGAAACAAAATAACAGGTCCATTTGACATTTTATTTTTCCAGATTGATGAAAACTGTTAAGAAGACTTTTTATTTTTTCAGCCTAAAATAAATTTTCCATTTGAACTTTTATTTTTTTCAGTTTAATGAAAACTGTGTGTTTCTACCACAAAAAAAAAGGAGTTTTTTAACAGTTTTTCACAAACTGAAGAAATAAAAGTTCTTCTTAACAGTTTTCGTCAGACTGGAAAAATAAAAAGTCCAAAATAACTGTGTTTTTCTAGTAAAAATTTTAATTGTCCAAAAATAACTGGTTTTGTGGTATAGAAATGGATAAAGATGAAATTTTAGAAATTCTGTCGGAAATATTCCGTTAATGGCCAAATCCTAGGGGACAACCCTTTGATGCGTTAGCATGGTTTTGGCCGGAAGGAAATTAGGGTAAGGGAAGTGAGGAAACTAAAAAGTCTTAATAAAAGTTCACGGGGAGATATGGTCTCGAACCCGGGACCCATGGCATGGTGGTCGTGCGGCTCAATGAATTGATCCAACCCCGTCTCCAAATTAATGGAGGACTTAATGAGAATCACCTAGATATGTTTTAGGGCTTCACAATACCCGAGATAATTCTCGCTGCCGGTGCCGGTCTCGACACGATACCGGGACCGGCAGTGAGACCAATATCATTCGTAATAGTGCGATACCAAGAGCAAGATTGAGGTGAAGAGAGTGGACGAGATATTAGTTTTTAGTATTTTATTGTGGAAATTTTTTTTAGTTGTTTCAGCTTTTATGTCGCTCCGAAAAATGCCAATTGTGTGATTTGTGGGGCGTATAAGTATACACTGCTTTCCTCAATCGCTTCTTTCTACATTGTTTCCTCCTTCAGATATTTGCGTTTTATCCCCAATAGCAAAACGGAGCCTTTGCTACCTTATTTTGATGAGGGGAATAAGAAGGAAATGCATATACACATAAATATATTACTTGTCCTCGCTCCCCGTTATACCACTGAAATTCCTTTTTTTTTATCTTGACGAGAGCGAGATCGGACCAAGACTGGCCTTTATCTCGCTGAGATTGCGACGAGAGCAAGATCGTCTTCACCTTGACGAGACCAAGACCGAGATGTGCCAAAGTCTCGGTCTTGTATCGGTGCCGTGAAGCCCTAATATGTTTCATATCATTTGGCGACTCCAACTTCCTTGGAACTTTTTCGTTCAAAAATTCAAAAATTACAGTTATTTTCGGTCCCTGGAAAAAACACACCTTGCCGGGAGCTGCGGTGGTCCCTTCTAGTCCCTTTCCATCCCCTCTCCGTGCCCTTTTGTGAGCGTAGGGCGCCTAGCTGTTCAGTGTGTTTCTGCGCCAATCCAGTAAATAACGTTGCGTTAAAAAATTGTGTTTGTCGTACATGCGTATTATAATTCAATTTTCGTTATCTTTGAGTGTCTATTTAAAGTGTGTTTTATTCAGAAACGTAAGAAATTTCGTTAGAAATGGTAAATTAGAAAAGAAGAAGACCAAACGAATTATCGTGTTTATTTTGTGATAGAACAAAAGACAAAAGAACCAAAATCAAACACGCTGCTCAGTATTAAAAAAGCAGCAGATAGAAGAAAGGATGATATTACTGAAAAGTTTGAAAAGTGGTATACTCCAAACTCCACAAGACAAGGGTTTACATGGCACCAAGGGTATTTAGCTAGCTATATAAGTGAGGAGAAAATAAGACGCCGAAAATAGCCTTATATAAAAAAGAACAAGAGTCTATTTCAACTTCTGAAGCAAGCACATAAACTTAAGTTAACTCCTTAACTGTATTAACTTTGCATTACTTTTTGTACTTAAATCGTTTTTGCCCGGGAATTTTCTACGATTCGTTTTTGCCCGGAATCTCACGCGATTCGTTTTTGCTCGGAACATTTTCTAAGCCATTTTTGCCCGAACCTTATAAATAGGTCACTTTTACTCTCAGCCCGTCAATTAAACCTTTACCTCTTCTGGGAAAATGTAATGTGAAAGGCGCCATCGCCGCTTGCGTAAATAAATTGTGCATGTCTTTTAAAATTTCGTAACTAATGACCCTCACCCAAAAATTCCTAAAATAATTAACGTTACCCAAACCTTTAGTTTCCTGAGGTTTGCTTTCATTCTCCTTAAGAAAGAACCTCAGTTTTATTTATATATTTAATTCATAATTTATAAAGGTGGGTACTGTGTACTGTGTCGTGGATACAGTGTTCTGTACTGTTAGTGGGTACTGTGTTGTGTGTACTGTGTAGTGAGTACTGAGTAGTTAAAGTTAGAGTTTATGAGTGACAGTTCCTCTAATCGTGGGTTTTCGTTTGATTATTTGTGTGTGTGTGATGATGAATTCGTCAAAGTGCTCGCCAATGGAACGTGGTATGTCTGGTGAAGTTGGGGGACATGGTATCGTTGTGCCAATAGTGCTGGTGTGTCCGCACATTAGACTGATGTAACTTCAGCGGATCGTGGTGTGTCCGGTGAAGCTGAAGCGCACTCCTGTGAATTATCCCGATATAGCTTGTACGTCCGCTTATTGGGTGGTTTTATTACTTACTTACTTACCTTACTTACTTACCTACTTACTTACTCTTACTTAGGTGACACTGAAAGTAGTGATCCCTTGACGATTGCGAACCTTTTCGGCGACTTTTTTAAGAAAGCTTTTCTTTCTGACAACTGTGATACTAGCTCTAAGGATTTTAGCTACTTGACATTATTTCCTCCTTCTTCACTGGAAATGAAAGATTTTACATTTGATGACGATACAGTCGCGAATTACATCAATAATTTGGCAGATAGTTTTTCGTGCGGTCCTGATGGTATTCCTATTTCCCTTTATAAGAACTGTTCTTCTTGGTTTCTGTTCTTTGTTATTTATTTAATTTATCTATTTCTTCTGGAGTCTTTCCAAAATCTTGGAAATCATCTCTTATTATCCCTCTTCACAAGAAAGGTCAGAGGTGTTATATTTCCAATTACAGACCCATTGCAAACTTGTGTTATATTGCTAAGATTTGAATTGAGGCATTAGTTTGCGATACACTATACTTTTATTGCAAACCTTTTCTTGGAACTTTCCAGCGTGGCTTTATGAAAGGTAGGTCTACTGCGACTAACCTACTGGAATTCTCAAATTTCTGCTTATCCAAAATTGAGGCTGGAAAGCAAGTGGATTGTATCTTTACAGATTTTAGCATGGCATTCGACAGAATAAGCCACCAAATTTTGATTCACAAGTTTTGACTGCCCTCGGGTTTCCTTCATTGTTTGTAGACTGGGTTCGTTCTTACCTACTAAATCGGACTCAGCGTGTGTCCTTCCGTGGATCACTATTCAAGTTTATTTTTAATTCCTCTGGCGTACCTCAGGGAAGTCATCTGGGCCCGATTTTATTTATTATATACATCAATGATGTATCTTTATTCTTGAAATATTCAAAAATTCTTTGTTATGCTGACGACGCCAAAATTTTCCGTGTTGTGTCCTCTATTCGAGACTGTGAACTTTTAAATTCTGACTCAGACGCTTTCTACAACTGGTGTTCTGATAACTATCTTCTCCTCAATATTAGTAAGTGTACGTCTATGTCTTTTACTCGTAGAAAGAATCCTCTCGACTTCAACTACACAATGCATGGCTGTGTTCTGGAAAAAATTAATAGGACCAAGGACTTGGGTGTCTGGTTGAACAGTCGTTTTACGTTTGACGATCACATTGATGAGACAGTTATTAAGGCTAATTCTACATTGGGTTTTATAAAAAGAGTGGCACAGGAATTTGACGACCCTTATATCACCAGGCTTCTCTACTGCACCTTTGTTAGGCCTAGTCTGGAGTATGCTAGTTGTGTTTGGTCACCATTTTATCGTGACTCAATTGACCGGGTAGAGGCAGTCCAGCACCGTTTTGTTCGCTTTGCTTTTCGTGGGCTTCCTTGGAGTGGCCCTCTTCTCCTGCCGCCGTACTCAGATAGGCTTAAGCTCATAAAACTAGACTCTATTGAATTTAGACGAAACATCTCTAAAACTGTTTTCGCTTTTGAATGTCTTCAAGGCAATGTTGACTCTCCAGTCTTGTTGTCTTCTTTTAATATATCGATTCCGAGTCGCTCCTTGAGAAATCTAGATTTTCTTAAAATTCCACAGCATTGCACAAATTACGGTTTTCACGAGCCCGTCACGTCAATGTCTCGGTTTTTTAATTCGCATTTTAACAACATTGATTTTAATCTGTCGAAAAATTCTGTGAAGGCAAAACTTTCCTAACTACTCGGTTATTATTTTGTAATTATTATGTATTATTAATTATTTTTCTATTTTTCTAGTTATTTTTTTTATTAATTATTTTCTAATTATTTTTATTAATTATTAATTATTGTAATTTTTATTTTATTTTATAACTTTATTTTATTATTATTTATTTTTTTATATTTACATGTTAAGTAATCAGCCCTTTGATGAATCTTAAATAAATAAATAAATCTGTGGTATGTCCGGGATTGTAATAAAACCAGAGTAATCTATCTGATCATCTAGTAGGTATGTCCGATGAAGGAGGAATTGATTAAGTTGGTATGTCCAGGTATCAATCCTCCAAATCACAGGATTAGGTCAGCTGTGATGGTATGTCCGCTTTGCTGATCTAATGTGAGTGAGAAGTGTGAGTGCGGTATTGCGTAGTTTGGGCAGATAACCCATTGAGTTGTAAACTCACGAGTCGGTTTTTTCCTTTTACAGATCCGGAGCGAAAATAGTTGGCACGAGAGTAATCACCGAGAAGATTTGTGTGTTAATAAAAAAATTTAAAAGAAAACAATTTTGGTTTAGTTTGTAGTCATCCCGATATTCTTTAATTTTACCTTTAGGTTAGGTTAGGTTAGGTTCGTGTGGCTGCCTTAAAGGGCGCACTTAGACCTCAAAAGGCCCATTGTGATGCCACGGGAATCCAAGAATTCCCTCCACCTCCTCATTGGAACCATCCGGAGCTGCCGATGAAATGCCAAAGATCTGCAACGTCAATCGCCGCCAGATCGCAGAGACTATCAAAGAAATAGTTTCCTAAGAAGGACTTTCGCCCCTGGCAGAGGTAGTGTAAAGTGGTTTCCTCCTCCTCCTCGTCCATGCAGCTTCTGCAGAAGTCATTTGTAAGCCAACAAGGCAATGGCCTGTGATAACCCCAGTAGCTATTCTAAGGTCAGGTCTGCCCCTCGAAAGCAGAAAATTGGAGCGCCTTAGATCCAGTTTAGGCCAGATCTGTCTGGACGTATGGCCGTAGTGCCGTTTGCCCATCTGCGGTTCGCTAAGTTGATTGCTCTCCTACTAAGCAACATCTTACAGGTTGCCAGGGGCCAACCAAGAGTAGTCCTTTCCGATTCGATCTCCAGGGTTGTACCGCTCGTCCGCTACGCAGTTTCCTGGAATATCCCTGTGCCCCGGGACCCAGCACAGGTGAATTTCATACCGTTCAGCCAGCTCATTTAAATGCGAGCGACAGCTATAAATAGCCCTAGATGTCAATAGGACAGAATCAAGGGTTAGCAGAGCAGCCTGACTATCTGTGAGGATACAGATGTCCTTTGGAGCTTCGTTCTCCCTCAGCCACTTCAAAGCTTCCTGAATAGCCATGACCTCCGCCTGAAACACACTACACCTACACACTTTACCTTTACTTTTGTATTATTTCTTGATCGTTAACTATATAATTTTCTATTTTTAATTTTATAGCTCACTTTCGCTTTAAAAACATGTTTTTTTTAATAAATTTCAATAAAAGGGAGTTTGATTTTTAACTTAAATAAATTCCAAAAGTTCGCACCATTAATATTTGGGTTTTTTTTTAATTATTGTATAGGTAACCTCGGTATTGGAGTCGTTTAAATTCACTTTTTTTACAAAATTCTTTTCTATCCATAGAAAAATTAAATTTAGCCTAATTTCGCAAGGTGTTCTGGCAATTCCACTAAAACTATCAACGCTTATTAAAAAGCATTCGCTTCTGATATTTACTAGCAGATACATTTTCGCAATAGACGTGACACACACCACAAGAATCTCACTAAGCGATATAAGCGGCAGCCATTTTGATAGCGTGACACAAATTTATTTCTTTGGGAAATTTATAAATAAATTTGAATATACGATTTTTACAAAATATTTATTATTTTATGTACAAGAATTAATTCACAAATTTATACACTTTTTCGTTGAAATAATAAAATAAACTCTTTCCGGATTTCGGTTGGGTGGAGATTTGCACCACAATAGCGTAAGTTTCGTATTAAAAGGCGCAAGGAGTTGCGTATCCGCTGAAATTGTTCGTCCAACTGAACTTAACTGGAGGCCCAATGAACGATAATGCAAAGTTTTTGAAAAAGAAATAAATAAAAAAACTGAAAAGGCGATTAGAATTTTAGATTGTGTGTTATCACACCTTTAGCATTCCCGCCTTATCATATCTTTATCGGGAGGTGTTACTTTTTTCGAGAGATAAAAAGGAAATTACAACAAGAAAAATTTACGATTTCCATCCGATGTTGGGGTGTGCGAGCACGTCTGATAACAAGGAATGGTGGCTGCCTCTGGCAGCTACAAACCCATCCGACTCCTATATATTAATATGAAGTTTTTATGATAACACAATCAGTCTACTAAAATAACGACTTGGAAATATGAAAAGGAGGAAACACATTGCTGTGAGGGAAAGCTAATGATAACAGACGGGGGTCTGTATACAAAATAACATTTATCGCTACTCCACATAAAATAATAGTCACACCGCGTTCGAACCTTTTGCCAATTTCGGCGTGCAAAGGATAAACGAAAATGCCAACTTACCGAAATAGTCCTTAGCTGAAGACATGACAGGTTGGGGCACTAAACAACACCAAAACTATTCAAAAATTCACACAAAATCTCCACAAACTCGCGGGTTAATTATTTTCGGAAAAAAAATTTCAAGTGCAAACTGCAGCTGTGAAAAATAATAAATCGCGCGCGCGTGCTCAGTGTTCTCAAGTCGGTTAAATGAGCATCTGATCGGGAATGAAACTGCGGAAAAGCTTGAAACTTGAACGATTTTTTTTTTTAATTTTATGATGATTACATAGAAGTGATCTATAAGGGAAAAATAAACACACATTCAAGCGTATTTTTATTTTTGCCTCGTCAAGTCTTCATGTATGTTTTGATCACATATATTCCACTGCACTTTAAAATGTTTCAATGAACTGTGATTGACTCGGCACGTTTTCAAACGATCCCACCCCGTCACTGAGCATCTTCCGCAGGATCCCACTTCAAAGGCGCACGCTAATGATCAAAACTTATTTTGTCATTAATTTAAAACCCCGCGAAACACACAAACTTCCACGTTTTCTTCAATCGACGATTTCGCGGGGTATTTTATGTCAAACGAAAATTATATTGTTCATTTCACTATGTGTGCACACACCAGCGTCACACTGGGTGATCACGTAGCGATCGCATATATAGCAGTAGAATACTTTGAGTAAATAACGAACTTTCCTGATAAGTGAAATAAAATGGTGGTTTAGTTCCATTCGATTCGATTCTGCTTTTTGCTGTTTGTGGTTTTGCGATGTGGTAGTGAAGCTCGATGGTCGTTTGTGGGATTTGTATTGGGAAATGATTTACTTTCTTATAGTAGCACCGCAATTTTAGCTAGCACTTTAATTCAGGCTTGTATTTTTCGATTCAGCACGAGCAATCTCAATTACCTAGATCTAATTGAGTTAGCGCATATGTACTTTATAAACATTTCGTTTTTGATTTCTTCTTCTATCATAGCTGTTTTTTTATAAGCCTATCAAGTGATCGATTTCGAAAGGGTTAAATCAAAAATTGGAACTTTGTATTAAATAAATTTATTTTGAAATGAAGCATTATATTAACAAACGCTATGCCCATTATATTTCGGGATATTATCATGAATGCTATCAAGGAACTTAAACTGGACTTTTCTTTTGGTCCTGATGGTGTTCCACCTGTATTCTGGAGATCCTCTTCTGATGCCTTACTCACTCCATTGGAACTCATCTTCAGTAAATCTCTTCAGGCCGGCAGATTTCCTACGTTATGGAAGAACTCCTTTATAATTCCTGTTTATAAAAACGGGCATAAAAACTCCATAACAAATTATAGGTCAATCGCCAAGCTTTCCTGCATACCCAAGTTGTTTGAATCTGTTATATACTCACAGCTTGTTGGGCAGTGTAAGGGGTTAATCTCATCTAATCAACATAGCTTTCTGCCTGGTAGATCTACAACAACCCATCTTCTTGAATTTACATCCCACATTATCACTGCCTTCCAACAGGGACTCTAGACGGACTGTGTTTACACCGACTTTAGCAAGGTATTTGATAAGCTCCCTAGACGCTGAACTTTGTTAAGTTCGCACTAAGGAACCTCCCGTGGAATGATCCATTAAGGCTTCCTCCTTATGAGGATCGCCTCCGATTGCTTAATATTTACTCGTTAGAGGAACGTCGTAGAATTGCTGAACTAGTATTTATTCATCAGCTTTTGAACTCAAATATAGATTCTCTCACTCTCGCAAGTTTGGTTACTTATAGGCAAACCCCGTGTAGCTTAAGGAGATTGCCTTTACTACATGTTAACCATTCTCGCTCTAACTATGGTATGCATGAGCCTATTAACCGCATGTTCGTGGGAACGCGCAGACATTCTGCGTGTCTACCGAAAAGACAGTGGCCATTAATAACTGCCACAATGTTTCGGAGGTTTAACCGGCTTCCGTTTAGCAGGAACGCGGTTTTTCTCAAATCCCATTCAGGCCACAGCTACCTTGATAGGCTGCATGTAGTTAAGTTACTCCATCTCTGCTTAGCGAGCTGAATAGCCTTAAGGTCAATTTGTCTCTTTACTGATTCTAGCGGCCAGCCGATCGATCTGTCAATAGAGGAATCATCCAATTGTGATCCCTCCTTTGCCAGCTCATCAGCTGCCTCATTCCCTTGAACACCACTGTGACCAGGGACCCAGCAGAGAGTTACCTTGTGTCTCGCCCCTAATGTCCGCAGACCTGCCGACCAGCCGTGACCTGACTAAGTTTGAGTCCAGCGCCTTGATAGCTGCTTGGCTGTCGATGTACAAACATATCTCGCTACCCATTGGTAGGTTTTGGCGCCCGTGTATTAGTGCTACCGCCGTTTCTATGGCCAAGATCTCCGCTTGGAATACACTGCAATGGTCCGGCAGCCGGTACCTACTGCGTATGCTTAGGCAGTCCGAGAAGACCTCCGCTCCCACTTCGTCCTCCGCCTTAGACCCATCCGTGAAGACCAATATTTCTGCACCGGTGGCATCCCCCCCACTCTTCTCTAGTTGGGATTCTTGTGGAGAAGACCTTCCAAAACTAAGTAGTGGGGTGGTGTAGTCGGCGTTCACCTGCAGATAGCCTCCCGGATAGGTCCTTAGTATATTGCTATGTTGCTATGGCCGTTATCAGAGCTCTTCCAGCAATTGGACTCTTTCAGTCTTACGGCACTGCGTGCAGCTATACTTTTGCCGTGGACGTCGAGCGGTAGGAGATGGAGCATAGTCTCCATTTCGTGAAGCTCTGTCTTATGTTATTTTCAACACTTCCCGTGTACCGCAGGACTCCTGCCTCGGGACATTGCTATTTATAATTTATATCGATGATGTATCTACGATTCTGTCACACTCAAATATTCTTTGTTATGCCGATATTATCTCTGTACGAACTCTATGAAACGGTCTTAAACGATGACAGGGGTAGGTGCGCACTGTACTGTCAAGAGCTGAAAGCTCCTACAAACTTCCCAGCGATTGTATTAAGTTTCAGGTTGGGTCATTGCTATAAACAAGAAGGCAGAAGTGGCTCACAGGCACCTCAATCAATATCTACGTGGGCAATCAGGCAGCTTTAAAATCTCGTGGGCCCAAAGAATTCAAACCCAATACTCTGCTCAACTATTACAGAGCCGTGCCAGGTCTTAGCAGGGACATAAAGGTACAACTTTGCTTACTACCCAGCCACAGAGACATCGCCGTAATTGAAATGGCAGATATACTCTGGGCAAAAAAAAGGGCTGAATTGAAAGTTCAACAAGCACAATAAATACTACCTCCAATGTAAGCCGTTATCAAACACTTTAGTGACCTCTTCCTAGAAGGAGGGCTGCTTCTTAAGGTGCCCTGGGAGTTACGGATTGTGTATTTGTATAGTGCATAGGTACTCTCTAAGCCGAGGTGTTCTGGCTGATGCGTGGGATTCCCTCCTCCTTTCTCAACCGGACTTGAGATTAGCTACGGCGGAGTTAAGCTTAAAATCTTCAAGTTCCTGCGAAGTACTTCAGATTTTCTTCTATTCTTGCATTCAGAGTATAATTCTCTCTCTCCTAAAAGTAAAAGTAAGCAGAGTCCTGGACCATACTAAAGAATCAGGTAATGAGGCTGCACTGAAAGGGTATCAGGCTGTTTACCTAGCAGCCGGAGTAAAAATAAAACTCACCCATTCCTAGCCTGAAAGAGACATGCAAAGCGTCAAAACACCTGAATGGCTCTCAAATGAGACATGCTTGAGTAACAATTATACATTTCCAAATGTCCGTCCGCTGCAGGCACGTATTAATAAAAGACGCACGAAATAGTGCAAACCAGGCACGGTATGCTCACACTTTTCCTAGACTTGAATTTAAAATGAAAACAATAAAATTATTTTCACAGATTAAAACATTCGAGACCGACGTCTGAAATTACTAAACTATCTCCGCAGTATTCCGCAATGTTTATGTAGTTGAGTCTTATTTTTATTAGGATTAATAAAGTCTATAACTGAAACTGGAAACAATAAGAATAAAAATAACAAATTTCAGTTAATTGTTATCATTATTATTGTCATAACCGACCTTACAAGTCGTCGGCTTTTGGGATCAATTTTAATATCAGATGGCTGATACACGGTGAACACCCGTCTATTCGGGTGAGATTTTACATAATCCACGCGGTGAGTCACCAGTTTCGAATATGTTAAAGCCAAAACGCAATAACAGAAGCGTGCATTTATGGCGGACATATTTATAGATTTTTGTATCTATAGCGGGAGCGTGCATTCCCGTGTGGCGGACGTATTTTTCAATTGTTGTGTGCCTGTAAGGGGAGCGTGCATAATACTATCGGGTGGATTTGTTCACTGTGCGTGCTCGCAACGGGCGCGTATATACTTTTAAATATATAAACGTCTGCACTTGCTTTGGGCGTAAATATACCAACTCAATTATTTTTACTCGGGTCGGTTAAAAGTTCTCTGGAATCCGTTAAAAAAATTAACCGAAAGGCCTGGTTTTAAGACAGCTATGGCCGAAATTTAATTTTAAAAAACCCGTAGTTTTGCTGAAGAGAGCTGTCATTGCTGGACACTGTCTCTTAGGTAAACTCACCAAACGCATAAGTACTCGTCGAAACGGCTTCTGCAGAAGTGTATGGGTGGGGGATAGGTCAAGAGCATTTATTATGTGAATTTTCTTAGTATGACAGAAGAAGATATAAGACGTTGGCTAAATACTTTTCGAAAACTGGGAGAGTTTACAGCCATAGAGCGAATAGAACTAGGCAGCTTGATAAAAGTGTGGCTGTCGCGGGGTCACAAGACACGCGGGATCAATAGCCCATCTCAAGGTCTATGCGTGGCTGACAGGTTATTCGACTAACAGCCGCTACCCTAACCTAACCTAAACTAAAAAGGTCCTAGATAAGAAGCTTAATTTGAAGACGGACAACAAATGCCTTCCTGATTAAACCCAAATAATAAAGGCCACAAAGGTATCATTGTTTCTACTGTATTCAGACTAACACAGTTTTGATAACAAATAACCTAGTACAGAATGAAAATAGCAGCTATCAATAAACTCTCCATTTCAAAACACTTTCATCTTCGCTCTCACAATCATTATCAATACTGCGTGTACTGTTATTTCATTATCTTATCGCCTATAGTTTTTCAAAATGATGGCGCTACCGTCACTTATCTTTCCTGCAGTTTATAATATTCCCGGTGCAGTGATAGGAGCGTAAACGATAAATTTACTATGAGCGCATTTTTTTTTCTTTTCTTTCAACAATTTTTTACCGATAAACTTGGCGCTTTAGGTTGTTTACCTTTTTTACCCGACTTAGTTATCTTTCTTATCCAACGTAAAAGTTACTCTAGACACCACGGCAGACATTTTTATCTAATCTAAAACAATATAAAATTGATAGCCGTTACTGCAAGATCATACTGTTTAGTATATGTACATATATTGCAGGCAAAACATTCTGAGATTGTGGACACTGTAAATTTTGAATCCTAAAGATAAGACGACGTTTTGAAATATTGAAATACAAAATAAAGAACTTTTGACTCCATTAAGGCATAACTTGCTCATTAAAGCAAGAATAGTTAGTTTTGTTCTTGGCAGCTATGTAAATGCACGCCGCTACATGTGAAGAAAAAAATTCTATTTCTTATCAGCAAAATGGTTTCCGACATTTTCTTGTTTTATTTGCGTTCTCATTTCAGGTTTTCTTGAACCGCAGAATCTAGTTTGGTTGCGGTATACTGCTTGGGTTTATTCACTGTACTCAAATAAACCACTAGCTCTAGTCTAGATTCTGGGGTAAAAGTACATACCATACTATATATAGCGCCTTGGAATAAAGTAAATAAACGCCAAACAAACACATATTCAAGACGTTTTTTTTTGGTATGATTAAACATTTTTTGTAATCAAAATAGCTACATATGCCATGCGGCATAGTTTGCATAGGACGTGAATTGCAAGGTGCACACCATACCTTTAGTAGGTGTTTACTGTGGATACAAAGAATAAAAAAATAACCTGAGAGCCACCTTTAGCGTTTGTTCGAAGAAAGTACGAATATTCAGTTAGTACGAATACTATCTGGGCTTTCATTTGTACTTAAAAGTATTGCCAGTGAATTATTTCCGACCTTTGCCTATTCCAACACTAAACCCATTGTTACACTGGCTGATAAACCCGGATAGTTATCTTGAGGAATTGTGTACACTACATTTGAAATTGTTATCACTTCAAATGGATGCCTAGTTTTATCTCATCTCGACAGAACAGCAGGCTGTAGCCCTTCTGATAAATTTGACACTTTCATATCAGGAAAACTGATTAACTACTTCCACAGATGGTCTAAAGTTTTTTCCTAAAAGATTAAAAAACAAAAACCGCCACAGGAGCTAGAGGCTTTGATAACCCATTTAATGCGCTGATTAGATAAGTGCAATTCACCTCCTGATTAATAATATTGTGATAAGTTCGTACAATAATTCCCATTATAGGCACCAAAGCAGTATTCGGTTGGATGTTGTAGATTAAGGACAAGAAGGAATAAATTTAGTGAGTTAGTTGCATGTAATGGCGAATTGCGCAAGTATCCAGTTTTCGGTACGACGAGCTAATTGCGATGATATGGAATCAGTTAGAAACATGATCCAGGTGAAAGGTCTTTGTACTTAAAAGTGTAGCTTATCTACTCATTACGTCAAGCTGTGATGTACAAAAAAAAATTGTTGTTCACACGTAAATAAGTGGCTAAAAATGGATTTTCCTTATCAGTTCATATCAATTGATCCAATTCAAGTATATTCAAGTTTGAGTGGCATAAAATATTGTGTAAATTAATAAAATCTTTAGTAACATGCTTAAAATTGGAAACATACTTTATAATGAAGTGCTAATCTGGATTGAAAATTATTTAAGCGCATGTATCTCAATCTGATTAATAATTTCGTTGGATAAAATATCAGTAAGTTGGGGTTGTCTGCTCTTTCGTTGCCAGGGATATAAGTTTCCATTTGACGCCTCAAAATCTCTTCCAGCTATTTTGCCATCTTCTCATCAAGTAACTGACAATGTATCCAAGCTTGGCGAAGACCTGGCAAACGCTTCTCAACTCTGGCCTAAGCTTGCCTGATCAAAACTCAGAATGATAACTTAGTGTCAAATTTAAAAAATAACCTTGACGAATGAATTGCGATTAAACTAAGCCCAAGGATAAATACGAATATCTCATACTAAGTCTTTTATTGAGTCTAAGGTAATAGAATAGAAACATTCTCTCTATAGCTCCCGTAACCCCCTGCGAGAGAACTTCACCCGATTCGAGAAAACGACTGCAATTGGACCTACAATTTAAAGTGGATTCCGAACCACTGGCATTTTCTTTGCAACACCCACAACGATTTTTTTTCGTAATCTCGTGTTACTAGAAAACAACCATGGGTCGTGGCCAGTGAAATTCGAACCTGAGACCTCCGGATTGGTAGGCCGACCCATTATCACTTACTCCACCGGCGACGTTATAAATATTCTACATATATATTCAATTAAATAAATTTTGATGAAAAGCGCCACAATTTACAGTATTGTCTACACCAAGTATTAGGTCTGTTTTTTTACTTAAGTTTGGGATCCCTCGTGTGCAAGAATTTACCCATTTTCTGTTTCATTACTTTCTTGAAATGACAAAATGAGGAAAATTTACCTGATTCGTTATTTCCCCTCTTAAAATAACTTACTCGAACAACTAAGCTTGTGCACGCGGTCTGTGCACGAAGAAATATCAAATGGTGTGACGTCAGCTTGAGCAAGATTGACATGCTGTAGGAGAAATATTATTCATAGTAATTAGGAGAAGTTCACTGGAAATGTAGTTTAAGTGGAATTTAAACACGATTAACTAAGACTCTTTAATAAGGAATTTAATAGATTTCTTCCATAAATTGTTGCAAAAGACAAAAAATTGTTGTTTTCCTTCGGTAGTTGGATATATTTTTATGAAGTCGAAAAAATTTTCAACAGGTCGGAAAAATGTTAAATTCACTTTACAAAAAATACTACTGGTCCATTAAAAACTTAATTTGCGCAATATTAATAGTTCATTAGATCAAAATATTTAAGTTCACTCCTCGCTGGTCAAAATATTGGTCAATTATAACAGTAATTCGTGCAACATGGCGTCCACCTGAAATTATTCTACAGACCTTGAATTAGCTAGACTGTGACTTGTGCACAGCCGCCAGTTTTCTTGCAGAGTATATCAGATTGCGAATTACACAGGCCTGCGAGATTTTCCCCTGGCCAATGAATAGTTGTTTCCGAGGTAATTTTTCCCGCTGAAACCGAATCCGGACTCAGAATTGCTCTATCACGGCAGGTTTTTTAGATATTCTAACCTAAAAATGCAAAAACGCTATTTTTTGACATATTTGAGGCTATGTAGCACCGCGATTTTTTTCTCTTCAAAAAACTATGTATACGATCTTGTAGTACAAATCCTTCTCTTTCAAATACCGTTGAGTTTGCTCAAATTGGGTAAATGCGGGAGAGTTGCCGCGGTAGGAGAGACGCCGCATGGCTATTATTTTCCATATTTATCAACGGATGGCGCTACCCGTATATTAGTTGCTCTCTTAATTGCTCTGAAAGCACCGCGTGTTACTGTTACAAGTGATTTCTTCGCGTTTACTTCTGGTTTTGAGCACGTTAGAATTCATCTTAATGTTGAAATTTTATGTGTGATTTGATTTACCTCAGTGAGAATTGACGGGCTGAGAGTAAAAGTGACCTATTTATAAGGTTCGGGCAAAAGTGGCTTAGAAAATGTTCCGCCCAAAAACGAATCGCGTGAGATTCCGGGCAAAAACGACTTAACTCCTTAACTGCATTAACTTTGCATTACTTTTTGTAGTTAAATCGTTTTTGCCCGGAAATTTTCTACGATTCGTTTTTGCCCGGAGTCTCACGCGATTCGTTTTTGCGCGGGACATTTTCTAAGCCACTTTTGCCCGAACCTTATAAATATGTCACTTTTACTCTCAGCCCGTCAATTCATCTTAATGTTGAAATGTTATTTGTGATTTGATTTACCTCAGTGAGAATTGTTCTGTAGAGTTTCTGCAACATCTAATGGTTTAAACGTTATTCTAACGGTCTTGTTAATGCGTTCAAGACCAACATAACCAATTTCGACATTTGGTGTGCATGGTAGTGGCATGCGGCGTCTCTCCCAACAAAAAGGATAGCTTCCGCACCATGAATTGGGGTAGATGCCGCACTGCCTATTAGAGCTCATTTCTTGTATATACCTAGATACAAAAACATATATCAACTTAAATTGTTTTTTAAGGAAAAGCTTAGTAATCGTGCAAAAATGCAACGCAAGTACGAAAGAAAAGCAACGTCCCAAAATAGAGCTGCATGGTCTGAAGAACAGTTGCTTGAAACGATCCAGAAGGTTAAAGCTGGTGCAATCATTTATTTATTTATTTATTTATTTATTTACAATATTTCATCAAAGTGCTGATTACTGCAAAAAAACTAAATAAGAAAAATGTAATAAACTATATAAAATCAAAGATAATGAGAGAGTATATATACAGAAAATAAAAGTGCTAAATTGTACAAAAGGTATATAAAAAGCAGAAAGTACATAAATTGTAAAGTAAAAAGTGAAAAGCAAAAAGTAACCTCAACAAAGCTGACTCCGCACTTTATTTCGCGATAGATGAAAATCAATGCAATGAAAAGAGGAATTAAAAAATCGCGACATCGATGTGATAGGCTCATTTAATTCATAATTAGTGCGATGAAAAGGTAACTGAAGAAAGTCGTGATTCCTCAAGGAGCGAGCCGGAACCGACATGCCAAAACAAGCCAAGAGAACAGAAGAGTCTATGGACCCCCGAATGCAGTCGAATGCAAAAAGGATCCTTTCGTTACGTTGTCTCTTTTCAAGTGTATCCAAGTGCAGGAGTTCAAGTCTATCAACATAAGGAGGCAATATACGGGAGTTATTCCAAGGAAGGCCTCGAAGAGCGAACCTATCGAACCTCCGTTGAACAGCTTCAATGCGATTGATATGTGTCACATAGAGCGGTGACCAGACTGGAGAGGCATATTCCAGAATAGGCCTGGCAAAAGTGCAGTATAAAAACTTTGTAATGAAACGGTCATCAAATTCCTTTGACCACCTCTTCACGAAACCAAGAGTCATATTAAGGGTTTCAGCGTAAAAAAAACACTTTTTTTGTGAATTTTTTTTTGAAGGAATTGATTCAGCAAATTTATTGAAACCTTTTGTACATTATTAAGTAATTAAGTATACTTTTAACAATATTCTGTAATTTAAGTCAAAGTATTATCAAATCCTCCCCCCAACGTTCTCCGATTATTTTTTTTTTCATTTAAAAATTTTTGGTGGGCATCTAAAGTGTAAACTGCTATTTTCCACGAAAAATTCCGCCATTTTGTGGGTGGGAAACCCCCTTAATGTAAAAAAAAAATTTTAACTAAACGTTGGGGGGAGGTATTTTATAAGTAGAAAATGTGTACCAAGTTTCAAATGAATCGGTCTAGTAGTTTTTAAATGGCAGTGAACACGGACTTTGAAAAAGTAGTTTTAAGAAAAACGCGTTTAAAGTTTATGAGCTAAAAAAGTGAAGAAAAACATTTTTTTTCAACTTACACAGAATCGAAACTCTCGAAACTAAATAGAATATTCGAGAAACAGGATAGTTGACCAGAACAATAGAAGTGAATAAGCTGTATACCTGCACTAAAGGACAGGGGACTAACTATAGACCATAACTTCAAGCGTCTTGCTCAGATCGACTTAAAATTTTGAGAATATATTCTTGAAATGCTTAACAATAACATAAGACAAAAAAAATCGATTTTTCCAAAGTGTAAACCCTTCCCCCGTAGAAAATCGTAGAAAATAGGTCACTTTTACTCTCATATATTCCTTGATATAGCCTTTTCTCTCGTTCTTTATTCTAAAAGTATATCTAATACCATTCTATATCTAATATGGCGGAAGCCCGAAGATGATGCATTACCTTTTTCTTGCGCAATCTAATTCTAAATTGGATTCTTTTTCTCGGAGAATTGACGGACTGAGAGTAAAAGTGACCTATTTATAAGGTTCGGGCGAAAGTGGCTTAGAAAATGTTCCGCCCAAAAACGAATCGCGTGAGATTCCGGACAAAAACGAATCGTAGAAAATATCCGGGCAAAAACGACTTAACTCCTTAACTGCATTAACTTTGCATTACTTTTTGTAGTTAAATCGGTTTTGCCCGGAAATTTTCTACAATTCGTTTTTGCCCGGAATCTCACGCGATTCGTTTTTTCGCGGAACATTTTCTAAGCTACTTTTGCCCGAACCTTATAAATAGGTCACTTTTCATAGTAGAAAATTTCCGGGCAAAAACGACTTAACTCCTTAACTGCATTAACTTTGCATTACTTTTTGTAGTTAAATCGTTTTTGCCCCGAAATTTTCTATGATTCGTTTTTGCCCGGAATCTTACGCGATTCGTTTTTGCGCGGAACATTTTTTAAGCCACTTTTGCCCGAACCTTATAAATAGGTCACTTTTACTCTCATCCCGTCAAGTGAAACTGCTTTTGGCTTTGTTAATTAATAAATTTACACTAAGCTGGTGAAAAAGAGTAATAAAAATGGCACAATGCAATTCAAAAATAAAAATTTTATTGATTATTATGAGAGACAAAACTTCAGTTTAGTCATCAATGCGTAAACACATAATTGAAATTATTTTCATAAATGACTCAACAGCCCAAACAAAAGCATGTAAATCCTTTTACAATTCATTGTGTAACTATCTTTGTCCATGGCATGGACCCCTACCTGCCTCATTTTATCCAAAGCACTGATAAGAAAATGTTTGAAAGAAAGTAGTAAACAAGCTCATAAAAGGAGTTCCTTAATAGATCGCAGATCATTATTGACAGCGGCATAAGGTCTTAGGATGAGTCATCTTCCAAAATTGTTTACCCTTATGACGACCCGAAAGTTGTGAACTTTGAACCACTAATTCGGAATGAGCAGATCAAAACAAATATGATTCATTCAAGGTAATGTGTGCACTTTCTCTAATGCAATTTAAGGCGTTGAAATTTTTTAAACCCTTAAATTTATCGACTCTTTATCTTGTGATATAAAATTAAGAGGATTTATAATAATGTTCTTGTTTTATTGACTTGATTTAATTAAACACAGGAAAATGAAAATGTTAAAAAATTACTTGTGAAAAAATCAAAAATTTAAGCACCAGTTTGGATTAATTAAATACTTTTACAAATACCCGAAGGTATACAACTACTTTTGTCCAACTTCGTCTGAATTTATAGTTTTTAGGGTTCCGTACGTCCGAATGAAAGAACGGACCCTTATATGTAGGATCACTCGTGTGTCTATCTGTCTATCCGTGTGTCACGGCAAATTTGCTCCGAATCTACTGGACCGATTAAGTTGAAATTTGGTACACATATGAATTTCTGTGACCCAAACATGGACGTGTAACGTACGTAAATGAATTTTGAACATTCGGGTCACTTTGGGGTGGGGGAAAATTAGGGAAATAAAAAAAAGTTTTGCAAACTACATTGTTTGACATATCAAATATGTTGTGAGGGTTCCAAATATATATTTTTTATAATTTTAAAATAAATAGTTTTAAAGTTATTTAAGAAAATAGATGAAAAGTGACATTCCCCCTCCCCCTCCCCCCAACAACCGAGTCTAAAATTAAAAAAAAAATATACAGAAAATAATTATTTTCTGATAGATTACAGGCAAACCTATAAGAAGTCTATGATCTTAAAATAACATGGTAAATCTGTCAATATTATGCGTACAAACTTCCATTTGCAGTTGGAATATATGTGAGAACATCTTCCGGAAGACTTTTCTTATGGCCCTGACGGGGTTCCTGCTGTTGTCTTAAAGAAGAGTTCTTCGGTGTTATTATGTACTTTACTTTTACTCTTCCGGCGATCCTTCTTGGTTGGTCGCTTTCCTACATTCTGGAAGGCTTCATTTTTAATCCCCATTTTTAAGAGTGGCAATAGGAGAGAGATTGTTAACTATAGACCTATTGCTAAACTATCTTGCATTCCAAAACTCTTCAACTGATGATCCAGTCCCAATTGTCTATTTGGTATAGGGGTTTAATCTCTAGCAGGCAGCATGAATTCATTCAGGTTAGGTCAACGGTTTTCAACAGTGTGGATGGATTTCTGGAAGGTTGCCAGACTGACTGCATTTATACCGACTTTAGTAAAGCCTTTGATAAGTCTCACTCTATTATCGTTTTCAAATTGGCCAGGTTCGGTTTCCCGGCCCCACTCATTGCATGGATTAAGTCGTATTTATACAATAGGACTTATAGAGTGCGATTTCGTGGCGTGCTCTCTAATGCTTTTGTGGCTCCTTCCGGCGTTACATAGCATAAAGCAAATATAAATAATTTGAAAGTAAAGGAAGCGAAAATTGAATTTGTAAATAATAAGAAATAAGAAAATAATCATATAAATAAATTAAATGTATAGTTTTAAAAATTCATATAAATATAAAAAATACTGTACAACCTTTCACACACGAACCAGAAGTTATAAAGTTATAAGTCACAAAAAGACGTTTGACTCATTGACAGAAGAAGCATCCTGAACTCTTGCATGAAGAGAATTCCAAAGTCGGGCGAGCTGGAGAAAGTAAGAACCCTCAAGGACTGACGAATGATGCCTAGGAATAAGCAACCTGCGACCTCTCCGCGACTGTAAAAATTGAATGTGCTCAGCAAGATATATTGGTTCTCCAGAATGAATTAAATTAAACAAAAATAATAACGCCTTACGCTTTAAGTATACATAAATATTACAACCCAGTAAAGAAAGCTTCAAGGGAGTAATGTGATCCGATCGGCTCAGTTTAAAAACAAATCGAATGCAGTCATTTAATGCAACATCTACCCTGCGCCTGTAAGTTGAATCAAGTTTTGGGTAAATTAAGCTACCATATGTGAAATAAGGCAGAATAAGACTTCTAACCAACTTTAAGCGCATTTCAAGAGGCAATACATCGGCAGACAACCACAGCCTTCTTAATCCACCATATATCCTTCCAAAAGTAGCACTGACATGATCGCAACACCTCAAAGAAGTATTCAGTAACACCCCCAGACTATTAATTTTGGTTACAAAATGCAAAACACTATTATTAAGAATAACAGACGGTAATTCATTTATCCTAAGCGTTGTGTTGCCATATAAAGCTATACTTTGGGACTTACTAGGATTTAGTATGAGGTGATTGTTCAACGACCAAGCAGAAATTCTCTCGAGGTCATCATTATCTCTAGCAAATAAATCCTCCAATAATCCAACCGGTCTACTCAAATAAAGCTGAACATTATCAGCATAAAGATGAAGCTGCACATTTTGGACTGCCGTAAGGAGATCATTAATGTACACACAAAATAATAAAGGTCCAAAAACAGACCCTTGCGGAACTCCACGACGTAGAGGTAACAACGAAGATAACCTGTCCCTTATTCTTACCCGTTGAAACCTGTGTGCGAGAAAATTATTTATCAGAGCTACAGCAGAAGTAGAGAAACCAAATTTACTATAAAGCTTTTCAAGCAGAATCGAGTGATCAATGCTGTCAAATGCTTTTGAGAAATCAAGCAGAACCAGAACACCAACATTTCCTGCATCAAGTGCAATTCGAAGATCCGTTGACACCTTCAACAAAGCAGATTCACAACTATGCTTCGACCGAAAACCAGATTAAATTACTACTCAAAAACTGTTGAATTTGAACCACCATTATTTTCTCCATTAATTTTCCAAGAAAACTCAGTATGCTAATAGGCCTATAGTCAGAATGGATACTGGGGGAAGTTTTCTTAGCATCTGGTGAAACAAATGCTATTTTCCACGCATCTGGGAAGGAAGACGACATTAGGAAACAGTTTATTATGTTAAGTAGATATGGTGAAATACATGGCAATAGCAGTTTAATGAAACGAGGATTTATTTGATCAGAGCCAACAGCATTTGATTTAATAGAATATATAGCTCGCAAAAGTTCAAGATAATCAATACATCGGAATGAAAATGCACCAGATCCAGATTGATGAACGCGAGAAGAACTACTCACACCAGATGTAAAGGAAGACGTATCAACCTGCAATGAAGTGGACGCAATTTCAGTAGGGTAAGTAAAAAACTGGTTCATTTCGTCCAGATTGAAATTACACTCTGCACCAGATTCTTTATGGATGCTAAGTCTCTTCAGATTACCCCAAAGGGTTTTAGGAGGTAGAGTAGGGTCTAGTCTAGAAGAAAAATAATCACGCGTAGCATTACGAATAGACAAAGTAACTCTATTTCGTGCAGCCCTATAGAAGGAATGACTGAGGATAGTCCTGAGTCGTCTCCAATCTCTGTAGACACCGAAGCCTTGTAGCATTTTGTCCTACGGGCTTTTCTAGGTAGATATCAACCATAGGACGCCGCCAGTGGGTTTCAAATCTACGACTCTCGTGTGAAAAGCCATCAAGTTATTCGTTCTGAGAGCGTCGAAGTCTGGTGAAAACCAAGTTGATGGGTTACAAGCTGAGGAGAAGGGCTTAAAGGGTGCTGGTCATAAACATACATTTTATATCAGATTGATACTCAATGAGTCATACATCTCGACTGCTGCGTGGTATGTCTGCTTTTGGCTAATTATTATCAATATTGCGTTAAGCATTTAAGAAATCCTCCTAGTCAGTTTCGTGCATTTGTCTTGTTCAATCAAATCTTTGGATTAAGAAACTTCGAAATAAATTTCAACTACAAAAGTTTTTATGTTTTTAAAGTTTCCTATGTATAAGTACACGCCGCCATATGACGGGCTGAGAGGAAAAGTGACCTATTTATAAGGTTCGGGCAAAAGTGGCTTAGAAAATGTTCCGCGCAAAAACGAATCGCGTGAGATTCCGGACAAAAACAAATCGTAGAAATTTTCCGGGCAAAAACGACTTAACTGCTTAACTGCATTAACTTTGCATTACTTTTTGTAGTTAAATCGTTTTTGCCCGGAAATTTTCTACGATTCGTTTTTGCCCGGAATCTCACGCGATTCGTTTTCTCGTTTTTGCGCGGAACATTTTCTGAGAAACTTTTGCCCGAACCTTATAAATAGGTCATTTTTACTCCCAGCCCGTCATATATACTAGTTAAGCATAAATCGGTTCTCATGTGTTTTACTTTGTTATTTTCTAGGAATTAGCAGATTTTGAAATAATGAGTTATGGCCCAAAACTGACAGTGCAGGGTATAAAAACAAAATATTTCCAGAATATTTATGTATTTATTTTTCATAATTTCCCCAGATTTAATTAGAGACGCAGGCTTGAACGGACAACAAGAATTTTTCCATTGCTACATTGCCGAAGCGAGCAGTTCACCACCAGAACGACCTTTGACCCGGTAAGTTCAGTCAGTAACTGATAACGATTTCATCGACATCTTACTAGCTCGCATACATTTTCCAAAAGATCATTTAATTCCTTTCCATTTTCTGAATATTATTTTTTTCTATATTTAGTTTGATATTTTCGAATGACGGCTGACTTCTCCGTCTTTGCATCCATGGAGAAGGCACCCTCTTGACATTTCTTATCAGTGCCAAGTCAATTACGCGTTTCTTCCAAGTACAAAAATTACGAAGACCTTTAGAGCCCCCGAAAAACGTCTGATTTTTTTTTTATTAAATATTTACTCATCCTGCGTTATCAGTGCCCTTGCTTCATTTGCGGAGCAAATTGTGACATTCGATCGTGTCGACTGACCAAACATAAAATTTAACAAACATCGGAGGATTCGATGAGCTACGCTAATATAAGTTTGGTGATAACAAATATGAGGGATTAGCTTAATCCTGGGAACTGTATACTGGGGAAATATTGAAAGGTAAATAATATTGATAAATTATCGATTATGGCTGGTTCGTGGGGAGACAGCCTTTCATATTACTGCCAATGACTTCTTAATGGGAATTTAGGTAGGCGTTATAATATTTTGAATTCATCCATGAGAACACTAATTATTCTACAAATGATTGGTAAAAATTATTCGAAGTCACCTGCCTATTTATTGTTGTAAGTTTCACAACGATTACGCCTTCCCTCATAAAAACTTTCTTTGAACTCGGAAGCAATAAATAAAATCATTCAGAAAACTGCGTCTTATCAAGCAGACACATTTTTAAAAAACCAAATTTCTGTAATCAAAGAGCGAAAATTTGAAAACCAATAATGGGTAATTTAGGCCTGGACATATTTATATAGCAATTAAAGACTAATCAATCAAATTTCATGGTTAATCGATTAAATTTTCAATTGTGAAATGTAACAAAAAATATTTAATCAATTGAAAAGTCAATCACTTGAAAACTTAATCGAAAAAATTGACGCTTAGACAAGAAAAATCGATTGACCAATTAAAAAATCAGAGAAGCAAGTCATAAGAGAGTGATTATTCCATGTATTATAAGAACTTCGAAACTGACCATCTTATCAACGATCGCCAGTATAGCTTCCGAGCTGGTCGACCTACTGCTGATTTAAGAAACGTTGGACTCACGGACTGTGCTGATTTAAATATTTGAACGTCTTTTTATAGAGCCATAACTGCTCTTATTTATTTATTTAGTATTTATCAAATGCTGATTACATAAAGCAACTTACATACAAACTTAAAGATATAAACTAAAAAGAATAAACCTTAACTAAGTTGACCCATCAAGTGAAGGTCCATATGATCATAACTCATGACTCCTCAAGGAGCGCTACAGGACGGATATATTAAAACATTTTATCAATTCAGGAGAGTTTATAGCCCCCCGCAGACATTCGAGCGCAAAAACGGCTCTGGCGTCTCTTTTCCAGAGAGTCCAAAGATATCAATTTAAATCTGTTAACGTAAGGTGGCAAAAGACCGTCATTATATCAAGGAAGGCTACGAAGAGCAAACCTGAAAAACCTTCGTTGAACGGAGTCAATGTGCTTAGCATGGACCCCATAAAAAGGAGACCTCACTGGTCTAGTCAATAATCGGCCTAATAAAAGTTCGGTAAAGTACCCTAGTGATATAAGGATCATTAAACTCCTTAGATCACCTCTTTATGAAACCCAAGGTTGCATTCGCCTTACCAAGAAGACTAGCAATGTCATCGTCAAAAGAAAAACGGGTATTAAGCAAGACACCCAAGTCTTTGGATTTGTCAAGTCTATTTACAAAGTGTTTCTCCATGAAGTAGCTAAACAGCAGGAAATTTGTTTAACGAGAAAAGGACACCAATTTCACTATTGGTTCCGTTTAAAGGGAGGCAGGAACTAATGGAATACCAGTTGCAAAAGGCGTCCAAGTCAGAGTTCAAAAGGTGGCAGTCAAGATAATTTGAAATTGAACGAAATAGCTTAGCATCTTCAGTATAACATAAAATTCTCCAGTGTGACGGAATTACGGATTGATATTAATAATGAAGAGTAAAGGGCCAAGGTGACTGCCCTGTGGCACCCCATAAGTATTGCGGATCAGATTCGAAAGAAAACACATTAAGAGCGCTCAGACAAATACGAGCATATCCAATGAATAAAACCCGAAGGAAAACCAAGGATGAAAAACTTATGAAGAAGAATTTTATGATTAATTCGATCAAAAGTCTTACTGAAGTCAGTAAAGATATAATCAACTTGTTTAGCATTTTCAATAGAAGATATACAGTAATTCGAGAATTTTAACAAGTTGGTTGTAGTTGATTTCTCTTTTATAAGGCCATGCTGGAAGGAAGATAGGAAGGGTTTACTGTGAAAATAAAGATCCTCACATACCAGGGTCTCAAAGAGCTTGGACAAGCAAAGAAGGTTTACGATGGCCCTGTAGTTAGAGATATCACTTTTTTGCTCTTTTTATGCATCAGAATGATAACTGAAACTTCCCAAGATTTAGGAAAACGCCACTAATAATAATAATAATAACTGTTTATTTCATACAAGAGTTAAAATATTTTAGAAATATCTACAAATATTTTATACTTATTTTATATTTTTGTTTTAACCAATAATACTTCCCAAAACATTTACGACAATGGCTATTGCCGTCTGTCAGGTGACAAGTATTTAATTAAAAATAAACCTCGACAATTACAATTGTATTCATGAACTAAAATTTGACGATACATATATGCATTGGAAATATATCTTCCATTCATAGAAGTCCGCCTCTTCCAAAAGCCTAGCTCCGAGATATTCCGACCTATCTTCGGCCAAAATAGGACATCCCGCAACAAAATTAAATATATTCTCAGGCTCGTGCATGTTACATAAGGAACATAATCCTGTCGTATTCTTCTTCCAGCTCCTGGAATTAAGATCTAGTAGTCCTCCTCTAGACAGGAACAGCATTCTGCTAGCAAACAAAATTATCTCATCCGTAAAATATTTTATCACCTCATAGTTAAAGTTACAATATTTATCATGAAACGCAGACTGCCTAGCTCGAGCCATTAGCTGGTCAATATTATATTTTGCCAACCCAGTTAGGATTTTCTCTTTATATTCCAGCCAGGTGTCCACATCCGTCACACTCACATCGATCGTAACACCGACTCTATAAGCTAATTTGCTGGGCATCCAAAACCTATTATGTTGGAGGCCTTTAAGTGCTAATTTCTTTGGAAGGCGGCTCTCACTCATATATAGTACCTTTGCGATATAGTTTAGATGTAAGTTAAGTGTGTAGAGAGATCTTGTTTAGTCCAGTCTCCAAGTAAATTATGTAGTTAGGTGTATTTTCAGCGATATAGTCGCTTTATAAAAAAAACCTCAAAAACTTCTCCACCTCTTCATATTCTACGAACCCCCAAATTTGAGCAGCATAACACATAATAGACCGCGAGACAGCTTCAGATAGCGTAACATCTTTCCTGTATAAAACGACACTATGGATAGATAAACTAAACAAGGAGGAGAGGACAGAGACAAACCACGTACCACATCGTTTCACAATAGCGATAGGAATGCCATCTGGGCCACTCGAGAAACTGTCAGTCAGCTTCGAAATATGTTTAGCAACCATAACGTCCTCCAAAATAAGATACTTGGATTGAAAAGAAGTCGGCGAAAGCTTCGTCATATGAGTAAAATCACTGAAGCTAATATCACAAGGATTATCCAAGAACACAGCCCTAAAAAAACCACTAAAAAGCAGTGGTCAAAGGGTGGTTACCACTCATGGAACCGTAGCATAAGGTAGAGGAGTATCCATCAGAAAAAGTGCTTAGGTTCGTTGCGCAGAGCATATTTGATCGAACCTATACAGTCATTAGGAAGCATTAACGTCTGTCATATGTATATTTGTTACGCAAATCACATTCTTACGAATTCAACGCCGGTGCATTGCAAGGTTCATATCTTTGATCTATCTTTCGGCTACTTTTAAGTCATGGCCTTTTATCTTGAACTTTGAATCCTCTCTATAGCTTTGCAGATGATGGTACGCCTAATTTCACAAAGAAAAAAAAGGTTAAGGTTTATTGATGACACAGCAATCTTTTCCAGTATAGATGTTCTAAGACATCGTGTAAAGTTGGATGTCAGTAACTTGGAGGCGGAGTTGGATCAATTGGTTGAGTGGCAAGATCATCACGCCATGGTTCCAGGGTTCCAGACTCGGTCTTCCCGTGAGTTTTTAATAAGAAATTAAAAAAAATCCACTCCGTCTCTGTGCTGTTGTCTAGCTCGTAGCAATGCAAAAACATACATTTCCTTCATTCCCTTTACCCTAATTCCCTTCCGGACAAAGCCATGCTAACACATCATTCTTCTACCTCCACAACTCTCTCTCGACCGATTGAGCTGAAATATTGCACACTTGCATAAGACTAAAACAAGAAGATCACTAAAATGCTATGTGAAAATCGGAAAATAAGAAAAAGCGATGGAAACATAACTATTCCCACAACAAAGTTACTGTCGAATATTTTTGTAAATTCAGAGTAAGTTGCACAGTTTTAAAGATACCAAGCCAAAAGAGTATCTTCCTCAGGGCTCAGAGCTTGACCCCCTCCTCTTCAGTATATTCATCATCAACGATCTCCCTGAGTGTGCCGGTAGTGGGTTGGTCCACCTTTATGCTGATGATAAGTTACCTTTTCCTCTGAACTGGGGCCGCTGCATACCTGTGCGGGATCTATAAATAGGGACTTTCAAGCGATTTGTGATTGGACGACCTCCAATAAACTCAACCTTAACGCGTCCAAGACGCAGGCTCTGGCTTTCTATCGCTTCCCTTTTCGGCATCGCGTTGGAGCTATTAGGTTAGACAATGCCCTTATTCCTCTCAGCCAAACCATCACTAGTTTGGGCAAAACAACTTTAGATGAGTGTCTGGCCTGGGCTCCCCACATCAGTCAGGTAAAAAAAAGTGTTCATCGCCCTTCGCAAATTATACTCCGCTACGTCCTTCACTCCACAGTGGCTGAGGGACTTGTTGGTCAAATCACTACTCATGCCGATCATTTTCTATGGATATAAAACCTTTTCGGGGTGCAATGTAGGCCAACTAAATAAACTGAAAACTTGTTTTAACTCAGGCGTCAGGCACATTTTCTCGTTGTACAGGAAATATCACATTTCAGGTCCAACGCATACATTCCTTGGGTTCTCCTTCATGGACTTCCTCTCCCTGCAGACACTTCAGCTTCTTCACCGGGTGCTAAATTCAAAGCTCCCTAATTACTTGTTCTGTTAGTTCAGCTTCTCCAGGTCGGTGAGATCCAGGTTGCTCCTATTGCCGCCCTTTCGGTCTCGCACTATGGATTTATCCTTCCAGGTTAGGGCGGTTCGTTTGTGGAATCGACTACCTTTGGCACACAGATACCTGGGGTCGCCGGGTACGTTTACAGCTAGGTATCATATGTTTCAAGGTTAATGACAGAAACTGACTACTTATGCCTATCTATTTCGAGCCACTCTAATTTTTTCGCTTTTTCTGATCTCCCCTCTCCCCCTCCACCTATTAATATTACCTAGCTAACTTATCACGCTACTCATCTTAGCATTTCCTTCTTTTACCTCTCCTTCTTCTCACCAACTCTCTCATCGTAATCTTCGCCGTCCTGGGGCTTTGCAGTCCTTTATTATACTTTTCAAGTAGTGTATCTCGAATTTACTAAGCTGGATTGGCGTGGGAATGGCGGTCGACATGCGGACGTTCTGCGTTTATTATAGCTTAGCGTTATTCTAGGATTACTATTGCTAACAGTGTTATTGTACTCATTTAACTCCTCTCTATTGTATTTTTTATACTGCTGCTTTTTTATACTTCTACAATCTTTGTATAAGGCTCTTGACCCTTTTGATTGTTATGTTTTAAATCGCACTTTCATATTTCACTCAGTACTCTCTATTCTCTAAGCCACTTTTATAATATAAAAACAAACTGTACCTCCTTTGTTTTAGGGAACCAATAGGTTACGCAATTTGTTTCTTTTCGTATTCAACATGGGAAGGAAAAAGTTACTTTCTTGAAGACCTTTACGTTAAACCAGAACACCGGAAACATGGCGTAGGACGTCTTCTATTTACAGAAGTTGTTCAAGCAGCAAAGACGTTTGGTTGTTCAAGACTTGATTTTCATGTGCTCGACTGGAATCCTGCACGATCATTCTATGAAAAATTGGGAGCAATATCATTGACGGAAAAGGAAGGCTGGCAATTTTATAGAGTAGGAAAGGAACATTTTAACAAATTTTTAACTTGATTTTTTAGATATATTTAAATAAATTTTATAAATTTAAACTTTAAGCTTTAATTATTACTCTTTTATTCGACAGTAGTGCCTGCTAGCACGTGGATTTGCGTACTTTTCGTAGAGTTATAAATTTGACCAGGAGGAAATGGTTGCAACTTTGGATGAGTTTCTTGCTTAGATTTGCCAATCGAGATGTACTTAGATAACCGTATATTCGGCATCGGTAAGAATCCTGCACTTAAAGGGAGAACTTCTAGAGATATCGAATGGCTTTCAACGTCTTTCATAGAAACAACTCCTGCAATAATACTATATTAATTTCAATTTTGTGAATAAAAACATTTTAAAAATTACCTGCCGATCGACCACAAACAGCCCACATATTCTGATCAGCTAATACTTCGTACATAAGATCCACAAACGGATTATCCTGTATTTTCGTTATTCTCAAATTTAAACTGCAGACAGACCCCACTCGACACAACTCGGACGGTTCCAAACGTGCTTGAATTTTGAAAAGAGTAGTGTAGTCCATAACGTCAAACGCACAAGCGTAGTTTCGCAAAATATCTGGCTTATCATAACTAGCATACTGGGTAGAAAAGCTGACTTTAATAACTGGAAGTTCATTTTCTGTTTTTAAAGGCTCTACTTGGAGTTCCCACAAATACGACACTGTTAGGCTCTTATAAATTTGCTAAGTGAGGAAATGGGTGAGTCTCTTTTTTAATTAATATGTAAATTGTCTTACAATTTTGTCCTGCGATGGAGGGTTTAAATCAATTATGTTTACGCCCTTAGCATCACATTTCATCTTAGCTCCTACCAAGTATAGATGAGTATCAAGTCCTTTCAGACAAACCTGAAGGAATTTTTGCGTTCCACAAGTATGTAAACGGCATGACGCTGTTAATGCTGGCGTAAAATGCAAAGGAATGTGTAGTTCTGTACGAGACCAAGGACAAGTCAGTGTGATTTTGTGTTCTATGTGTTTTTCAACATTTCTTCCGGGCAAATCTGTTAATACTTCCAATGGTATGTCCCGCTCTTCAAACGATTTGAAATTTGTAAGTGGTACACTTAGCGAGCTGTCAAAGTTGTTTTGATCATCTTCACTACATAAACGGACTCGTAAATTCTTGGAACACTTTAAGCTTATTCTAGCATCTGATGGAAATATAAAACTTCCTCCTGAGACGATCAATCGTACTGGCTGTTCAATTCCTGCGATTAAATTTTTGAAGCTAAGAACTGCTGAAGCTGGTTTAGTTGTTATTTCAAACGGCGATAGTTTCAAAGTTATACGATCCGATAAGAACTCAATTTGCTTCACTTGAATCAATACCTATAAAATAAATAAAAATGTTATGGAAGTAATTTCAAAAGAAGTAATAGACATTTTTAACATAAGCTTGGATCTAATACAAGTCGGCTTCTGTTATTAAATATAATTGGTTGGTAGGTTGGTTTGCAAGAGGGAGAGATGTATGTCTTCCTTGTACCCTAAAGTCCACTGTCGAGCCAACTGATCCCCGTAACGAATTAGATAATTCGATTATACCCAGATTTCTTAACTCCTGCTAAATCTTCGCAGTAGTATGTTACTAAGATTCTAAACCTTTTTTGGGTTAGGACTCGTCTTCTTCCACGCATCCCCTGCACATAGACTGAAGTTCGTTCGTTCGTTGAGGTAGAATTCAATGACTGTTTGCTCCTTATATAAACATTCTGACGCGGATCCAGGGGGAGGGGGCAGTGTATAAATTTTCATATTAATTGAATATTATTTAATACTTTTATTAATAATATAATTAAAAGAATTGGTTAAGAGCATGTTGGAAGCGCACATTATAGTGCCCAGTAGATTTATTTCTAAATTTTTCATAAGCTACTTTTGCTACAGTGTTCGTTATAGTTTTGATTTCAAGTAGTACCTAAAGGATACGTTCCGAAATTGTTGTAAATATTTTGCATCAATAGTTTAAAAAATAATGTGGAGGGGAGGAGGTTTTTTAGTAACAACTTTGCAAGTAAATATCTCATGATTGAAAGGTTAAAATCAAAAGGTTACGAGACCTATCTAAGCAAAAAAAAAAATTCAGCACACTTTTCACTTTATGAGATAGAGGTCCGAAAAAATTATTTTTCCAAAAAAATTATCAAATATGTATTTGGTAATGTCCATATACCAAATTTCATCTTAATAGGTTTATAAATGAGAGGATGGAAAGGCTGTAACATACGTACATACGGACTGAGGAAACTTGTCTTGTTTTTGCATTGCTGCGAACTAGACAACAGCCCAGAGACGGAGTGGATATTTTATTTTTATTTTAAAAACCCCCGGGGAGACCTGATCTCGAACCGGGAAACCATGGCATGGTGGTCGTGTCGCTCAACCAATTGATCCAACTCCCTATCCATCCTGTGCGAAACTCTCGAACACCTTCTGGTGATGATTCATTTTATAAGGTGATAAACAGAGCATTCTTCAGAAGCACCTCCGCTCAACAAAACATCTAGATTTGCGACTGACACACCAAACTAAGATAGCCTTGATCCGCGCCTGGTTACATTGGTCCGTTCCAGCTGCCGGCTGTGTTTGGAAACTTACTCCTATAAACTTCTCAAAATACGCCTATCTTTCCTCCTTGAGGCACCGTGATTCGAAGAGCGACGATCCTTTCACTATTGCGAACTTCTTCGCCTTCTGTGTTTCTATCTGCCTTCTGTGTTTCTATCTGTGATATCTCCTATTCTGATTTTACCCAGCTGACGCGGCTTCCGCCCACCTCGCTTGAATCTAGTGACTTAGTATTTGACGACGCTCTCGTTGCTGAACATTTGTCTAATCTTTTGGACGGCCTTTCTGGTGGTCCTGATGGCATTCCTGCCTCCTTCTTGAAGAAATTTCATTCACCTCTTTCTCATGTTCTCTGTTATTTTCTCAATCTGTCCTTATGTTCCGGCCGCTTTCCTGAGCAGTGGAAGACTTCTGTGATAATTCCTTTCCATAAGAAGGGCAATAAGTCTGATATTTTCAATTACTGAACCATTGCTAACCTGTGCCATGTCGCGAAGGTTTTCGAGGCCCTTGTTAGCAATGTACTTCGTTTCCACTGCAGGCCTTTCTTGCGTTCCTTCCAGCATGGCTTCGTCAGTGGTAAGTCGACGACTACCAACCTTTTTGAGTTTCTTAATTATTTACTCCCGAACATTGAATCGGATAAGCAAGTGGACTGCGTATTTACCAATTTCAGTAAGGCTGTAATATCCTGGTCTATAAGCTGTGTCTTCTTGGTTTTCCTCTTTGTTTTGTTAATTGAATGTCCTCCTACGGGTTCTATTCCGAGAAGCACTTTCCGACCCTATCTTTGTCACATCAGGGGTGCCTCAGGGCAGCATCCTTGGCCCGCTCAATTTCATTCTGTGCATTAACGATGTCTCGCTTCTTCTGCCTAGGGCTAAAATTCTGTGTTACGCGGATGAAATTTCGCACTCAAGACTCTGATTGTAGTCTCCTCAACTCCGATTTGGCTACTTTTTGGGATTGGTGCTCTCGCAATCGCCTTCCCTTAAATGTCGGCAAGTGCACCACCATGACTTTCCCCGGTAAAAGACGTCCCATCCTCTTCGATTATTCCGTCGATGGTATTACCTTGAGCATAGTTGACACGGTTAAAGATCTGAGTGTGGTTATTAACTCTCGCCTTTCTTTTGAGGACCATGCAAATTCAATCGTTGGCAGGGCTAATTCTATGTTGGACTTCGTGAAGAGATGGTCAAAGGAACTTGACGATCCTTATCTATCTAAGCTCCTTTACTGCACCTTCATCAGACCAATTCTGGAATACGCTAGCCTTGTTTGGGCTCCCTACTTCGCTGTTCACATCAACCGCATCGAGGCCGTGCAACGCAGATTTCTTCGGTTTGCATTGCGTGGACTTCCTTGGGATGATCCTTTGATGCTTCCCTCCTATAATGACCGACTTAGACTGATTTCATTGGACTCCCTTGAAAGGAGGCGCAATGTATCAAGAATAATATTTATCTTTGATTTATTACAGAGAGCGATCAACTCACCAGAATTGCACGGGACTGTGAACATCTGTCTTGCCACGCTCTCTGAGGAGTCACGATGCCATTACAGTGATGTTGCGCCTATTTAATAGACACTTTGTCTTCATCGACTTGAGTTTCATAAGCAGCGCTTGAGGAGCCAACTCCGGACGTGTCCTGGCTAATGTCTATTATTTTAGTATTTAGTTTAATGCTTAAGTTTAAGTTTTTGTTTAATTTGATTTCAATTGTATTTTCTTCTGTTTACTTTTTTTGTTATGTGTTCCGCAGAAGTATTTTTTGATAAATCATTTATTAATAAATAAAAATACACCAGCCTCTCCAGCTTTACACTCAATATAGTATTTGCAATAAACAAGACACAATAATTTCATTTGAAACACGGAGGGCTGTTTTTTGTTCAGGTTATTGGATAATGGAGCAATCTACTTGAGCAAATTATGATTACTTGTGTCTATCAGATGCAAAGGATCCGCTTGATATTATCCCTTTTGATTCTGCATTATTAATGTAAAAATACCCATTTGAAAGCAATGCGTCTTTATCTAAAATGTGTTCTAGATTTTCTCTAATAACTGAAAAACCTGGACAACTGCAACATTCGCGTAAAAACAGTTTATGTGAGGAGGATTACATAACATCATTACAATACAATTTCTGTTTTTGAAAATTACTGACTTTCGATTTTCATTTGAACAATGTTTTTTTACACCCTCTAGCATCAGTTTTACATTCTGATGCAAGAGCATACACAAACAGAATGCGTCCCACTTTCACCCGCCAAAATAGTTTTTTAGGCTAAGCGAAGCGAACTTTGAAAACCCCACCTTAATATCTGGGTTCGAGTCTCTAAAACAGCAAAAAAGCTATCCTCTTTTGAACGTGATGTCTCTCTCCATCAAGTTTTATGGAAACAAAATCTTTCTTTCCAGGCATAATTCTGCTAACGTCATTGCCATGGGTCCCGGGTTCGAGACCAGATGACCGTGAGCTTTTATTGAGAAATTAAAAAATAATCCACTCCGACTCTGGGCTGTTGTCTAGCTCGCAGCAATGCAAAACAAGACTCAAGTTTCCTCACTTCCCTTACCCTAATTCCCTTTCGGCCAAAACCGTGCTAACGCATCAGGTTGTCCCCTAGGATTTGGCCACACCGTATAAAAAAAAAGTGCAGTCACCACGTCAATTAAATTTGTGTCGGGATCTCTTGATTTTCGGGGGGCTCTTAGAAAGTATGCCTTCTTTCCTGATCAAATGCTTGGTTTTTTTTAACCATATAAGTTGTCACACCAGGAAATTGATCCTGTATTTTCTTTACACTCCAGTTTTCAGATGCAACTGTAAGAATCGAAGTTTTAATGTCCTTGTCATCTGTTTCTTGAAACTTTTCTTTGACTTTTTCGACGAAGCATAGCTCAGAGTCAATTTCGTCCTCTTCTTCGTCATCGACAATATTAAAAATCTTCATTTTAATGTATTTTATTGCTTTTTCCTGATATAACCTTTATCACAAATTTGTTTTTGTCAATTTCTTCTTCACTTAGGTATTGAAGGCAGTTATTAAAACTTTGCAATGCTAGATTAGGCTGATAAAATAATTGATCTTGTCTATCTACTTCCATTTCCTATATCTCTTCGGGTAATTTCCTAATTTGTTCGCGACTTTTGTTTGTTTTAATTTTTTTGTTTTTTGTAAAATTTCACTCGAGTCAAGTGTGATTTCGTACATATTTTGTGCATTTTCAAAATATTTGATAAAAATTTTACTGAAAGGTTAGTGTGACAGTGCTAGCGATCGAATGATACTGCTGTCTAGTTCGGTTGGATTTACATCTAGTTTTCAATTGTTGTGAAGACGGCCAGAAGCTAAAGAAAAGCTAACCCTTTGGTGTTACTGTTGAGGAAGAGCCAAAGGAGTATAGCTTTTCTTATTCAGAAACGACGACCGCGTAAAGAAATTTCAATATTTCTTTCTCTGCTCGAGTTGTGAAGTTTGTTTTGATTTTTTTTATAGGAAATTTAATTTTCTATCCAATACTGTATGAAGCCAATTTTTTCAAAAACTGAAAATAACAACTTTTGCATCTGATAGACAGCCAGACACTTATGCTACACAGGTGCTAAATATTCTGTTTAAGCATTTTAGCTTCTTTAATTAACTTCTACCAAATAAATAAATAAAACTTTTTATTCAGTACCGGACGACGCGTTTCGAACAGTTGTTCATCATCAGGCTTAACTATAGACTAAATTTCAAGCCATACACAAGTACAAGGTAAGCTCCCACATGATTGAAAACGAACATAAAATGTACCATCGAACTATCAAAATGTTAAATGAAAAAGACTGTTATTTTATATAGGCGGACAAAGGCAACAGTATCGTTATAGAATGTTTTCACTTCTTGAAAACGGTCCATATGTAGAATTAAAAAATAACCCGCTTAAAAAAATGGAAAAAGAGATTGATGATATTTTAAAAAAATATGAAATCTTTTTCTCTGACAAACACTGGAGGCGTAAGTTAAGAATGAGTAACTTTTCCCTTCCACGACTTTATGGCTTACCTAAAATACACAAACCAGGACACAAAATGCGAGAAATTTCTGATTATACCACAGCGCCGTCTTACAAACTCTCCAAATGGCTTCTCCAACAGTTGGAGCAATTACCTCAACCTGATGGGAAATTCGTGAAAAACACGTTTGATTTCATTGAAAAGGTTAAAGATATCACCATTGAGCAAGATGAGTTACTAGTTAGTTTTGACGTTTGTGCTCTTTTCCCCAGTGTACCGATTTTTAAAACGTTGGAGTTAATAAAAGGTTGGCTAATAGCTCTCAATATTGACGATAAGACTGTAGAAATGTATTCTGAAATGATAAGCGTCTGCATGAATCAGAATGTATTCACATTTGATAAAAGGATCTTCAAACAAACCAATGGCACCACGATGGGAAACAGCCTTTCTCCATTTTTCGCCAATTTCTTTATGTGTCATCTGGAGACCAAATTACAGAACGAAGAGAACTTTCCTAGAATATGGCTACGTTATGTTGACGATGTCTTCGCAGTCATCAACAAAGATAAAATAGAAGAAACTTTGAATCTAATGAACGTGCAATTTCCATCTACCGTTTTTACTATTGAAAAGGAAACGGATAATTTTCTACCTTTCCTAGATCTAAAGGTCATCAGCAACGATAAAAATCGGATCGAATTCGACATATTCAGGAAACCTTCCCACACACCAAGGTTTATCTCCGGCAACTCGTACCACTCATTCGCCAATAGGTATGCGGCTTTCAATTCTATGGCACACCGATTAGTTAATGTTCCTTTATCCGAAGAACGCTTTGCCGCGGAAGAAAACTATTTGCTAAGCCTAGCAAAATTTAACAAACTTCACTCCACGCAAATTCTAAATATAATAGAAAAGCATATTAAAAAGAAAAAACTCAAAGAAACCCGCTTGATGCCACAAAAAGAAAAAGAAAATAAAAGATTTCTAAAGCTAACATACTACCCTCCCATCACCAGAAACATAATTGGGATCCTCAAAAAATTCAACATACAACCAGCTTGGTCTTCCAATTGTAAATCCACTAAAGATAAAATAGAGAATACAGAGAAGTCAGGAATTTATAAGATCAGTTGTGAAGGCTGTGACGCTGCTTATATTGGCATGACTTCACGAAAATTAATTCAACGATATAAAGATCATGAAAGGGATATTCATAATAAGACAGAAAAGACCGCATTATCCAAACATATTAAATTTGACAATGAATCTCTGGGAAGAGGAAGAAGGCATCAGCGAAAACATGATATCAACTTAAACAATTTTCAGCTCTTGAAAAGCGTAAACGGGTACACAAGATTAACCATTTGGGAGTCAATTTTCATCAGAAAAAATAGCGACGTAATTTTGAATGATAATTTAGGACTAGTAGATTCAACTCTTTTAAGAATTTTTAATAATAATAATGTCTAATTTAAACTATTGTATTTGTCAGGTTTTGTTTTACTGAAAGCTTTTTATTTCTTGACATTCTGTGAACCGTTTTTGCATCTCAATGTATGACTAAGCATTTTGTTTATAGTATCGTTTGTTGCACAATTTCAAGTTAAGTCTCTAGTTAAACCTGATGATGAACAGTGACAACTGTTCGAAACGCGTCGTCCGTTACTGAATAAAAAGTTTTATTTTAACAAGATTTTAAGGTGTTTGATTTTTGAACCTATTTTTCCGGTTATTACTGATCTTGTTGGTGCTCTAATTTAGAAATTTATACTTAGAAGATTGTATGGAGTAGTTTACTTTGAATAAATTTAATTGAAACCAACAACTTCAGCTAAAACTGTGATATAAATAGAGCCTATTCGTCAGCACAGTTTTGTGCAATAGTTACATGATTTAAAGCTTCACTCTGATCAAATGAATTATGCAGCTGCTGTGTAGACATCCGTTTACAAACAGCCCCATAAACTTTAAAATTATATTACCTGTTTGAATATCCAAATTCCAACACGCGTTGCCTTAGCTTTTAATTCAATTATATTAACTCCAGGTTGAACTGCTAGGGATTCCGTCAAGACATTGTTTGTAAAATCAGATCTGACGGTAGGAGATAATTTTCGGCGTGTGCTACTAGTCCTCCGCACTGGTTGTTTTGCCTTTGTTGCATCGCAAGCTACAGAAGCACCAGACAATGTATTATCCTGTTTGTAGTCCAAATGTAACGATACATTCAGCCTAGAATTCACTGTTGCATTCGATGTTTTTAAGACAGGAATCAAAACTGCTTCAGTCGATGCCGACTGCATTTCAAAAGACACAGAAATCTTATCAACGAAAATCTCACGGGGAAAATTACTCTCCAATTTTAACTGTACTGTTATTATGTCGTCCTATAGTTTAAAATTTTAAATAAAATAATGATAAAACGATTAAAAATAAGCTGACCTGAATGATAGGTTTCTCGTTCATTAGAACAATGTCGTTAATTTTGAAATGATCTTCTAGAACAGCAAAATTCGAGTTATTGGAACCTTCAACAGCAAGATTTTTTGTCATAGACTTTAAGCTTTTTAAGAATTCATCAAAATAGAAAGTCCGAACTAAAATTTCCAGGTCCAAACAGCAGGATATAGCAGTGCAAGTTTTTGTATAAGCCAATATGTCGTCCATTTTTCTGTAACAACTTGCCAACTCTAAAAGCGTTTGACTAGTTAAACAATTCCAGTTTTCAGATTTTAATTCCCTTAGCAAGTCAGTAAAAAATACAACAGCCTTATGGGGCTCATTAAGGGAACAGTAAAAGTTACCCAAATCTAAACCTACTAGTCGTGCTGATCGTAAACGGGAAACATGCTTATATGTACTAATAGCGAGTTCACTCAGCTCCAAATATAATTTAGTGAAAGCTTGATTCGCGCCTAAAGCTTCCTTTAATTGTTCTGTAGAACTCTTTTTAGGTTTTCTATTTGGAGAATGAGATTTTTTCTCGATTTGTGGTAATGGATCTATAAATGTGTTCTCTGTGGGTGAATCTCCAATACCAGCAGAAAGTTGTACAACTATATGAAGTTGTTCAGAAGTTGGAGTAAACCCGGGCAAAAGGCCACATAGTTTACCTAGTTCATAAAGTTTATCCTTTGCTAAATTCCAAATTGGTGCACAATGCTGAAAACATACAACTTCATTGGTTTCCATTGCTTGATCGCATACCGCCAAAACTTCTAGAGAACAAACAAATTCCCAACACGCTAGAGCACCGATAGGTGCCTCAATCTTAAGTAATTCAATTTCCCGCAAAGTTGAAAATAAGAATGGCAGAAGCCGTTCAGCTATCTCAGAAGTTTTCTCACATAATTGCAAGAGATGTACTTGACGCTCAAAAAGATAATTTCGGAATTCGAGTAGTGTAGCTTCCTCGGCGATAATTTTCTTACGATTTTCAAATGTGGCTTTACGATTTAACGAGATGCCATGAAAAGAAGGTAGGGGCTTCATAAATCCTTCCAGCCATTTGTGCTTTTCGCCAAAAATTGAATTTGTAACAAATTGCGAAAACATTGCATCAAGTTCGTCGTATTGAATAAGAGCTTCGGTGTATAATTCAAGTGTTTCAAGGATCAGAGCCAGATCCTCTTGCAAAAGAAAGTATTTTGTAAAGTTCCAGCCATCATGATTACGTTTCTCTCGATTAGCCCGGATTAATTCTTCATACTTGCTTATATTTTTGTTATAACTTGTCAACATAAGATGCCTAATTCTCTGCACTAAACACCGAAACGATTCTGTAGATTTCTGCTCAAACTTAGCGGGATTTAAAACAGATATACACCGGTCACCATGTTTCGATGCAAAATCCAAACGAATTTTATCAAGAACCGTCGTCCTAGGCAAGAGATTTTTAGTTTTTCGCACATCTAATGTTTCTACCAAAAGAATCATCCAGTCCTGGACATCGTAGGATTGTAATACCTTTAACCATTGATCAATTTCTTCTTTTACAGTTGACTTATATGTATCAATGTCCTGTTTGAGAGGGTATTAAATTGAACTTATTTAAAAAATAATTAAATTTAAACTTTTACGTTGCATTCTGTAACAAAAATGTGCAATACGGGATGTTCCTGTATACTCCACTCCCCTTTTTTGTATTTATCTAAGGGACCTGTGGAAAATGGTTGAAAGTTTGCTTCTATCCGTACACTTCTTATCGGACGTCCATAAGATCTTCTCCACTCACAGGTGTCTAGAGGAATTGCTTGAATAAGGTGAGACTCCAATGAACGAAATAGTGGCCCTGCTCCAGCATCTTGGCAGAAACAAAACAGTTACAATACTGAACAGATACTTAAACTGACACTTACATGTTACAACAGATTTCGAATTCATTTTAGACAATTAAATACTTCATTTACGCTTCTTATTTCTTTTTTTAAAATTTTATTTATATTTGCATTCTGATGTTGACATTCGGGTTTGACAGCTATTGCCCTCTTATGGAACAGCTGACTACAGTCCGAGAGAAAATTGTAGATTATTTTTTAAATAAAACGGAATGAGATATCTGGCGAATTCTCTTAAAACATTTGTTATTTAAAAAGTGTTGAGTAATTAGCCATACCATAAAGAAGATAAGTGCCACGTTTCCTAAAGCAAGATATAAATCGGTTGCTGAAGAATGAACGAACGAGTTGAAGCCTTCTAGTATACGGCGATCCTCATCTGGACATTCTTAAGTGTTAGTTACACATCCAAGCGGTAGCAATCGGGCATTGCGTCCTAGAACGTAGTCAAGCAACTAATGCGGAAGAAGATAACCTCTTGAAAAATCCCCCTAATTCCAAGGGAGTCTGTAGTGTTGTCGGTCCCCCTGCAGGACCCAGGGGTAACTGGGTCGCGAATGGCATTTCCTCAGGCACTTCTGTAGGAGTGGAGGTGGAGTGTATGGTAGACCCTAACAGGTTGGCTATACCCACAACACAACAGAAACAGCTTGTTACCTTTCGAAAGTTCTGCGGCGGCTATGGAGGCTGGCTTGCGCCGGCTGTAGCAATCCTGGAAGAAGGTGCTATTGGCAAAGTAATAACTAGCACTTCCTTAGGTACGGCAGTGGCAGAGATAGTAGACTCTAACGAATTGGCTATCTCCGCGTTACACGCACCAGTAGAAGATGCAGACCTGCCTTCCAAAGGGTAAGCTGCGGTTAATCCGGAGGAAGTTTCTTGTCCTGGCTGTGGACTAAAGCTTTACGGCCTAGAACCCTTCAATGCCATTGGCAGAGAAGGGGTGAAGGTTGAAATTAACGCATGGACCAAGAGGAAACACCGGAGACGATGGTAGAACATGGATTATTCCTGCAAATAGACTAGGATTCTAGCGGTAACCCAGGAAGCCGAGGTTAATGGTGTCAGTGGGATAACTGAATACTCAGTTGCCCCCAGTAAGGGAGACTGGAAAGGGACGAAAAGGGACCCGATTCTATGTAGTCTGTTTCGGCTAATCTCCAGAGAGGTGCTTTTAGTGGCTGTCCGATGTCTTTTGTAAGATTTTTAACTCTCCCGCTAAAAAAAAGAGATGTCACTCTTTATATACTTTTACACCATTAATACCCGACGGTGGGGTAAGTGTTAACATGTTGGCCTTCCAAACCGAAGGTCCCAGGTTCAAATCCCGCCGGCGGCGAGGACAGATTACGATAAAAAGGCCATTGGGTTGCAGAGAAAATGCTGGTGGTTCGAAATCCACTTTAAATTGTAGGTCCACTTGCAATCATTGTCTCGAATCGAGTAAATATGTTCTCCCGCCCCATTTATATTGTTAAGCCTCAATAAATCAATCCATTGACTCAATGAAAATAAATGCAAGTTTAAAGGAAAAAGAAAAGAAAGAGAGATTTTCTAACTTCAATTGAGAGTACCACGTTAGCCTTGTGCTCCACATAACTAGGGAATTTTTCCATCCTCCAGAGGAAATTTGTAGTAATATGTGATCTGTTCGTTCACTCCAACTGATTGTTGCGAGTAAATGAAAATAATTTCCTTCTCTTGCTCAATTATAATTACCTTAGCATAGCAATTTGGATTGCAGCTGTGATTAATAAATCTTGCAAGATTTCCACATGTTGTAGCATCAATTATTGTTTCTATATCAATTCTAAACAAATACAAGCTTCCAATTCCAATAGATTCGTACTTGGTTTCTCTGAGACCAGCAACGACTGGTCGGATTATCTGTCCTACGTACTCTATGATCGTTTCGTCAGCAGCAATAGGTTCCATTGCGAATAAGCCCCAATCATGAATAGCAGATTTAGCTACGTTTTCCTAAATTTAAGCTATTCGGACTCTCCAATAGCACCGTATGCTGCTAACAAACGCCCCTGATACGATCGAGATATCCCTTTAGTTATAGCGGATTCTTCGATATCCATTCTTGAACTATCAATGGCGTTGCTCTTAGTATGATGATATTTATGTTTTGCCTTTTCTTTTAAATTAACTTTATTGAATCCTTCAGTTCTAGCACTGCCTGTAACATGGCGCCTAATAGTTTTTTCTTCCTTCTTACGTTGTTTATTTGGTGGTGGGATATATTTTCTATCTACAACACAATGATCCAACCAGTGGGTTGCGTTCAGCCAGTAGCTGTAAAGAGAAGATATTTGTCTATTAGCATCATCCCATAGGAGTATATCGTAGCTCTTTCTCAAGTAATCAATGTCTTCTAAATCAATGCCTTTTGTTAGGAATTCATAAAGAATCATCATTTCATCCCTTACATCCCTCTGAGAAAACAGCTCTCTCCAAATTTACTCCAGGAAGTTGCTCTGCTACCGGAGGTGCAGTAGTGTAACCATGATCATGCGCTAAAGCATCTGCGGTATAAGTCAAAACAGGTTGTTGTTCGGATATTGTTGGAATCGAACTAGATGTTCAATCCGCACAGGGCGGAAGGATTCAAGTTCAACTTGACTGGCTGGATTTGAACCAAAGTCTGACGAAGCTGAAGATGGCTTAGGTTCCTTTTCGTCAAGAAGATCAGCGAATATAACCATTAATATCTCCGTACTTTTCCAAATCGTCTCTACTATCTTTCTCAATAGTCTTCTTTTGCTTAGGTTTGGCCTTGGACCTTTTATGTGCTGCTTTCGATCCTTTAGCAGGTTTCTCTTTGTCTTTTAAAATAGTTTCAATTGGACTGGTTAGCATTAATGGTGCTGTTTCTGCACCAGGAGTAGGCTGGTATGCATTATTTTCGGCAGTACCTGAAATGTCAATGCTTGAATTTTCAGCAGACTTCCATAACTTCCTTTTGCCGCCTAGCCTCTGCCTTCATAAACTATCGCTCAATCTGCTCCATATATTCCGTGTTTCGTCTAGGTCGTTCTTGATATTCTCTTTCTTCAACAGAATCACTATAAATGCGATCGAAATCAAATATGGACTTTTTAGCAGGATGTTCATTTTCTATTTCTTCGGCAGTTGTAAGAATCGGAGAGTCCCTTCCAGGAGTTGGTGGAGGCTTAGAAATTTGACTAATTGTAGTATCTTTACTGATTTCATCAAACTCTGGGGATCCCAAAGAATTTTTCGTAAGCTTTAGAACACCGGTTATTTTATCTTTTTCGGTAAATTCCACCTTTTGGAATTGCTTTCAACTTATCCAGTCGACTTTCTGTGCCACTATCCGAATAAGAATACATTTTTTTCTCTTTATTTTCCTTACGCTGCACCCGTCTTATAACAAATTCTTGTTCAAATACTGAACTAGCATCAGAAATTGATCCAGAATATTAAGAAGCTTGACGTACTTCCCTTCCGCTTGCGAGGCCCAGCCGGCTGTAAGTAAGTAATTTTACTTTTAAGATTGTCATCTTCTTTTTCTGAATTAGAAGCTTGCACCATTTCTATTTGATCACTTAAATATTTGTGTGAATCCTCATCTATGTGGGAACTAGAAAATAGTGACAAAAACGCTAATTTCTAAAGTTTGGTTACTGAAATTATTGAAGATGCTTGCACAAATATGCCTAAAGCCTGTCGAAATTGGTTATAGTTAAACTAGAGATGGGCAAAATGAGTCTTTTTAAGTGACTTAGAGGATTCTTTCAATCGGATTCATTCTTTCTGCCAACAGGTCGGATAACGAAGTAGATTACGTTTAGATTCTCCAACGCACTACCGACACTGCACGCAAGTACAATGCCATAATATCACAGATCACGTTCACAGACAATCGGTCCACCGCATCTGCAGTGTAACCAGCTAGCAGCCACAATTATCCTTACATAACATACCCAGCTCAGTAGCGGTTAGAAATTATATTAAAAAACCACGGTGTTCAGGTCCCTAGTACACTGGTTTGGTAAGCTAACTAGCGGACTCGGACTGAGTCAACGAGATGAATGGGTGGAGCGTGTCATACTCAATACGCATAGGCGACGACATAAATGAGTCCGAACTCTCACCCGTATTTGGAAGTGGCTTAATACTCTGATTAATATGACTGCGTCACTCACTTGCTTACTTGCTGTGAGATGGACTCAAAACTTTTAAATGAACGAATCTCTAGAAGCCGCCGGAATTGATTCTTTTTGTTCAGAACATGGACTCGTTCCTTTGGGTTCGACCCATATCTAATTAAAATTTGCCTTACTCCAAGTTCTTAGTGAAAATTATGATGTTCTTTTAGAAACAGCACACTTTATAACTAATACAAAATATTTATTAATTATCAGAGATATTGCTTACAATTAGAATAAATTTTTAACTACAAACTAATCCAAGATAATCATCCATTAACGTTCCAATGGCAAACTAGAAAACAATGAATAAATAAACCTTTGTACCTGGCAAGATAAAATTCTTACAATTCCTGTTGCATCCACTCTGGTTCCCACAATTTTCAGTCGGATTTTATCTTCTCCTGAAATAACTACATCCTCGTCCTTTGATTTATAGCAAGGAGGATTACCATTTGGACAAAATTGCATATCAGCGGGAATTGACTGAAAACCCCAAAACATCAGGCTCCGTTTTTAAGACTTATAAAATGTAACTTACATGATGTGAAATAAAACAAGATAAAGGACCAATTTCTGCAAACATTCCAACCTAAAATATGAAATAAACACTTTTATATCTAATAAACAAATAAAACTTGATCTTACTTTGTTTATTTGTTTTACAACAGCATCTAAAACTTCGCCCTTAAAAGGTCTGAATACAATAGCTTTATATTTGACTGGATAAACAACAAAACCCTGACCAGGCTGAATAACACCGGAGCCAATTTGGTCTATTGTTGTTACAGCTATCACAAAGCCATATTTTCCTGTACAGGTGCCTTCAACTTCTGTGTATAATTTCTGCTTAACCGTCTCCAATAATTGTGGCCCAAAGTATCGAGGATGTAGCAATATTTCATGCTCTAGAGAAATCTGAAAGGTTAGAGTTCTATAAATCAGTACTTTATAATAAAATTGATACTCTATTTACATGGTAAAACATGTTGTTTGTACGGTTATTTATTGCAATAAAATATATACTTTTAATATCACTGTTTTCCTTATAACATATGAAAACAAATTCAACTATTTTGCTATTAGCCAAGCGTCGGTGAAATTTGACAAGAATTTGACAAACGAGATCCGTCAATTGCAAAATTTCCTTCGAAAGGAATTTAGTAATGCCCAAAATTTCGAACTTTGGTTTTTGAGAAATTATGAACGAAGTCACGAAATCTGCTACAAACACTCAAACGGAAGTTAACGGTATTTGTGTTTTTGGGGAGGTGCGAGCTTGCTGCTAGTTTAATTTAGGCGGTTGGCGAAATATTAAAGTTATTTTGGAGTTATCTGTTTAAAATCTCATATAAAGAGTCATTTACTATAAGACACAGCCTAATTTATCATCAAAGAAGAAGTCAATCATATGAAAATCATGGGAATTTCAGTAGCATCAGGTAACTTATACTTTAAGAATTTTAAATAGATTGAAATTAAAATGATACAAAGTCAAGACAAATACCTGCCAAATGTAAAAGCTTATCGGCAGAGATATTTTCGTGAAAATCGGCTTTCAAGCTTCTTAACTTGAATTTTTGGCGTCCTAAAGTCAGTGCTTATGTATAACGTTCTTATAACAGGCGTTACGCCTTATTAGCAACAAAACTAAGATAAAATATACATTAATTCTCATCCTCTCTTTTAATCAATTCTAAATTCTTTGATTTGATTTTGCCGACAGTAGAAATAAAGTTAGAATCTGAAGCAAGGAGAACTTAAAATTTGATGGCCTAGATTTTCAAAAACCGCGAAAAGCAGTGAATTATAAAATTATTAATAACTGATTTCTGAATTCTCGACGTTTCATTCCTATAATAGATCCTTTTATTTTATCGGCTATTCCTCGCATGGTCGTTGATCTGATCCCCTCGAGTTCCTTTCTGTGGTTCTCAGGCTCCCACACATAAACGTATACATAGCCACGATGTAGCACCTAGATAAATTTATGCTTCTTGGTGATTTTAATATGCCTTAGGTCGGTTGGGAGCGCTCCTTGGAAAGGACTGCCTACTACAATCTTTTTCGGCTGCTCCACAGTACATTTCGGCCTTCACAGATTCCATTGCCTCTTGCGGTTTATCACAGGCCTGGGACGTGATGAATAACTCGAGCAAGTTTCTGGATTTGGTGTTCTCATCTGACGGCAAGAATACTGTCGTGAAGCACTGTCTATCACCCTTGGTTCCTGAGTCTCGTCATCATCCGGCACTGCATATCATTCTTGGTTTTGATCTTGTATTGACGGCATCTTTTGATTCAAGTTATTTTTCTTATAACTTTTGCAAGGTTGATTATTCTAAACTTAATAATTGACTTTTTGCCTGTGATTGGACGAATGTTCATAATGAGCGTGACATCGATAATGCTGTACAATTATTTTACGATTCTCTTTTTGTTTGTTTTGCTCTTTGTGTGGTCTCGTAGTTTGCGTACACATCAGTCTTGGCTAAATAGTTAAGTGAATCTAAAGAATAAAACTTGGAACCAGTATTTTTCCTCAAGGAGTGATGCTGACTACTTGGCTTACTCCATGTTACGCAACCAATTTTGCTCTGCACTTGATATATTTTATTGTGACTATTTGGAGAGAATTACATTGACTTTGCGTGTTGAGCCTAAACAGTTCTGTAGATTCGTAAATTCTAAGCGTAATTGTGATGGATACTCTTCTGTGTTGAGTTTTGGTGACGTCAAGAGTGACGATCCTCTGACGACTGCCAACCTATTAGGCGACTTTTTTAGCCCCACTTTTTGGCTACAGACTGATACTAGAGATAAAGATTTTACTCATGATGAGGATGCCGTCCTAAAGCATATTTCTGGTTTGGCTGATAGTTTCTCATGTGGTCCTGATGGTATCCCTGCATGCTTTGTATGGAACTGCCTGCATGTCCCTAGTTTCTATACTTTGTCATTTATTTATCTTATTTGTTGTGGTGTTTTTCCGAAATCCTGGAAACTATCATCATTCCGCTACATAAGAAGGGAAGAAAATGTGACATATCAAACTATCGCCCCATTGCCAATTTATGTTTGAAGCTCTGGTATGAAATGCTCTTAACTTCCATTGCGAACTTTTTCTGGGTTCCTTTCTGCATGTCTTCATGAAAGGTAGATCTACTGCGACTAACTTGCTGGAATTCTCTAATTGCTGTATTTCTGCCATTGCACCTGGCAAGCAGGTCGACTGCATTTTCACAGATTTTAGCAGACTTTTGACAGAATTAAGCACAGTGCTATTGTTCGTAAATTATATTTTCTAGGGTTTCCATCAATTTTAATTAATTGGATTCGTTCCTGTCTGTCTGGTCGCACGCAACGTGTTCTATTGCGAGGTACACTCCCTAATGATATTTATACCACCTCCGGTACTCCTCAAAGTATCTATCTAGGAGCAATGCTTTTTATCATTTACATCAATGGTGTTTCCTTGTTTCTCAGTAATTCGAGAATTCTATATTACGCTGATGACGCCAAAATTTTCCGCGTTATTTCAAGTGCGAGTGACTGTGCACTACTGTGACTTAAACGCCTTTCATAATTGGTGTTCTACAAACTTCCTTCTTCTTAATATTAGCAAGTGCACTACTATGTCGTTCTCTCGATCAAGGAATCCAGTGCACTTTAACTACACTTTAGACGGTAGCTCTCTGAACAGACTTGACAAGACCAAAGATTTAGCGGTCGTGCTAAATAAAATCTTTTCATTGGACCCATTTATAACTAAACTCCTTTATTTTACGTTCGTAAGACCTATTTTGGAGTATTCACACAACGTACTAAAGTAAATGAAGGAGGCCATATCTACAGAATATGGGGTACCACAGGGAGGAGTCTTGGGTCCTTTACTGTTCCTAATGTACATCAATATCAGTATCAAAAAAGTGGGTTACTTGCGGAGATTTAGAAATAAATTAGATGATGTCTAAGGGTCTTAGATTATTGTAATATTTTACCACATGAATTGAAGAATAAACAAAATATTTACGTATTCAAAAGAAAGTTGGGACAGTATGTTAGAAATAATTATTAGATCTTTTTATAAAAATAGAATTTAAGTGATCAATTGCTAATATGTAACGGTAAGGTATAAGGCTTAATGACTGTTAATAAAATATTACAATAACATGTAGAACTCCTCTAAATTTAACGATAAATGATTGAGTGTTCTTCATCTTGAATCCAAAATGTTCAAACAACAATTTTTTATATAGATATCTCAATGTTTTTCTCTATTGCTCAGCTTTCTTGACTCATACCGTGATGTCATGGCACTTAAAAAAATGTTTGGACGCTTCTATAAAATCTTTCCAATATTTTGTAAGCTAAAAACTTTCAAAGGGAGAGTCGGGTGATGTGGGAATACTTTTGTATTTAAGGTTATACAAGCTCAAAGTATTAGAATTGAACAAAATGCAATATATTGTCGTTAAGGTGAAAATTTCAGCTTTATTTTGGCGTAGGTGAACAAACAAAAAAGTGGAAATGGCGTGAACTCTTTGAACTAATCTTTAAATTTATTTATTTCAAGTTTCAAAATGACAAATTATTGCATGGTTTTCCATTGCAGTCACTAAAGCCTATGAAAACGATGATCAAAAAATATGTAAGAACCGATAACACGTCGCTTTATTTTACAATGCGGCCAAAGCATAGGGGACGAATCTTTCATGCGTTAGCATGGCTTGGCCGGAAGGGAATTAGGGTAAGAGGAGTGAGAAAATGACTTGTTTTTCCTTTGCTGCGAGCTAGACGACAGCCCAGAGACGGAGTGAATTTTTTAATTAATTTTTTTGTTAAAAACAGCCATGGCATGGTGGTCGTGCCGCTAAACCAATTGATCCAACTCCATCGCCGTTGTCTAAATATTTGCCGCCAGTCACGTGAATAATAGCCAGCTATGAATAATAGCTTTCCGTAGACACAGAACGGATAGAAGAGGTCAGCTGAAAAAAACATTAAAATAAAGACATAAACTCCTGTTGTTTTTCGAGGAGCGATTCTGAATCATAATGGTATTTCCCATCTGATCCGCCAAGCGAAAACGAGCGCATACCATTGAAATCATGTGAGATTATTACAAGACTCCTTTGCATTTTATTGTAAAAAAAATAAAAAAAGTGGATATTTTATCCATAAAACGAAGAAAAATTGGTTGCAGCACTGCCGCGATTTAAAGAAACACAAAATTCATTTGCAATAGTACAATGTATTTACGTGTAAACAGTAAAAATAGTGTATATTAGGTAAATATTGAAAACTAAAATTTAACAATAAATAATAAATACAACAATGAATTTAATTCACACTTATATATGCTTAATGCTAGTCGATGGCTTTTCACAAATCCCACGAGAAAAGATGATGTTTCACCAACATATCTCGAACTCCATCCTTAAGTGGTTGACTTTCAGTTCCTCTTTTCGGTGGCAGCTCCCAGTCAGGATTAAGATTAAATGCAAACTGAGAAAGAATTCTTAATTCACATTTGATTTGAACCCATCCTGGTGAATAAATAAAACTCCACGAATGATACCATTTTTGTACAATTTCAACACATGAACACAAAACTTCTAACCATAAATGCAGTACTTGCTCGTTCAACCCTAAACACACCAGACTTCTCAGTTTCACATCCATTTGGGCGTGAGCATTATCATGGCTTTGATTTATAGCTTGCACACAACGATAAAGCAGTTCTTCTGGAGTTAAAACTTTGCCGTCTTCGTCTAATCGATATGTTTTGCATAGCACCAAGCGACTATAGACTGACTCAAAGTCTTTTTCAACTTCTCGAGTAGCTGCCTCTTCAATAAATAACCAAGGATGACAAGGGCCACCCAAGAATGTTGGACGTTTCATACCATGTTCAAGTACTTGCTTAATTGCTGGTGCAAGCGTTCCTCTAACTAAATCTGTTACAGTCTCAGAGACGGCATCATCGCCTGCAGTACTATATTGTTTACTTCTTTCATCTAGCAGCTCAACAAATTTAGCTGGAAACCAACCCCGTAACCCATTTAGTTCTCCTACCCAGCAATGTTCATCTTTTTGGCTAACAATTGTAATTATGTCGTTTTTTCTAAAACCTAATTCGTCATCGTCATGCCTTTCGAAATCATGAAGAGCCTTCGCTCGTCTTTTTCGATTTCTTGACACGTTAATGTAATTTTCATGGTCCTTTGCATGGCTGTCCATAGAATAGTCAGCTACAAGTTTTATATGAGCCTGAAAGAAAAATATTTAATTTCGATCATAGATTTATGTCAATATAGAGTTCTACCTGAAGTTTTGGTTCTATCGTAATAAAATGGCGTGCAACTTTTAGAATCGCTTCTCTTAAATCTACCAGAATCTCCGTTTGTCGGATATTTTTATTTTTTACATCTTCCGATTCATCGTCACCACCAAACAGGAATGATTGTAGCACCGATTTATTTTTCTTCACTTGTCGACGCGCTAAATGCTGTTTTGGAAGGTTAGGAACTACTTCGGGATTACCGACTAAGGCTCCATGATCGGCCATTAAATATGCCAAATGCCTTCTTCTGTGGGTATTTATCACAGTTTGGCTTAAAGAACCACCAACTTCCATTGACACTTTAAATAACAGTTCCACATCATCAATTTCTCCCGGAATATCTGAAAGAGAATTGAAAATTTGTGCCGAATTTTCAAGATTTTGAAGATCTTTCTCTTTAATTTTTAACATCCCAAGGGTTATTTGGAACATTACAATGGATCCCTCATAAAAAAACCAATCCCAAATTCTAACAAGAATTTTCATGTGGACAACGTTGGCAAATACAGTTAAAAACCAATGAAGTGTTATGAGGGACAACTCAATATCGTGACACTTTAATGTATCGTCCACTGTTGAGAGGTAGTTTGCAATAAGAGTTTGCAGAACCCTTTGGTCAGCCTGAATTCCAATTAGCGTTGACGAATAATATGAAGCTGGCAAAAGATCTTCGACTATAGTAGCCATGACCCAAAAAGCATTTTCTTCTTCCATAAACAAAAGTAAACAAGCCGCTATTACTCCAGTTCCTTGGCAGTAGCCAATTTCAGGATAAAGCCAAGCAATTCCTCGTAAAATTCTTCTCAGCCTAGGAATACCTGTGCCGTTTGGATTACTGAAACAAGCATTTGTTGGCAGAATTCGCAAAAGATCTTTTTCTATTTGCTTTGAGGTCATTAGGGCATCATTACTGGACGCTTTCACGATATCTTTATACGTCGTCTCAGATTTTAATTTCTTTTGTAACGCACCGGATAATCTCATCCACATTTGCGGTCGTAAAGAATGAGGTATACCATCTCTAACCATATTTCTTAATTTTTCAGTTCGTGGAAGAACCACGTCAACATTTTCCCAAGTTAGTTCACTTGCTTCTTTGTTATGAGAAAATTCTAAATGTGCAATCCACTGCAATCTCTGTTGGGGCTCCTCTACAAAGGGAATACCAAGCAACTTATTGGAATTTTGTTCAGGACCATCTTCCTCCTCTACTCTAAAGCCGAACTCGTCAAATCTGTAGTCAGGCTGATCATCTGGACCATCTGCTTCAGGCTGTCCAAGTTGTGCTAATATATCCTGAGGCCACATTGATGGAGTTAAGGCAGAAAAGGGCCCACCAGGACTTGGACGGAGACCATCTATAACACTTAACTCTTCACCAAATTCTGCAAAGTCAATATCGTCGTCAGAGCTCGTTGTGTGAAATTTTTTCTAAAGGAAATATGATATCAATCGATTTAAAGCTATGATGTGTAGGCGGAAGTCAAGATACTCACTGCTAGTTCTTCTCTTCCCATATAGCCTTCATGGTCTCTGGATCCAAAAAGAGATCTTGCCATCTCCATGATGTTTTCGTAATTCTAAGTTACCTAAATTTTGTAGACGGTAAACAAAGTATTTGATATTGGCTCATTTGTCAATTTGATTTCTAATTTGACATTTCTACAACGATTTCTGACGTAATGCAATGGAAAGGGAAGAAGTGGTACTTTCCTCCTCCTATATGGGAAATTTTTACCTTTTGTTTACATCAACAAGTGGTATAGGTAGTATCAAGATTTTGTAATTGCACGTGATTGTTTACGGTCAAAAATGGTTACGATGAGACACAAATAACCCATTGCATATAAGAGCTGTGTTTTACAGGCAGTTAACTTTACCAAAATTGTTAATACTTACTTTTTTAAACTGTTGTTTGTAGATGTGTTAGGATACCGTAATTTTCACGTACATATATTTAAGAGAATTTCAAAATTAAATTTCGTACACTTGTTAGATTAAAACTATTCCTAATAATTATTAATTTAAAATTTTGTTAGGGTTGTGGATATCCTGACCAAGTTAGCAATTTTGAAAAACTGTCAAAAAATTTGATTCATCACCCATAAGCCTCCAAAGTCCAATGAATACAAATATATCTCTTAAAAATCTAAATTTAGCCTATGAAGTGTATATACCCATTCCCTCTGTTTGCACGGGGGGGAGGGGGGGGGGGGGGGGGGGTAATTTGACTAAAATACTAAAAAAATAACCTAAACTGAATATGAAATTAGATAACAAACCCCCCCAGGAGCAAATCCTGCGCACGGGCCTGATACCCATTTCCCAATAAGTTCTTTCAAAGTATTTGTTTGGATCAAAAATAAAGCCACAAAATAACGAGCCGTTTTTCTACCATATCTTTTTACTGTTGACGTACTTGGTTTTGGACCGTGGATTAGTATTAGGGACGTTACCTCGTTTTTGGGGTAAAAGCTTACCGTGCATAAACACTGATATGGTGGGTGAAAATTGGCAAAATACCAGAAAAGCGAGGAACATGCGAACTCCTGAGAAAAGGGAGAAAATTGAGGCGAAGGAACACGAAATGGGTAAATTCATACACACACGGGACCTCAATTTCTGATAAAGAAACTGATCTATATAACAGTAAGAAAAAATGCAAAATAGAGTTAATAGATTTGACTTCTGAGTTTTTTTTTACAATGTAGCTAAAGTCCAGGAAACAACCTTATGATGCATTAGCACCCCTATTTTCGGGACGGAATTAGGGTAAGGTTAATGAGGGAAATTGAATGTCTCGCTTTGGCATTGCTGTTAGTTAGACAACCTCCCAGAGACGGAGTGGATTTGTTTATTTATTGCAAATGAAAAATTCATATCAAGTCGAGATTTGAACCTCATCCATTGATCCACTTCCGGCTCAAATATAAAAAAACCGGACAAGTGCGAGTTCGACTAGTGCACTGAGTGTTCCGCAATATATATATATATATATATATTTCATGTGATATAACTAAAAATTAACGATTTTTTCTTTACTTGTGTTGTGGAACCTTGCTTATTGCCACATTTCAAGATTTTAGATCAACAGGAAGGTTTTCTTTTATTTGCGAGTGCTGTCTTGACAGACAGATAGACAGACAACGAAGTGATCCTATAAGGGTTCCATTTTTTCGTTTTGAGGTACGGAATCCTAATAAAAAAAGTTTTTTGTCAAAATCTTGCGAAATGTCAGTTATATTTTTATTTCGTTTAGTTTTGTCACGTTCCATTGCTTACCTTTTGTACTTTTAGCATTGCCTATTGAAACATTTGGTGCAAGAATTCTGCAAGTAAAATTTTTCAAAAATATACAAAGAGAAATACCAAAACCAAAACTACAAGCCATGAACTGGACTTTTGAATGGGGTCGTAAATGGTCTTACCGAATGGTCCTATGTACATTGTTTCTTATGTAAGCTAGGGTGTCATTTTTACTTAAACTCGCCCTACCGCCAAAACTATTAGTTCTTATGAAAAAAAACGACTTATATTAACTAAAATCTTTCCAATAAAGTAAAAACATGTACTCTTTATTACCCGCAATAACAAGAAATCTTTGATTAAACGTGAAATTTTAGTCGCAAACAAAATTGTCATTCAAAACTCAAGCAGTAAGTCATGGTCCGACAAAAGATTAATTACTACTAGATAACCGGCTCCCTAAATTACCCAGCTAATCTTGAAAAAGTAGCACTGGTACCACAGTAAAACCAAATATATCCAGCTTTTAAAGTCATAAGAATATTCATGCAAATAAAGAGTACAGGTAGTGTGCAGTCATTTACTCCAGTCAAAATTATTTGAGAGAATCACTTACTCCTGTCAAAATTCTGTTCTCTTCCGGAGAGAATCACAGACTCCTGTCACAAAAGTACCGCCAAATATTGCCGAAGAGAGAAATGTACCAAAAAGTACCACCAATAAAAAGAATTCATGTGAAGCACGTGACTGAGGTAGTTACGTGTGTGCGTAAGAGACTTTCAAACGGTCAATGTATTCTGATCTTTTAATGAGTGAGAACATTTGTAAATGCACATAAGAAAAGTATACTTGTCTCTTACCCACAAACTCTCCCGGAAAACAAATTTTTAGTTCTGTCTGCAGGGCTGCCCGATGCGGGAAATATTTAAAGCAACCAAAAAATGTTCACTAGTTTGTTTGAAGCCGTTTATCTAGTAATAGTAATCTTTGGTCCGACCATGCTCTGTCGCCTGTATTTTTTTTTTTGTAATTTCAACTTCCGAATTTTTAGGCTTAATTCGAAAGATTGTTTTGATTAGTTCAAGTAGAACAAAACAATTTTTTCATAGAAGAAATAGTTTAGATACTACGACGAGTTTAAAGAAAAATCAGCCACATAAGAAGCAATGTAAATTAAATGTCAGATCAATTTAGCCTTATGTGTGCGAAAAATTCGTCAATTCAAATTCATGGCTTGTAGTTTACGGTGGTTTTGAAAATGCTGATGTCATTAACGCATTTTAAGCTCAATACTTCAACAAAACGAGTTTTTCCCCTTAGAATATAAAATATATATTTTATTATATTCTAAGGTTTTCCCTTTAAAACATGTGAAAAATGTATAAGAGAGACACTTTTTATTGTGTTCCAATGTTCAGAACATTTGTAGGTTAACCTCAAGTAAAATCCAATTTAAGACTTTAAATATATTGCGAAAAATACAACGAGAAAGAAACTTTACCTTATAACTAGTATGGCAGGTTTTGGTTTGTTGACACAACCACTACTCAGCTGTTACGCACTTTGTTTAAAGCAGGAGTAGAAAACTTGGCTCTAAAATTATCTGACATTTCTGCTCTTTTCTCAACGAACATTCAAGAACCTTCTGGGAAATGAATTATTTCAATGGTTATTTTCTATTGGTTATTGGAAGAAGGGTAAATTAATAATGGAAGTTATAATAATAATAGTAAATTTTGCTAGTCCTAAATTCGTTTAAAAAACGATAAAATCGAATTTCCCAGTAGAATTTTGTTGATTGAGAAAGATTACTACTTTTGACAAGAAAATAAATTTGGCAACATCATATTTAAATGTCAAAATATTTTCAATGAAATTTTCAAATGTCATCTTGTTTTGGCCGAAATTTGTGTAAATCGACCATCATAACATTGAAGCTTATTAGAAAAAATTTCAGTTTGTTGTTAATTTGGTCAACCAAAGTAGTTTAATTTAATTAAAGAATCCAGAAAAATGAGTATTATCGATTAGAATGGAAAACACTGTATAAATATTGTAAAAATCTATTCCCACATAACATTTAAAACTTGGTATAAGCAGAACTTATCATTGCAGTAGAATAAAGGTATACACTTATCAAATTTAATTTATTATCAGAGGTGCAGTTCTTATCTACGTATTTCAAAGTATACATAGTAATATCTTAAGCTAAAGTATTCAAATTCTCTATAACTACTGCACCAGGTAGGTAGTAATTTATGCAATTTACGTAGATTTTTCGTTTTGATTCGTGTTAATTTCCCGCAAGTAATATATGTACTTACATGTTGCTATACATATGCAGAATCTTATCTTAACAAAAACATTATTAAGATTATGTAATTTTTATAAGAAATTTGGCCTAAGTAAGATTAGAGAGTCAATCGCAGGTGATAGACAAAACATGATTTTCGAGAGGTTCTTAATCTTTTAGTATTGAAAGTTTCTTTGTGCTATCAAGAGCATAGGGCAGATATTTAAATTTAGTAAGAGGTCGTGATTAAGCAAATTAATAATTAGGGTTTCTTTGACTTCGAATTGAATGGTTTTGATTTAATATGGAGTAAAACAAATTTGATGGACTTTTTAACATTTCTGGAACTGGAAGATTCTATTTTTTGGAATTATCTTTTTGGAGGTGCTTTTTTGTATATTTAAAATATCTCTTAATATAGACCTAATTAGACATTTTCGGACCTTCTTTTATGTTTTACGCTTTAAAAGAAATACCTAAATTTCGCTGCCCTAGTTCAATGCTGAGATTTCTACTAAATTTAATTTGCATTTTATATTTAGTTTAACGTGTTGAGCAGATAGTTAGAATTTTTATGTTTTGCGATATTTCTCTTGTCATCTTATTAACTTAGTTTTTTTTGTGGATTTTTATTATTTTATTGACGCGCGGCGGGGACATCGAGTTGTTTTTTTCTGCTTCGCATGAGCTCGACTGCTGCTTTGTCGCGTAAATTTCGCTCTTCCACTCCAACGTAACTGGACCACGTTCGCAAATTACTCACCTTCTCTTGGGTTCGACTGAATATTGCTTTGCCGTTGTATGTTTGACACAGAATTGGCTCTGTGGGATTATTGTTGACGCCGAGCTTTTTAGCCGTGACTTCCACCTTGACTTTGGATACTCCTGTTAGCGGTGTTGCTCTGTGCACTGTACATCGTAGCTTGCCCTGTGTGATTGTTGATGTTGTTGGAGGTTCTTTGCGTGGTTTGGCAGCTCCCTCATAAAAACGTATTATTGCCACAGTTTATATTTCACCTTGCTAGCTCCCGATATTTATGAGCAGTTGGTTGCTTGCGTCGATCATGTTACTGATCTCTTACTTCCATTAGTCGACTTGTTACTTTTGGATGACTTCAATATGCCTGCTGTGAGTTGGGAATGCTTCGAGGATGACGATTGCTGCTACCATCTTTTACGACTTCTCCGCAACATATACTAGCCTTCATTGACAGTATTGCCTCTTTTGTATTGTCGCAGGTCAGTGGCGTGGTAAACGACAGAGGTAGTATTTTACTTTGTAGTCTCATCTGACGATCCTGTCACGCTCGTAAGGCGAAGCATGTCGCACTTGGTTCCTGAGTCCCGTCTTCATCCGGCGTTTCACGTAGTTTAGTGTTTTGACGAGGCTTCCTTTTATTCTAAAGACTTAGTATTTGACAAAGCTATTGTCTTGAAATACGTCTCGTCCAGCATGGTTTCATGAAGTGTAAATCTACCACTACCAACTTGTTAGGTTGATCTTATTTATAAGCTATCAGTTCTGGGGTTTCCTCTAGTTTTCGTTCAGTTGTTATGTTCTTATTTGTCTGGTCGAATACAACGTGTTTTATTTCGTGGTGCGCTCTCCAACGAAATTAATAATTTTTCAGGTGTTCCTCAGGGTAGCCATTGGAGACCTTTGCTTTTCATCATATATACATCAATGAGATTTATTGGATTTTAACTTTTTGAACATGCCAACATTTTTCATGTTTTTTTCAAATCTGGGGCATGGTAGTGCCCCCGCCAAGACTGGGCACTACCTACCTTTTCTCGAAGCGTTTCGTCGTATTCTCGAACCCTTATAGCTTTGGTCTGGATAATACCAGAGAGCTCAAATTCTTAGAATAAGATGTAGTTACCAGACAAATGAAACACACTAAGTTTCATTTGTCCAGCTTTTATACTTTAGATTTTATTAATACCTGAAGTACATCGATTTTGAAACTGATGATCATCAAAAACTTCGTCATCAAAACCTCTAGGGTACTTCCTGAAGTTTTGGAAAGCTGAAATTTGATATGCAGGCTAGGATTACCACACAAACAACGAAAAAATTAAGAAATCTGTAACTTTCATCCTCCAAACCCTCGAAAAGTGGACTATATAACAATTTTTCATAAGATAATTTCCAATCTTCCAAAAGCCCTAGAAAGCTGAAATTGGATACGCAGACTAGGATCTGCACGCAAACAACGAAAATATTAAAAAAATCTATAACTTTCACTCTCCAACCCCCTATAAAGGGGGTGCAGGTCTGTTTCTTCTGAGGAGGTACTTCCAAAAGTTCTAGAAAGCTGAAATTTTATATCAAAGCTAGATGTTATTAGTACATAAACAACTAAAAAGTGAGTGTGCTACGAAAAAAGGAACTGTTGGCGTGCAAGAAATACCTTCTACATTCGACTACGGCAGAAGGAAGGGCCGCCGGGGGCTGATTTTTCTTTAAACTCGTCCTAGTGCCTAATCTATTGCTTCTATGAAAGGATTGTTTTGTGCTACTTGAAGTTAAGAAAACAATCTTACGAATGAAGTAAAAATAGTCATACCGTATTTAAGAAACTAACAAGCATTTTTAAGTCTAAAAGCGCGGAATTATACTGAAGGAGAAATTTATAAAAAATACAAGCACCAGACCATGGTCGGACCATGATTTACTGCTTGCATTTTGGATGAAAATTTGGTTTGCGAATAAAATTTCAGGTTTAAAAGAAGTTTTTTGTTATTTCGGTTAATGAAAGTGTACATGTTTTAACTTTTTTGGAAATGTAATTTAGTCTGCTTTAAGTTAATATAAATAAAGCACAACAGTAAGCTATAGGTGAATATAATCGGTTAATAGCTAAGTACCCCCCCCCCCCCCCCCCCCTAATATTTCGCTTATTGCAAATAATAAGCCAACAAGGAAGAGGCAACGATAGAGAGTGGGCTATGAAAAAAAGAATAGCTGACGCACAAGAAATACAGCCGAAAAAATAAAAAGAACTGAAAAAAATGAAATCCCACCAAAAACATTTCATGTAAAAAAGGTTGCCAAGACTCACAAGCTTTCACTGTTAAAAAGTTATCAGATCTCATGTAGAGCCAAAGCCCTAACGCTACAACCCCTAACTCTAGAAACCCTACATCTTGGTCTTGGTCACATCTTGGTACCTCAAAGTATGGCTTGGCCGTTTCATGGATCTATTTCAAGACTCAACATTAAAGATCACTGACTAAATTTCTTACCATAAGTCCATAGGAGTGATTGTCACGGCCGCGAAACTGTTAAGCCATACATAGATTAGTTTTAATGTATATTTTTGTGTAAAATAAATGTGTGCGCTATCTAATAAACGAAACGAGAAACGCGTTCATTTTTAACTCTTAGAATGAGAAACCTCCGAAGCATAATCCGAGTAAAGAATCAAAGTTTCATAATGATGAAATATTAATAGAAGCGGATAAATCTACTAATGCGTTATTGACAATTTTTAATCAAGGATGATGTTGAGTTAAAGGTTTATATTTATTTATTAGTTCATTTAATTGTCAAGGTCCATAGAAAATTATAAATACGCGAAAAATTATCACTTAAGAATGGCTTTCGAACATTTGCTTAAAATATATTTATATCTCAATTCCACGTGAACTTAAAATGCAATAAGTATTGTTTTTTAAATTACAATTTTATTTGCAGACAAAATAATTCATCATGTTATACTGTCCGCCAAACGTTACTTTATCCCAGATTTGGTTTAACCATGGGATATCTCATTGTTTTATGGACACAGTCTCGACATCAACAATGGCAGGTTTCTTGATTTTGTTTGGAACAATGCAACTATTAATGTATCGAAAATATGCTACTCCAATCACCGACTTAACGCAAATACCTAAATCGGCATTGTACAATTTTCAAATTTTTCTGTTATGTTTTCTTCCAATGCTGGCTTTTGTTCGTTTTATCCTGTTGGCTTTTGTTTATAAAGGCGGCACTATTTATGGATATATGGTAAACTATTACTCTTTATAATTGTCCATTTTCATTATATTGAATTTTTCATATAGATACTCTCAGTTGTATTAACTTGCTTTGCATATCCGTTCTCGATAGCGTTGGTCGTTAAAGAACGCTACTATTTACTTCCTTCAGTTCCTACCAGAGGTCATGGTTTGGTGCTGTTGCTGTTTTGGACGATGACTTTTATTACAGAAAATCTCTCATTTATTAATATGAGACATGAGGATTGGTGGTTTAACTTAACTAGGTAAGGTTTTTATTTAATTTTTATTGCAAGAAAAATTAATTAATAATTAGAATTAATATTTGCCATTTTAGTGATAAAGATAAAATTGAAATGGGTCTCTTCGTAACACGTTATGTATGTGGGCTCCTTATATTTGTTTTAGGCTTAAAAGCACCAGGGGTTATGTCTCCTCCTGTTAATAGCGATGAGGAATTGCTTACAGACCAGGTAATTTTTAAATTTATCAATAACGAAATTCACAAAATTTTAATAGTAAAGGAAATGTAAGAGTGTATAAATTTCCAACATTATTAAATATTTTTTTTTTGATCTTATTATAGGAAATGAATCAGTCTGCTTTTAAAAACGCTTGGAAAAAACTTCGAAAACTGTTTCCTTATTTATGGCCGAAAAAAGATAGCTGGTTACAATTACGTGTTATAGCTTGCGTTGTTTTATTAATTGGCGGCCGTGTAATAAAGCTCTTTTTACCAATCTACCGCAAAAATATTGGTAAAAAGTTTAGCAATTAAAATGTTATATCAAAATATTTTAATTAATATTATTTTAGTCGATAGCCTCAGTATTAGTCCTATTTCTTTTCGATGGGATTTCGTACTTATATACGTTGGATTAGCCTTTCTTCAAGGAGGTGGTACCGGTACAATGGGCTTTCTAAATAATCTTCGATCATTTTTATGGATTCGAATACAGCAATATACAACGAGAGAAATCGAAGTTGAACTCTTCCGTCACCTTCACAATTTATCTCTACGTTGGCACTTACAAAGAAAGACCGGAGAAGTTTTAAGAATAATGGATCGTGGCACGGATTCAATCAACAATCTTTTGAATTATATTCTTTTTTCAATTTCACCAACTCTAATAGACATTTCAGTGGCTGTGATTTTCTTTATATTAGCATTTAACTGGTGGTTTGGATTAATTGTATTTTTGACAATGGCTTGCTATATATGTATGAATGGAATAAGTTTTTTGAATTTAAATTAAATAACGGAGTCTAAATTTCCAGTGGCAACAATATTTGTAACTGAGTGGCGTACAAAATATCAACGTAAAATGAATTTAGCAGACAACGAACAGAAAGCAAGAAGTGTGGACTCATTACTTAATTTTGAAACTGTTAAATATTATGGCGCAGAAAAATATGAAGTTGACGCATACAGAGAAGCAATTTTAAAATATCAGGTAAGAGAAATTTCCTAAATTTATCTATTTGATTTCTTTATTCATTTCATCCTCATTTTCTATTTGTCAACCTTTCTTTTCCGTTAACACAATTCGACCATATTCTTCAGTTCGCTTTAATCCCATGGTGCAGATTTCACTATTGCTTTTCATATAGAACTTACCTATATTAAAATGTTTTCTTGCATTGTATTCTTTACAGAAAGAAGAGTGGTTGACTCTTTTTACACTAAACATCTTGAATACTTCGCAAAATATAATCTTATGCGGTGGTTTACTGTCTGGTTCATTGCTTTGCGTTTATTTAGTGGCAAATTCTCAAGGTCTAACAGTTGGTGACTATGTGTTGTTCTTTACTTACCTTATGGACCTTTATATGCCACTTAATTGGTTTGGAACCTACTACAGAGCAATACAGAAGAATTTCATTGATATGGAAAATATGTTTGACTTGTTAAAAGAAGAAGAAGAAATTATTGATGCTCCCGGTGCATCTAATCTTGTGTGTTCTGGAGGAAAAATTGAATTTTCAAACGTAACATTTGGATATACACCAGAGCGGTTTATTTTAAAAAATGTAAGTTTCACAGTTCCTGCCGGTAAGACAATTGCTATTGTGGGACCTTCTGGGGCCGGAAAAAGTACAATTGTTCGACTTTTGTTTCGTTTTTATGATATAAATAGTGGATCAATTACAATTGATGGACAAAATATTAAACTGGTGCAGCAACAATCTCTACGTAAGGCTATCGGTGTGGTTCCTCAGGACACAGTTCTTTTTAATAACAGTATCTTCTACAATATTGAGTATGGAAAAATTGGTGCATCATATGAGGAAGTATATGATGCTGCACGTAATGCTGATATTCACGAACGTATATTAAGCTTTCCTGATCAATATGACACCAAAGTTGGCGAAAGAGGACTACGGTTAAGCGGCGGTGAAAAGCAAAGAGTAGCTATAGCACGTACAATTTTAAAATCACCCGTTATTGTATTACTTGATGAGGCAACGAGTGCTTTAGATACACAAACAGAGAGAAATATTCAATCGGCTCTCTCCAGAGTTTGCTCAAATCGCACTACTATTGTTATTGCTCATAGATTGTCTACCATCATTCATGCTGATGAAATCTTAGTTTTAAAAGAAGGCGTAATTGTAGAACGTGGAAGACATGAAGACCTTCTAATGAGAAATGCTATATACGCAGAAATGTGGAGTCAACAGCTAAAGAATTTAGATGCTGAAACCGCTAGATAAAGTGCAATCAATAATGAATGATAGTGTGATGATGAATGCTACTATTTATCAACATCCGCATTAATCGATTGTTTTAATTAGAAAAGATGTTTATAATTTAATTATTTATTAGTATTTAAGAGCCTGAATTGTACTGAGAGTTTGTAAAAGTATATTTTGTGAAGAGGAAGCAATAAAAAATTTTGTAAAGTATATATTTTAATTTAATTTTCTTTTCATTCATCTGAGAAATTTATTTGACTAATTTTTTTTTAAATATCTTGTGTGCTTTGCATACAAATTTAGTTTTCCCTTTGTATGATTTGGTAAGTAACGAAGTACCTTGCACTGGCTGATAAGAAACTACTCTTTTCTGTAACTTACTACCCCTTTTTTGAAATAAGGATTGAAGCTTTAATAACTTCAAATGGGTGATTTGGTCTTGCGCTTTTGATAATCTTTATTATCCATTGTATAAATAGTTCCATATTTCTTCTTACACTTTTCAGTTAGGGCAAAATCTCTGTCGCATGGTAAATAGCTATGCCCACGTGTTGGAAATGTATGTTCAATGGTAATATTTTTTTTCAAGGGCTAATGTAAAGAAATATTGCATAACGGCATTATTTCGGTTCTGGGCAGGACAAGCATCTGAAAAAACATAAATTTTTTTTACATCTCGCCCCAGCTTTTCTTTAAAAAAAATGGTTCACACAGCTGATCACATCATTGCTCCCACGTCGAGCTTGCCATTCATCCCATACATACGGCATCATTGTTCGATCCTACTTCAAAAACATACACCCACAGTTGACGGGCATAGAATACATGTACAGGGCCTACGAGAGGGGGGGGGGGTCGAAGGGGGTAACCCCCCGGGCCCGGACTTTCAAAAGGGGCCCCGTCATCAAGTCATCAACAGAAAATTTTTTCCATTTTAATTATATATACAAAAAAAAATGTTAGACGATCGAAAAAGTGTAGTATACTAGACAGATTTTAAATTGAAAGTCACTCATTCGATTGTATATGGGCCCGTAAACGCTTAGTCCCGGGCCCGAAATTCCTTTCGCGGAGACCCGTATGTGGTACCCCCCGGGCCCGAATTTTGTCTCTACGGGCCTGTACATGTATATCTCCCACATGTAAATAGGGTAGCAGCATGTTTTGTTGAAAATTAAAATATATTACTTCGATTTCTTTATCGAGCTTTGTTTCTTTTTCCAGTTTAAGTTTCTTGAGCTTTTCAGCGTCCTCTTCTGCCGCAATTTGCAGTGCATATCGATTACAAGTTGCACATGTATCGCTTCTAGACTTACCAAAACCTATGTTGTAATGCGTATTAAAATATTGTCTGAAATACTCATACGAAACCGGATGATTCTCTATTGCAAGCTGGTCCATTAAAGTTAAACATTCACTACCTACTGCTTCACTTAATTTTGATGCTACAGGTTTCAAATGCATGGGTTCTATAACTACAAACTGAAACATATAGTCGGTACAGCTCACGTAAACTTCCGATATCTTTGGTGAAATAACGTTTTATTTTTTCTGTAGTTCAGGAATAATGTGAAATTCTAGTAGGAATCATTTTAATAAATACATCTATTCCATTAACAACAGTATCACATTTAGTATTCCCACTATACTTTCATTGCAAACCTTTTGTTGGAACTTTCCAGCATGGCTTTATGAAAGGTAGGTCTACTGCGACTAACCTACTGGAATTCTCAAATTTCTGCTTATCCAAATTTTGATTCACAAGTTAACTGCCCTCGGGTTTCCTTCATTGTTTGTAGACTGGGTTCGTTCTTACCTACTAAATCGGATCCAGCGTGTGTCCTTCCGTGGATCACTATCCAAGTTTATTTTTAATTCCTTGGCGTACCTCAGGGAATTCATCTGGGCCCGATTTTATTTATTATCTACATCAATGATGTATCTTTATTCTTGAAATATTCAAAAATTCTTTATGCTGACGACGCCAAAATTTTCCGTGTTGTGTCCTCTATTCGAGACTGTGAACTTTTAGTTCTGTTAACTATCTCCCCCTCAATATTAGTAAGTATACGTCTATGTCTTTTACTCGTAGAAAGAATCCTCTCGACTTCAACTACACCATGCATGGCTGTGTTCTGGAAAAAATTAATAGGACCAAGGACTTGGGTGTCTGGTTGAACAGTCGTTTTACGCTTGACGATCACATTGATGAGATAGTTATTAAGGCTAATTCTACATTGGGTTTTATAAAAAGATGGGCAAAGGAATTTGACGACCCTTATATCACCAGGCTTCTGTATTGCACCTTTGTTAGGCCTATTCTGGAGAATGCTAGTTGTCTTTGGTCACCATTTTATCGTGACTCAATTGACCGGGTAGAGGCAGTCTAGCGCCGTTTTGTTCGCTTTGCACTTCGTGGGCTTCCTTGGAGCGACCCTCTTATTCTGCTGCCGTACTCAGATAGGCTTAAGCTCATAAAACTAGACTCTCTTGAATTCAGACGTAACATCTCTAAAACTGTTTTTGCTTTTGAATGTCTTCAAGGTAATGTTGACTCTCCATTCTTGTTGTCTTCTTATGTATTATTAATTATTTTTCTTGTTATTTTTATTAATTATTGTAATTTTTATATTTTATTTTATAACTATTTATATTTACATGTTAAGTATTCAGCCCTTTGATGAATCTTAAATAAATAAATAAAAAAAATTCTGCAGTTTCCTTGCTTCCCCATACCCTTCTTGACATGTGATAGAAATTCATATTTTAAGTAAATTTAATGATAATTATATATTATTTACATTTTACTTACAATTTTGCGTCCACCATTCTTTCGTATTACAGATCAAATGACAGTCATGAACACCAACTACTCAAACCAAAACAAACCCTCTATGGGTAAAATTTGTGACTAATTTTCGGATCTCTAAAGATCCAGATCCAAGATCTGCATATCCATACAGATCTTGAGTTATTGTGATTCCGTGTTAAAGCATGATTTGGATCATAAGATCTGTATAGATCTTGTGAAAAAACACGGCTAATGAGTGCGGTATACCATAAACGTTTCCTGTGTTGTCACCCAACTATTACACTATGCCAGGCCAAGGTACGATTGGCTAAAAAGGGAGTAATAGTCTGTACAAACACCATAAAACAGCGTCTATTAGAGTTTAAAATGAAATACCGATCTACGAGCATAAAGCCTCTTCTTTCCGAAAAGCACAAAGCGAAACGCTTATCTTGGGCTGCAGAATACCAATCGTGATTGGAAAGTATGCCAAGAAGGTGCCGGGCCATTTTGGACAACAATGGGGACTACACGACCTACTAAAAACAACGCGCACTTGCATTTTACAGTAGCTAGTAGTAGTGTCCAAAAAACTGTTTCAATAAAACAACAATTTCTTTAAAAAATGGCGTATTTTGATTTGTTGCACAAACTGTACAACACTTATAGGTACCGTTATAAATATAGGTATAACTTTTTTCTTATACGAATTTCTTAAAACGGTTTAGGACAGTATTTCTGTGATGTTAAGGAACACTTAAACACTGTAAAAAAACCGAATATTTTGAACTTTTTGAAAAAAAAGTCCCCTTAATTGTTACGAAATAAAACCACTATTATTATTATTATTTATATAATAAAATTGCCAGTCATTTTCCCTATTTTGGTTCAATTAGTTTTATACACATATTTCATTCATGAAGTTTTAAAATACCACACGAACGAATGCCAATTTTTTATTTCCTTTACCACATCTGTTACTTTACTACTTAATCGTTGGTATACCAATTTGTAATGCACGAGTTAACAAATTATAACCACATAAAAATGAAGTTAATGAGTTTAATCGCATTTTAAGAACGTGATCGAATGGGCGAATTAGTCACATAAAAACTAAATTTTCTAGTAGTTTATTGAAACTTTTATATACATATAAGTGGTATTCACATGATTACAACATTAACTCTAAACTACGTTTAACCTTTAATGAATAATGGAAATTTAGCGCTGACCGCAATCGCAATCAAATTGCATAACGGATGGTGTTTTCCTTACAAAAGTGGTCTTCAGGTTGATTACGAACATTAATTGACTTTTAATCTGTAATTGTCTTTTGCTCACTTTAGTAAAAGTTCTTACAATGTTTTGAATTAGTGCAGTTTTTAGAAAAATTAGTTTTCATCTATTAATTTGATGGTTTTATTTAGTCTGCGACATTTTAATAAAAGTTTTTACTTATCATTTCTTTCATAATTTATAATACTTTTTCTAGAAGGTCAACTATTTACCATACCGGTAGTTAATCACGAATTTAATTAACCGCGAATTTGAATATCAATGTAAACAACATTATTCATTCAAATGGAGTTTTGACCATCGCAATGAAAAACTAAAAATTTAAAGTTGGTCTTGTGCCAGTGGTAATGACACTGGAAATGCTCAAACAAATTATTGAGGCAGGTTCATTATGGAAAACTTTTTTTTTGTAAGGCGGAATTATTCGTTGCTGCTTGTGTTAAGCTTTGAAGATACCAACTTCTTTTTTTTACTTCATTACTGTGAATTCAAAATGTTTATAAAGAATGTAGAATTTATTTGAGATATGGCAATAAGACAATTTTAAGATAAGTTAGTAACTTTTAGCACAGTCAGTAACTATTAGCCTCTTTATCAGCGAAAAGCAACCTTAGGTTGTCGCTGGGAGGATTCCAATTTGTGACTCTTATGATTCAAAGTCAACTGAGGACAAGTCTTAAATGTTTAATTTTTTCGGTTATTTAATAAATTTGGATGATTAATTATCCTGGAAGAATAGAGCCAGGGATTCTGTCTTTCTTTAAAGGCATTCAACAACTGGTCTACATATGTATATAACAAATGAACAAGCACAACTGCACAAATAAATTACCGACAATAAGTGGACAAAGACAAGTACTCAACATGTGTACAAATATGTTTACTCATTCCCATTACTTAACAAGGATACGAGAGTGACAAGATTTTCGAGTGCACCAGTCATAAATAAAATCCTGTCTATTCTGTTCAAAAATAAGATTAAATTAGTTACGTATTCGCAGTTTGCCGTAATTTTAATATCCAGAACGTTCCTTCCGTGATTAGTGTTTTTCATCACAAGAATCGAAGTATAGCAGACTTGAGCCTAATTACTAACATTATTTTTTACTGTCAAGTAGATATATAGAGCCGCACTTAAATGTAAATTTGTTTGGAAACTAATTAAAGAAGATTTTGTTAGGAAGACCTATGTAGCTAGCTATGTATGTAAGAAAACCTTTAGTAAGAGGAATGGACTTTAACCGAAGATGGTCATATGATTATCACAGAATCATTCCATTTCCATTCCATTTTCATATACGTTAGAAGGGCTACAATATATTAAAGTAGTAGTAAAGAAAGGATTTAATGAACAGCAGGTCTTGTCGAAGTGATTCTTTGATTATGCTTATGCATCTGCAACCCTCGACCAACACATAAAACACCTAGTTTCTTGTAGTGCCGTCAGTCTAAAAACAGTAACGTGTTGTAATGCTTAGCCTTATGACCAAAGCAGCATCCTATCAATGGATTTTATTTTATTTATTTTTTTTTATTTATTACTCGCATCAATTTAATTACATTTTAAAATGTAACATATTAGAGGTTGATAGGAAGTAAAGTTTAAATTTCTTAATTTAATTTCATAACCCTAAGTGATAAAATTCGATTTCATCATCCCACTTTCTCGAAGTAACACCCATGCAAAATTTAAACATAAAGCAGTATGTAACCTTATGTACACCTAACTTTTATATTTTCCAAATTAATGTTCTAATTTTGATTCTAATTACTGCACATCACTAACATGAAATTTAAGACATATTATATTCTTACAAAAAAGTTGTTCCTATACACCGTCATTCGTTTCGAAACAATTAATTAGCATCACTTCTATAAAGATATGTTGCTTAAGTCAAGTTCATTACCATTGAATAATTTACAGAGGACGAATGGCGTCATGATACATTATAACTTGAATGAATTTTTTTATGTGACCCGAGAAGTGAACCATAAAAATCAATTTTATTTCAAGAATTATGATAAGACTGAATTGTGTGGTAATTGAAAATCGTCTCTTTTTTTATTAATGTTGATGCCAATTTTTCAATTATTTTAATTACTATTTTGAAATTTATAACCTAGTACGTGTTTGTATGTAAATTTGCATTAACTATTTATGGCTTAATTTTTTTTTACTTCATACACGCGTTTAAAAGATACCAAGTAACACATTAACGAGATATTGACAAATCATAGTTGCCGGAAGTTTACAGCCAATAAATCCGGGGCATACTCTAAATATTTATGATAATAACGAAATTATTTCTAGTGTAGGGTTTTTGTGGGTGATTGACCCACAGATTAGGTAAAGCGAAGGTTAGAATTTTTATAGAAAATCATTAACCTAATTTAAATGCTAAAGTGGTTATATGAATTTTCATTTGTATGTTAATAGCTACATTAGTCTTATGATGGACTGATGATATTTTAAGAGCTCGTGTAATGAGGTAAATATTTTTATTAAAAGTTATTATCTTAATCAAGTAGATATGTAAATTAAGAAATTTGTTATGTTACACATAATAAAATATCAAATTTATAAAAATTTTATAAAAGAGGATTTTCTTGGCCTGAACCTTCTCACGAATAGTGTTAAATAGAGCGTTCATTAAAAAGAAACAGTGAACTCTTTGTTTATTTAAATATTCAGTTTATTTTTTTTTTACGGGGAAATCACCTTTGGCGTGTTTACAATTCTAATTAGGGAATTTTTCTTTGAAAATTATGAACTCACAGGGGGTGGCCTAAGGTGCCCTATGTACACTCCAGCTATCGACCAGGGTAGGTACGTAGGCATGGGTAGCCGTCCATTGAAAGGACACACTTAAATCTCGAATAGGTTCATTGTAATACCAAGAGAGTAAAATATCCCACAACTCCTTACTGAAAGCATATGGAGCTGACAATGAAGCGCTGGAGGTCTCTTACGTCCGTTGAATCGAGATCGCAGAAACTATCAAAAAAAATAGTCACCCAGAAAGACCTTTCGCGTGCGGGCCAGGGTAAAGCACAAGCAGAAGATGTGAGAAATAATCCCAATTTCTTCGCGGCGTACCAATATAAGATTAACAATAAAACTAGCAGTGGAGCTGGTCTGAACTCTTGGTGTCGCATGACTGGTGCGACCCTTGTGATCCAGACGAACAATTCCGCAGTATGATAAAGAGTGATATTCATGAAAATCAAAATTAAACGTTTCGTTTTTAACAATATTCAAATGTTATTAACAATATTTATTTGCTATTAAGAATCTATTGAATGTTATAAACAATATTTAATCGTTATTAACAATAACACACTAAAAATTAAATTTTTTTCCATTCCCGGTTTGTATAGCCAATTATGGGGTTTTAGGACTCCTTCTTACGAATCTGAACTTGATTTTTTTTAATCACATCAGGAGTTTGCGCAAAAAACAGTCATAACAGCTGCAGCCAGTCACTACGATGCAGAACTATCCTAATGCAGGCCATACACGATCAAGTCTGCAGCGGATTTCACGCGGCGTCCAGTATACTTGACGGTGTATGGCTATCATTGTGCATGACAAGTCTACATGAAGGAAAAATCGAATTTCGATTCTGCAGACTTGATCAAGTCTACAGCGTCATGCAAACTTGAACGTGTGTATGAGTGGTCAAGTATGCATGACTTTAGTCGGCATCTGCAGGCGAAACATTTTTCTCTTTGGTTCTTAATTGCGAGCAATAAGCCTAGGATGGCTAACGCGGCGTCGGCCGCCACTGGGGACGCCATGGTTTAAACTGATGCGGCATCATGCAAACTGGACGGTAGACTTGATCGTGAGTGGTCTATATGGATGCGTTGCAAACTGGACGCCGCGTCAAGTCCGCTGCAGACTTGACGGTAGAATTGATCGTGTATGGCCTGCTTAAGTCCACTCTTGTGGAAATCTTTGATTTTGATGCCTAGCCCAAGTTAGTTGAATGACGAACGTTTTGGTGTGAACAGGGTGGCTTTATCTCAAGCGTTTTTTATATGTCGTCTGCGCAAAATAATTGAATTTGGAAAAACATTTAAATCTTTAAATCGTTCTCCTGTAAAATGCGCATGACTGGACTTAGGATACTTCTACATCGTAGTGACGATTTGTATCAGATGGAATTTTCTAAAATTTGAATATTCTGCTTTACATCTATAGGCACTTTCGAATTCTTTCACGAATTTAACAATTTATTAGATTTTAAAGTTAGCTTAATACAAAAATGACTAAAAGTGAACATTTTTTCACCTTGAGGTTAGGATATCTCAAAATCCTGACATTCTAGGCAAATTTTACGGCCAGATTCCGATTTAGCGGTCAAAATAACATACGAATTTACTAGCATTTCTAAAAAAGGAAAAACTTTGAAGGCCTGTGTAATCAATTGTTATCAACAATATTTAAAACTTATTAACAATATTTTATTGTTGTTAACAATATTTAATTGTTACTAGCAATACTCAATGAATGTATCTGATTTTTTAAAGTATCAATTCATATCAGAACGACTTTTTCCAGAAATTCCAGAATCTACAGAATCTAAGGTAGGTACAGTTGTAGCCTAAAAAATTTTTGTTTTCGGCATGATAATAAATATTTATTCAAAAACTATTAATGACATCGATTAGTACATATTTAGAGATACTTGTTCAATTATTTTCGTAGAAAAATATTCCAAAATGGCGGAACTACAGCTCTCTTTCTGGAGAGCTTTTTTTAAAACATTACTTTCCGTGGACAGGATTACTGAAGAATGGTTCTTATGACATCAGAATTTCCAAAAAATTTTCTTAGTATATCGTATAATCCCGTCGCTGAACGAAGGATTTGTCAAAATTTTGATTTTTTTAAAAAATGGCGACGGTTTTAACAGAAAATTGATTTTTTGGAAGGAGTGACATTTTTGATTTTTGACTCTAAACAAAAAATTTTTCAAAAAAATTCAAAATCCTTCATTCAGCGACAAGATAATGGCATAATAAAAAACTAATAAAAATTTGGTATTGATCGGATCGATAATATTTTTTTTGTAATCTTGTCCACCGCAAAAGTACTTTTGAAAAAAGAGATTTCGAGATAACTATAGCTATAACTTCGGATCTAATGTTCCGATCGTATTGAAATTTAGTGAGAATATTCTTAAGAGAATGTACTTAAAGAAAATGTAATGAAAAGGTGGATTTTTTCGACAATTAAAACTCTACCTAACTCCGTAAGGGGGTCATCGTGACCTGGAGTGTGAATTTTAGACGTTTCTTTCTAAAGGGATTGTGAAAAAAGTACAAATGATATTGTTAAAATTTTTTAAATTTTTTTATTTGTGTATTTGCAATCACAAAAAAATTTTTTTTCTTTTCCTCCTGGTTCTGTATAGATGGCGCTAAAAATTGAGCGTAAAAAGTTTGGGAGGAAATCGGTGGAGGTTGTAGCTCAAATTTGGAGCGTCTGGAAAAAATGGGCTGTTGTCTAGCTCGCAGCAATGCAAAAACAAGACTTTCCTTTATTTTTTATTTAAAACAATTTATGGTTGTTTCTAATTTCGTTTAAACAGATTTATAGTTTTATTACTTCAGACTCGTGTTAATAATGGCAATATCTGTCTTTTCAATGGGTCTGGTTCAGTGTAGATTATTGGTTGTCGTGATTCCCAGAAATATGTTTAACTACGGATTATTTTGAATTTTTATAAACAACCATTAAATTACCGTAGATTTAATTACATTTTTTTTATACGATGTGGCCAAATCCTAGGGGACAACCGTTTGATGAGTTAGCTTGGTTTTGGTCGGAAGGGAATTTAAAGTAAGGGAAGTGAGGAAACTTGAAAGTCTTGTTTCTGCATTGCTGCGAGCTAGACAACAGCCCAGAGACGGAGTGGATTATTTTAATTTCTTAATAAAAGCTCATGGGGAGATCTGGTCTCGAACCCGGGACCCATGGCATGGTGGTCGAGCGGCTCAACGAATTGATCCAACTCCGTCTCCATTACAAAAAATCATTAAACTGCTGTGTTCATATTTTGACATTTAACAAAGGTTTAAATCATGCCAATTTGATTAACTTTCATAAAAATTCAAAATAATCCCTATTTAAAAAGACTTCCGGGAATCACGTCACCCAATAATCTCCGCTGAATCAGATGAAGTGAAAAAACACAACCAATGAAAGTGTTCCAACAAGTTATTGAGGTAGGTCCTTCTTTCACGAAAAATGTTTTGATGAATATTCTTGTTTTGTGTTTGCTTTACGATTAGCACAGTTGGTGGTAAAATATTTTCATAAGAGCAGCGTTTGATTTCATGGTTGACGTAAATGGAAATTTGCAAAAGGTGATAATTTCCGAAGTGTTAGAATTTTATACAATTTTTTCAGTTTTGTAGATATTCGCACTTCTGAATTTGCAGTTAATTAAACTATGCCTTGAATCAATATTTGACAATTTTTCTGGCGACCTTGTTGTGTATACCACAAATTAAACTTTTAGCACATATATATTTTTAACTTCCGGGTATCCCAGTATTAATCGCTTGTGGGGCATAGCACATCTACACCGACTCTTCACCTGGTCCGGTTCTGCGCCAACGCCACGATTCCAATCTAAAGCCTGCTGTGCGATGTTGTTTGGCTCTTTTTTTAGTATGTGGGCTATCAATTGCCACTTTCGCCTGCGAATACTGGTGTCGATTCCTTTTTGGCCTATACATATATGTAGGTCTTCATCCGTCCAATGGATGTTAAGGATACGCCGGCGGCACCGGTTGACAATGGCTTGTAGCTTAGATGATATTTGACAGTCACTTAACAGAATTTACGTTCGACTCGAAGATCCGGGGTTTTGTGTATCTGGAGATGTTGTTATTGCGCCCGATCTCAACAAAAGTATTAAATGTAACTCGAACCTTATTGATGCGAGCCTGTACGTAATCTTCAGCTGTACGTAATCTTCAGATATCAAAAACGTTAAAGCTCTTTTCAAAATTGCTATAATTATCTCAAAACATACCATATTTTTCACAGCATAACAAAAAAACCGCAAATACAATCTATAAAATGCCAAACTTGACAGCGGCTAAACCTACTCAGGCAAAGTAAAAGCGGTCCATTGGGGAAGAACGCCGGTGTACTCTGCATGACCCAATGGAACGCAGCTATTATTTGTTGCTTTAAGGGGGTCATCGTGACCTGGAGTGTGAATTTTAGACGTTTCTTTCTAAAGAGAGAGAGAGAGAGTGAAAAAAGTACAAACGATATTGTTAAAACTTTTTTTTTATTTAAGTATTTTCAATTAGAAAAAATTTTTTTTGTGGTTTTGTGATTTAATTGGCATTGATTAAAAGTTTAAGCTGGCGTAAAGCTGCAATTATGCATGTATTCTCCTTTAAGCTAAAAAGCTGTTAGCAATTCTTCATGATTTAATGAATACCCTGTTAAATTTTAATTATTTATTTAACTTCTAGCTACATGCATATATACTCAATTATAACATTAATTGCATACATTAAATCTACATACTTTTAAAATTCCTCTTTAATTTTATTTGCTTAAATTAATTGTTTTCATCTTATACATTTTTATATTTCAACGAGTTCGCTGACTTTAGCTCTATTAACTAAATGCTAAAGATTGCTGGCTTGTAAAAGAACCTGAATTATATTTGCATGTAACATGTGTGAATCGGTGTCAATTCAACTAATTTTAGTGACAGGTATAAAAGCTATGTCACTAATGTCAATTTTCAGATAATAAACAAACATGTTTTTGACCTTCTCTAGCTACTCTAAAAATATCGTGAAACTGAATTAAATTTGCATGTAACATATGTGAACATGGATCGACTTAACTAATTTAAGATTAATCAAATAAATTTCATGTATGGAACCTATGTCACCAATGTCAACTTTCAGATAATAAACAAACATGGACTTCCTTAGTGATTAGCAATCTTGAAAATATTATGTTATATATGTACTTGGTTGGTTTGAATTAGAGGTGTGAAGTCCTCAAACGTTGCGGCCACTAGGGCCTATTGTGCTAACCCTTTCTGCTTCTTACAACAAACCTGTCCCTCCGAAGAGGTTCAACAGCTCCCGCATTTGACAGTTACTCAGCTCACTCGGTACCAGGGTTGGTTTCCCGAATAGGCTAAATCTGCGGCTGGCAACTGCAGGGCATTCACATAAAATAACGCCGAATTCAGTCTTGGATCCATCTGTATACCATACTAGTCCCCCTGAACGAACAGCTGGAAACGCCCAGGTATCTCGATTCTCCACCCGTAATAGGAGTGACTGGAATGGTGAGAATCATGCCGGCATTTGATGGTTACCATGGCCAACTCAGGTGTGGCTTCAATAATCTCCCTTATAGTCGTGTGGCCCTTGCAAGGAGACCCGCTCCCTAAAGTTTGTAGGCTGCACAAAGAGCCAGACCCTCAACCTCCCATATTGTCCCGCAAGTTCTACAGCATGCCCAAAAGGACTTCAGAGCTTTCGCCACGGTTGTATCTATCAGGTTCCAATATAACTTGGAATCCAAGATCATCCCCAAGTACTTCACCTAATCATTGAAGAGCAGCGCAGTTCCCAGGAAGGTCGGTTCAGTGTTTCTCTTTCTGGTGAAAGGCATGACGACCGTTTAATCAGGGTTAACCTTGAGCTCAACCTCAGTGCGCCACGTAGCAACTACATCTAGCGCCACCTGGAGTTGTCTTGGCATGTTATCCCCCAATTCGTTGGATGCCACAATTACAATGACATTTGCATAGCCCTGCACAAAGAAGCTCCGCTCATCGCGGCGCAGCAGTAGATCATCGATCGCAAGGCACCGCATAAGGTGTGACAGCACTGCTCCCTGCGGACATCCCTCCCTTGTGACGCAGCACCTGATCATCCTGCCGAACAGAGACTTAATGTAATTAACAGTATTATAGTAATATTTACTATATTTCGCTAGCCTCATCTCTTTTTTTTACGATGTGGCCAAAGCCTAGGGGAAACCTTTTGATACGTTAGCATGGCTTTGACTGGAAGGGAATTAGGATAAGGAGAGTGAGGAAACTTGAATGTCTTGTTTTTGCATTGCTGCGGGCTAGACAACAGCCCAGAGACGGAGTGGATTTTTTAATAAAAACTCACGGGGAGACCTAGTCTCGAACCCGGGAACCATGGCATGGTGGTCGTGCCGCTCACCGAATTGAACCAACTCCTCTTGAGCTGACATGCGGTCATGTGCGTCACCAAGCATGTCAGCACCTCAACCGTCTCATTGGGGAGAGTTTCCTGTACTTTGTTTTAATGATTGCAAATTTCAAACATTTTAGTGTATACTTGCACTAATCTTACTTACCTATCAGAAGCAATTAGGTATTTTTCTATCAGCTGCTTATTTCTTCTCCTTTGATTCCCCATGACCCGTGATATCCCAATGACCTTTCCAAAATTTTCAACAATGTTGATCTAGCTACTACCATTGCAGGTGCAGTCACTTCCAAAAGTGAACAAAATGGTTTGCGATTACCTAAAATTTAGCATTTTCCCAAATTTTCTCCGAAATGCATGTAATTAGTAAACCACTTTTTTATTTTTATTGGATTGCCCATCTTCTAGAGAAAGGGTGTAGAAATTTATAAGTACGTATTACAATTAATTTTAGTAAATTACAAAAGCTGTTCAAAATGTCCACCAGCCAGCCTCTCCCATATTTTCGTCGCTGAATTCCCAATTTTGCTAACTAAATCCTCCCTAGTGTTAACAGGGCTTGAATAAAATTCATCCTTCATTGTTCCCCATAAGAAAAAGTCCAATGGGAAAAAGTCTGGAGATCTAGCAGGCCACGCAATCGGTGCACCTCGTCCAATCCAGCGGTTAAAAAAATTTTCATTTGGTATTGCCTTCACAATGTTAGTAGTATGCGCTGGTGCTCCATCGTTTTCGTAAAACATGTCCGTTCGATTATGCACAGGGATGAGATCCGGCAGTGTATTCTCCAAAAAGTCCGCATAAATTTGACTGTTGAGCACTTGGGGAAAAATGAACGGTTCTGCTAAATGGTTGATGGAATGAGATCACCTTTTTCCTGTGTGGGTTAGTTTCCGACTAGGTATGAAGGTTCGTGGTACCATCCCTGGTGAATTGAGATTCATCCGTCCACAGAATTCGGTCCAGAACCGCTCTGTTGTCAATGTCACGTTCCAGAATCCAAGTGCTAAATCCAGTCTTCTCTCGAAATTTTCTTCTAGTAGTACTTAGACTGGTGAAATGTGAAATGTGAACAATAAAAATGGTCAAATTGTAAGGGAAATCGAGGTCTGACGTCACATTTTTGCTCATTTTTCATGCGCCAGAACCCGCATAACAATTTTTGGAGGAGAGAGATAAGGAAATGGCTGGAAATCGAGGTCTGACGTCACATGTTTGCTCATTTATCATTTGGTCCAGAAACCCCATAACAATTTTAGAAGGTCAAGGTCAAGGTCGGTGATTGTTTAGTAAAGATAAGGATGAGTTGCACCTGTCGGCCATCTTGGATTTGGGTATTCGGTCTTGGAGGCTACAATTGATCTTCTTCTTCTTCTTTGGTTTGCACCTGGACCTGGAGAAGTTCCCGAAGTTTCGGGTCGTGTCTCCCTGTCGTGTGAAGTTGCACTTTCTGTTCCTCTTAACCTTCGAAAAGTCCGTGTAAATCCCCTCTTTGGGGTGCTCGCCGGTTAGGGAATCTACTTTGATATTCCAGTACGTTGTAAATAATATTCGCGTATTCCTCAAAAGTATTGTTTTTAAATAATTTTTGCTTAAAAACGCCCGTACTTATTGATTTGTTTTTTAGCTATTATAGGTATCCTTGCTGACTGACCCTGTTTTATAGCAAAATTTCCAGCACTACACTAACATTTTTATAACTTTTTTGCAGCAATAATTACAATTAATTACCTGTTAACCCAAAACAACCTTTTTCGACTCTTTATCTTAAAGATTTCGTTTATTTAAAGAATTTCCTACCTAAAGTGCTATAAAATAATTAGGTAGTCAGGGATTTCTAAGGATGAGGTTTTTCTAGTCCTATGTCTACCATGTTGCACCTACGGAACTATCAAGAATCGGATCACGCAAATCCGACGCAACATAATGCACCAGCTTTGGGAATTAAAGTATAGATTTCTTAATTAAATTTCATAACCCTATGAAATAAAATTCGATTTTATCATCATGATATTGTAGAAGTAACACCCACACAAAATTTAAACATAAAACAGAATGTTGCTTTACGTACACCTTACTTTTATAGTTTTCAAATTACTGCTTTTATCTTGATTTTGAGTGCTGCACATCACTAACTTGAACTTTAAAACATATATTTTTATAGACCAAAAAATATAATTCCTATATACGGTCATTCGTTTCGAAACACTTAATTAGCGTCACTTCGATCACTTCTTAAGTCAAGTTCATTACCATTGAATAATTTATAGAGGACGAATGGCTGGAATGATATATTATGGCCCAACAACTGTGAATGAATTTTTTATGTAACTCGAGAACTGAAGCAAAAAAATCAATTTTACTTCAAGAGTTATGATAAAATTAAATTAAAAATAGTTTTTTATTATTAAAAACGATTGAAAACGATGATTGAAATCGTAATCTAGTACGTGCCTGCTTGTAAATTTGCATTCACTATTTATAAATAACTTAATTTTTACAACATTCACGTTTAAAAAAGCCGAGTAAAATATTCACGAGATATTAACAAATCACAGTTCCCGGAAGTTTACAACCAATAAATCCGTGGCACACTCTAAGAATTATGATAATAACGAAATTATTCCTATTATGATTAGGTGAAACGAAGGTTAGAATTTTATCGAAAATCATTAACCTAATTTTAATGCTACATGAATTTTCATTTGTATGTTAATACCTACAATAGGCTTGTGGTGGACGGCCAATATTCGGCGGCCGTGTAATGAGGTAAATAGTTTTATTAAAAGTTATTCTGTTAATCAAGGAGATGTGTAAATTAAGAAATTTATCTTTTACATATAACATGTCATGTTTAATAAAAGAGGATTTTCGAGGTTTCAGCCTTCTCGGGAATAGTGCTAAATAAAGCGTCAATCAGTCTACTTAGATAAATTTTTGGCAGAATAAAATATAGGTTTAAAGATGTTGTTTTTTCCAAAAATCTTGTACATTAAGCAATCCATATTACATACATATTTCAATTATGCAGTAGGAATCGCAAGCCACTATAATTACTGTTTAGATATATCATACTGTTGTTGACAATTGATGTACATTTTAAGTGTGGTCGTTCGCGTGTAAAGATGGAGTGGGGTGTCAACGAAAACCGAATAGCAGTTATTGCATGGCAAGTGAGATTTTCAACTTGTTGCGCTGAAAATAACGCGAAGATTTGTTTATCGTGCGATCCAAAGATTCAACGAGACCCAGAGTATTGGAGATCGACCCCGTGACGTACATATTCCTGCAGTCGTCAAAGCCATCGAGAATCGAAAGCGTCGAAATCCACTTCGTAAGCAACGAATAATGGCTCGGGAGATTGACATCTCCACCAGAAGTATGTTTCGCATCAAAAACTCAGAGCTCGGGATGGGCGCCTTCCGGAGATTAACAGGACACTTGCTGACAGAGCAGTTGAAAAAACTTAGGACCACAACAAGCAAAGAGCTCATTCAGCGGTACGGCAACAACAAACATTGACAAATCTTGTTTACCGATGAAACAAATTTCACGGAGGAAGAAAAATTCAACCGTTAAAATAATAGGGTGTATGCACTCAGCTCCAGAGAAGACCGCGAGGTTGCAAAAAAGGTACAGCGAGGACATCATCCAGCGTCAGTAATGGTATGGTGGGGCGTCAGCTACGAAGGTGTCACAGAGCTACATTTCTACGAAAAAGGCGTAAAAACTCCAGCAAAAAACTATCAGATGGACGGTATCGAGGAGTGTGTGAAGCTATTGAACTCTAAGCTGTTCAACAACCGTCACTAGGTTTTCCAGCAGGATTTAGCTCCGGCTCATAAAGCCCACACCACTCAAGTATGGTTGGAAAGCAATGTTCCAGAATTTATAAGTGATTAGGAATGGCCTTCTGGAAGCCCAGATTTGAATCCTTGGACTGCAAACTGTGGGCAGAGTCAAGAAGACGACATCCAAACATAGAGAGCCTTAAGCGAGCTTTAAAACAAGCAGTACCTAATTTTTCTTTAGAGACAGTGCGTACTGCCATAGACGACTGGTCAAAAAGATTAACAAGTTGTGTAAGAGTCAAAGGCGGCCACTTTGAATAAATTTTTGTTTTTTGTAGACCTAACCGTGCGGTGTAATAAAATTTATTTCTTTTTGTCAAAAAACTGTCTTTCATTTAAACAGAAAATGCCCATATCCTTGTGACAGAACTTATGGCACGACTAGGAACTCTCGAGAATATTTTTACAAGTTTCACTAAAGGAACCATCTTTGATTTCAAATACAACTTATGCACTGATACCGTTTAGGGTTATTAAATATGTAATTAAACTTCGCTTTTTAATTTTATAACCCCAATTTGACCTCAGTGACTTTGAAAACTTATCACGAACCTATTAAAAAGTAACAACAGTGGCCCCGGCAGTTTTTTCAAAATCCAAGTCATAAAAATTTGATTATTAAAGCGAAATATGGAGTTTGCTTAACTTAAGGGGGTCTTGCGGTCGTCAATTTGGAAAAAATCGATTTTTTTTTGGGCATTTTCGTAATCTTCAAGTATTGTAAAAGCGTCCCCTAAAGGGATTTAAATAGATTACGCTAAATATTTGAGTTATGCAAAATTAAACCAGGCCACCTCCTCAACGTTACATGCAAATTTCTCGCCACGATAACTCAAAAAAAATGAGCCAATCAGTTTGAACTTTCTTGCAATTTTCTTAGCACCTTTTTTTCTAGCTCGTGTACGTATTATTGTTACGATAAAACTAATAGTTTTTTTTTCTATAACAAATTTAGTGCCAAAAATATGCAAAAATTAGAGAAAAAATATAAAATGCTCTAACATTTACAATTTTATTTTTTTTAAGCTGATGCTAGTACAAGATTTAATTTAGGGTATGCTTTATCCAAAAAAAAACTTTGTTCTCTGATTTCGGATAACATCCGTGTTCGGAATCGTGGCGCGAAAATGTTTCCGCTCGCCGAGCAAGGGCCTTTTACTTCGTATATGGGGCAAAATTCCTCAAGTGTACCAGGTGAAAAAATTCGATGTCTCCGATTTTGTTCAAACTTCACAAACTTATTGTTACTTGTATAAGTAATTATCGTTTTAAAGGATTTAAAAAAAATTTTGTGCAGAAGTTAGAGGGTGGTAAAGTTATGCATTTTTGCTCTTTTCTTCTTTTTTGAAAATTCATAAATAACGTCACCATTGCCGTAAAACGTTGATCTTAAGTGATTAGTAAAGGTCGTTCAATGGCCTTCCGAATAAAAATATAATTTTCCGAAAATATGTTTTTTTCATTGACTTGATTGACTTGAATTAAACTGCCAAAAATACAACGATTGAACCCAGGACGTGACGTCCAGTATTCTCTTAAAATTAAATTGTTTAAACATTTTTATCGCCAAATTAAGGAGTAAAAATGTGTCGAAAATCTCATGTCTAAGTTTGGGGTTGCGCCATTTGCACAATTTTTGACATACAAACTTTTTTCGAACGCCACGTACTGCAGAAATTTATAAAAAAGGAAAAACAAGTTCAAATTTTGATTTCATACTACTTACAAGTGCTGAATATTATACACCGTAAAGTGGTGTCTCGGTCTTAGTTTAGTTTTTTGTGGTTTTGGCCAGGTTTTTTTTTAATGTCGGCCAATCTACGCCGGTGGGATTCGAACCTGGGACGCCCGGAAGAGAACTTGACATTACATAAAATAATTAAACGTCAACGACAAAAATTACTATTACAAATTGATTTTTAAAAAACACCTTTTTCAGGTAGGTACCGTTTAAAAAATCCGAATCCGGATGCATGCCGAAATGCGAAATGAGGTCTCAGTTTTTCAAGGGTCCACGGCCGGACATACAGCTCCTGTAATTTTTGAGTTATGATGAGCCAATGAATTTTTTTCGGTTATATAAAACAACAGCTATAGAAGTCGTAGGACTTTCGATATTTGATTTTTGGCCAAATGGCGCACTTCTAAAGCGAAAAGTGGAAAATTGTCCTAACAATCGAACTATTCAATATAAAAAAAATCCTACGTACTTCTATAGACAATGTATTTTTAAAGATACATTCAAAATTTCAAGTGAATCGGTTGAAAATGGTCTGAGTTATTTGTCCGCCCAACTTGAAAGCTTGAGATAAACGCGTTAGAAGTTTTGATTAGTAGAAAATCATGAATAATTTTGCAATACCTTTCATCTTAAAATTCGAAAATCGAGTACTTAGAGATTTTTCCCGGCCAATAATCTTTTGGGACCTCATTTTTTGGTGTTAAGGGACTATTAAAAAATAAAAAAATCGATGTTTCGAAAATTCTAGAGTGGCGTAACCCTTTAAAGGCCTTACGCAGATCTTTTTGGCCTCCTATTACAACTATTTCTAGTCCTGAGACCTGAATCAGTGTTCTGACCTTCTTGTCAGCTTCTGCGTAGTTTAGTTAGTTTTAGTTATAAGACTTTTATTTTTTTGTAGTCACATGGGGGTGGCGAAATCAACGCGAAAACCAAAAAAATTTTTTTTTTATTCTTAAGGATGTCTTATATATTGGTGTGCAACGACTTTTAGATATTTAAAGTCGTTACGTTGTTTCAGCGAAAAATTCGCGAGAATATACGTTTATTTCAAAATTACTCGAAACTTTAACAGACTTTCCTGAAAAAACCTTCTATTTATCTGGTCGCCAAGAAATCTCGGAGACCATTCAACTGATTTGCTCAATATTTTTTCCTTTCGTTAAGAAAAAAAAACAATTATTCAAATTGTAGCGTAGGATTTTTCAATTTTTAGTTTTTTCCGAGGTTTTTAGTGGGATTTCTTGGGTAAAAATGATTTTACTTTTTACTTACATTTTACCTGACTCCTCAGCTTTTTTTGATGAAAAATGTTTGGTTCCAATAAAACCTTAAACAAATTAAACTTCAAAAAATTGCATGCAGTAATAAATATAATTATTAGATCTAAAGAGAGTTGTACTTGAATAAAAAATGTAACTAGTTTAGACATTTATTAACAAAACTTAATCTACGTACATAAGGAAATCACTTTATAATTAAAATCACACTGATCTGTCCAAGATGTATCTACCTTGGGGTGTAAAGAATTTTGTTGTCAAACCAAACAACGATTCACTAAATTCTAAAATTGCGTCCATTTTTGTCCAAAGTAGCCAAAAAATTAGAGAACAGAAGATAAATTTCATTAATCGATCAGCAATATAAAGTCGCTGTAAAAGTTTTTTGGCTTGTGGAAGTGCGTCTGGTTCTTCATTTAATACATATTTGCGAGTTCCGATTATGTAATTGAAAATATATCGTTCATAATTCATTTGATCAGCACTGAAATCGAACAGATCCTGATCTCGCAAATTTAGTTTGCATCGAAGTTTATCAAGCCTATCGTGATTGAATTCCCAAGGTTTTGTAGTATAGTATTGCAAAATCTTTAGACCGGTTGTTACTTTATTTTGGACTCGAATCATACTGTGAAAAAATTTTTTTTAATTAGTAAACAATTTTTTAATTAAAAACAAAAAAACTTACAAACGCTTTTTCCCTAAAAGAAACAGCAGCGTGTCAATAAAGTAGGCTGGAACAAGGTGAAAAAGGAAGAGTGAGATCATGTGATAGTAGTAATTCCTTTTTATAGACCCATCTGGATACCAAAGTGAGTATGACAAAGGGTATTCATAAATTACCCTTCTTCCAGTCTCTATACATTCGCCCCATGTAATAAGACCTTTGCGAGGAAAAACCACGTTGAAAAACTCGGCTTTGTTTGATTGCGTATGAGCTCTATCCCAAGCAGCAACAATTATTGCATTTATAGCCGCATCTACTGGAATGCAGTCTGCCAAGTAATCAGGATTGCAATGCATTGTACGTATAACACCCCTGGCGGCACCAATCATAAGTCCTGTCGGCCCATTCAATCCTTCTACCCATCCAGGAATTGGTTCTTTTTCAACTGGAGTAACTGTAAGTGAATGATAAATGTTTTCAGTTATTCTATAGACTTTTTTAAATCACCTACCTATTGATGGTCTGCAAACAACAATAGGAAGTTTATTACCATAACTATCAATCAGTCCTTCTGTTAGTGCCTTACTATATGCATAAGTGTTTGGCAATCCATTCAACAATCTAAATTGATACAAGTGTAATGACAATATTCAAAAAAAAATATTTAAAATGTACTTTGGTGTTAATTTTTTTAGAAATTTGTCATCAAGTGACCTAACCATTTGTAGAATACCAAGAGGCTCATTGGGTGACGGATAACTACGTTCGTAGAGGACAGGTTCAGTGCAGTGGCAATATGTTGTCGAAGTATGTAAAAAGACCTTCAAATTTGCCATTTTTTCTGCTAATTCAAGCATTCGTAAAGTTCCACCGAGATTCATTTCAACTGCGCCTCTTAATTCTTGATCAAATCGGACATTAGCCGCACAATGGAAAACAACATCAACATTAGAAATTAACTCATTACGATCATTTTCACTTATGCCCAGTTCTTCTTCCATTATATCACCTTTGATTACACGAATTTTTTCAAAGGCCTTGGGATTACTTTCAATGCATTTTTCGAACAGCTGGAATTTAATCGTATTTTAATTAGTATTTCATTAATATTTTATTTATTTTATATTCTACGTTTTTAATAACCATTAAAAGGTAATTAATAAATAATATTTATTAGAGGACTCTAATCTGAATTTTTTTCCAAATAAATCTAATTTTTGATTCACTATTCATGTCAAAATCGTTGTTCTCCCCAATCCAAAGAAGTTAAGATTCTTACTAGCCTAAACGAAATATAATCCATAATTTTATTTTTCTAAGTCAAAATATGTGAAATACAGGGTGAGTCGTAAAGAAGTGTTCCAACATGTGCCAATCTTTCAAATATAAAAAAATAACCATGTCAATATCTTTAGTCCGTCAAAAATTATTAACATTTTTATGGAGTCACTGGAATACTTAATTGGAAAAAAATGTCTGCCATTAAACTTAAGCCATAAACCTCTTACGAGATTTCTTGTGTTTTAAAACTCAGACGTTAGCTCAGACGGTCGTTTAAGTATTAAGGGGGGAAGTACATGAAGACGTTTTCAAAAATCGGTTTTTTTTAATTGTCTTAATCGATAAGTTTATGCTCTAAGAATATAATTCCGAAATTCCAAAAGCCTATCTCGAAAATTGTGAAAGATATGCCACTTGAAAGTGGTCGGCGCCGATCCGACCCAGCGCGCCTGGGATCGAGGATCTCTGCTGCGCGTGTGATTCCGCTTACCGGATTTTTTTTCTGCTCTGGAATTTAGAGTGATGAATGCGACTTTGTTAAAGAGCGTTCTCGACGTTTTCAGTCCAAAAACCGATTTTTCTGAGAATACCCTTCCCCTCTTACCTTCTCCTTATCTGCATCTTTTTCGTCAGTTTTTCGGGACAAACTTTAAACGGCGTTTTCTCAAAACCATGTTTTTCAAATTGGCGTAAAAGATTACAAAAAAACTAGTGAACCGATTTTCTTCATCCAGCACTCGTTTTAAAGGACATAAAAAACTAGTCTAGATAGACTACGGACATAGCAAAAAAATCATTTTAAGACCATTTTTGACGCGAAAATAATCACAATTTTTGCAAAAAAAGTCAACTTTTTTTTCATGCCCGATTTTTTAGTTAATGTTCGAATTTTGAAAAGATCGTAGTCTATCTAGAATAAACAACCGTCTCGAATATAAAAATGTTTGGTTTTTTGATTTCAGATGAAAATTGCGGCCAGAAGAATTTACGCCGATTTCGATGTCAGCCGCGACACGAGTTACGAAACCCACCAAAAGTTGATTAATTTTTTATTTTTCAAAATGTAAAAAATGTTTTTTCTCTTCTTAAAACATTGCCCTAAATACATATAATATCGATTTCATGTGGAACTTTTTCATTTTCCCAAAAATAAATCCCAAAAAAGTCCTTTTTTTTCGGCCTCTTCATCTTCTTCCCCCCTTAATGTAGAAGGTGTTCAAAGTGACCCCCATTTTGCCGAATGCACAACCTCGCTCTTCGTCTTAAGGACCTTATAATTCTGTTGCCTACGTTCGATCTATACCTCTCACTGTCTCATAAGCCGAAATTATTTTATCCAACAGTTGATCCGTTCAAGTTATTGTACGTGAGTAAACCATATTTTTAATATGACCCCACAAATAAAAATCAAGCGGATACAGATCTTGGGATCGGGCCGGCCACGAAACTACCTCCACGTCCAATCCAACGAACACCGTAAGTTTGCTCCAAATAATTTCGGACTCTTACATGGTAATGTGGTGGAGCACCATCATGCATGAACCACATCCTTCTCTTAATTTGGGGATTGTTATGAACAAGATCAGGGACATTTGCTTCAATTTGTCCACTGACTGCCCTCCCAGAGTCGAAAGTACGGGGAGCAAACGATCCCGTCTACGCTAGCCGGCGACAAACATTCTCAGTAGTGTGGTAATTGTGTTCTAGTAATTCCACAAATATGTTAATAACTTTTGACGGACTAAAGGTATTGACATGGTTGTTTTTTTATTTTAAAAGATATCTTAAGGGTGCATTTTTTGTTTGTTTTTAAACTATATCATTATTAAGGAAATTTTTAAGGACAGAGGATAAAAAGGAAAATTGTTAACCAAAATTTTTAAAAATTTTAAGGTTTAAATTCATACCTGCCATTTTTGCCAACGGATCGAGACATGTGAGGTGCTGTTAAACAGCTCATAATACATACTTTGTATCAAAACCTTACTTGTCGTCCTACTTTATTTCGAACAGAAGTTATTGCGTTTTATATGAGCTCACCTCCTTGCACACGCGAAAATAATTCAGTCGTTAAAAAAAGGGGTGAAGGAGGGATTTTACGAAAAAATTGCTCATCGTGAACGCTGATCACAACACTGTAAGCAATCGATTGGCATATGTTGGAACATTTCTTTACGAATCACCCTGTATACCTATTTTGCTATCTACGTGACGTCATTTAATAATACATATTAGAACTCTATTTATTTATTTACAGTGTCTATTTACTACCCTCACAGGCAGGGCATACTCCAACACGAACCGAACGAAGGTACAAAAATAAGTTTGGTGATAAATCCAGGTTCGAATCCCACTGATTCCAATCCATGGTTGTTTTCTGCTGACAATGTATTACGATAAAAAGGCTATGAGATTGCAGAGAAAATATCAGTGGTTCGGAATAAACTTTAAGTTGCAGGTGCACTTGTAATCGTTGTGTCGAATCGGGTGAAGTTGTTCTCCCACCCCATGCCCCACAAGGAGTTACGGGAACTAGAGGGAAAAAGTGAAGGAAACATTGCCCTTGTTAACTATGTAACGAAAGACATCAAGATGCTACACTCTGTCACGCCTAGTTAGCAAATTGCCACTAACAGAATAATTATAAAGCCACGATCGTGGAAATCGCATCATCATGATTTTTAGAATGAGTTTCAAGGGTATTATTTTTTTATCCTAATAAAAATAGTCAACCATTTCGCTAGGTACATCAATGGTCAGCTTCTCGATTTAAATATGACAATGGATAGAAATATCTCTAATCTAACAATACCTAATTAAGAGAATCGAAGTCTTTAATTGTATTGTATTTTCCATGACCGTGGCTGTACATCAATGGATCCTTCCTTCTAGAATACATGGCAAACGCACACTTATCAACATTCAGAGGCATATTGTTCGCAATATACTAAGAACTAAAAAACTGAAGATCAGAATTCAGTGCAGGACAATCATTAAAGTTAGAGATTACGCGAAAAATCTAAGCATTGTCAGCATAGCATAAAATTTTCCAGTTCGCCAAGATAGAACCCATGTCATTGATAAATTTAACAAAAAGAAGATGATCCGAATAACTGCCAGAAGTTACACCAGAAGTGATGATATTCTAGTGAAACCCAGAAACAGAGCACGCTATGTTCGGTCAGAGGATGGGAAGATATATATTGAACGAAAATAGAAGGAAACCCCAACATGGTAAGTTTGAAAACAAAATGCGATCAAAGGCCTTATTCAAATCTGTATAAACACAATCAACCTGTTTATCAGCCTGGATGGCTATCATTCTATAAATACTTAGAAATGTTTCTAGCGATCGATCTATGTTGCTTTCACTGATGGGAATATTGTTAAACCAAATTGAATAATGTTCCACTTTATTCGGAATCTGTTACATTCGTCATTAAAAATTAATTTAAGAAAAAATTTTAATTAATTGAAATTCAACTAACATTTGCCGATTAAAAAATAATTATTTGCCATTAATTTCAAATAAATTAACTACCAACTAAAATTTTATTCATTTAATTTTTTTTTACGATTTTTTTTATAAAAGATTTTGTCGTGTCGTAAGTTTTTACTAATAGTTTTTCAATTAAAATTGTGATATAAAATAAATGATCACAGAATTTTAAATAAATAAGAAGCATTTGAAATTAGATAAGAAAAAGTTCTCATTTTTAGTCAATGGACAGATAAATTTACTATAAAAGTATGAGCATACCATGAGTATACTAGCCATCTACTGGGCATACAAGCTCGTAAAATATTAAATATGTGATCTTATACTAACTGCTGTTCTCTAACTTCGAACAACTAAAAATTTCTAAAACCTATTAACTAAAAACAAATTTACTATCGGGTGTACAGACGGCTCTACATATTACTCAAATTCAATTTGATTTCTTATGTAATTATACTGAGTTCCAATTATTCCGATTAAATATTTGAAGCAAACATAAATTAAAAGTGTTAATACTCACAGCATTTTTCAGATACTCCTTTTCTCTTTGAAATGGGTCTACACCTCTCTTTGGACGAATTAGAAGATAAACACGATTAATATCCGGACAGCATCGCAACAGCTTTTCCACGAGAACTTTACCCATAAATCCCGTTGATCCAGTGATAAAGATATTTTTGCCAGCATACCATTCGGGTATACCGTCCATTATCGCTATTTCTTCAGTCCTAGACATGATATAATATCTCTGCCTACTGTACAGCTATAAACACCTGAAAATCAACGTAAAAAGATCATTAATTAATTGAATTACTCGCTTAGTAATTTACAACATTATTTATAGTTTTATTACTTTAGTCTCGTGCAAATAATGACAATATCTGTGTTTTTTCCATTTCATCTGGTTCACTGGAGATTATTGGTTGTCGTGATTTCCGGAAATATATTTAATTACGGATTATTTTAATTTAAAAAAAAACATTAAATTGCCGTGGCTTTAATTACATCATAAAAAATCATTAAATTGCTGTGGATTTAATCTTAATGAAATGTGAAACAGAATCGTAAAACTTTTAGTTCATATTTTGGCATTTAACAAAGGGTTTTCTCTCTCTCTAGTTCCCGTAACCCCTCGTGGGTCATGGGGTAGAACTTCAACGAATAGAGAAAATGATTGGAATTGGATTCGGAACCACTGACATTTACTGTGCAACCCCATGGCCTTTTTATCGTAATCTGTTGTCAACAGAAAACAACCATGGGTCGCCGTTGGTGGAATTCGAACCTGGGACCTCCAAATTGGTAGGCCGACACGTTATCACTGGCTCCATCGACGACTCTCTAACAAAGATTTAAGTCATGACAATTTGATTATTTTTTATAAAAATTCAAAGTAATCCGTATTTAAAAATATTTCCGTAATTCTCGGTCACCCTCTAATCTCCGCTGAACCAGTGAAAAACACAGTGTTTCAACAAGTTGTTGAGGTAGTCCTTCTTTCACGAAACATTTTTTTTTGTCCCAATAGATATTAACTGTTGACGAATTTTCTTTTCATAAACAAGTTAACTTTAGTCATTAACACAGTTGGTGGTAAAATATTTTCATAAAAGAAGCGTTTGATTTTATGGTTGACGTAAATAGAAATTTGAAAAAGTTGTTAGCATTTGATACAATTTTTTCAATTTTGTAAATACAGTAGAACCTCTCTGTAACGAAGACCTATGTATACTTTTTCTGTAAGTACCATACGATACCTGTCTTTTCGCGCAGTTTATATTACGAAAATTTTTGAATTTGACAGAAATCATCAGCAAGCAAAGAACTGTTTAGTGAATTTATGTGCAATGCCTGATGCAACGAATTTGTGTAACGAACTTTGCTTATAAAATCAATTTTACAACAAATATTGTAAATGTGGGTGCCGTTCAAGTATTACGTAACGCAGTTTTTGTAAGATTTCTGATCCCCTCCCCCCTTGTAATGCGCCTTAACGCCCCCCCCCCCCCTAATTGTTACGTAACACTCAGATGATTGTTTTTACCTAAAACTGTCAATTATGTTGCGCAAAATACCGGAATAAGAAGCAATGTAAATTAAATGAAATGCCAGAACCTGTGAATAAATTATGACGATTTCATTAATATAAGAATGTAGCCACATATCTGCATGCCATTGATTCTGAAATCGGGTCCAGTTCTGTTTCGAATAATAGGTCGTACTTCGACTTTGGACTCGAAGGTGAGAGAATTTATATGCACCTTTTATAAAAATTCTCTCACCTATTTTTGCAGATGGTACAGTAACATTATAATGCAATACTACCAGTAACCACCTACCATTCCAATCTAATTCTTCTCATACAATGGAATGGATGGTCAATACATATTTAAATGATCCTGCAGAAGAATTCGAGATGCTGAAAAAATATCCTCCAATTTATAATACATTTATAAAGTTTAATACCATTCATCCTTCTTCCGCATCAGTCAAACGTTTGTTCTCTTTTGCAGGAATTGTTAATGCTCCTAGGAGATCTAAACTCTCAGACAAGAATTTTGAACAGCTAATCCTCCTTAAGGCAAACATTGACGCTATTAATTTTGAAAAAATTAAATGAAATTTTGCTTATAATGATGCACAACATTTAAGTGAAAGGATTTAAGGAATAACATTTTAAAGAATGAAAACGTCTAACTCTTTTATTACTTTTTCTAATTAGAAATTAATCTTAATTCTTGGAATTGTAATTAAGCTGTAATTCCTTCCGAAAAGGAATCATCACTTCCCACCTCTGAAAATCCACCACCACAATTTAGGTTTTCGCATTAAAGGTTTGTGACGTTTTTCAACTACGTTATAAAAGTTTCGCGTTAATGCTGAGACACACTTGCAGCTTTTTGCCAGCTTGAAGCTGAACTCAAGCTGCAGTTTTGTGTTGTCGCATTTGATTTGCATTGATTCAAAACTCCAGTTGGCGGAAAAGTTGCAATCGCACTCTAGCCTTTATGTTAGGAAGCTGTAAGCAATTATTCATGATTTAATGAAAACACTTTCACGCGTGGTTACATTTTAATTATTTATTTAAATACGAACTACATAGCTACTTATATATACATACATTTTGTCCCTATATGGAGTAAAGTTTATATGGCATTAAGTAACATTTATGCTAATCTGTATTTCATTCGTCTAGATCAAATTTACTTTGAATTTATTGTTGGCACATTATGTTGACTGCCTTAGAGATAGGCGTATAAATTGTAGCATATTGTTGTATTTGAGTAAAAAGCACCCACGGGTTATATTCAGGTTAAATTTTACGTTTATTTTTTTGCAAATTTATTAATAAATCGAATATCTTTTCGGAAAGTCAATGCCAAAAAGCCTTTAATGTGTGTAAGTTGAAGAAAAATATCGCAAAAGGAAATAGTGCCTTAATTTTTTGGTATTTATATCATAACAATTTGATAATAAACAACCTTGAAACACTTTTATTTATTGACCAAGTTTATTTAATAGTTAAATATTTACGGTTTATTAACTATGCAAATTTCTTATCTTTACTCCAAAACTATGGATGACATCAAAAAGTTGTCGGTGGAGTAAGTGATAACGTGCCGGTCTCATATCCCGCAGGTCAGAGGTTCGAAGCCCGCCGGCTGTGATCCATGGTTGTTTTCTCCTGAAGGCCATCGAGAGTTGCAAATTAATGTCGGTGGTTCGGAATCCACCTACAATTACACAGGTCTTCAAAAAATGGCGTCATAATTGTTGTTGGGCAGCTGTGGTCTTTTCCGAAGTAATTTTCTGCGTGGAATTCGAATCCGAGGTCAGAATTGGGCCATCACGTCAGGATTTTGAGATATTTGAGGTTATATACTCGAAAAATGGTTTTTTTGGGTTACTTTTGAGGTTATGTACAGGATGCACAAATTTTTTTGGTCTTTTTTCTAGTTGCATCATTTAATACTACTCTTACTCTTAAAATAAACTTTTGAGCGGACATCTACGATTTTTTCTTGCATTATAAGGTATGAAATATATCCCAACAACGTCGTGAGCATTCACATTAAACCTTTGAGAAATACAATTATACATTAATACAAAAATCGTAGGTGATCGCTCAATAGCTTATTTTAAGAGTAAGAGGACGCTTCAATGATCGGGAGGCTATTTAAAGAATCTTTACGAAACTCGCTGGGAAAGAATCATAGACTAAAACAGTACTTAAACGAGTAAAATTTAATTTTAATCTAATATTTGGCCAATAATAATCTCTTAAGGTCCTAGATCCGTGAGCTAACACGTTCAGCTAGTTTTATATATTATCTTCAAGTTTGGTTGGGTAGTTTTTTTGTTTGTTAATTTTTTCCCCGACTTCAAAATGTAATAGATATAAAATTAAAAATTATTTTATGCTTTTTAGGGCTTTTTGTGAAGTCGGTTCAAATCTTTTTTTTTAAACTATTTTATTTTTAACTTTTTACAATTTGCAAAATTTTTTTGACATGGTACCAATCAGGGAACATACTCTATCCAACAAAGAAAAAATCATCAAAACGATCCAGGCATTAGACTACCCCCCGGGATCAGTTTTTTTTTCATCATATTCTATACAACAGACATCAAAATCGGACCACACGTTACAAAATTATGCCCGGTCAGACAAAAAAACAAAAACCCGTCGAACGTAGAACCTCTTTGTTGGTTGAGGGAGAGTCAAAAGAATTTAGCTTGTTTTTATGCGAAACGCCGATCGTGTCAAGAAATTTCATATTTATTATTATGGTCAACTTTTACACAATAGTCAATACAAAAATTACATCTTATGTAAGAATTAAGAATTGTCTACTAGCCCCGCCCCCAACCCCCTTCCCACGAAGTAGGTATGCAAGTTCATGTTATGGAGGACCTTAAATCTAGCTCTGAATCTCTGCTAGAAAGATCTCATGATCTCTCATCTTGGTTATTCTTTTTGTCCGATAGTTTTGATGACCTTCGGTCGACGCTTTCTGGTGTAGATGAATCTCCACCTACACTGACGACTGACTGGGAGCCGGTGATACCGACAGCTACGGAGCCTTAGGAATAAAAAAAATAGACGATGAAAACTTTCTTACGCTGTAGAAACACGTCAGCTTATTGTGATTTCGTTGATTGCTATGACAGCTTCTTAGCGTTATCTTCATCTTTATACAGGGAATACCTTGATAATGTTCGCGATAACTTGCATAATGATCCTCGTACGTTTTTTAAATTTATAAATATGAAGAAGAGAACTGATAATTATCCATTTACAATGTGGTACAATTGCAGCTCGCCCGACATAGCCGACAACTTCGCATTATTTTATGAGGGCGCCTTTTCATCTGGCAACTTTGTGCTTTCCCTGGATGAGTTTGGTCAAATCCAAGACCGTCCCGCTGCCTCCATTGCTTTGCCAATTATATCTCGTGATATTATCATGGATGGTATCAAGGAGCTTAAAATGGACTTTTCTTTGGTCTTGATGGTGTTCCATCTGCGTTCTTAAAATCCTCTTCTGACGCCTAACTGACTCCACTGGAAATCTCATCTAATCAACATGGCTTTCTGCCTGGTAGATCGACGACAAATAATCTGCTTGAATTTACATCCCACATAATCTCTGCCTTCCGGCGAGGTCTCCAGACCGACTATGTCTACACTAGCAAGGCATTTGATAAATTCCCTCACTCTATTATTATGCTTAGATTTGAAAAGCTGGGTTTTCCGCCTCTATTGCTCGAATGGATCCGCTCTTATTTAAAAGACAGGTAATACCGGGTATCTTTCCGTAACACTTTATCTAGAGTTGTTAGGGTTTCTTCTGGTGTAAGGCAAGGTAGCCATCTGGGGCCGCTGCTGTTTATTCTTGCCATTGACGAAATTGTTCCTCTGATTAGGCACTCCATAGTCTTAATATGCGCAGTCGATATGAAGATTTTCACATGCGTTAAAAACAGTTATGAGTCTTCCTGCATTCAGGATGATTTGAATACCTTCAGGGTCTGGTGTGCCTCAAATGGACTGCAACTTAACCTGGATAAATGTGAAGTTATGTCATTTTCTAGGAACATCAATCAGCTCGTCTTTGATTATACCTTTGCAGAAACTACTATCCGTCGTGTGGAGTCCGTTACTGACCTGTAAAGCTAAACAAAAACTCGATTTCACTCTGCACATAAGCTATATCCTTCTGGGTTTTGTTAAGCGGTGGTCAGGGGAGTTTTCTCATCGACAGGCCCTAATTTACTTATTTGTTTCTTTAGTTAGACCAATTCTTGAGTATGCATCTCAGGTTTGGTCTCCCTGCTATGCTTTTCATTCTAGACGCATTGAATCGGTGCAGCGGAACTTTGTTAGGTTCGCACTAATTGACCTCCCGTGGAGCGATCCACTCAGGCTTCCGCCTTATGCGGATCGCCTCCAGTTACTTAATTATGCACTCGTTGGAGGAACGACGTAGAGTTGCTGACCTAGTCTTTATTCATCGGCTTTTAATTCGAACATAGATTCTTGCACTCTGGCAGGTATCGTTTCTTATAGGCATTCATTCATAGTTGTTCATTCTCGGTCTAACTATGGTATGCATGAGCCTATAAATCGCATGTGTAGAGCTGTGAATATCTGTCCTAATGTTGACCTGGTTCTTACTAAGGATTTGTTTAAACGTTCTCTGTTGTCTGTGCACCCCTGATTTTAGTTTTTGGGCGTGTTTTAGTTTTTTGTTTTTTTGCATGTTGGTGAATAGGTCAATTGATTCCAGGCTTCTGTATGTGAAGTGCGCCTTCTGAGTTAGAAGGGTTAATTCTATTATAAAGTTTCGACTTGACCCTCCTTCCCACAGAAGTGCTTACGTAATTTGTGAATAGCCCCAAATCTACATTAAAAAGACACCTTTCTTTCCTAACTGCTACATTTTTTCGCTAATATTACATACAAGTATTTAAGCTTAGATATTATTCACGCCAGTAATAAAACTAAAAACTAGATAAAGAATAGTTGCATGTATCTTATAAATATACCAAATATGCCATTGAATAATATTTATATTTAATTTTTATAAGTAAAAAAACGAAGCTCCAAAGCAACTTCAATGAAGTCTGTTTTTTATTTTCATGTTATTAATGAAGACTCATTTATTGTGCTAGGAAGTGAAACATACAATTTATTCAACAAGATAGTTGGTTCTCTGAAAAAATTAGAAGCGAAAATATTCTGCAATTAGTTCCCTACTTTGAAAACTGCATTTATTGTATGAAACAATAGAAGCCAAACCAGCCAGTTTTGCAAACTTCGAAGAATTTACATATTAATTACGAGCTGTTTTTTGCACTTACCCTAAGATGGGATGGAATCAAGAAGAAAACCAAACACAGAAAAAAGAAGATCTGCTACTACTGTATTGTCAACATTACTTTATTACACACACATTTACATGTGTACATAACCGCATAACTTTGTTTTTGTTGGCAAACATGTACCAAAGAGGCTGACTTTAAAATTTGCATTGAATGGACGGAATGTGCGGTAGAAATGTGTACAAATAACTAATTAGCGTATCGCTTAAAAATTTTATGTTTTCTTATTTAAAGTTTTATGCCCGGGTGAAAATAATTACTAATGTTTGCACAAAAAACAATAAGTGTGATAATGTATGTAACTGATTTTGAAACGTGTCTAACTTAGTCCTCAACTGAAGAAGTCCGAAATTTTAATTTCTGTCTGCAACTGGGCAGAACTGTGATGTCTCCCGTGTTATGCAAGGTGATCTTAATTTCAAAATTCAATCAATCTTATCATCTTAAAATGAAGGCAAACAAAATATAATCCCACAAATTGGTTTAATTACCTCGGGCTTTTTCTATTTGGCCAACATTAAATCTAATCGATAAGTAGGGTCCGTTATACGCAAGTGGTATTTATTTCTTAAAAATTTATTCAAAGAAAATCCCATACAAGCCAAGCTTAAATGTTTCGGACCTGATTTATCTCAGGTAAAGATAATTTCACTTTCACTTTATTAAAGGCCAATCTTAAATCAAAAAAAAAAGAAGAAATTGTTCCATTTCAGCATATGTAGTTTCTTCTTTTGGCGAGTCTTACGCATATTGCAAAGTCATGATTGAATGGAGTTGATTAAAGCAGATGATTATGTAATTTTGAAAATGCCTTCAGATTAAAATCTATACACTATATAGTGTCAGGACAATAGTCCACAAATTTTTGTTTTCGTTGGATTCTCTCAGCCGTAAATCTTACTGAATTTTTCATAGATAGTTCTTTAGAGTATTGTTGTTGATACGCAGGTACCTATGTATTCTTGAGAAGAACATATTCTTAAATTTTTGTATATTTAAATAAATATCGTGAGGTGAAGTGTAAACCTGCTTTTAAATTGACGTGGATGCACACTCAATAACAAAGAAAATTATTGAGTAACGTGTCGTGTGATTATGCGCTTTGAGAAGTCTTTCATATTTTTACTCCCATCATTAAAAATTCCAACACGAATGAAGTCATTCGTCTAAATATTTACTTTCATTTTTAATTGCGCAAACGTCATAAAAGAAATAACTATAATTTTAACAAACAAAATATTTTTAGAATAAAGTTTTAATCGAAAACTAAAATTGCATCGTCTCTACAACGTCTCTCTGTCTGTTGATTTATCTGTCTGTCTGTCTGTCCGCAGTGCGCTTATAACTCGATAATAAGTGATTTTTAGTTTATAGATATGTATGTTCTCTGGCCAAGTTTTAGTATACATATATTTTGTTACGCTAGGTATCAAGTTCGATAGAGCGTTGGAGGTATGGTGGTAGGGCAGGAGCGTAGATACGGCCCGGGTGCGTGGTTGAATTTTCGTCTTTGGTTTGGACAACCCCGGTAACGCTGGGAGGAACTGCTAGTTGGTATATACAGTGGTGGAAATAATTATTGCATCAGCGAGATTTTTAATAAAATTTGACCATATTGTAAAAGGTATTTATGATGTTTGTCCCATTATATAGGGAAATTGGTTGCTGGAGAATGGACGGACGAGTTGAAGCCTTCTAGGATACAGCGATCCTCATCTGGACATCCTCAAGTGTTAGTTACACCTCCAAGCGGTAGCAACCAAGTAACTAATGCGGGAGGAGATAAACTCTTGAAAAATCCCCCTAACTCCAAGGTGGTAGTAGACTATGCCAAGGGAGTCTGTAGTATTTTCGTCCTCTCTGCAGGACCCAGGGGTAATTGGGTCACGAATGGTGTTTCCTCAGGCATTTCTGTAGGAGTGAAGGGGGGGTATGGTAGGCCCTAACAGGTTGGCTATACCCACGGTACCCACAACACAACAGAAGCAGCTTTGTGAAAATTACCTTTTGAAGGTTCTGCGGCGGCTACGGAGGCTGGCTTACGCCGGCTGAAAGTGCTATAGCAGTCCTGGAGGAAGGTGCCATTGGCAGAATAATAACTAGCACTTCCTCAGGTGCGGCGGTGGCAGAGATTGTAGATTCTAACGAATTGGCTATCTTCGCGGTACACGCACCAGTAGAAGATGCACCCCTGCCTTCCAAAGCATTAGCTGCGGTTAATCTGGAGGAGGTTACTTGTCCTGGCTCTGGACTAAAGCTTTATGGCCTGGAACCCTTCAATGCCTTAGGTAGAGAAGGGGTGAAGGTTGTAATTAACGCATGGACCAAGATGGAACACTGGAGACGGTGGGACAGCATGGATTCCTGCAGATAGGCTAAGATTCTAGCAGTGACCCAGTAAACCGAGGTTAGTGGCGACAGTGGGATAACTGACTACTCAGTTGCCCCCACTAAGGGAAACTGGGAGGGGACGAAAAGGGACCCGATTCTATGTGGTCTGTTTCGGATTTCTTCTTGGAATTAATAAAGTTTATAATCAGACTCAGTCTGGGTTAGAAGAAAAGTTTGCCAACATTTATTTCTCCTGTTGCGGAGAGAGCGTAATTCTTTGTCGTACCATGTCATTTCATAGTTTAGTACTATTCTTACCCTTCAAAATAAGCTACGGAGCAGTCACCTACGATTTTTTCTTACAAAGTTACGACCATTTTAAGTTATGAAGTTCATATTGCATATAAACATAATATATCTATTTATATGAAACAGTGCCACAGGCACGCGAATACTGTTGTAGTGTGTGATTTGATGTTCAAGGACCTACACTCCGTACCGACAAGCTAGGATGTGCTGCCAGCTGGCGCGTGCCACTTGAACATCTCGCGGCAACTTCACGTTGCATCATACCGCGCACGCATTACAATAACGTCAAATATCTAAAAATCCTGACGTGATGGTCGAATTCTGATCTCGGATTCAGATTCTACGCAGCATTTAACTTCGGAAATGACCCCCAGCTGCCCAGGGCAAATCATGGCCCCATATTTTGTTGAACAGAGTTATTTTCTCCACTGCATGTTTGTTATTCTATCAACAGTCTGAACATTGCAAATTAAGCAACAGCAATTATAGCCATTGCTTAATTTTAACTTAGTTGAAATTTAAAAAAAATATGTAACATAAGAAATTACTCATTATACGAATATAATTATTATCTAACTATTGCTTTACAACGATTGTACAATATAATCGGAAAGAATGTGCTGTGTTAACTATACTTTGGTCACAATTCCTTTAAAGAGCTTGTAAAATTTTTGAGAATGAATTTTGACCAATTAATAATAAAACAAATGTAATTACGTTATATAGACTTTATTTTATGTACTATCTACAAAGATCCAAGTTAAAGTTTCTAAGGTATCAAATCCTGTGACTCAATTTTGTAGTTTTTTTTACATATACATATAAGAATTTGCTATTTTCATCATATAAAGCATTGCTCTTTTAAAATCATTACATAACCGAAACCGAAAAACCTGTCTTTCTTCTTTAATATTTTCGGGTGTTCTTTCAAGATGTGAAAGCGAAAGTGGTTAGTGACCCTTTTCAACGTCCTACATGCGGTCGGTTGGCATACCATGAATGAAATCCAAAAACAAAAAAAATCCAAACGAAGACTTTGAATGAATAAGCCAAAATTGAGAATTGTCTACGACCACAAGCTCTACTTTTCTTACTCAATTGAAAATGAATTTTCATCAGTCTTCTTCAGTTTGGTATTTCTTCTTTTCATTATGTGGGTGGTTTTTAAATGCATCGACATTTTGAATAAGTCTTATGAAATAGACGTTCATTTTTTTATAGTTAAGCTGTTTTACTGTCCAATTTGTCATATTTAAAAAAGAAATGTTTTAAGTCAATTTCACATGTTGTTCATAATTATTATTTCTGCAGTTTATTCCTAATTTGCAATTGTTTGATATAACATCTACGGAATTTCGTCTTACTTCTTTTTTCTTCGCCTTACAAGAGATTATTACTTTCTTATTTTTACAGATAGATATGCAACTATCATAAAATAATCATTTTGATTTTTAATGCAAAATGCGTTATTTGTGACAAAATTAATATTTTATTCATAAACAAGTCTAGAAAACAAAACGAAAAATAATTCAGATAAAATTAGTAGTAATGCAAAAAATAGTATAAATTCATTATCGATATATTTTTTTTAATAACGAATACTTTCCACATTAGCCCGAATAGCGTGAAATAGTCGGGCCCAAGAGTGATTTATGGTCATGGTTAAATTGTCTTCCCTTTGCATAAACGTAGCAAACCAGTATTCTGGGCAAATTTGAGCCTAACAATGATTTATGGTCCCTTTCAACTCTTCTTTGGTTTTAAACTGTCTTGCGTTTGCGTAGACGTGGCGAAACAAAGATTTTCCATCGGGTTCAGATCAGAACTACCAAATAGAGATGGGTAACTCAGATCTAAATCGGCTCAAAGATCCGGCTCTCAAAAGTGAGTCAAGTGAACCGGATCACAGTTTTGTTCCGTGACGTGATTGAAGAAAGAGGAATATATGAATAAACAGAAGAACCTAGAACTAAAAGTTCTAAGAACTACAACTGAATCGAAAGCGACCCTTACAGTCTTCGCTCTAGAAACAAAATGTCTCAAGTTGAAAATTTTCAGTGACTCTTTCGAACCGACTTTTGGAGCTGGATCTTTCAAAAGAAGCAGATCTGAAGAGTCAGTTCGCTCAAAAGATTCGTTTTTCCCATCTCTACCAAATTTCCAATTTCAGGCCAATTCAAGTCAGCAATGTTCCTGCTCTGAAACAATGATTTTGTCTCACGATATGAGTGTATACTAACATTGTCATGTTTAAATAATATAATATAATTTTGTGACTTCATTCTCGTAGATATCCAAAGAGGGATTTCACTTGGTTGCAAAACATAGTCCAAACCATTATGCTACCACCTCTAAAATCACAGCTCATAGTCAGTTCCGGCAAATAACACTAGTTTACAACAAACAAGATCTGGTTTCTCATAGACCTTTTTAATGTATTTTGGAGCGTAGATTCTGGTAGAAAATATATCTTTTTGCTTGCGCTTCTTCGTAGAATCAGTGAATTTCTCCTAATTTTCATACATTCCAGATGGGAGGTAAATTTCCGTTAATTTTTGAATAACTTCTATATTTGTGTCCGATTTTGGAAAATTTTTACTTAACATTTTCGTTAAAGAATGAGCTTTCATCTTAAATATATGAAAACACATTTTCTTGGAATTAAGGGGGGGGGGGTGGTCATGTGGCGGTATTAAATTTTTGCTTTGCATTTTTTTAGTACAACTCTTCAAGAGTATCTAGTTAAAATTTGAGGTCGATTGGAGCAAAACTGCCTAAGATTTAGTGCCTCGGGTCTCACTCCATTCGATCCATCCCATATACAAAAGAACAGTGTTAAAACTTTAAACGCGTTTTTCTCAGATTTAGTTTTTAGTCAGTGATCACTGTAACTCAAAAACTACTCATCCGATCCTTCTCAAATTTTGCGCATTTCTTTTATACATAAATTACTAGGTAACAACGTCGAGATTTTGTATTTTTTATTATTATAATTATTTTGCAACAACAAATTCGCCGATTTTTATCAATTCGTCTTTTCTTGCTTCGAAAAATTGAAAAATCAATAAAATAAACAAATTCTCGACATTGTTACCTCGAGAAACTCATAAATGAACGAAATCTTTTTGGGTTTTTGTCAATATAATATCCAGTAATGAGTTATGATGATCACCGCAAAGCAACATTTTTTTTTGTGTATACGAAGATTTCCTGTCAGTCGCTCAATTCACAATATTTTTACCCAAAAATTTAACAGAAGATTTTTGAAATGTTGTACTATTATGTTCTTAACCCTCAAATAAATTTATATTTACTATATATTTTTATTTGTTTATTAAATATTTGTTTAAAATATTAAAAATTAACCCCCCCCCCCCCCCTTTAAACGGAGCAATTGAAATTTACTGACTTTTGAAAAATTTTCTCAGTGCTATTAAGTACATATGTCTGTTTACTTTTGTGTGTAAAAATCAAGTCAAAATTGTTCTTCTGGTGGATGGGATGAAAATGAGAAAGTTAACAAACGCTTTTTGGGTAAATTGATGGCAACTGAAGAACTGTCAAAAGTAAATTTCAGTGCAAAGATCAATGCGCTTTTAATTTTAAATTCTAAGCTGTAAATTGCTAAACATCAATCAGCTGTTAGTTGTCAACCATAAAGGAAGAAGTAGAGCTCTGCCGAAATTTTGTCCACACTCATCATCGTGCGTAAAATTTGGGCAGAAGGGGAAATTACTCGACTGTCAAATTTCTTCAAGAATAAAAGTAAACAGACGCAGTGTGGACAAAAACTTTCGGTTTTGTGTAAAAACTTTCGAGTAAACAGACAGACCTATTGAGTGCTGCGTGTTATGAATTGTCAATTGCATTGAATTGTCAGTTAACATTTCTCATTCTTGGCACTGAAAAGCACTCGGCGTTCCTCAACTCAGTGAAGTGTTATCCCCACCAACATCACATCACTTTTTGTCAGTGAAAGTCAGGGAACAGACCTATTACAATCTTGGCGTGTCAATTTTGCTGATCTGAGTTTTGTTGGGAATCTTGATGTGGCTACTGTCTATAAATTACTTCAGTTACTATCAGCCATGCTACACAAGTTCCTGTTTGGGCAATAATGTCTGATTCACTTCTGTACCTAATGTATCACGTGTTAGATATTAAGTAATGTAAGTTTATGTTCTTTACCTAAATAAATGTCGGCTTATAAACAATATTTTAAGTTTCATTGGTTAAAGCGACGTTTTTATGCAAACCTCATGTTAGCAGGCAGTAGTCTTCCTACCCACTAATTTTTTTCACTTATCCCAGTGTTTTAGATCCTTTTGGTTTGAGTCCTTCAGCCGCGAGATATTTGGCTACATTCAGGAATTCTTTCAGATATTTTACATCGATAGTTTAGAAATTAAAAGATGGGACGCCAATTTAAAAACTGACTAATATCAAAAGGTCCCGCCTTCTATTTTCTAAACTATCGATGTAAAATATGTGAAAGAATTCCTGAATGTAGCCTTCAGTTAGTACTTCCAATGAAAGTTATAACGAACACCGTAACACAAATAGTTTATGAAAAATTTAGAAAGAATTCTGTGGCACCCTATCGTGTGCGCGCAAACACGCTTTTAACTAATGTTTTTTGTTTTGTAGGAAACGATTAGACAAATTGCCACTGTGGAAACTTCTATGAAATAAATAAACCCTCTGGACATCAAATATCACTTTCTTCTTACTACTACAAGAGTTCATTAAATTTCAAATTTCAGTCTAAAATTATTATGTTTGCTGAAGTCAAACTGTTGTGGTTCCTTCATTATGCAAAAAGTATTATTTCTTCATGAAAATCGTTCCTTCCTTAATAATTTACTTGCACCTTACTTTAACTATGTGAATTTACTAAGCTCAAATTAAAAATCTGATAACATTGTACGTTGGTAATTATTACTTATTTTACACAAATTATGCAAGAATAGCAAGAGCTAGCAAAAAATATAGGACAACCTTAAAAAACAATAAGGCATTGCTGTCTCATAATTAACACTTCAAAACAGCACAGAATTTAACAACTTTCTCTCCGGTTAACACTTTAATCCAATCAGTTAGGGCACTCATTCATCATTTACAATTATAATAAACGGAAATAATGGAGATAATTACTTACTATCAATTTTTTGTTGTTAATTTTTTATCTATAAGCAAAAACTTTTAAATCAGTTATTCAAGTTCAAGGTTTTACCGACATTCGCGACATAATAAACTTAAGAGTTGAATAAACTTCGATAGTAGGTAACCGAACCGGAATCAGACGTAAACATAACTTTTTTCGTTTTCGTGGCTAGTTTTGAATTTCTAGTTTTTTGTGCGGCAATTACTTGTAAAACATGAATCAGAGTATTTAAATTTAATGTTTGTGCCGCTATGATGTTGTTTCCATTGAGTTAGGCTAATGATTGTCACAAAATGAGTAGCCTAATTGAGTCGTTTATTTTAAAAGTGGCATAAGTCACGCTGTAAAATTCACCAAATCTGAGATTTCAGATTAAAATAAGAATTATTAATAAGCGTCAGATCTTTAATAGAATTACATTCATTATGTTATTTATTATCATTGAAAGTTACAACAATAAAAATATTTAAAGCTTATTAATATTAATAAATTGAAACATAAAACTGAAAGTACTTTAAAAAGCCACTTATACCACTTTCAAAATAAATAGCTCAAGAAGATTTACTATCAGCTCTGATGGAGCATTGGAATCATTGTCTCCATGAATTTGGAGATATCAAAATCATCGCATTGAGTATGCATGAGTATGCGGTGTACCTCAGGATTCAGTTCTTTCACCTACCTTATTTCTTCATTTTATTAATGCTCTTCTTTCTCTCACTCTAAATCCTAGTTTCGCTGACGACAGCACCCTTAATTTCGCGTACTCTTTTGATTCTGTAACGAATTCTCGTGGAAATTCTACAGAAATTAATCGAAAACGCATGTTTGGATCATTAAGCAACAACATTGCTACGATCCCCGCTTGGGGCAGAGCAAATCATGTTATGTTTAACGCATCCAAAACTCAGAGCTTTTAAATATCCCTTAAAAAACACCCAGGACTGAATATACCCAATTCGCCCTCTTTAAATATCTTGGGTATTGCTTGGCGCTAATCTACAAGTCTCATATCAGGCCTATACTCGAATATAATTGTTTTATTTAGGCAGAGTGGTCGGATATAATGCATTCTTCGCGTAAGAACAAGTTAGAAGGAAGATTTCCCTCGCTATGGAAGAGTTCCTTTATAATTCCTGTTTATAAAAAGGGTCACAAAAACTTTATTAAAAATTATATGCCAATCACGAAGCTTTCCTGCACACCAAAGTTGTTCGAGTCTGTCATAGATTCACAGCTTGTGAGGCCGTGTAAGGGGCTAATCTCGTCTAATTAAGATGGCTTCCTGCCTGGTAGATCGACGAAAACTAACTTGCTTGAATTTACCTCCCACGTAATCTCTGCCTTTCAACAGGCTCTCCAGACCGACTGCGTCTACACCGACTTCAGCAAGGCATTTGATAAACTCCCTCACTCTGTGATTATGCTCAAACATAGAAAGTTGGGTTTCCCGCCTTTGATGCTCGACTGGATCTCCTCGTACTTAACAGATAGAACATATCGAGTATCTTTTCGTAATACTTTATCTAGGGTCGTTAGGGCTTCTTCTGGTGTACCTCAGGGTAGCGATCTTGCTCCGCTGCAATTTATTCTTGCCATTGACGACATTAAACACCCCTGATTAAACACTCCAAAGTTTTAATCGATATGAAGATTTTCTCTTGCGTTAGAAACAGTTATGATTCTTCCTGCATTCAAGATAATTTAAACAGCTTCAAGGTTTGGTGTGGATCAAATGGCCTGCAACTTAACCTGGGATAAATGCTAGTTATGTCATTCTCTAGGAACCTCAGTCAGCTCGTCTTTGATTATACCTTTGTGGATACTATTATCCATCGCGTGCAGTCCGTTATTGATCTTGGTGTGAAGCTAGACAAAAAGCTGAATTTCACTCTGCACATAAACTGTATTGTGTCTAGGAGCAATTCAGTCCTGGGTTATGTCAAGCGGTGGTCAAGAGAGTTTTCTGATCGTCAGACCTCAATTCACTTATTTTTTTTCTTTGGTTAGACCAATCCTCGAGAATGCATCTCAGGTTTGGTCACCTTGCTATGTTGTTCTGGACGCATTGAGTCGGTACAGCGGAACTTTGTTAGGTTCGCACTAAGAGACCTCCCGTGGAATGATCCACTAAGGCATCCTCCCTATGAGGATTACCTCCGATTGCTAATATACACTTTTTGGAGGCACATCGCAGAGTTGCTGACCTGACCTGACGTGATATACCCCGGCAGCAGGTCAACCATCGACGAGGCGCTTGAGCGACCTTTGTGTCTTTGGTTGTGTGATTCATCCTTGCCAGAGACTTACACCTCCACAGCTCATGCTGCAACAAGCGCCAGCCCTACCCATTCACAGCCACTACGAGTCCAAACCCAAGTGGGCAAAGGTCTGGTTAGCCGCACCAGACTAGGCTACATTTTGCCCATCTCGTAGTACCAAACTTTTGCCCGAGAAACAGAGACGAGCTGAAGCAAGGTTACGCAAGGCTTTGGTGAACCCAGGCAGAGCTCCAGTGGGTGGAGTTGCCCTGAACGATCAATTGCTAGGCTAATGCTATGAATGTGTACACCGAAGTGTGCACACCATTATGCTGTATTTGCATCAATTGATCTTTAATTCTACTAGTCCTTTCGTACTACAAACAAGCCTCGTCTAGGAATTTGTCCTATTATTTTAGGGATCGGCGTTACTCCGTTCCGTCTCTGGGACACCTAAACGAGACATAGTTCCCTAGCATCTAGACTCCCCAACCTTTTAATTATATATGTGATTTACAATTGTAAGGAAGAGGTTTCATGGGGTCTCCTTCAGTTGAACTGCCGGGCCCAATCACCCATTAAGAGTTAGTTACTCCCGGCATTTAAGTGTTGAAGTTTTTCTGCCGCCCCAGCTACACGCGGGAAAAAATTTTTCACACTATGTACTAAATATAATCTTTAATCAGTTGTAAGTGTTAACACTTAAAATATATACACAGTGGAACTATGAAACTCTCATTAAATTTAAAAAAAAAGTTTTAAATATTTCAACTTTTGTCTAGGAAAACGTGTGGGCCAACAGTTTTGACGAGGGGTAGTATAATGGTTACTAGTTGCCACGAATCCCTAAAAACAATAAGGAATTATATTTGTAGGACTAAAGGTCACTTAGTTAATTGTATATTTTTTCTGTAGTCAGTAGGAGTTCCTTAAGGACTTCTGTACTTCCTAAGATTGTTATGATTATTCTCGCCATTGGAGTAATTCTTATCTTTTTCGGACACGAATCTAGTCATAGCTTCATAAGAGGATTTTTTTGTCTGTCTGTATAAATGCTTGTGTCCTCGGAGTAGACTTGGTGCTTCGGCAGCAAACAGCCCAACTAACCAACCCAACCAACTCAAAAACTACTGCAGACGAGTGTACATACTAGTAAAGTTAATAAAATATTTATATAATTTTTTTTTATACAATGTGGCGAAAGCCTAGGGGACAACCCTTTAATGCGTTAGCATGGTTTTGGCCGGAAGGGAAAAAATTGAATTAATTGATACCATTTAAAAATTAACCGCCTGAAGTTGGCAATGACTAGTTGTGTAATAAAATAACAAATGTGTACCATTATACCACTCTTTTGCACTTCCAATTAAGATTTATCACATTCGTCAAATAGGTTGCATTCCAAATGACTATAATCTTAGCTACATACTAAAAAACTCTAAACAAAGTAATTTATAGTAGTACTTTCACGAGATCATGTAAAGGTAATACATGTTTCATTTATTCGATTTCATAAACATGTTTTTGGAAACTGGCTTTCTAGGTGCATATATAACTTTTTATCTTGTCTTATATTGGAAATTTGACATCGTCATCATCACCTGGCAGGAATGCTGCTGTACTTGTGAATTGTCTGGCTGCCGCATTTCCACCTGGTGATTACATGATCACGATAAATTTCGAATACCTGGGAAATTGAAATGACATACATTATACTCGTATGTAGCTTAAATGAAATGTCTGCCTTCTGGAAGAAATGTAACAAATCTAAAGACATTTAGTGCTGTAGTGACTTCGATCTAGCTTTTCTTAAAGAATGTTAGACCGAGTGCATATGCAGTGTCTGTTAAGAAAATAAGCGAAATCAACAGCAACCAGAAGGTGTGACCGTAAACAACACAATGGCTTTGACGGTATAAAACTGGTTTCGACATCAGTAAGATAAGTTCAAGCCGATTAAAACGTCGCAAATGCTATTACCGGTTAATTGACAAGTCGTGCATTTTAGCAATAATGCATTATATCTGTACATACTTTTATATATCCTCACAACAATACTTTTTCCTTTTTAATTGTGTATATTTTCCATACGATTAAAACAACATTTTTCTACATTACTATAGGCACTCTTGCAATATGTATGACTTAACTTGATAAAACCTAATGCGACTGAGTAGTTATTAAACAACATCCAATTATTTGTACTAATTGATTATGCGCATGTAATCGTCAAAGAAAAATTATCGAAGTTGATACAATCAATCGAAGTACAAATAACTTCCGCAGCAACAGCCTACTCTAGATACAATACCGGAAATTCTTACAGGTGCGGCTATTTAATCACCAAGCGTTTCCTCTCAGTTTTGCTTTGTATTAGTTTGTGCCATGGATTATATCTTCTTTGAAATACAATAAAAACTGGATACTCTTATAACAAAAGACAAAGAGATTTACTGACGTCATTAACGTATTACAAGCTCGCTTTTATTGAAAATTTACAACATATTTAATAAAGAATGTATATAAGGAAAGTGATGACAACCTTATTTAACGGCTGCACGAAAAATAGTTCGTTCTGAGTTCTGATACTGGCAGCAATTACTTGAAATTTAATCGAACCAGTCTTAAGGCATAAAAACCCAATGGCGGCTTGGGATTGAGTTCGGCTTAGATTATAGAATAAACAGGATAGGTCATTACGTGTATGAACCCTGTACGTGAGACCAGCCATTTTACTCGTAAGAAAGGTGAAGGAGGTGAAGTTCACTAAGTTGAGCTGTCAACTTTTACTTTCGGTGATTTGTGTCTAAAGCGTGTGTGAGAAAAGATTTTTGGACTTTATATACATTTTAGAAAAGAATTATTAGAGTTATTTGACTAAATAGACAAAGAACATAATAAAAAGTGTTTTAAAATAATCTTTAGGAACTTAAAGTGTTGTGAATAAGTAAATTTCACATTAAAGTTCTCTGTTTTGTGCTGTGACAATAATTGCTGGAATTCGCCAAAAACATCATTTTGTGGAAAGGTTTTAGCTTACATCTAACTTCTTATGGTTGTTTATTGTCTTAATATACCTTAAAAAATGTAAATTCTGGAAAAGAAAATAAATAAAAGTTTTTATTACAATTTCCAGTTTGTTTACATCTGAAATATTTTCATTTTTAATCCTACAAAGGCAGTCCTTGGTTAGGTTTTAAAAAGGTGCACCCACGATTCAATATATAATAATTTTCTTTTCCCTTTATATTGATATTAATTCTTAAAAGATTAAAATGTGGATGCCACGTAGTTGGAAGCAACTGGGTGAATTATTAAATAATAAATTGAGAGTATTTGAATATTTTTCCCGACCCCTTTACCAAAATTCTAAATTTGTGTTACTTCACTGGGACACTCCCACAAGAAATGGTCATTCCACTACTTAAAGAAGTATGCCGAAGTTTCTGAGCTTGTAGCACTTCCTTATTAGTTCTATATTCTAAGGAAACTAATGCTGTTATTGTAGTTGTAAGCCCTTTTCGATTTACCTTACTGTTCGCATTGTACTTGAATTGGAAAAATAAGTCTTTCTCGTTGCATCTGTCTTCTGGTGATTTATCTACAATACGATAGTGCAGCTTAAAGAATGTTTTATAATTTGTACCTAAAGGAAACATTTTTTTGAGAGGACTTTACTTAGACGTAAAATTGAAATTTTATCTATCTGAATTAGGATGTCCCACAAGGTGCCGTTATAGCTTCCTTATTCTTTTCATTCCATCTATTTTTCTTTCTTTTCACGACAATGACTACTAACTGAGAGATTTTTCTGACGGATTAGCAACATTCTATCTATCAGCTAGTGGTTGTTAGCATTGGGTTGTTGTTTTTAGTTCGTGATTGTTTTAGATCAAATAAGCAAGATCTTCCTCACAAAATAGTAAAGTAATCGTGGAATTACCTTTGCTGTCGCATTCTCTGACATCGCTGTTTTGGTGACAAAATTCTGGTGTTGGACGGTGACAAAACGGCCTATGCTGCCGTCGAAGTACCTACCCCTCAATCTTTTTAATGTAATGCAATATAATAAAACAAAGCGACATGGCCCAAGTAGTAGAAGTAGGCTATGGGCGGAATGAAAAAATCATGGATCGACGTGTCCAACGATTAATTATTTCATCGTGTTCTACTTTCTATGATGAAAGTAGAGAATTCCTGGACAGAACGCTTACTCTCAATGATATGACGATCGGTCGCTGAAAGCATGCTCTACCGACCTAGCACTGAGCTGATAAACGCTTTTGTAATGAATCGACCGCCGCACACGACATTTAGTACACTCACTTTACGTTGGCTGCGCGAGCTCTTCGTGGGAGTAAATCCTACGGATAACTTAGGTGTTAATAGATGGCGCGCACATCTTGGGGTAGACTTGGGAGTAATGGAGACCATAACTAGCAGAGTGATCTAATGTTATCCGTCCAATTACAGAGACTCTGATGTGGCATTCAAAGTGCTCCATCACAGCCTCGTGCATCCAAACCAGCTGTCACATATCGATCGATGAATTCAAAGAGCCCGCACGGTTTGTGGTGGTGAAGGAACCCTGTTCCACACATGCCCGAACTTGTGCGACATTAATAATCTTGTTCGCGATATGTCCCAACTTATCAGTCCGACATTCGGCATTACAATAACGTCGTTTTTACTGGAGCCAAGGACATGTAACCAGGTGAATTGTTTGATAGGCTTTATTCTTACACTTGCTAAGTCAACAATCTGTACTGCATGCGGATCGAGCTTTGGCAACAGCCTACTAACCCAGAGAGAGAGTTGCCAGATTGAGGAGGCGATCACGTCTGCAGTTCCTGGCAACGAAGGCCGACACATTCAAGCGCACCTGGCAATCTTTATAGTCGGTACGAAACGGGAGCCTCGTCTTTCACTGGGAATAACAGGCCGCAGACTTGCAGCAGCTTGTCCACGAAGCTTTTCTTCACTTTGGTATTGCTGCAAGTGCCGCGGGGAGGACAACTATCACGTTGGAATCGTAGAACTGGGAGGATGATGGGAGCAGTTTCAGACGTTAATGACTCTGCATCTAAATGACTCTAATCGGTTCGGAATTGTTGTGCGTTCGTTTAGAGCATGTTTGGATTTGTGCTCCTAGAGGAGAAGAAAAGTGGTTTGCTTAGGAGCAGTGGTTCCCGAAGAAGGAACTTCGTCCGGTGTTGCATCTACCCTCTGGGGGCATTCAGAAAATCATGTTCTAGTTTGATTTTTCGGCTTCGGTTCATTTTGTTCGTTTGTTTTAGGTTTAGCTCTAGATATGGTTTCGGAATTTTTTCAAAATTTTTGGGAGCTTTTCTTAGAACTGGCACTCGCTTGGAGGCATTTCAAAATTTCTTGCATTCTCTTTTTTTCAGGTTTTTTGCAATTTTTTTGTCTTCAAGTTTTAGAGTCGTTTTTACGTAATATTTTTAAAGTAACGGACTGTGTCATGTTTTATGCTCTTTTCTTCGTCTTTTTGTATTGATTGTTCTACATTCTTTAGTGTAACTAGAATTTTGTAGGATTTTTACTTTATAACAATTGTGCCATTATACATAAAAAAAAGTATTATTTACTGAGGCAAAATTAGCCACCCTACCTGCAAACTGGTAAACGGCAAATTTGCAATTTTTATTGTTTTTGCTTTAATTTTTTTAATATATTTCTGAACTGCTGACATAGGAACTTGAGACCGCAACGCCTTTATGAGGACGGAATCGATGAAGGCGGTAGACACTTCGTTTGTTCAGCTAAACGTAACTTACTCGGTTATTACTTTCGTGTGTGTCTATGTGTGGGTGTGTGTTTCAACAATTTGTTCAACTTCGAACTTAGGTATCCTAAGATAGCTTCGTCTTAAAAAACTTTTTTTCAATGAAAATTATTATGCCAAGATTACTTTTGACTTTGATTTTAATTTTGCAATCTTTTATTAAATAAATTTTAAGAACGTGCAATGTTCCGTATTCCAGATTTTTGCTTGAAAAAAAAATAAAAAAGGAATATGTTTAACTTTGAACTCTATAATAACAAGTAAAAAAAATTGTCGGTGTTCCCTCCCTGCCGATCATTATTTCTAAAACGGCTACGGAACCTACTTTAATACGTGCTCGCCAAACCTTTAAGTTGTAATGTAATTTTTACTCTAAAACAAATCGAATACCGACTTAAAATGTATTCTTTTGGTTTCTTAATTATGTTACATAACTCTCAACTCAAAATGCATAGTTTTAATCACTAGGTGGGTTTTTATCATCCAGTGTCACAGAATTTCTTCATTTCTTGCCGTAGTTATATCAAAAAACAAAATAGCTCAATAAAATCGCATTTTAAGACTAAACTTTTTTTAAGCTAATTTTATATGTTATTTCTACTGGGTTTAAACTAAAAATCAATTCGATCTTTCAACTCTTAGTAACCATGTAGGCGGGTTGAAACAACTTTACTCAATCTCGACTTGATCGTTTAAGCCTGCATGCATACGTGATAAGAAATAAATTTCAAAATCAGAAAAGTTACGAACGAGTAGAAGCTAACGAGTATTTTTGCAAGCCAAGCTAGCAGCCAAAAATTTTAAGTTATAACTGGGATTTTTTTATTATTAAATACTTATTCTTATTTAAATGACCTTTGTCGAAAATTATCTAAAGTCCGGTCTACAGACAGCAGTTTTATTTAACTCGACCATGTTAGTACACACGTTAGTAGCACTATTATTGTACACCTTAGTGATATGTACGTAGACTAGCCTAAACTATAAAAGCAAAAAGCTTTGTTGCTTTTGTAAATATCGGTTTGCACTGAAACAGTGATTAAATATCGATTTACGTGGCTAGAAGACTTCTTTTTAAACCGAAGGACCTCTTGTTTTTAGACGTACATTTGGCTAGAGAGCTAAGGTTCTATAATTTTACTTTCAGTTTTAAGTAAATTCGTAATAATCAGGCAAGAAACGCAATTGATTATACAGATCCGTAGGAGACTTAGAGTTTACCATATTACACAGAAATACTAAAGCTCTTATATCTAAGTAAGTGTTTAAAGAAAACCCTAAAGCAAGATCGTTATAATGGGATACGTGATCGTGACGTCTTAAATTATAAACAAATCGTACGCAATCATTAAAAGCGACATTTAATTTCCGATTGCACTTAGAATCTATGACTCACTTAGCCGCGGATAAATTGCGTTACAGAAAGTGAAGTGAGGAACTAACAGTGTCCGAACAAGCTTTAGCCGAAGACCGCCATAAATCTTTTGACATGCAGCATTTATATGGTCGCCGCATTCCATATTACCACTAAAATACACTCTGAGATTCTTAACTCTGTCAGAATAAGGCAAAAGTACTCCGTTTAAATGTATAGTGAGAAGATCTGATTTATCAAGATCACTTCTGTAGAAAACTATACAATTTGACTTCAGAGGATTTAGCAAGAGCATATTACTGGAGGCCCAAGTGGAGATATTTATTAGATCACGGTTGACACGGTGTATGCAGTCCTCAACTAACCCAATTGGAGGAGAAAGGTAAATCTGAATATCATTAACATACAAGTGGATATGCACGTTTTCAATGACATCAGGAAGATCATTGTTAAATAAGACAAAAAGAAGAGGTCCAAATATTGAACCTTGTGGAACACTATATGTGATTTTAATCCCAACAAACTGAGAGCGGTTTTGAAAGGAAATGAGATATAATCTTATTGGATGAGTGTGAGAAGTTATACATTTTATGCAGTCATGATTCACAAAATCGAATGCTTTTGTAAAATCAAGTAGTACTAAGACAGTTAATAAATCATTGTCCAGCGCGTTGCGTATATCAGTAGATACTTTCAACAAGACAGATTCGCTGCTATGGCCAGAGCGGAAACCCGATTGCCACTTCGAAATAAATTTATTTTCCGAAACCAGTATGGATGATTTGCGTACTTAGTAGTCTCTCAAGAACTTTTCCAAGATAACAAAGCAGACTTATTGGTCGATAATCACAAGCTGCGCTAAGTGAAGAGCATTTAGCCAGCGGAATAACCACTGCATTTTTCCAGACCTGTGGGAACTCAGAAAATGTAAGATAAGAGTTGAAGATATAAACTAAGCTGTCAACCCATTTCCCTCATCCTTAATTCCTTTCCTGCCAAGGCTGTGCTTAGGCATCATAGGGCATCCCCTGAGCTTTGGCATCATCATATATAAAAAAAGAACTACAGGTAATACAAAAAATATGTTGGTGTAATATCATCAGAACCAGTGGCGTTGGACTTGATGGATAGACATGCCTTGATAACCTCATCATGGAAAACACATCTGAAACTGAAACTACTGTGGTCTTCTGAATATATAACATGAGTCACCAAACAATGGGATCCATATTCTTATTTAAATGATGACCCTTGTCGAAAATTATCTAAAGATTGGTGTACACACAGCAGTTTTATTTAACTCGGTCATGTTAGTGTGATTGCGCACGTCAGTGGCTGAAATCGATTAAATTACCTGAGACCAGCCTAAACTATAAAAGGAAAAAAGTTTGGTTGTTTTTAAAAATATTTCTTTACAAGACTTACAGTTTGGGGTAAATACCAAATAACTAGGTTACGTATTGCAAACTTCAATGACCTTCAACATGACCTTTTGTCAGCAAAGAACAACATGGGTCGCCAAACAATGGGGTCAAACCTACGGCTATCATGATAAAAAACACACGCTTTATCTCCTAAATCACTAACGATTTAACTAATAATTGACGGTACAAAACAAAATAATTGGTGTACACGAAGATTAACGTATTGATAATAAAAATTAATAATTTCATCTGGGAAAATCCAAAGACTTTTAAAGTTTCTTCATTTTTAAGCTATTATCGATTTAAAGACTCATAATTAAAACATGCGTTTCCTTCTAAGCCATATAAATTTATTTTCAATTACAGATTAATTACGAAATAGGGGCTTGAAACTAGTTTCTGGAAACAATTTCACTCAGGCTTAAGTACCACATACAGATTCCAACTTGTTGCGCAATATTTATCTTTCGCAACGATTCTTCAAATGGTAAGTGGAACAAGTAAAGAAAGTAAATCACATCCTAAAACCCATTAAAAATCGATAAATTCTATTATTTTTCCATTAAATAAATTTTGATAAATGAAAATTCGTTAAAACTCTATTCAAATTTTAGATTTTAACTTAAAAGCAATCAAAGTAAAATAAATGTGTTAAGTACTTACACTTTAGAAAGCTTCTTGAGTTTTGAATTTCAATTTTAACACAATAAATAACCTGCTCATTCACACTGCACTATTGTACAATTTTTAAATTGAAAATCCTTTTCACAGAACTGAGTTTAAATATAAAATATTGTTGCACTAAAAAAAAATTTAATTCATCAAATCGAACTAAAACTTAAATGCCTTCCTGTCACAGGTACCAACGATATCTCAAAAGCTGGAAAATGTACTACGACTCCAGCGATCGGCAAATGCGTGGAAACGATGTGCCAGTTCGGTTGAAGTTTCAGGTAAAACTGAACTTACCGTCTTAAATGTGATCAAGTCAAAGCATTCGTATGTGACGCTGCGGAGCCCCACTTCAATTACGGATTCGCACTGTCTGTTCAGTTTGCATTACTGCTGTCTACATGTGAGATAATAATAGCAGAGCGTGCCCTCCAGGTGTAATAGATGTAAATACCATACCTGTTATAAGTTTAACAGACGTTTTTAGAAAAGCTAACAGAGGTATGTTATAGTCTTAATTTGAAGCTGTCAAGCAAATCACTGAATTAAAGATAGTGTTTTACCCAAAGAAGTGTTAACTAATTGCTTGGTTAGTTAGAGAAATTCGTTTTTGTGCGTAAGTCTTATTTATTAGTTAAAGCATGCAAATTCTCTTACAAATTCTAGTCCTACCTAGTCAATGCAAATTGATGCTTTTGTCTCTAAGTTTATTTGTTTCCACTCATTAGAATTGTGGTAACAATCTTCAAAAGAAATTTGAGTCGATAACAAGAAATACGAACCTTTTGTATACTAGCCCCACCAACAAAAAGTTCGGACACCTGCATTTTGTTCACATTTCATGAATTTTAGCATCTGTAAAATAAAAAAATTATTTATTATATCTAATAAAAAAGTTATCTAATAGAAAATAGGAAAAAACAATCAGCCACATTGCTTTTAATAATATTTAGTAGAAATTAAATAAACATTCACTCTCATTTTAGAGATAGAAGACAAAGTGTCTGAATCTTTTGCTTTAGGCCTAGTAATTTGGTTTGATAATTATTGTTTGTTTGAGTTTTTCGACTTACACTCCATCTCAAGCTCGCAAAATATCACTTTTTTTACGAAATCGACTGGAAAATGTCGAAACCAACTTGACGTGTGGAATGATAATCCAATGAGCTTTATATCCTCAATACTCCGAAACAACCCTGTAAATGCGAAAAACCACCCTTTTTCCTGTTTTTTGTTTTCGGTAGGCGTGTAAGCAGTTGTTGAAAACGAGTTTTTTTAGGGGTAGGACAACCGCCTCCCTCGGAATACCCTATTGCCTTCTTAAGTGTAGATGTATACCGAGGTAGCCATGTGTAGATATGTGCCAGGTCCTGCTTATACCTCCATCGTGCATACCATGAATACTTGTTTGACCACATCTACTTTTCCAAATACTTTTTTAGCAGTTTTCTACCGTCCTGCCAATCCTCAAGAAACCCAAAGCAACTGTACCTAGTGACTTTCGCCCAATTAGTATTTTGTCATTCTTATCTAAGGTTCTTGAGACACATTTTTATAGACAGATCTTGGATTGGGTGGAATCAAATGACTTACTGACACCCTGACATTTAGGCTTTCGTCCTTCTTGCAAATGTGAGAGAGCAATAAGTTTCCACCGACATTAGAGCTGCACTGAATGATGACAACTTGTGTACTCTAGATATTACTTGACTTCTCGAAAGCTTTCGTTTCTATCAACCAGAATATTCTTCTCCACAAACTTGCTAATAATTACAAAAATTCAGTTTGCTCCCTCTTACACTGATCGAGACGTTCATCTCTGCTCGTCAACAGCAAGTTAAAGTAGGTGAAAATTGCTCGGGTAAAATGTCAGTTGTTTGTGGGGTTCCTTAGGGTTCTGTACTTGGTCCCTTATTGTTTAGTCTCTTTATAAATGACCTTCCTCAAATTGTTAATGATTCACGAATTCACAAGTATGCTGATGACGTGCAGATATATTTAAACAAACCTATTGCGCTACTCGAGGATTGCATCGCACGTATTAATGACAACCTGAACAAAATATGTAAATGGTCTGTGGATAACTGTTTATTGTTTAATCCTGCTAAATCGCAATCCATTTCATTTAATAATGGCACACTGGCTGTTATTGAAATCCCACCGGTTTTCCTGAATGGAATTATTCTTAGTAATAGTGCTGCAATAAAAAACTTATTTTCCCATCCTTTCAATAAAACGAAGAAAAAAATGAAAAACATCATTCCCATTCCCATCTCACCTGATGGGCGACAGGTGGGTGCTCCCTGGTGCCGAGAGCTTCTCGCATGGTTCGTGTAAAAGGCGTCAGCCGTGAAAAGCGGCAAGTGATTTAGCTCTGTTGAAAACGAGAAAATTTTCTAATCGAAAGAGTGGCAAGACAATTTCGTTCGGGGATCTCCCCGCCAACAACCAAACGAGATATATGTATGCCGTAAAATAATCCATAGTGCTTTACTACAACGTACAGCATCTACAAGTGTTTTAAAAAAGCAACTAATTGAGGAAAGAGTTGCGAATCAGAATTTGATTATCACTTGACTTCCGATTTTATTTAAGTCTGATTAAAGCCCCTGATTACTAACTATGCATCAATTCAGTGCTCTTGATTCTACGCTGATGATTTTATTAGGGTGCCCAGATCTAAGGTATTAACATGATGTACCTCATCATTTTCAGACTGTGAAGACTTTCGGCTGCACCACACATGATGTGATGTAAGGTGCCTTATAAATTTCAAATATGATGGTTTTATTAGGGTGGTTAGTTGGTTGCCCAGATCTAAGGTATAATAAACATGATGCGTCTCATCATTTCCACAGTATGAAAACTGTTCTTATTCTATAAAACATATTACCTCCAAATCGGTTAATTTAACGAATAAAAGGAATTATTTCTTTTTTATAGAAAACGTCCTAACCTTCAAATATGATAATTATGGGGCGAGGTGTCAGCCCTGAGATACCCCGGAAGTGTTGAAAAAGCAATTTCGGTCAGAGTGATGACGTCGTAACAACAAGCAATAGAGAAGCCTACAATAACTGTCTTGTTCTTTTTCTTATTCCCCTCGCATTTTGGTAGTAAAGGGAAAGCGTACTTAGTTTTTTGGTTGTTGACAGTGGCTCTATTGTGAGTGCTACCTGCGAATTTATTACGGGGCACTAAGTCATGTGCGATGATATTCTCGAGCCAGAAATCAAGGGCAGATATTATTTCGAAAAAACTCGGGGAGGAGTGCCGCCGGAGGAATAGCCAAGCCCAACCGGCACAGCAAGCGAAAAGAGCCTCGATAGCCGTCGACCAAGCAGAAAAGTCGATCTTCACCTGTCTGACAACTCGCTGCATGTCATGTTATTTCTGTTAATTCTGATACCCCTAAGCTAATACCTGAACTGATTCTACATAAATGTTACAATTTGAAACTTATTCAAACCTGATTATTTTTATTTATTTTCTTATTCGCTATGGTAGTGTGCAAGGCTTGCGCCACTAATAGTACAAAGGATGAAGTGACTTGCGGAGGATTGTTTCTTACAACCGGTTTAAAACGGGCTTCCAGGTCACCTACGGATGGTCTCGGTCTACGATGATTGCGCGAATATTAAGCCATGCCATGTTTTGTGGCTCATTAATGCAATTGTTCGTTGACGATTTAAACAGTGTCTATATAAAGATTGACAAACTTCTCGCAACCATTGAGATTCTAAATATCGGCTACACTACTTGAGCAATATCGACTATTCCTCGCCCAAGCCTTTCTTTGGAACTAAATTCGACTCCTTCTTTCCCACCAGATCGGAATGGGAAGAAGGTCCTCCCCAATGGGGGGAGTCGGTGTATCCCTACACCGATGGCTCCGATGGTGGGTGGAGGCATCTTCTCGCTTGCCTGACTACTGCAGCGTGTTTCAAGCGGAAATCATAGCTCCCTCTCGGGAGTATACACCACCTCCAAAACGGTTATAACATATCGCTCAGGACTAAATGTTATATCTGAGCATCTGAAAGTGCGACTCATCTGGGTGCCTGGACATAGTGATATTCCGGGCAATTGTAGAGCCGACGAACTAGCGAGAATCGGTACCACTCGTCCTGACTCGGACATTTACCACCAGCTGGGTAAACCGCTGGCCACATGCAAACTGGAACTCTTACAGGAGTCTCTCAGGATTACAAACACTAATTGGCAGGAGGAACATACCTGCCTGATTACCCGACAGATATGGCCAAAGCCCTAAACGGTCAAGGGAGCTCATCTTACTCGGACGCAAAACAATTAGCAGTACCGTGGCCGTTATCCCGGGTCACTGCCTTACCGCGCCTTCAAACGACTTCTGTAGGAGTTGCCATGACAAAGAGGAAGAGGAAACCATACCCCACCTCCTCGGTAACTGTCTGTGAGGGACCTGGCTCGATTTATCAGAAGCTCAAAATGGTTCCCGACGACGAGTTAGGGCCGTACATCCTTCCCAACCTAGGCAAATCTATTTTGGCTTCCCGAGAGCTGGTCCCAATGGAGACAGGGAGCTGGCTCGGTGCACAGGGGGGAACATGCCCACCCTCCTATTACTTAGGTTATTTTATGGGGGTTGCTAAAGTTTGTAGCTTCAACGTGGTATCACAACGGGCCTCCTTGGCCTAAGTGTGCCTTTCTCAGGCAGCCACTTTAACCTAACCTAACCTACACTACTTGAGAAGTCTGATGAGCTTTATCTAAATTTACAGGCATGTCTGCCTCTTTTGACGACCCCCGTACGATGCTCCTATGTACATATGTGCTTCCTCCAACGCCACACCAGCAAAAAGCCTGGATTTGTAGTAGCCCGAAGCTCATAGAAAGTGTAATTGAATCAAATGGAAGTGTAACAAATTATTAGAAAACAATAGCTGGTAATGTGTAAAAAAGAATAAATAAATTAGATAAAATATCATTAGCCAAAAACGATAGTCTTATACAATAAATTCCTCGTATATCCATAACATTTTCCCAATACCGCAGGCAGACGCAAGTATTCATTGAGCACCTACTGTAACAAAAGATGTCCGCACAAATCATCCGTCTGAAGGCACAGCAAAAAAAAGGAAAAGGTATTGGACGTGTACAGTTTAGCTAATTAAAAATTTAATATTTTTACAGGTTATAGGAGTTTAATAATTTTTAAAAGAAGAAATGAGATATCTAAGATGGATAAAATAACGAATCAAAACAATTCATAAATTGCCGACCGCAATAACTTGAAAGAAGATATCTCGCTGATCGGCTGAATTAAACGTCATTTAAAAATGAGGTCTGCGATGCGGTTTTAAATTGTGAGTGATACCTTATTTTTACTTAATTTTAATTTCACCTTTTCAGCAGATAAAATACTAGTTATATTTAAGTATCGTTATATCCGTAAGATTTTGTTTTTCAAATTTGTTTTCTCTTTAAAATTTTTTAATTTATCGCATTTCGTTTACTGTATCTTTGCAACTTTGAAAAAAGCATGCTCCTATTTACTTTCAATTTCAATTAAAAATAAGGGAGGAGAGAGCTTTCCGACTGTTACGATATTGTCTCTTCTAAAATTATCACAAAACTAGATGAAGATCCAAGTGCGTCCCTTGAGGCTCACATGGCCAACTTCCAAGTATGATGAATGATAATTTATTTTGGATATAAGATCGTGGTCACTTGTATTGTATGACTCAAATGTGCTATTAGTGGGTAATTGAATTTCATTTGAAAGTAAGCAAAAAATTTGATTGTTCGATAGTTATAGACGGCTTGCCTCCTAATCTCGTCCCCCATAGTAGGAAGGCGAGAATAAACTCTATACAACAAAAACAATCATCCAAATCGGTCTACGCGTTACAAAGTTAGGTTAGGTACTTAAAAGCTGACACGTGGGGCTTATAAGTATCAGTAACTCGACTTGTACTCGAAATTTTTTAACCCTAGATAACTAAACATTCGTCTAATAGGCTAGCTACCCCTGTCAGTTTTGTTTATGCCTAGTTATTGGTACTGGTATTTGTACATACTTGGAATTTAACAGGTTCTTGTCAGAATAATACTAGCGTATGATTTGGTCACAGAAGTTTATCTGCTTCTTTCTGCTCAGCTATACTGTAAATTTATTACAAATGGCAATCTATACGGCATGTCGTCTGTATCCAAACTGACACAGTGCCTAAATTGAAAGGAGCAAGGAGGTTCCTAAATAGTAAACTTTAAATAAAAAAATAAAAAACAAGTTGCTTAAACCTCGACATCCCGCGGACAAAGTCATAGGCAAAAGCTAGCTTATAATTAATATAACCAAGCGTCAGAATAGATGGCCTAGTCAGGAAGAGTTGGGATTGCTATACCTCAAGAGCGTAATAACCACATACTAAGTAAAAAATATTTAAACAATTTGTTGTTTTTTTTATTACGTAATATCTATACTTTATAATAATAGAAACACGAATTCCACTTATTCACTTCTACACGTAAAAAGAGGACATATTCAATACAGAGATGAACATTTTTTATTCGAATAAAGATAAAAGCTAAAAGCTCAAATAAATTGAATAATCGAATAAAAATTTATTTGATTACAAAAATTCTTTGTTATTTGGAGGATTATTCGCAAATAATTATTTGTTATTCGATTGTTCGTTATTCGATAATCAAATAATTATTCGTTATTTGATGACTTATTAGCAAATAATTATTTGTTATTCGATTATCAAGTAATTATTCGATAGTTGATGTCTCTTTATGGAATACTTATTTGTTTTAATTCCTAAGTGTTTAATAATTTCCTAAGTACGAGACACCTTGTGATATGAAATGCGTGTACCAAGAAATAACTTTTTGAAATTGCACTAATGGACACCAACAACAAATAATTATTTCATAACTATCTTGATTTCGGTACCGAAATTAAAACCGAAATTTAAAGTGTACCGAAATAGAGCGACCGAAATTAAATGGTAAATAGACCTTAAAAATATGTGACCGTAACCGCCAGACCGAAATTCAAAGACCGATTTAAATTGGTTCCGACCGCGGAAGAAGTTATATGTCCGGTCTTGCGATATTTTAAAATTTTTTCACTACCTTCATTACATAGCATATTCGGTAAATGTCTTGATGAAGGGACCGTCGGATGGAGGAGGGTTGATAATGACTGATGGGAAGGGGGAGGGTGGGGTGGCGGTGTGTAGGGGGAGGGAAGTAAATGTCTAGATGAAGGGAGGGTGGTAGGGAGCAGAGGGGAGTCGGATGACTTCATTATATTATATAGAAATCCCAACGACAGCAATTTAACGCTAACCCTAACGTTTCAGTTGCAACCAAAACCGAAAATTTTATATCTACGTGGCTTTTAACCGCAACCGAAAAATATTTCACTTTTCGGTTTTAACCGAAACTGAAACCGAAAATTATATTTCACATTTCGGTTTTAACCGAAACCGAATTGAAGAAAATTAATTACGGTTAAGGTTGTTGCAATTGCGGTTTAAAAAAACCCAATTTGGTTTCGGTTGACCGTAACCGCTTTATAATTTGGGTTATGGTCCCATTTCGACTCCCTGGTAAAACTGGCTTTCAAACTTTAAAACGCCGCGCGAACGAAATCGTGGACACAGTTAGTTAACAATAAATTCACGAATACTTTTTTAATAAGCAATTTCAATTTTTTACTAATAGTATGCAATGCAGATAAAAAATGTCCTGTACAGTGATTATCGGTCCACCTTTTAAAATGCGCTATTATCAGAAGAAAAGTTGTGGTGGTATTAAAAGAAAAATTTAGACTGAAATTGAGATAACATCATTTCCTACGTAGAATCATCTTTCTTGGCATTGTCTTTCTTTTCGAAAGATCGGAATCAAAGCTTAACAGGCTTCTTCAGAGCACAAAAAAAACATCGTAAATTTGCGTGTTTGTGAATGCTTCTGTAAAAGAGGTTTTGGGTGCCTTTTCCTGTTTAAAGGCAAATGTGTACTACATACCAGTATTATGTTCAAAAATCTGCTAAAAGCTTTTCTGTTGTTGGCAGACCGAACCGACGGTTCTGCTTGAAGACATAAACATCCTAGTAATAATTGCCCAGCGTTGAACATAAAAAATGGCATCACTATGATGGATTGGCCGACAATGTCTCCAGATGTAAATGTATGGCTTTTCATCACGACGAAGCTTAAAGGTACAACCTAAAACTGCTGTCACTACGAATTAGAAAACTAGAGCGCTGTTGGTTTAGTGAATATGCAAAAAAGCATGGAAATAAGGTGTCAAGCTATCACCAAAAATGAAATGAGTTAGAAACTAAGTAATTCTGCGCAAGCATGTACTTTAATGTTCTTACTAAGCAAAATTTAATTTGAAATAACATCTCTTTCAAATTATGCCAGTCATTTTCTTCTTGAATTGATTAACATTGAATTGATTACCGTTTAATCTGCAATTTCACGCTTTTCACTTTTTCTTTATTCAATCAAAGTCTCAATTCCATCGGTAATGTTTTTGATAATTTAGTCAAATTTATGGCTATCATTTTACTATAAATTGAAGTGATAAGAAAATTATATTTGTCGTGCCGCCCTCATTAATAAATAAGTACATTTGTGACCAATATTGTTAAATTAAACCAGTTTGACAAATAAATCAAGTTGTTTAGTTAAATATGTCTATTATGGCTTTTAGCAACTTTTCTTTGACTTTGAACAGAATTGCAAAGAACTTTTGAAGAGGGATAGCCTTAAAAGTAATTGAACTTAGTGAGTACTGTATGTCACAATTTGTTTATTTTGCAAGCAAATGTTCACACTATTGTCTTACATAGTGTCACCAAGTATTTTTAAATAAGAAGTAAGTAAAGCCTTAATTAATATTGAAAAAAAAACTCTTAACTAATTTGCGTTTAATAAGCTTAGAGTGGAATATTTTAATCAGTTTAGTAGCAAACAAAAAACATTATTTACACAGGCCTGCGGTGTTTTTCCCCCTGGACAATAAATAGTTGTCCGAAGTAATTTCTACCGCTGAAACCGAATCTGTGCTCTATCACGTCAAGTTTTTGAGATATTCTAACCTAAAAGTGCAAAAACACTGTTTTTTGTTATATTTGATGTTTTTTTTTATCAAAATACTATATGAGGGATCTTATAGTACAAGTCTTCTTTCAAATTCCGTGGAGTTTGCTCAAATATCTTTTTTTTTTGCCGAGATATTGCATTTTGAAATTTTCATGTTCATGAATTTCTCGGTATATGAACAGTTTATGTTCACCTTATTCAAGTTACCATAAAGTTTTCGTATATCGAGAAATTCTTGAACGTTGAAATTTCAAAATGCAATATCTCCTGACATATGGTTGCGAGGTATACAGTAAGCTCGATGGTATATCTGAAAGGAAACTATAAGTAGCTTTTAATTCTATTATCTGATATATATTTAGACGTCGGCGCTATGATCACGTTTCGCCATTTGTTAGTTCTTTATACTTACGCAGTTGTCATATACTTAAACTTTTAATAATGTTCAAATATAGATAATTATTTTTTATCTAACATATTAATATTACTCCTAAAAGAGTAGAGTAAGTAGTCTTACTATACAATGTGTTGATGCAATAAATAAATAAAATAAATAAATAAAATCATTCTGGATTCCTTTGCTAAACCCAGCTAATGTAACTTAAAAAAAAACTAGCTAAATTAGTCATACCTCTAATTGCGATTATTTATTAAGTAAAGAAAACGATTTTGTACTTCCTCCGTCTGCAAAGAAAATCAAAATCACTTCCGTAATTAATTTATTTTTCAATCATAAAATTATGTGGCACACGCCAAGTAGATCAAAAACTAGAGGTCGTCTCCCTTTCACCTATTTACATCTTGACTCATGGTTTGTGCCGAATTTTTAATAGGGGTCAAATTGTATCTACGGAAATGAAGAGTTTACTAAGCATACCGAACCATGCGTAAAGCATCCACACCGTAGTTATTGCGTAATTTGAATCTATCTTCAAATATTACAATCTGTGCCCATGATCTTGTGGTTTTTTTTTAAATGAAAGTGATAACTCGCTGGTAAACAAAACTACAGAGTGACCTTTAAATCGCATCACATAGTTCTTATTGAGATTTAATTAGACCTAAGTTGCAAATATCTTCTGTAAGCAAAGGCAGCAGGAATTTGGTATGTTTGTGTCCTTCAAGTTCGGTCGTTTTTAGTTAGATTAAAGTTTTGCTCTTTGCACAAATATATTTTTTGCTGCTAAAAAATATGAACTGCTAATTTTAAAACAAAAGAAGAAACAAAAACAAATTTTATTATGTGAATCAACCTTGGCTGGAACATTTCATTACCGTGAAACTTGTACAGTACTTTTACTTACCTTTCTCCTGATTATGTCTGGTGCAATTATATGTATGTAATTCAAGGTGGAATCCAAGACGAAAAAATCTACCTCTTTCGGTCTATTAGTCAAATTTATATTTTTTTAATATGAATTTAAATGTTGTCCATAAATCAACAATAACTCTGTGATATTAATATTTTTGGATAGTTGTCTAAGAAATATTTTTCAATCTAAGATCGTGTTGTTCAGTGATTACATAAATTGCAATTTATCCTGCTCGTAGTCTTTCTGTCATTTAATAAAATAAATAAAAAGCCCGTTTTACATGAAATTGTCGTCAATTCTCCATGCATTGCAACTTACCACACGGGATTCCCCATCTAAAGGAATTCAGTAACCACAAATGACATGGGTGGGTACTCTAGTCATGTTCACGACCAGCAATTGCCTGACTTGCCCTTTAAAACAAGAATATTCCTGCATGAAGAGTTCATTGCTTTGTTCTTTAGATATCTTTCAGGTTTTCAAGGTAATCTAGTCATGTGCCTAGAACAACTTAAGGAAAAATTATTTTTATTTTACTGCTTTTTAATAAATTTACTTGCAGTTCAATGCACGTGAGCCGGATCAATTCCCCGAAGAAAATAATAATTACTTTTACGAGTGCAATGATGTCGTCAATGGTCTTCATAAGGTTTAAATTCCCGATCAAGAGTTGATAGTCACCGCGAATTGTTACATGCACATAAACCACTTTTATTTTACGCAATATTTTGCACATTTCTTCAAGTAAACTGGTTTAAATTTTTTTCTTTATTTCTCATATTAAATTTACTAAGCTTAACCTGACACCATCTTATGCATTAATAAATAATATTATTCATGGTGTAAGTATTCAGCGGCACTTTATATAAAAAAAAATTCTTTGAATCATAAGTTTAACATTTTTTTTTTATTAAGTGGAGTTCGTATTTGAGGAGATAAGATTTACACAAAGTAAGATTTTTGGTGTTTGTACTATTTGTTATTTTCTTTTATTAAGGATCGATATTTGTAACTTTTTTATATCTATCGGCACTATTATAGGAGAACGCCACGGTGTAGACCTTTTAATAATTTACAACTCCAAGGAAAACTGGGAATTTAGTGATACCACAATATCTTAACCGTTTGGGAGTTACCAGGTGATTCATAAATTTGAAATTGTTATGACATCCCAGCAGAAAATCAGTAACCGTGGATTGTCGATGGAAAATGTACCCTTATTTCCCCTCTTCGAAAATTTCAAAATGAATACAATTTTGTTTCCCTGCAAGTGGTAATTATTTTGTGATTAAAAAAAGTTATAATTAGCAAGTATTTTAAATATTTTGGAAATAATTTTGTGAGTATTTTGTTGTTTTATAAATTTTGGTAAAATAATATCAAAAAGATATTCAATCACGTGAATCTGTTATATATTCACAGCTTGTAGGGCAGTGTCAGGAGTTAATCACATCTAATCAACATGGCTTTCTGCCCGGTAGATCGACGACAACTAACTTGCTTGAATTTGCATACAACATAATCTCTGGCTTTCAACAAGATCTCCAGACTGACAGCGTCTACATCGACTTAAGCAAGGCATTTGATAAACTTCCTCACTCTTTGATTATGCTTAAGCTAGAAAAGTTGGGTTTTCCGCCTTTATTGCTCGATCGGATCTTCTCTTACTTAAAAGACAGGACATATCGAGTATCTTTCCGTAATGCTTTATCCAGAGTTGTCAGGGCTACATCTGGCGTACCGCAGAGTAGCCATCTTGGGCCATTGTTGTTTATTCTTGCCATTGACGACATCGTTCCTCTGATTAAGCACTCTAAAGTCTGAATCTATGCAGACGATATGAAGATTTTCTCATGAGTTAGAAACAGTTATGATTCTTCCTGCATTCAGTATGATTTAAATACCTTCAAGAACTGGTGTGGATCTAATGGCATGCAGCTTAACTTGGATAAATGTGAAGTTATGTCATCCTCTAGGAACCAAAATCAGCTCGTCTTTGATTATTCCTTTGCGGAAACTAATATCTGTCGTGTGGAGTCCGTCACTGACCTTGGAGTTAAACTTGACCGTAAACTCGATTTCTAGGAGTAATTCAGTTCTTGGCTATGTAAAGCGGTGGTAAAGGGAGTTTTCTGATCGGAAGACCTTAATTCACTTACTCTTTTCTTTGGACGCATTGAGTCGGAGTCGGAGTGTTAGATTCGCACTAAGAGACCTTCCATGGAATGATTCACTTAGGCTTCCTCCTTATGTGGATCGCTTCCGATTGCTTAATATGCACTCGTTGGAAGAACGACGTAGAGTTGCTGACCTAGTCTTTATTCACCAGCTTTTGAACTCGAACATAAATTCTTGCACTCTCGCAGGTATGGTTTCTTATAGGCATACCCCGTATAGCTTAAGAAGACTGCCTTTACTGCATGTTGTTCACTCTCGGTCTAACTATGGTATGCATGAGCCTATAAATCGCAGGTGTAGAGCCGTGAATGTGTGTCCTGTTTTTGACCTGACTCTTACTAAGGATTTGCTGAAACGATCTCTGTTCTCTGTGCACCCCTGATTGTTTGTGTGGGCGTGTTTTGGATTTTTTGTTTTTTTTTTGTTTGTTGTTTACTAATATTTTATTGCATGGGTTGTGGGAGCCTCATTCATCTCAATATATGTTATATTCTGGTGAATAGGTCAATTGATTCTAGGCTTCTGCCTACGAAGTGCACCTTCTGAGTTAGAAAGATTAATTCTATTAAAAAAAACGCGAAAAACCCAAAATGAAATATCAAAATAAATTACATAATCAAAGTGATTGACTTATAAAAGCAAGATAGAAAAGTAAATTAAGTAAATAAGTTTACACATTTAGTATAGTCAAGAAAAGAAAACATAAGAATATAAAACAAGGAAAAAAAGAAAGAAAAAAACTTGCAACTTAGACTAAGCCGATCTTAGCTTGAACTACAATGTTCATCTGATTAAATATTGCTACCAAAAAAGTAGAAAAGCAACGTACATACAATACAAAACGAGATAAAATACAAGAAAAAAAGAAAAAGAAAAAAAGATTAACAAAAATAACACCAAAATAAGATTAACATGGCTATTCTGAATTCCGTCGGAATTGGATTGTTTCCGAACGGAACAAGTTTCTCATCCCTGATTCCGTTCGAATTCGAAATTATAATTTGTTCGAATCACTAACATTCTCGATTCCGTTCGAGCTGTCGAAACAGAAGAAAAATTCTCCGACAACTTGAGGTTGCGGAATTTGAACTTCGGGAACATAAAATGTAAATATAAAGAAAATTCTTTACAAATGCTGATTAAAAAAGCAATTTATTTTGGCACAAGTTTTTTTTCATTACTTCTAACATTTCTGTTAACAGCTTTGAAAATATTGACTACGCTATAGCAACTTCGAAGTCTTGTCCAGTTCCATGCTAGTAACTGCCTTCAGCAAAAAATCCTAGGCAAGCTGCCAATTTATCTTTGGGAGATAGACCAGATTTCACTGTTAAACACATCTCATTCTTCACTTCATTCAGAACATATTCGAATTGTTCCTTTTTTAATCTGAAACTTGTTATAAAACTAGAAAAAATATAGAGTATCTCCATTATTAATTAGATAGCTTACTTACTTAATATCGGGACAATTCATGGGATTAAATTTGGCTCGAACTTTTTTCCTTTTTGTCTTTGCGAAATTTTCTCCAGCTCTTCACTAATTACACCCAAAGCAATACTATCCATTTTTTGCAGTACATATTTTTGCACAAAATAAAACGATTTATACCTTTTATATCCCGCCAAGTAATTTATAAGAGTCACTTTGCAGCTACCAGCTGATATCAAAAATCGAATTGGTATGGCAGCACAAGAATGTGAAGTTAAATTCGAACGGATTGCCATTCCGACGGAATTAAGAATGGGCGTCTTAACGAATTAACTCTACAAAGCCAATCTCTAACCGACAAGTTCAAAGCAGCCAATAATTCCAGGGAATTAATCACAACTCGCAGACAGTCAAAAGCAAAAATGATTCTAAACCTATTGCGTCTAGCCTCAAGAGGATCCAGAAAGAAACAGAAGACGATCTACATATGGACGCAGACGAAGAGAATCAGCCCAGGGAAGGCCACGAAGGGCGAATCTCAGAAATCTATGCTGGACAGCCTCACTCCAACTCAACTCCTTTGACCTTCCTTTAACGCATTCGACTTGCTGATAATTGCGTCAAAATGATTCTCAAAAGATTTAGAATTGATGACAACACCCAAATCTCTGGCTTTGTCAAGTCTGTTCAATGGGCTACCATCAATAGTGAAATTGTAAAGCAAAGGATTTCTTTTACGAGAGAATGACATAACAGTGCATTTGTCAATGTTCAAAGGAAGAATATTAAAAGAGCACCAATTACGAAAGGTCTCTAAGTCAGAGTTTAGTATGGCACGGTGATTATCATTTGACCCAACACGGAATATCTTGGCATCGTCAGCATAACAGAGGATTTTCGAATGAGATAGAATCAAAAATACATCGTTGATGTATATGTTAAAAATCAAAGGTCCTAAATAACTGCCCTGAGGCACCGCAGAAGAGTTACTAATTTCGTCAGAGAGTGTACCCGTTATGTGTGATCAGACAAATAATAACATAACCACTGGGGGAAAGCCCAGAACTGGAAGCTTGTAAATAAGAATCTTGTGATTAATCAAGGGCCTTAGTGAAATCGGTAAAAACACCATCAACTTGCTTTCCAAGCTTCAATTACAGAACTTGAGGTTGGTAGTGGTGGACTTACCCTTCATGAAACAATAGCCTCAAATACTTCGCGAATACAACATAAACTGGCAATTGGTCGATAAATATTTGAGATGTCACGTGTGTTGCACTTCTTATGAAGAGGGGTAATCAAGAACAATTTCCAATATTTAGGAAACACACCGGTGCAAATAGACAAATTAAATAAGTGACAGAGAATAATAGACAGGGACACATTGGAACTCCTAAACGGTTGTATTTGCTCCTCTACTCTCCCCTTTGCATACAATTTTTGTAGCATTGGGAAATATAAAAAAATGTTGAACCAAATTACAACTAGTACCTACCATTTTTATGTATAAATTACCAGAGACTGTAGTAGTAACAGATTGAATGGGCAATAATGATGTTTACAACATGTTAAATTATTAATTTACTGTTAACATTATAATCGTTGTTTTACTTTTAAATAATAAAACGATTAACGCGATGTTAATTTTTCTCGTTTGTGTAAAATGTAAAGGAAAATTGAAATACTATTAACAGTGACAACAGCAAATTCGCAAATACTAAATTGATTATTGAAACCTGTTTGAATATGCTTTATTTAGACAAATGTAAAATTTTACCTGCTATTAATTAGAGGTAGGCGTGGTTAAGTTACACCTTCATCAGAAAATAAATCTTAATTAGGTAAACGAACATTTAATTGCTCCTACATATTTTTACCACACATATTCTATGCATAACTGCAATGTCATTTCACAATTGTGTTAATGGTTGACAGCAAACAAGTTTATTGTTGTATAATAATTCAAAAATGTAATCCATAAACAACTATTATAAAACTTTTACAATTATATTAATTTATTCAATACCGATCGTCAGATAAGAAATTTTCTTGTGGGAAATACTTTTACTTTTATTTTATTAGCAAAAAGAGCAAGTCAAAGCGCAGTTGAAACCAAAATACGAACAAAAATACAAATCAAGTAATGAATTCGAAACTAACTCTGTTGAGGGAGGATAAATCTAAGTCGAGATTCGTTAAGATGGTATATTTTCTTAAAATTGAAAACATGGCTAGAGTCTCGCCTTTTCTTCAACTTGCTTTGGTTTGAGGAGGATGTTAAGATCTCCCAAGGAAAAGATGGAAAATACGAACAAATCAGGCAAGCTTCATTGCACGGGATATGAATTGGTTTCCATCGGCATGATTTTACGTCTATTGCTGCATAGATAGAGGGGCTATGATTACCACATCAGCTCTAATAGTGATCGCACGTCTTTTTAACCGACTTCGCAAAAACAAAGAGGTTCAAAGTTCGACGTGTATATTTTTTTATGTCTGACCGGGATTCTTTTTTTTGTTGTATGTTCCCCGATTGGTGCCATGTCAAAAAAACTTTTGGTGGAGTAGGGGTGGTGGTGAAACCTAACTTTGTAACGCATCGACGGATTTTGATGGTTCAATTTTTGTTGATCCCCCATTGCTAATAGGAGAAAAAATGTGGCCTCGGGTGGGGGGAGGGGTAGTCTAACTTCGTAACGCGTGGACCGATTTGGATAATTCTCTTTCTTGGAGAATAATTTGATCCTAAGGTGGGGGTTGGGGTAGTATAACCAACCGATTTCGATGATTTTTCTTTTAAGGTGTAGAATATGTTGCCCCACTGATTGGGGGGGGGGAACTAACTTTGTAACGCGAGGACTGATTTACATTATTCTGAATCTTATTATCTATTTGTATTCTGACAAAAATTTTGGCTTATGGTGAGAGGTGAGTGCATAGGGCATAGACCGACTTTGACTGGGTTGTACAGAATACATTTCCTGATTGATAAATGATAAAAAACTTGTACCTAGAGCGACTACGATAATTCTCTTGCTCTATAGAGAAAAGTGGAGTAGGGTCATGTTTTTTTTTCATATATGATATTGCCAAACTCAGGGGATGCCCTCGGATGCTAAAGCACAGCCTTGGCAGGAAAGGAATTAAGGATGAAGGAAATGGGTTGGGAGGTTGAGTGAAGGAGGTTTCGCCCCGCTTGAAAATTCGGGATCATATGACGAGGGAAAAAGAGAAGATGGTAAACTGTTTCACATTCGTGTTGTTCTGCTTCGAAAAGATTCCCGAAATTTTACGGTACGTCCAAATCTGCCCTGGAGAGTATTGGGGTTGAGAGCGACTTGTAGCTCTTGCAATGGCCATGGAAATAGCGATAGAAGCGTGAGAGACAACCGACATTCCATCGATTCTCCAGAGAGTCAAGTCCCTCAGAGATTGAGGAATCGCCAATAAGTTTAATAGCCTTACGGTGGACTGTGTCTAACGCGAACAATGCTGTGTGTCCGGCTTCTGCCCAAATATGGGAATTATATTCAAGTCTAGGCTTAATGTGGGACTTGTAGATCAGCATTAAGTCAGGTATGGTGAAATATTTCTTATATCTCTGTAGAAAACGAAATAAGGTTGGTGAAAGAACTGAGCCCTGAGGTACACCGGCATTTATTTCATAGGAATCAGATGAAACTCCGTCAATTACAACACGGATTGTACGGTCTGACAAGAAACTCTCTATCCATTTAACGAAGGTAGGGTGTAGACCAAATGTTAGAAGTTTGGCTAATAGGGCAGCATGTCATACTCTATCAAAAGCCTTTGAAATATCAAGAGCGACGATTTCGGACTCACTCAAATTATGAAGGCACTGGCAATCGTTGGTGAGATGGTTATTTTCTAGATAATTCATCAACTGAGAGTTGATTATCGATTCAAAAACTTTAGATATGATCGAAGTTATTGCAATTGCTCTGTTGTTAGAGGGATCGCATGCCTCTCCTTTTTTAAGTATCGGCTGGACATGAGCAAGTTTCCATGCAATTGGAAACATTCCTGTTGAATATGAAAGGTGAAAAAGTTTGCGCAGAGATTTCACCAAAGCAGAGGCACAGCATTTTAAAACCAGGGACGAGAAACCATCAGGCCCAGTAGCTTTGGACACGTCGAGTTTCGAAAGTACCATAAAAACTTCCCAAGTGCGAAAGTGTAGAGGCTTTTGCCTACTGATGATGGGGATGGAATTTAATGCGATGAAGGTGGCAAGTGCGAATTAGCAGCAAACAGGTTAGCCTTGTCCAATGAGTCAGTAAAAACATTCCCATTATAAATGAGTGGTGGTGTTGACGAACAGGTGAAATTGTTCTTTACGTTTTTTATTAGAGACCAGAAGCCCTTTTGAGTAGAAAATACCTTCCGTCTAACGCTCTGGTCGAAATTGAACTTTGCCCGACTGATTACTGAATTGCAAATATATTTCGTGCATCCCTATAAAAATTGGAACGCGACCTTTGGACCGAATTCTGTGGACGGATGAATCTCAATTCACCAGGGATGGCATCACGAACTTCCACAACCTCTGTTAGTAAACTAACCCACACAGGACAAAGGTGACCTCATTCCAGCAGAGGTTCAGTGTCAATTTTTGGGCTTGTATCATCGGCAACCATTTGGTAGGTCCATTTATAAAGCTGCAAGTCAAACAGTCAACAGTCAAATTTATGCAGACTTTTTGGACAATACACTACCAGATCTAAGAGAGGAGATCCCTCGATAATCGAACGGACATATTTTAACAACACGATGGAGCACCAGCACATACTGCTAATATTGTGAAGGCAATACTAAGTGAAAAATGTCCTAACCGCTGGATTGGACGAGGTTGGAAGTTTATTCAAGCCCTGTTTACACTAGGGAACATTTAGTTAGCAGAATTGGGAATGCAGCGACAAAAATACGTGAGAGGCTGGCTGCAATACACCTGAAACAGGGACTTAGAAGGAGATTTTTGGCATGCATCCAAAGTGGTGGTGGACTTTTTGAACAGCTTTTGTAATACTAGGATTAATTGTAATATGTTTTGAAGTCAATAAAAAGGATTTTATAGTTAATATGAGTTTAGTTTCCTGTGCATGTTTTACCTTTTTGGAAAGGTAATAAGATGGGCAATACAACAAAAGTAATAAAGAGGTGTACTAATTACATGAATTTCTGAGAAATTTTGGGAAAATGCTGAATTTTAGGTAATCGCAAACCACTTTTTTCAATTTTTAAGTGACTGTACCTGCAATGGTAGGAGTTGGATCAGTAGTGTTGACATTTTATGAAAGGTAATTTGGATAGTAGTTTTTTAGCGTTTTTTTGATGTCGATGTGTTGGGTGAATCAAAAGATTAAAATAAAAGAGTAATGTGCATACCATGAAAAACTAAAATTTATGAATCACCCTGTAACTCCCAAACGGTTGAGATTGCCCCCCACCCCCTGCCACACAATTTTTGTTTTGCCTAGGTGAGATCTATCACCCCACTCAGTCTGGCACGTCAGATCTGAAACACAATGTATAATGTGTGAAACTTTTTTCTATCGTTCTTTTCCAATTTTAGTAAGATTTGGCTCTATAGCCATTTTTGAAGCAAAAAAAGATTCAGAGCGCGACCGCTGTGCGGCGGCGTGCCCAACCCAGGGTACTTACTTGTTCAGTTTGAAGTTTCTAGATACATTTACGGAAACAAGGCAGCCTTAAAGCGAAATAATTCTATCAATGAGCATTAAGACCAAATATGGAATAAATCCGACCATGAACAAAATATGTCCCATGCAAACCTTGCAACCCCTTTTCATCGGCTCCCCAATAATGGATCCGCGGACAAATGATCCGCGACAAAAGATCCGCAACAAAATATCCACGGGAGAAAATATCTGCAAGACAAAATATATGCAAAACAAAAACATGTTTTATAAATTGTTGTTAACTGATTCATTAACTAACTAAAGTAGCTGTTCATTAATTATTATTTTTGTATTTATAAAACATATGTACAATATTATTTTTTCGTGCGGATATTATGTCGCCTGTATATTTTGTCCAGCAGATATTTTGTCCCGCGAATATTTTGTCGGGACGATCTTTTGTAGCGGATCTTTTGTCATCGGATTATTTAGCGCGGCAACCTTTTCACCCACTTAGGGGTTGAATTTCTAAAATTGCCAAAATACGTGTTTGTTTAATTGTACCAATGAGCATTAAGACCAAGTTTCAAGTAAATCCGACCACAAATAAAATATTCCACATACAAATTTTGCCACCCCTTTTTTACCCCCTTAGGGATTGTATTTCGTAATATTTATTTCTTATATACATCATAAAGAAAACCTTTGTGCAAAATTTCAGCTTTCTATGTCCAAAGGTTTACCCTGGGCGTTGATGAGCCAGTGAGTGAGTCAGGACTTTTCTTTTTATATACGAGGGTCGTCCAATAAGTCCTTAGAAAATCCAAGAAATGGTGCTCGTATTATCGAAAATGGTTTGCTTTTAATAAGCGTCATTTGTTGCTAGAGTGCAGTCAGCTGTATTTATTAGGTGGTTTAATTGTTGTAGTAGATTAAAGCAACAAACTATTGTTTATTTAGAAAAATTGAAAAAAGTGAGTTTCGAGTGGTGATTAAACACTTATATTTAAAAGAATTAACACCGAAAGAGATCAAAGCTGAGTTGGATAAAGTTCATGGCACATCTGCTCCTATATTTGCAACTGTGTACAATTGGGTAAATGAGTTTGAACGTTTAACATCGTTCGGGACGTCCAGTGGGAGTGACCACCACCGAAATGATTGACAAAATTCACGATAGGGTTCGAGTTACCGACGAATCAAAGTGCGGCCACAGGCATATCGCAAGGTACAGTGTTTTCAGTTTTGCACCAAATATGGGGAGTGAAAAAATTTCGGCAAGATGGGTACGCGTTTGCTCTCAGTGGAGAATATACGCAATCGTGTGGTCGACTCTGAGGCTGTTTTGAAGCTTTTTCATCGCAATTCTGACGAGTTTCTGCGTCGATACATAATACGTGGGTTTTTAAAGGAGAACGGCTCCGAAGAACACGAAGACGGTGAAAGCGGCCGGCAAGGTGATGGCCACTGTGTTTTGGGATGCACATCATCTACACTGATTACTTGGAGAAAGGACAGACTATACCTGCGTCGTTATTGCATCGGTTGAGCGAAGAAATTAAGAAAAACTGTCCTCATTTAAAAAGTAATATGATCCTCTTCCATCAAGACAACGCACGGGTACATACCCGAGCAGTTTCGATGGCCAAAATTATGAAATTAAAATTTAAATTATTACAACATACCCCGTCTCCGTATTCACCGGATTTGGCTCCCACGGATTTGTTTTTTTATTTCCAAAGTTGAAAAAATGGCTCGGCGGGCAACGGTTTACGTCGAATAAACAGGTCATCGCACAAACAGATGCCTATTTTGAGGGCCTTCCAAAATCCTAGTATTTGGTCGGCTTAAAGAAGTTGGAGAAACGCTTGGAAGACTAAGGTTTTGTATCTTTTTCTAAGGACTTATTGAACGACTTTCGTTTATAGATAGATATCGTTTGAAAGGACTACCTTTAAGGATTCCAAAAATAATTTATTTTCAAAAATTTGAGTAAATTGGTTGTAAAAACATAGATCAAATAATCAAAAAACACCGCCCCCCTGATCTTCTTAGTTCCTAAAGCTCTAAAGTTCGATATTATCAGAGTAAGTAGGTATTGAGTCATATAAAACAGGAAAACTGAACTGCCGCTTTTTTCATTCTCATCATTAATGAAAAAATAAATGTTTTTGTGTTAACATCTTACTCTTACAAGATCACTCTTGCATCCGTCTGTTTGAATATTATTGAACGGTGACAATAGTGGACTGTTGCGGAATCCCGATTGTGCTAGCCCGGCTCTGACTGATTTTTACTTAATAAATCATTTAGGTCTACCAATGAATCCTGGGCAAAAGAAAATTACCTTTAATTCTTATATTTTTGTAACCCATTGCTCAATTGGCCGGCGATCAGCTTGGAAAATTATTCAAAGAGAATCGTTTAAATCCAAACAAAGTGTATGTCATTATATCGCTTATAAATGAGGTATTACTAGCGATATAATCACGTTGAGTAGGTAAATCCAATCGATGAATAATTTAGTTGAAGTAATTTAATTAAATAATTTTTAAGAATTTATTTTAAAAGATTCCTAATTATTGTAATTACCTGTTACTTCTTCTAAGCAAGTTTCAGTTAATGCTTATAAAATTCTGAGAACTATTGGGTACAAGCAAATCTGACTTCCGCTTTCAAACTTGCAGACGTGTTATTAAATAAGAACGGGTTGCTATTAGCATATTTGAAGGAGTAAAATTGTAAAAATTTATCATGAAATTGTGGTTAAATTCTGAGAAATAAAAACCAATAGTCACACCTGTAACATTGCTTTAGGTATAGGTAATTTCCCTCGTTCGATCCAGCAACAAGCTATAATTTTACTTTATCAAATGTGGTTTAACCCAGAGTCAAAGATTACTATTACTAGATAAACGGCAACGATACAAAATATCGCTCCGCTCCACGTATCGATTCGTTTTCGTTTTGGAGCGTTATGAAAATATCGAACCGCTCCAGAGTGGATCGTCTGATATCGATCCGCTCGGGAGCGGATCGTACATTTTTAAAACTGATAACGATTCGCTCTGGAGCGGTTTGATAATATTTAAATAATTTCAATCGATCCGAACCGCTCCTGGAGCGATATTGAATAGATTCGGAGAAATTAGAAAATAGCTCCACTGAATCTAAAGAAGAAATCTGATAACTATAAAAAAGTGCACCTCATCTGTAACTTAATTACAAGGTTCTTGTACTTAGTTGGCTTGTGCAGCGCCCTAGATGACCATCCATCGCGAAGACTTAGATGGAAACTCTTGTATGTATGTCTCCTATCGAAAAAACAAAGTCATGTAGCCCAAATGTCCGAAGCCCTGAGCAAAGAAGTTCGCAGAGCAGAGTTTAGGATCAATGCTGTTAAAACCAAACTTATGAGCTTGAACTTCAGGAGACAACATGAAATTTATCCTCAAGAGTAGCAAATAGAGCAAGTGGATAAATTTTGCTATTTCAACAGCATCTCCAGACGCGCAAAACCCCGGATCTTCGAATCGAAAGTAAAATCTGTTCTTTTGTACGGCTGTTCAACATGTTAAGTGACCTGTTAAATAACATCTAAGCTACAAGCCGTTGTCAACCGGCTAAGAGCTACACAGACTTACTTAGGCCAAGAAGAGATGGACACAAATATTCGCAGACGAAAGTGGCAATGGATAGGCAACACACTAAGAAAAGAACGAAACGGCATCGCACAGGAGGCTCTAGATTGAAATCCCCACGGAATCCAAGGAAGACGCCGAATTGAAAGACTGCGCATCACGTGGATAAGATCCGTCGACAGGGAAGGTTCCCAGTTCAACAAATCGTGGCCGCGCAAAACCGGACTAGGTGGAGAGTCGGTGCAATGGACGCCCTTTGCCCCACAAGGGATTAAAGAAACCAGAAAGAGATTCCAAACCTGGGACGATTCGCAGCAGACTGTCAGTTACACAGAACATGTAAAGATTTCAGATTTCAGACAGGTCATATCGAGTATCACTCTGTGGCGCTTCCTCTAGAATCTTTAGGGCCTTATCTGGTGTACCGCAGGGCAGTCATCTTGGCCCTTTATTATTCGTTCTTGCCATTGACGACATTGTCCATCTGATCTCGTACTCTAATGTTCTAATCTACGCTGATGACATGAAGATCTTCTCTTATGTTAAAGATGGTGGTGACGCCGCCCTTATTCAAAAGGACTTTGATACGTTTCGTGAGTGGTGCGAGCATAATGGCTTACACCTCAATTTTGAGAAATGTGAGGCTATGACTTTTTCCAGGAGCCCAAATCCACAAGATTCGGATTACAACTTTGCGGGGAATGGTCTTCGTCGTGTACTATCCGTAACTGACCTTGGGTTAAAACTCGATAGGAGACTTGACTTCACTCTGCATATTAACTATGTCGTTTCCAAAGGCAGTTTAATCTTGGGCTTTGTTAAGCGTTGGTCTAGAGAGTTCTCGGATATACCAACCTTGATTCATTTATACTGCTCCTTAGTTAGACCTATTCTTGAGTATGCATCTCAGGTCTGGTCGCCCTACTACGCTGTTCATTCCAACCGTATCGAATTGGTGCAGCGTAATTTTCATAGATTTGCGTTAAGAGAGCTCCCATGGGACGATCCGCTAAGACTCCCGCCCTACACCGACCACCTCCGGTTGATTGGTTTGCACTCGCTTGATAAAAGGCGCAGGGTTGCTGACTTGGACTTTATTCACCAGCTCTTGAACTCCAATATTGACACAGGTTTGCTTGTTAGAAAGGTTTTCTTCAGGCAATCGCAACATAACCTTCGAAGACTGCCTTTACTGCATGTTGAACCATCGAGATCTTATTATGGCATGCATGAACCTATTAACCGTTTATGTAGGGCTGTTAATGCATGTCCTAATTTTGATTTAACTCTTAGTAAGGTGTTGTTTAAGAACTATATATTTTCTGTGCTCCCGTCCTGTGTTTGCATGGTGCATGCGGGGTTTCCTTGCTTGTTTTCTTCCTGTTCCTTTTTTTGTTTTTTTTTGTTATTTCTGCCTCTGCATGCTGGTGTGGTAGCCTCATTTCATCAATTTGATGGAATAGGTGAATTGATTCTGGGCTCCTGCCAAAGAAGTGCGCCTTCTGTGTTAGAAGGGTTAATTCCTTAAATTTTGTTTTCTTTCAGCTTTCCTTTTATAGGGTAGGCCTACACCCTAAAAATTTTCTGTTAGTATTTTTCAAGATAGTTTAGGGCGGCTGGGAGTAACAGGAGTCACCAAGCCTGGTGCTATCCTTTCTATCTGTTTCGCTTTTGTGTTTTTATCCTTTGTGGCAGACCTGAAGGAAGGAATCCACAACCTTCTTTCGCCACAGGCACGCGAATTTCTGTTATGAAATGTGTGATTGGATGTTCAAGGACTCTCATCCCATACCGACGAGCTAGGACGTGCTGCCAGCTAGGCGTACCACCTGGACATCACGCGGCAACTTCACGTTGCACTCACCGCGCACACATTACAATTAACTAACTAAGTAGGTACTTCCCTTCTTTAGTGATTAAAAAAAAGTTATAATTAGTAAATAGAAAGCCGTTGAAATTGTTCCCACATGCCCCATTTGGAATTGATTTAACAATTCCGCGTAACAGTATACGAAATTCAACTTAATTTCGACGTAGAGTTACGATGCCATTCTACGTCGAATCTACGTATATTCCATATTCTTTTATAAATTCTATTTTTAAATTGGAATACCGCTTGATTAGTTACTTTCAGTAGAAAGATATAAAATTTGTTCAACCCTAATCTTAAAACACAGCTGTCGTCATGAAGTTTTACTGACAGCTCTCAGCTGAAATTTTTGTGCATGCGCCTGTTCTTTAATTCAAAGTACATAATAGAATTTTGTTAAAACTAGTATGTAATTTTAACTCTGTCATGGTATAATAAGTAACTCTTCATTTAATTAATCCAATTCGCAATAAGTTTGCAGCATGTTGGTTTTTTTTAGTCAATTGATGTGAGATACGGAGGTGATTAAAAATGGAAATTTTTTTTATGTTGCCGCCTTATATAATTGTTATTTGTATTTACTGAAGTTATGAGACGGTTTTTTAAATAAATGATAGCCTTTGTACGCTATATAAATATTACTCGTTTAAATTTCGTTCTAGGAAATGGATTTATAGTGTTAGTTACAAATTTACCAGGATCTATTGCTAATTATGATGTCCAAAAATCAAGAAAATGCTCCGCTACAACACAAAACTGATCCAAGAGAATATTTTTTTAACGCTTTCGATTGGAGAGAGTTTGCCTGTGGATGTGGTGCAGCATTCATAAATATCGGCTTAACGTACCCCATATACAAAACGATCTTCCGGCAAATACTTCATGGAGTTAAAATTGGCCCAGCAGTAGATCAAATTAAACATGAAGGTTTTACCTACCTCTACCGTGGAATATTTCCACCTCTCGCACAAAGAACAATTTCACTGTCTATAATGTTTGGAGTATATGATGGAACTCGACGACAATTAGTCGATTATTTACATTTCAATCATTATTTTGCGAAAATTATAGCAGGACTTGTGTCCGGTTCAGTAGAAGCAATTTTGTTACCATTTGAACGGGTACAAACTCTACTGGCTGATTCGAAGTTTCATTTTCACTTTAAGAACACTGCAGATTCTTTTAGGTATTGTTGATCATTTATTGTTATTACATTTTTTCTATTAAACTGATATTTTTAGATATGTTTATGTTAATCACGGGTTTTCAGAATTGTACAGAGGACTTGTTCCAGTGCTTCTTAGAAATGGACCATCAAACGTTCTTTTCTTTATTTTACGGGAAGAAGCTCTGAACAGGTTACCAAAGCAAGTAAGTTAGATAATTATTCATTATACTTTCTAGATTTTTTTTATATTCTCTGGTTACACATTATTATTATCTCGTCCAAATTGGAGGCAGATTTACTTGTCTCGTTCATGTTTTGTTTAGACACTTACTTTACTTATCAAAGCTTATGTTTTCTCCATTTATTGGATTTAATCTACGTTTTGAAAAGATTTAGGAATACTTACCGTATTACTTATGTCGCCTATGTCACTTCGACCAAGATCAACCTGGATCAAATCACAAAATATTTGATCCAGGTTCAGATTTAAGCTATCCAACCAAGCTTTAGTTCTTTAATTAAAATCTCTTTGGGGGCTGCCTTAGCTATATCTGATAGTGATGGGAAAGCCCCACCACGATGTCTGAGCCTGATACGTCCGAGGACCTCTCAATGACAGAGGATGTGTCCCGTTGTCTCTTACACTTCCAAACAGAAGCGACAGGTGTCATCTTCAGTTAGCCCTAATTTTATTAGGTGGTAGCCCAAGGGGCAGTGACCAGTTTGAAGTCCTAAATCTGGTCTGCTGAGTGAGAGCAGCATTTCCGTTTTCTGTTTTGAGTAGGTTATAAACCACTCTGCCTGACTTAACCCTGGAATATTTGTCCAGTTTGAATGGTTGTGTTCGTCCTCCCATGACTTGATACCCATTGCTAGTCGGCTTTTCGAGTAGCCACAGAGAATCCGCACCTTTTTTTGCCAGATGATCCGCCTCATTGCCTTCAATGCCCACGTGCCCTTGTACCCATTCCAGCGTAATGCTGTTGCTCTGAGCCAGTTCTTTCAGAGCAGTGAGACGTACCAGACGATTTTAGACTCAAAAGTGTAGGACCCCAGAGACTTGAGTGCCGCCTGGCTGTCGAACATAATATGACAGGCTGAGAGTAAAAATGACCTATCTACAAGGTCCGAGCAAAAGTGGCTTAAAAAATATTCCGCGCGAAAATGAATCGCGTGAGATTCCGGGCAAAAACGAATCAATGAAAAATTACGAGTTAAAACGACTTAACTACAAAAATTAATGCAAAGTTAATGCAGTTAAGTAGTTACCCGGAATTTTTCTCTGATTTGTTTTCGCCCGGAATTTCACGCGGTTTGTTTTTACGCGGAACGTTTTTTTAATCCATTTTTGCTCGGACCTTGTAGATAGGTCATTTTTACTGTCAGCCAACAACATTGACTATACCACGCCCAGGCTTTTCTTTGGAACGAAATTCGATTTCTTCTTTCCCACCAGATCAGAGTGGGAGGTAGGTCCACCCCAATGGGGCAAGTCAGTGCATCTCTACACCGACGGCTCCAAACTGGAAGAGAGAGTAGGTGTAGATATCTTCTCGAGGCATCTGGACCTCGATATCTCACTTCGCTTACCTGACTACTGCAGCGTGTTTCAGGCGGAAATCATGGCTATAAAAGAAGCCGAGGATTGTCTGAAACATTTAACGCTACCTACAGATAGCATCTGTATATTTACAGATAGTCATGCCGCTATTGAATCCATTAGGAGTATTTATTTCCTCCGAAACGGTTGCCTGGACATAATGATATTCCGGGAAACTGTAGAGCCGACGAAATCGCGAGAATCGATTCTACTCGTTCCGACTCGGACATTAACCCCGGAAAGGCCGCTTGCTACTTGCAAACTGGAGATTTCACAGGATTGCAAATGTTAGTTGGTAGAAGATCTGCCTGATCCCCCAACAGATATGGCCACAGCTTGACCCTAAACGACCAAGAGCTCATCTTACTCGGACGGAAATTAATTAGCATTACCATGGCCGTTATAACGGGTCACTGTCTCATAGTAAGACCTTCAAAGTTCTTCACCTTAAACAACTTCTGTAGCCCGGCTTTAGTTAACCGTAGAAACCGGTTTTTGGGCTCCCCACAGGGTAATAGGTAGACTCTCTTCTTTTCTAGGGGCTTATGGCGTTAAAAATGCAGTCTCAACTGTGTTATCACAATGGGCCTGCTTGGCCTAAGTGTGCCTTTTTAGGCAGCCACTCTAACCTAACCTAGTGAAAAATGTAAAATATTAGATAACTTTGATAAAGAGAAAAGTGTGCGGGCAGTTGCAAGTGAATTTAAAGTTCTAAAATCAACTGTCTATGACATTAAAAATAAAAATAAACTACACAAGACCTTAGAAAACAGGTGAGCATCCAGAAGTGGAGAAAGTTCTACATTTGTGGTTTTTACAACAAAGAAGTCTACATATCTCAATTAGGAGAGACCGGGTATGGTTGGCTAGAGGGGTTGGTTGGCACAATCTTAATATTTCTCAGTAAACACTACAGATCGCACCAATACTTAAGTCAACAACGCAGAATGGTACTGTGCTCCGGCATAATTGTTTTCAGCGTGGTTCAGCCAGCACTTGCTTAGACGCGACCTGGATAGGTTACTTACTGAGACGTAAAAGTAAAAATTTTGTTGTTTTTTGTTATTATCGCTTGTGATTACAAGTTTTTTTTGTACGTACGGTAATTAATATTTATTCATGTGAGGAATTTTTTACTTTATTTGTATGTGCACTATTTTTTTTAAGTATTTTCATAACCTGACTTGGGGTTGGTTGGCTCATTTTCTTCGGGGTTGGTTGGCACACATAATAATTTCTTTTTAATGTTTTATATTGTTACACAGAAAGGTAAGAAGTGATCGTGTTAAAACACAGGATAAAATTGCTGCGAGGAAACAAAGGTTCGAAATGAAAAAAAGAATCGGCAAAAAATTCAGTCAAAGTATTTGGAAACAATTCCAACCTTTTCACGTAGTCTAGGAATTGTTTATTTAAAATAGGTGACAATATATGCCAGGCCCTTTTAAGATTTAAATGGTTTGTTAGGAAATTTCTAAGAATAAGAAAATTCGGAATGCTTAAAGAAAACAAACAATACCAAAATGTACCCAATTAGGTAAGCGTGCCAGGATCCCGGTAGTCTCCGTAATAATAAAAAGTTGCAAAAGCATTTCATATTTCAAAGATTACACTAATAAGTTATTCATTATGCCATCTTTAGTAGTGAGGTAAAAAATGCCTAGGCTTATGCATATATTTCGATTCTAGAAAAGAATCAGCAATAAATTCAGTCGAAGTATTTGGAAACAATATGTATGTCTTATGTATATATATTGTCGTATGTATATATATATAGTTATTTTTTTAAATTGATTTTGATTTGCTTAGATGCTAAATTACGTGCCAACCATCCCCTATGCTTCTGTGCCAACAATCCCCATTACGAGGTTTGTTGGCACATTTGCTTCCCATTATTAAAATTCCAACCAGACACATAATTGCTCCAATAAGGGTTTCGCGACAATTTTATAGTAAAGCACAATAGTCAAGCTAAGTTTCCTATAAATATAAGGTTAATAGCAGTTTTCTTCTCCTCGATATGACAGAGTTTCGAAAACCAACAATACCTGGTCTCCCCTACGTCCGACATGTTTAAAGCAAGATATATATATATATATATATATATATATATATATATATATATATATATATATATATATATATATATATATATATATATGTGGCGTGGAACGAGGAAACGTACCTTACAGCACCTTTTAGCTTTTCGAGAAAAACGTGTTTGAAAGGGACGAGTCTGTGGGTCCCATTCAAGCAGAAAACTAACACATATTCAAATAGTTCAACTCTATTTGGAATAAAGTAAAAGTTTTCGATGGAAACGCGAAACCGAAAGGAGAACTCGATAAAAAAATTTTCACGTTTTTCTTTCGATGGTCTATCTCCGGCTGGAGGGAGTGGACCTTTTCCCCTCGCGCGAAGCTCGTATTCTCAAATAGGTTTTACAAAATGCGCTATAGATTTTTCAATTTTTATCGCACAAACTTGAAGGTATGCTCATTCGATTCTACGTACTTTCTTCATGCAGGTTCATTAAAAACCTGAAATTCGATTTTTGGTGCTGTAAGGTACGTTTCCTCGTTCCACGCCACATATATATAGAATTCTTAGATTCTGGGTCGACCATGTATAAAAAGAAATATTATTTATAAAATATATATTATTGTATCTTTAATTGAACATTACAATAAATTTTATTTTAATCCTAATTTTCGTAAATAATTAATTTTTTGTCTCCTAATTAATGTCGTTTATCTCCTTCTTGGCTCTCCTGATGAGCTCCGTGTATTTTCCAATTTCTGTTTCCTTGGTGACGATCTTGAGTAGCTCCTTATACTTCGCGATATCTTTTTTTATGCGGTTTTGCCTTCCTCGGGTTGTTTTATTTTTCTTTGTTTAAGCCGCTTCCTTGTGTTTCCGTTTTTTTCTTCTATACTCCTCGATGGTGAGCTTCCTTGGTCCAGGTTTGTATTCGGCGACATCGAGCGTTGTTCCCCCTATTGCATTAGGTATATACCGCTGGATGGTTTTACCTGCCGGTAATAGAGTAAGCTCCTCGATGTTCCTCTCCGGTTGTTTTTGTTTTTCTAAATTTTTTGAATATTTTTTCGAAGGCTTTATCGATCCCGCTGGCCATTAGTTCCTGAAACTTGTTTGCCATGTACTATTTGTCTTGATGGATGCGGTCCAGTTAGCTTGGAGAACCTTGTGCTGAGGTCAAATCCTCTGCTTCAGCTCAATGTCACGGCCGCTGTGCTGACGATGCCAAAAATATTCCGTGTTATTTGTTAGATGCCTTCCGTAGATGATGCGCTATTAATTTCTTTCCTCTAAATATTAGCAAGTGCGCTGTCATGTCATTCTCTCTGCGCTTCAATTTTTAAATTGGCGGTAGCCCATTGAGTAGACTTGACAAAATCAGAGACTCATGATAAATACCAAATTTTCATTCTATTATCATTCTGACTATAAGTTAGACCAATGCGTCTCTGGACTTCGTAAAAAGATGGTCAAAAGAGTTTGATTACCCGAATATTACGAAACGTAGTTTTTTCAGATCAAGCTAGTCCCGTTTGGTCTCCTTTCTATGCGGTTCATGTTGATCGCATTGAGGCTGTCCAGCGCAGATTTATTAGATTCGCTCTTCGCGGTTTCCTTGAACTGATCCTCGTGGCTTTCCTTGAGCTGATTCTCTCCGTCTGCCTGCATATGCTGATCGACTTATGGTTCTTTATTTGGAGTTTCTTGAGGTTGGACGTAACAAGTCTGGAGTCAATTTTGCTTTTGACTGCCTGCGGGATGTGATTAATTCCCTTGAATTGTTGGTTGTTTTGAGTTTGTGAGATTAATCGTTTTTTAGTTACTCGACAAGTTGAAATATACCATTAATAATTTTTGCTTACCAAATTCAAATACTAATTTTCAAAACGTTTTGTATTTTCCAGAAACTTGTATCAACAAAAACAGCACAAGAATTTATTTCTGGAGCAGTAATTGGTGCTTCACTAAGTACATTGTTCTACCCTTTAAATGTGATAAAAATTGCCATGCAATGTAGTATGGGCCATGAGCGAGAAAGTATATTTAGTGCCGCTCAGAGGATATATAGAGAAAGAGGTAATTCGATAAGATGTTTTTATAGAGGATGTTGGTTTAATTCATCAAGAGCGTTTCTAAGCTGGGGCATTATGAACACTGCGTACGAGCACATTAAAAAAATTATTTATTGAAGAGAAAATGTTATCCACGTTCATCTCTGGTCACTGTCTGTCTGTGAATTCAAAAGAATGAGCTCGAAGTTGTTCTTAAGATGGGAAACTGTTTGTTTTTTTTTAAATTAATAACGAAATATTTTCCTATATTAAATAAGAATAAGCTTAGCGAATAAGTAGCGGTGTGTTCAAAGCACTATTGTGTTATTGTAAGCCAAAAATTATTAAACAATGAGAAAAGTTGGAAACTAGTCCTCCGCATCTAAGGCATTTATATGAATAGTAAGAGAATTATTTGTATTAAAATAATTTATTTTACTCTATAATATTTGAGAACAATAAATCGAAAGAAAAACTATGCAGAGGGCAAGTATTATTGTGGAAAGTACAAATGCAAAGAATAAAAAGGTTTTACCAAACATGTCTTCAACACATTTTAATCCTACGAACTACAAAAAAAATCAATTTTAACTAATGGAATCTTTCGTTATCATATTATATTCGTCATTGTCAGCAATTTGATAAACGTTCATAGTTTCAGGATGTTTGCATTCCTTTTCGGCAATGTGTTTTTGCAGTAAGGTTTCTTTTGTGAAACCTTTATTGCACACATTGCATAAGTATTTTTTTCTTCTATGTATGCCTTGATGAGACCTATAGTGCGACATCATATTGTATCGTTGAGCAAACCTTTGCCCGCAGCTTGGGCATGCATGAGGTTTCTGACCGGTGTGTACCAGCATATGACGATTTAAATGGGAAGAAGATCTAAGAAGAAGGCCGCAAATTTCACATTTCTTATCTCGTATATCATCGTGCGCTAAATTGTGCATATGAAATGACGAGTAATGCGTAAATTGTTTTCCACATTTGTCGCATTGATATGGACGTTCACCAGTATGAATAGGTCTGTGACGTTTAAGGGCACCTTTTTGCGTGAAATTTTTTCCACAAACTTCACACCGGAATGGACTTTTTCCCTTATGCAGTGCAATATGAATGTTTAATGTTGCTCTTGTTTTATATCTTACGCCACATATATCACACACTAAACGCTCGCCATCGTCGTGACTTTCTTTTCTATGTTCAGATAAATCTTTATATGAGGCAAAGTCGATTTTACAAATTTTACAAAATGTATTCCGTTTTGGTTTAACAGTTCTAAGTTTTGTTTCCGATTTTTCATCAATTACAGATTGATCCTCTTCGTCACGTTCATCATGCACTTCAACAACAATGTCTTTATCAACGATTTCTTCGTAATTAATAAATTCTGCTTGGTCTTGAATTATAACATCCTTGATTTCATCCTGTTCATTATCGTTATCATCCGTTGTGAAGAACTGAATTTCGTACTCATCTGTTTCTGAAATTTTTGAATTTTGGTTTTATTTTTCCAATACGAATGTTGTTTATAAATACCTTCTTCTAGAGGTTCGTTGTATTTGTCTCTCAAATCGATCTCTTTTACAACATATGTGGCTTCATCGTCCAAAATAAGATGTTCTCCAAACTCAAGTCCTTTGGGACTGTCGGATTCATCCAAACGTTGATAATATTTTTCGATTGTTTGTTGCAATAGATTGGATAATTCTTTCTGAACTCTTTCTGCAGTCACACAAGCTAAATCATATTCGCTTATTTTATCTATGCAGCTAGGGCATCCCAGCCACCTACTTTCATCTGGAACTTTTAATTCTTGCCCGGATAGCTTCTCCAATAATTCGTGTATTAATGTGTTTGAGTAGTCAGATGTATTATTAAATATATCTTTACCCTCATCGTGGATCTCCTCGTCACATATATAACATCGTAGGAATTCCACTTCCTTATCCATAACAGCAGTAGTGCTTAAATAAAACGAGAAATAATTGCACTGGGGGTCGAAGGAAATGAAGCTTGTCACGTTGACATTTTGATTTTCTTCTTATTTTCCTAATGGAATATGACCTCTATTTACTCATGTTCGAAAAGGGGAAATTTTAATGCCATGTTGCATGCAGCGGAACATTTTAAAAAGAAATCATTCCATCAATCTTGGCAGTACTTTTATACTATCAAAGTGACATTTAGCCCTTGTCAACCGGGAATTGTCAATCCTCCTAAAAGGATGCTCTAAGGTTTTCAAAACAAATAATTGTTAATAATCTTTATGTTGTATTTTTGCTGGAAATGCAGTCGGAAAAGTGTATTATTTGTGGAAAAACCACCAAATATATATGCCGTGATATATTTCGACTAAAAACAAGTTATTCGGAAACACCAATAAATGTTATAATCGAAAGAATCTCTCAGTCTGCTGTTGATGTTCTTGCTGAATCCAATGAGACTTTCTCCTGCCAGGAATGTATAATAAAAATTGAGGAATACGATAAAGCATATACAAAAGCTAAATCTCTTGAACAAGATCTTCTCAATATTTTAATAAGAAGTGGTGAAGAGCAAGATTTACCACAAGTGGATTACACCAAATTTATTTTTCGTAAACAAGTAAAAGATAGAAATCCCGCCTTAACGCAGTATAAGTATCTTATAAATACCAAGAAAGGGGCGATATTTAGGACTGTTAGAACTGAGTCACCTCCTGAAGTATGCTTCGAAGAGTGTGATACAGTTCAATATCAAATAGCAGATGTTTCGGAAAACGAATATATAGATAGGGATGTTAACAATGACTACAGGTATTTCAAACTAATTTCAGTATTTGATTTTGTTAAAATGTTAATAATTTCAGTTCAAAAGACGAAGAAAACGACGATATCCAAGATGAACTAAACAGCTCCGGTACACCTGTTCAGCAGCAATGGCATGAGTGCGCTAGATGCGGGCAAGCTTTTGGGACAAGAAGAAAATTAAATATTCACATGAAAGATCATCAAATTAAACTCAAATGCGAAATTTGCGATAAAAGTTTCAAAAACGATGTACTTTTAAAGGTACACTTGCAAACACATCAAGGAAAATCAGAAGTCGAGTGTCTCGATTGTTCGAAAATATTCTCATCAAAAGGAGCTTTAGTAAAACACAGGAGCATTCATAGCGGTGAATACAAATATCAGTGCGAGCAATGCGGCAAACAGTTTATTCATGATTCTTCAATGAGAATGCATCGGTTAATTCACGAAGATATTCGCGAAAAGGTGTGCACAGTTTGTAATCGAGCTTTCCGATCTACTCAACATCTAAAACGTCACTTAAGAACACATACTGGCGAAAAGCCATATTATTGTAATAAATGTGGAAAAACATTTGCACAGAAATATAACATGATGACACACTACAGCAAGGTGCATCGAGTACCAGTCCGAAAACGAAGGTTTATGTGCAGTCAATGTCCTGAAATGTTTTCGCAGAGAACAAAACTTAGTGAGCATATACAAATTATGCATGGTGGCGAAGATGATAGGGCGCCAACTGTACAAACAATTGAGGACGCAAATTACGAGGAATACTTTTCTCCGCCTGACTTTTACGAAACAATAAATCCCGTTGACTGATAGCGGTATTAAGTAATTTCTAAGTCATCCAAAGTTTGTAATTAAATTAATTTTGAATTCTAAATGCTTTTTTTTATAATATTGAATAATTTTTAGTCCTTTAACATGAACACAATACAAATATCTATTGCCTCAATTATTAAGAAATGAAATAAAATTTTCTAAACTTGTTTGAGAATAGTACAATTCTCTCTGTTTCTTCCTTCCCTCACCCGATGGTTAATTGTGGTATACTTAGGGATCTTCTCCACGTGTTATTCGATCAACAATTCCCCGTCTTTTTTGGGCTTACGGGTGTCAATCAGGAAACTGTTTTTTTTAGTGCGTCGATTTTAAGAACCTTGGAGAGTGCAACTGACGCAAAAAATTCCAAAACAAACCGTTCAAAACTCGAGCCGAGCAAGAAATATTAAAGAAATGCCTTGACAAGAGCGGCGTTTCTAATAAAGAAAATCTAAATTTCTTTGGCTCATCAGCAGCAGCACCAAAGGGTTAGATTTTCTTTAGCTGCTGGATGCCTTCGGAATCAACCAAAAACTGGATGTTAATCCAAGGAAATCAAACACCGAACTAGACAGTAGAATCACAAGATCACAAACACTGTCACATTAACCTTTCGGTAAAATAATTTTCAAAATGCACAAATAATATGCAGAAAATCACTTGACTCGAGTGAAATTTACGCAAAGAATTCCAAAACAAACCTTTGGTGCCGAGTACATCCGCGGCGGCTAAAGAAGAGGACGTCGGGTCGCTCTATGAGAAGGTCGCCGACATGGACGCGGAAAGCGAGTTTGGATCGCTATACTCACTGGGGAAACCGGAAGATTTAGAGGAGGTGACATCGGGGAGATTGTCGGATATCTCACAAGAGATGGATGACCAAAATCAAATGAAGATACCAATGAATGGGAACGTAAGGGTCCCCAGTTAGGAAGAGATCCTAGCGATAATTGGAGTGGAGGAACCTAGAACCTCCGCCCAAAAAAGATGGGACCAGCATTATGAGTGGTTGGTCCAAGCCAACCTACATAGTAGTAGTTTGGCTACGGCCGCATTAGCCGAGATGATGGTGAAGAAGGATGTAAAGATCGCACTGATCCAGGAAACATCCACTTTTGAGAGAAAACTCACGAACTGGAACTCAAAAGTGTTTGAATTGTTTTTATACCCTGAACAAAGGTAGGTCAAGGTCTTGCATAATTGTTAAGGAAGAGATACACGCTATTTCTATTCCACAGATTTGCGACCGTGACTGTGTAGCTGTACAATGGGAAGTCGGCAAAGGACGAGTCCAAACGAAGCTACTACTAGCATCGGCATATCTTACATATGAAGAAATCCACCTCCCACGGAAACTCTGAAAAATACGGTAAGGTGTGCAAGCCACATAAATTTAAGGTTAGTCATAGGCTGTGACGCAAACGCACATCATACTATTTGGGGCAGCACGGACAACAATGACAGGGGTAAGTCCTTAATTGAATACCTAGTAACATCAGCACTTTTTATTATAAATAGGGCAATAAGCCAACTTTTATTAATAAAAACAGAAAACAAGTTATAGACATTACACTTCCGAACGGGAGGACTGTTGATGAGATTGAGTATTGGTACGTATCTGACGAGGTATCATTCTCGGACCATCGATTGATACTCTTTGAGCTGAGCGGCAATGTCAGAAATAATTACCTGATTTTTAGAAACTCCAGAATAACAAACTGGGATAAATATAGGGATAGGGTGTACGAGAAATATTCCTTTGGAATCAACACAGGGAATCGATGATGATACTGCTAACATTGAAGATGTTATCAGACTCGAGGAAGCGTGTCCAAAGAAACGATTAAAAATAAAATAGAAAGAGAGCTGGGTGAATTCTTCTCTCATGGAAATGAGGAAAAGAACCAGAAAGCTATTCAATAAAGCTAATAAACACCAAAGAGATGAACTCTGGGAAGAATGCAAAACAGCACTTAGGCAATTCAAGCCCGAGTGCCGAAAAGCCCAGAGGGAATCATGGAAAGTTGTTACTAGACAAATTGAAAGCACGGATGAGCAGCTAGACTGAAGACAATATTATCTAACTAGAAAAGCCAATTAGAACTTATTGAAAACTCATCCAACATGAGGGAATCTCTTGACAAGCTGATTATGAATAGCTTCCCGGGGAGTACCCTTGTGGAGGGGGAATCGATAAGGGAAGACGCCACCCCTTGGAGATCCCAAGTTGGGATGGAAGAGGAGCAAGCGAAGAAAATATGTACTTTAGACAAGGTAAGATGGGCAATAAAATCCTTCAGCCCATATAAATAACCTGGAAGGGATAGGATATATTCCAGCTTGCTACAGAGGAGTGGTAACAAACTATGAAACAAACTCGCCCTACATTTTAGAGCGTGTCTAAAGTTCAATTATACTCCTAAAAACCAAATAAGACGGACTATGGCACATGCAATGCTTATAGACCAATTAGCCTTACATCATTCCTACTAAATAGTCTAGAAAGAATCATAGAATGGGAAGTAAGCAACCAGATAGTCATAAACCAACTATCAAGTTGTCAACATGCATATATGAAAGGTAGATCGATTGATTCCGCTCTACATAGCCTAGTACATCAAGTGAAAAAGGCATTGATGTACAAAGAAGTAGCGTTAGGCTGCTTCATTGATATAAAAGGGGCCTTCAACAACGTCAGAATCGATAAGATTCTCTATATGTAGGTTGAGAGAAAAGGGGACAGATCATAGTATAATCAAGTGGATCAAGTCCATGCTGGAAGACCGAATCATAATTACAAGTTTCGGAAATGAACAACTGACGGCGCGGGTCAATAGAGAGATTCCACAAGGAAAGATTCTTTCACCATTCCTGTGGCTGATAGTAATTGACGAACTACTTGAAACCCTATCGGAGAAAAGTCTCTACGTAACTTGTTATACGGACGACCTAGCGATAGTAGTCAGAGGTAAGTTTGAAGAAAATTTTTGATACTTACTTAAAGAAACAATCGACACGGCAACCTCTTGAGCGCAGGATTGTGGACTGAAGATAAACCCAAATAAAACGGAACTCTGCTGCTTCGCCAAAAGACAAATTAAGAAAGATAGTTCCCCCGTGCATCGGAAACACTAGATTAAGCTTAAAGATAAAATTGGGCTAGGCATCTATACGAGAAGAAAAACAAAGCGGTAAGAGCTTTCTGGACGTGTAGAAAATGCTATAGAAAAAGTATGGAGACTATCATCCTACATTATAAAATGGATATACACCTGTGTAATCAGACCATGATAACACATGGAGCGATAGTCTGGTGGAAAGCGATGGAGGTGAGCAGAAACCAGAAGATTATGGATCATTCTAAATATAACTCCTTTAAGCTCCACATCCACCGCTCCTTTTAAGATTCTACTCCTCCCAAATAGCCCGAATGTAGGCGCCTTCGCCGTCGTAATGGTCGTTTATCTCCACCTGCTGCCGTGATGAACAATGATATCAACAACACGCATATTCTCGAGGCGCCACAATCCCCTGGGACTAACAACATCGTGCTGCGGCCCAGTGAGGGTATGGTTCCTAGTGGTTCACATTCTGTCTCGGAGCAGCGGACTCTAAACATTGGTGCTGCAAATGGTTCCTTAAGGCTTAATATGTCGGCATGTGCCGGTGAGACCATCGATGCTGTGACTTTGAGACCAGCTGTGCTTTCTCGTAGCGTCTTTGTCTCCAGAATTGATCCTAACATTACCGTTGATGACGCTGTGCGTTAATTGTAGACAAATCACGCAACTGTGCTTATTCTTTCTTCACGATTTTTAAGATTGTTATTTCTGACGCTCTGTTCAACGCTATCGAATCCTACTGGAACCCTTGCCCGTGAATTTATTCCGAGAATCCGTTTAAACTCTGGAGCTTCTCCAAAAAACTCATCGGCGATATTACATGCTTTGACGTGGTTTGACTGTTTGAGATCTGGCTCTGTGAAATCCCAATTTCTGATCAGGGAATAGATCTAGTAGTGCGATACATTCCTCTTCGTCCTATTTGAAAACTTTTACTACTAAACTGTATACGCCAGCTATTCTCGGGAGGGAGAGAAGAACCGGAGGAAAACGTTTAATTGTTTACAGATTGCAGGCGCAGAAGTCGTTTTTATATAGTCCAGGTCACATATAGTTCAACTCAAAGTGCTAATTTTCAACCCTTAAATTTTTATTAAATAATTACAGTGACATTGATTCGTTTATTTTCTTCTTTTTTAACAGTTCGCGAGCGCCAGGTTCCGTTGAGCTTTCTTCGGTAAAATCGTCATCCGCAACATTAGTTCCTCTACAAATAAACCGCTTTGCGCCGCATATAAAGGTTGGCGCTACTTGATCGGCAAAGCGAACTTTTTTTTCAATTGATCGCAAGTCTGCCGTCGATGCATTCTTGCAATAAGTGAATTGTGATTGCGCCTAAGTACACTATGTCACTTAAGTAACGTTTAAGTAAAATAAATGTATTATTACGTACCGGTTGTTCATTTTGAACATCTTTCATTTCCCAATCTAATTGTACCTGAATAGGAGCTACTGTTGATGTAGGAGGCGGGCTAGGAAGTATCGAAGCAACTATATTATATCAAAACAGTATCAAACTCTCACCATTGATTTACATTTGCATTTGGAAAAAGGTTTTGATTTAAATTTTCAAAATGTTTGGCAGGATCCAAATATCCCTGTTGATTGGGCTGAATGATCTGGTTCATATTAATCGCATTATTTATAAGATACTGCATAGTGGCGCCTAAGCCCTGCAAGACTCCTTCAAGTATCAAATTTAGTTTTGATTATCTTAAAGTTATAGTACATACCATCTGCCGGTCTATTCCCTAATCCATTATCGTACAACTTGGTCAATGATATGTATCTGGTGTCAATTATGTTTCGAACATCTTGTTGTGTTAACAAAAAGACTTCGTTTCCAATTACAACAGGAACTGTAAAATAAACGATTCTCGTAAATAGCTTGAGTTAATTGAGACGCCAACCTCGAACGGGGTCAAACGCTTGCTCTGAAACTTGCACTAATCTATTATTTGTAGGTGATGGATTGTTGCAAAACATTGTTAAAATTAAAATAGAGAAATTTAAGTAAAATTTGATTTTGTAGTCATAAAAAAATTCCGGATATTTTTTGAAGGGTTATATGACATATTTGTCATTTTCTAAAACGAGCCATATACCATGTCAGTGACTACTATGCATTGTATCCGTAAATGTAAAAAAATGAATATTTGCTAATAAATTGTACAAGCTGGTATCTTTATCTCATGAGGCTCAGAAAGATAACTTTAGAACATTCGAAAACTCTCTCTGAGATGTGTAAGGTGATTAGATCTCCGTGACAGTTGCAATGAAAAAATAGCGACGTTGCGTCCTGCTATTACCTGCGCTAGGGTCTCGTACGGCTTCAGAATATCGAGCATCTCTGCCTGAAAGACGCTGGCGTAGTCTGGGATGGTCGCCGACTCCATAGTCCATTTTGCAGTCGTCCATAAATATTTCTATTCAGAGTTTCCTACGGTCTTCACGGATGGGTCTAAGTCGGAGGACGGGGTGGGAGCGGGGGTCTTCTCGGACTGCCTAGGCATATGCAGTAGGTACCGGCTACCGGACCATTGCAGTGTATTCTAAGCAGAGATCTTGGCCATAGAAAGGGCGGCAGAAATAATACACGGACGCCCAAACCTACCAATGGGTAGCGAGATATGCTTGTACATCGACAGCCAAGCAGCTATCAAGGCGCTGGACTCAAACTTAGTCAGGTCACGGCTGGTCGGCAGGTGTCTGGCTGGTCTCCGGACTTTAGGGGCATAAGGTAACTCTATGCTGGGTTCCTGGGCACAGTGGTGTTCAAGGGAATGAGGCAGCTGATGAGCTGGCAAAGGTGGGATCACATTTGGATGATTCCTCTATTGACAGATCGATCGGCTGGCCGCTAGAATCAGTAAAGAGAGAAATTGACCTTAAGGCTGTTCAGCTCGGTAAGCAGAGATGGAGTAATCTAACCACATGCAGCCTATCAAGGCAGCTGTGGCCTGAATGGGATTTGAGGAAAACCGCGTTCCTGCTAAACGGAAGCCGGATAAACCTCTGAAACATTGTGGCAGTTATTACTGGCCACTGTCTTTTCGGTAGAGACGCAGAACGTCTGCGCGTTCCCACGAATGACTTCTGCCGGAGCTGTATGGACGAGGAGGAGGTGGAAAGCATTCAGCACTTACTCTGCGAATGCCCGGGCCTAGCAAAAAGAAGGTACAATGCAATGGGAGCGTACTTCTTAGGTGGCATGGGCGATATAGCCGGCATCGGGCTGAAGCAGCTCCTAAGGTTTATTAACAGCTGCGGCTGGTTTTAGTTAAACCCGGCAATCAGGCACGGTTCCACGGATGTGGTATCACAACGGACCATTTATAGGTCTATGTGAGGCTGACGGCTGTAGGGCTGATAGCCGCCACCCTAACCTAACATCACTGTCCCTGCACTCTTCCCTGGCTGGAATCCTGACGGTGAAGCTTTTGCTGAAACTCAGCTTTGGAATCTGGTAACATATTTAGTATGTTGCTGTGGCCGTATGATTTCGCAGTCTAACACCCAGATTCCATGGGCCTAATTGCACTGCCGGATGCGATATTTTTAATGTGTAGGTCTATAGGTAGAAGATGAAGAATTACGTTTAAGGCGTCCCCGGAGCAAGACCGGATGGCTCCTGGTTCGCACCGATGCTATTTTTTATAATTTTCTGAGTTTTGTTTTAATATATCCCTTACTTACTACAGATTACCAAACTATTGACCTATACGTGAGTATTGGACGTACCACAGCTGTGTACATCCCAAGGACCATCTTTGGTTGTAGTCCCCACCTCTTGCCAAAGGTTCTTTTACAGTCATAGAAGGCTGTGCATCCTTGACCCGTTCCACGTTTAGTTTCCAGTTTAATTTTGTATTCAGTATAACGCCCAAATACCTTGTGCTGGAGGATAGCGCAAGTGTTTGTCCATTCACTTTAAGAAGCTTAAAGTTCGGTATCTGACACCGACCCTCCTTAGGGACCTTTCCATTAACTCACTGATAACGGAAGAAAACAATCCCGGTATACCGGAGGTTATACCATTAGCCAGAGGAGTGAAGATATAAAACCTCCCTGAGGTGTACCTCTATACATAAATTCTTCAAATTTGTAATAAATTGTACAAGCTGGTATATCTCTCTATCTCATTAGGCTCAGAAAGATAACTTCAGAACATTCAAAAACTTACCAAGTTTAGCCCTTTTACTGTACTCGTCGTTGAGCTCTCTTGAGGTGTGTAAGGTGATTAGATCTCCGTGACAGTTGCATGAAATATGGTTAATCATATATGTAGTAGAGGATTTCACCCCAAATGGGAGTAAATGGGAGCGGTTTAATCTAAAAATGTTTTGATTGACACTGAAAATTCTGCTCTTATTTGAGCTTGATTTAGAAGACTTTTTAATTGGTGGTTAACGAGAGCTAGTTTATTATTATATCGTTTGGTGAGTAACTCCCACGTCTTTTCGTAATTGGAGTCTATTATTTCAAATTGTCGAAGAAGTGTTTCTGCTTCTCCTGAAACGTTTGTTTTCAAATAGTGCAGTTTTTTCACTTTGAATAGTTTGTTGTAAGAGTCAATTAACGAAGAGCATAAATAGATCATGAAATGATCGCTATATTTTATAATTGCCATCAAATTTTGGAATGGCTATGGGTGGAAGTTTTACTGATGTACTTGACGTAATTTGTGTGGTAGAATAGTTGAACTCTGTGCCTGTAGTGCATTCCTCAAGCTCTGTGTTGAGGGTTGCTAATAGGTCGAAATATGTCTCTTCTATGTTTTCATACACATTATCGGAGATGTATTTATTGTCCCCATCAATAGACGTTTCCCATATTTCCACATGGTTTTTGGAGAGCTGCTTCCAAACGGCATTAATAAGGGCAAGTCGGGCGTTGAAATAGCCTTCTGTTCTCCTAGCGTTTCCAGCCTTTTTATGGTTTATGGCGGCTTTGGATATTTGCTCACTAAGAGCATTTTGCCTTTTGAAAAGATTTTCTATTGACATTTTTGTCTACTTAGGGATTTATCCGGCTCGAAGGACCAATGTGTGATTTACTCATTTTCGTTTCTTTGCAGGTGCAGGGACTGAACAACAAGTACATATAAACGACTCTCTCTTTCTGATCACGGTATATCTCCCTTAATCGGTCAAAATATCCTAAATTGAAACTTTATGTTTGAAAATTTGGTCAGTTTTTTGGAATTTTGGTAGCGAGATTCAAACACATTTTATATGAATAAGTTTTTTTACTTGTAATGTTCCAAATACATTAATTTTAACTTGGTATTTTCCACAAATTTTATAATTTTGATACATGATAACATGACTGATTGGTTTTTGGTATGATTTTAATAATATTTCTGAAATCATTGTCTGATTGTAACCATTTCACTTTTGTTTTTAATTTTCAATTTAATAATCACAAATAATCTACGTAATAAAGGTGTTAAAAACTAACGTCTTACGGCTTAATAGTAAAAATTTATACAGAGGACGAACACTTAATCGGTTTGTACAATGCTATTTATCCAAAAACTACTCGATTATTAACTTTTTTCTCCTATAGTATTTTTTTAACATCTCTGTTGCAATTTTAATAATTTTTTTCGTATCACTTTTTATTAAAATATCTTTCTGCATGCATTAGCTGTTTAATAATAAATTTTTCTTTATTGATTAAATGCATTTTTTGTTGGTAGTTTATTCGGGTAAATGATTGTTAATTGTTTGAATAAATGAACAAGATATGTTAGTACGTAATTAAATGTTTTTATACTGGACGAAAGCAAATAGGAAAGTGGTAATGCAAGTAAGTAAATGCAACACTTTTGAAAATATACATAATTGTTTATAACGAGTCATTTCTTTATAACAGCAAATCATATTTTACAGGAGAAGGCTTTTTCGAATGTATGTATAATTGTAACACGACATGTATTAGTAAGATCTTTTGCTAGTGAGAAAGGTTGCTAAACGCTAATCGTACCACGATGTGACTCTGAGTCACATTTGAACTTTGAACTAAAATTTTTTTATTATTTCATATTGCATTTCCAAAAATTTTTTGGGGTTTTTAATTCAAATGTCCAATTAACACTAAAAAAGTAATATTTGTAAATTTGGTGTAAGTCATGATACCAAAATGTATATTATTGTACCACGATGTGACTCACAGTCACACAGTACAATATTACTTTACGCTGTGGAATACGCACAGTATAAATCAATCTTTATGCAAATCATACTTGCATCCAATCCTGCGAGAATTGTTTCCTATAGGCATTGTCAAATGGGAGATATATGCATGTGTGTAATCACACAAAACAATAGATATATTTAATTAGGTCAACGCGTGAGGAGATTGTGTTCAGTAGATATACGTTGCGCTAATAAACTGCATCTTTATCTGAAAAATCAATTTGCGTTTTAAGCCCCTTTTATAGAAATGGCTAAACGAAAGAATAGTATTTTGACTGAGGAAGAAATTCGTCGTGCTATGGATGAGATCAGTGACACTGATGATAATGAGACTGAAATGGAAAGCGGAGTTAGTGCAGCAGAAAACAATTCCGATGTTGATGATGAGCTTTCTTTGAGTAGCAGTGATGAAGAAGAGAATGAGAGTAGTATAATCTACCTTGGAAAAGACGGCACGGAATGGAAGAGCACACGGTATACTCAGCAACATTCGGCCCATGACATTAGAGGAGGTATCATCAACATGGAAGGACAGAAAAAAACAGACCCAATCGAAAAAAAAAAGAAAGGCATAAGTGATTTTCGGGAATTTTGTGACCCTTTGCACGGCAACCCATTATTTAGAGGGTGCATGTAAAGGAGTGGATTTGCAAATTTGGGCCGCCACTTGCGCCTTGACAATAAGAACACACGGTCACCCCGCAGAGATCGTGAGAAGTTTGCGCCATCATTTCGAGATTTTTGGGAAATAATCAACAAACATTTATTGAAACACTACAACCCTGGACCTGATTGATGAACAGCTAGTTCCTTATCGAGGAAGAGTATCATTTTTACAATACATACCATCAAACTGCGACGTAAATTTTTCATAAAAAGCTTGGTTCAGGACATGGTAGTATCATATATACAGTGCCGCAGTACTCGATTCTTGAATAAATAATTGCTGTTGCAGGCATAAATGAAGTGCTTGATCACGCATCCACCAGCATGGAAGTTGAACGTCAGCCAGATACATCAACTAAGAGTAACATTCACCGTCATTGTCGCCCACCCAAAAAAATGCAGGGTATTAAAGCAGTGTTGCAGCTTATGCCCAACAAATATATGTATACACCGAACACTCGACAAAAATGAATATATGCAGAAATTGCATCAACAAATAAAGTTTTTCTTATCTTTTGAGTGTTTTTTTTTTTTATATAATTCGAAATCAAAAAATATATGGCTTGTGTATATTATTTTATGTTTATATATAGTTGATTGGATAAATAAACGAATTTAAATTACAAACAAAAACAATAAGATTTTAATTATTCCCATGATTCTCATAAGTGACTGAGAGTCACAATGTGGTATGATTTGTTATAAAAACACGTGGTACGTTTAGGGTTAAGATTATTTTTCTTGTTGGTGTTACGATAAATAAGCAGTGGAGAAAGTGATAACGTGTCGGTCGTCCATTTCAGAAGTCCCAGGTACGAACCCCTTCGGCGGTTTATTCTGTACTTATCCTATAAAATATATGCACAAGTTTATAAACATTGTATGACGTTGGCAGCTGTTAAGAAGGCCGTAGCTAATTTAAAACGTAAAATCCCGAAAGATTTCAACTTGGATCAATACGTTGAGCGGCAAGACCAACATGCCATGGGTCCCGGGTTCGAGATCAGATGACCCCGTTAGCTCTTATTAAGAAATTAAAAACTAATCCACTCCGTCTCTGGCCTGTTGTCTAGCTCGCAGCAATGCAAAACTAGACTCAAGTTTCCTCACTTCCCTTACCCTAATTCCTTTCCGGCCAAAACCATGCTAACGCATCAAAGGGTTGTCCCCTAGGATTTGGCCACATCGTATAAAAAAAAAACTGAGGAAAGAACTAAACGGAACTAATAACTAATAGCTTATGGAGTATAGGGATGCAAGGGCGAGTTTAAGAAGAAAATATTTGAAAGAAAAACTGAAAGATCAAAGTGAAATTAAAGGGAATTTATAACATTTTCTATGAAGAGTGCCGACGGGAAAGGACCTGCCGCTAGTTTTAATACCAATATACTCTGCAGAAAAATATTATTGTTGCGTCTAATACCGAAGGAAAACAAGGATTTTCGTCGTTGGATTAAAGTGCTCGAAAAGGGGTTTAAAACGTAACCAGTGCTTCTCAACCTTCATTATACTGCGTGAGAAATTGTTCAAAGTAAGAATCAACAAATCCCGAAGGAACTACGAACGAAAGGATGCCAAAATGCGAATTTCGGCCTAAATATTAAGCAAAGAAAAGTGAATTTAAAGTTATAAAATCAGAATAAAGAAAAGTAGACAATTATTACCAACTTCGAAGGAAAGAAAAGTGTAAGGGAAATTTATAAATCTTGAAAGAAGAAAATGGTTGACTTGGTTGACTTAAGGGGAATAACGGAACAGTTTTCTGCGCAGTGGTACTAACAAGTGTGAAAAGTTGTTAGCAAAAATAAGTACTTTTATGTTAATAAAGTTTGTTTGAATTTTTAAATTATTGGTTAAATGTTATCTAAATAAGTTGCTTTAAATGCTTGATTACAAAGTTTTGAAGAAAAGTCAATATTTCATATAAAAAATTGCAAACAAAATTTTAGTTGCCTGTTGGCAACTTTGGGCAATAACGGTGTTTATAAATTATTTGTTTTTTAGGGACTGAATACAACAGAAAAGGTTTATCAAAAGAAGAGCTCGAGCTAGTAAATGATTATTGGGCCGATTCAGAAGGTAAGGATGATCCTAAACACGAGGAAGAGCTTAGTGAAATTTTGGAGAATAATTTACGAGAACTGCTTGATGACTTTGATATCGAAATTGAAATTATATCTTCTCTTCAGGCAGAACAACAACACGTAATAGAAGCTGGTGATAACCACGATGTAACTGAGCAAGACTACATATAATTTGAAGAAACTTAAGCCAAAAAATTTGAATTGGAGAAAAATGAGCTTTGGGGCTCCAAATTCAGAATGTAAAAATGAGATAGATCCTCCTCCAGATATAGAGCTTACGCCGTCGGAATATTTTCACCTTAGTTCAGAATTATTCGAAAAAATTGCTTTCGAAACGAGTAAGTATGCCATGCAAAAGGAAGGTGTCGAATTGAAAGTATCTAAGGATGATATAGAAAAATATATAGGTATACTTCTAAATATGGGTGTCGTTAAAATCCCCTCATATCGTATGGTCTGGGCTGAAAATACTCGTTACGAGGGGGTTGCGGAAGTGTTTTCTAGGAATCGGTTCGAGGAATTGAAGAAATTCATCCATTTCAATGACAATACCTTGAGGAAGAAGCCAAACGAGGACGACTTTGATAAATTGTTCAAAGTCAGACCTCTACTAGAGCAGCTCAATGCAAATACTATCCGAATTAAGCCTGAAGAAATGCACTCTGTGGATGAGCAGATTATTCCTTATAAAGGCAGATCGTCGATAAAGCAGTATATAAAGAACAAATCGCATAAGTGGGGATTCAAAGCGTTCACTAGGGCGGGTTCATCGAGCATTATATATGATTTTACTATATACGTAGGAAAAAGAACTTTTCCCGAGAAAGGCATGGGTTTTTCGACAGATATAGTATTGCAACAACAACAATCAATAGCTGCGGTCCCCGCAGCCAGGTCACCCGCAGAATACACAGGAAACCGAGCAGCAACAGTTACCGGCACCTTACCTGGCCCCCAGCTACGGGGAGCTCGATTGAGAAGAGGAACGTTCCTCCCTGGACCAAGTTATCAAGTAAGCTTAGATAAGTTTTTAAATAAATTATTAGAGAAAGCGCGAGAATCGTACAAGCTCTCCTTTCTCTGCGCCTCATTGCGACGCGCTCAAATAGAAAAATTTTTAGAGGACACAGATTCAAGAAAGAGCTTGTTCAATTTGTTGTATCCTCGTGCTCTCTGGATTGTATCAATAATAGTGAAAGTGTAGACGAAAAAAACAAACAAACAACTAATAACGAAGAACACGATGACTGACTACTCAAACGTTGTGAAGCTCACATAATAGATGGTGCTTATTTTTTAAGTTGAACAGGCTGATAACGGCCCGTCAAAACCCATGCGAAACGCTGACTGCTAGAGTGAAGGAGATGCTGGCTCTCTCATCTGCGTATAATCCCCTAAGTGAACTTTTGTAAGCCCAGCTGCCGCTGCAGAAGCAAAGATGAATGCAAAATCACAGAAATATTCATAATGAAAGTAATTAACTAAAGTTTATAAATTTAAAATTGTTTGCTATTACTATCTGTACTGTTAAAATAAAACAAAACGCAAGTTGAAAATGAAATGATTTTTATTTGTCTAATGATTGTGTGAATATATAAACAAAGGATGTGTAGGAAGTATTTTTAAAAAACACTTGTAATGGTGTATAATTACATATGAATTTGAAACAATAAAATTTTACTTATTGTCAAATAAAAATATTTATTTTGAATAAATATTGTCTAACTAAAATCTTGCCTAGTTCAATAATAAATTTTGCAATTCTCTAGAGCAGCCTTTCTTATAAATTACAAAATAAACACATTAAAAAATAGAATATGCATTGAATTATTTATAACAGATAAATTAAATCAAAGGGTTGGGTGTAATAATGAGGAAGGTCCATTATAGTGTATTTGTAGGAAATTACACAAAACTCCGTCCGGTTCTTGTTGCAATTAGATCGCAAGGTAGCTTTACAAGACATACTTTTTTACAAATACTAGCTGATTCTTGTACCATAAGTAATTAAGCGATTTCTGCTGAAGTAGATTGCACGCACTTCTTCAATTATTAAATTAATGGGAAATTCCGGTTGTCAATTTATATTTAGCATTCTCAGATTTATTTAAGCCATTATCAGATAAGCTTAGCCAAATGACAAATATAATTAATCCATTCGCAATAGCAATGAGTTTAAACTGTAAACAAATATATTTAAACCACGAACGAAAGGTTTTAAAAACACATTCGGTTCTACAATAAATTTATTAGGAATATAACTAATTCCGACGCGTTGCACTCTCTTAGCACATGATCAGGGAACTCTATGAGAGCGAAACGCGTCGGAATTTGTTATATCAGGGTGGTCACTTTTTTTAAGACCAAATTACCCAGGCTTTTCCCGGTTTTCCAGATAATATTTGAGTTTTTTTTTCCTTTTGGCCACCGTGCATTACAAAAAAATGGATGGAATCCCCAGATGAATGCAGTATAAACCATTGGGGTCACGCTTATAAAGTGGTCTAGCAGATAGCAAAAAAAACTTTTTGCTTAAGCGTAATTTTTAACAAATCTACATTTTCATTTCATCATACTCATCCCGTAGAAAATGTATCCCGATTGAGCCCATTTGCAAAATTTATTTAAAATTAACTAAACTAACTGACGAATATTTTAAAATTTTCAGATTAACACTTTTTGCAGAACAAATTTTACAGTTCAAATAGATGATATCTCAGAAAAGAAGTGCAATGTATGGTGCATGCATCGCCGATTAAAGGTATATAAAATTTATCTAGGATTTTTCAGTACTGAAAACTTTAAACGCGTTTTTTTCGAAACTACATTTTTCAAGTCGGGCAAATCTTCACCGATTGACTTGAAATTTTAACTGTACATATATTCAAAATTACATTCTTTACAGAAGTACATTGGATTTTTTCATTATTTTTTTATTTTTATGTTATAAATAACACTACCCTACAAGATTTTGTCCCTGGACAATGAATAGTTGTTTCCGAAGCAATTTTTCCTGCTGAAACCAAATCCGGGCTCAGAATTGCTCTATCACGCCAAGTTTTTGAGATATTCTAACCTAAAAGTGCAAAAAACACTGTTGTTTGACATATTTCAGGTTATGTAGCACTGCAAATTGTTTCAAAATGCGATATCTCGGCGAAAAAAAAAGATATTTGAAGAAAGTCAACGGCATTTGAAAGAGGAAGACTTGTACTATAAGATCCTACATATGGTTTTTTGAAAAAAAAATCGCGGTGCTACATAATCTCAAATATGTCAAGAGACAGTGTTATTTGCACTTTTAGGTTAGAATATCTCAAAAACCTGACGAGTACTTCTGAGCCCGGATTCAGTTTCAGCGGGAAAAATTACCTCGGAAACAATTATTCATTGTCCAGGAGTAAAAAATTTTCAAAATTTTGTATTTGTATTGTATTTTTTGGGAATTTTGAACTTTTTTTAAAAAACGCGCCATTATTACAAAAATCGATATATTAAAAAAAATCGTACGTACTTTTGTACCTATTTTCATATATAATCGAATAAAAGTTTGTTTTTTATTCTAACTTAAAAATTGCAGGTGTTGCTGGTCCGGCCGTACACCCTTCATTATTTCGTTTTGTATCGCTTTGGAAAAATTAATTTTTAAAGCTTATTAGTTGTACCATAAAGGACCCTTTTAAGAATTTTGATTTATTTCATTGTCCCGCTGAAAAAAAATCCCAAAATATGCTTATTTTTTCCCCCACTAGAGTGACCTAACCCCTTAAAGTTAAACCACAATGCGGGAAACACAATATTTTACGAGCGGCGTAAAAAACTGTTATTTTGGCAATATAATCCTGAAAATTTATTTAAATTATTCAAACAAATAAATTTTCGATTTAAATTAGCTTCGCATTTCAAGAAATTGTTAATTGCCTTCTACACTTGAACGTTTTATTCCGTTCTCCTCTTGTCTTTTATCATACAAAATGGGATGCTCTTTTACCATCTCAATCAGTTATTCTTTCTTTCATTTTTAGCTTATTAAATAAAATTAACTTATTAAACACTGTTTGACAGGTAATTTTTTCAGTCAAAACAAACATTATAAACGTTAAACAATATAACAGGGTAGGAATTCTCAACCAATTTGGTTGAACGTAGCCAAAAATCTTACGTTACTGCGTGCAACAAATTTCATTTAAATTTTACGTCGTAAAATGTTGCGTCGAATTATTAGTCCCAGGCTAATGTAGAACATTTTTTGTTTTGTATCATATAAATGCGCTCAATGAACTAAAGTAAACAAACTTCTATTGACAGGTATTTCAACTCTACTCTTCAAAGAAAACAGAATATTATGGTTCCTCCTTTATGCTTTCCCGCTAAGGTGAATTCAGAACTAATTTGAATATTGACTGATGCACTACAGTAGAGTTCACTTAACACGAAAACTAATTACACGAAATATAAGCTGTTTTCTTTTAATGAACTGGTTCATGGATCATTAAAAGAACGATTAGGGAAACTTTTTAAATAAAACTGCAACTAACTTCCCAAGTTACATATTTGACAGTTTTCAGGCATTTTCAAGTTTACATTTTACGTCAAAAGTTAAGCCTAATCGTAAAAAAGAAGAGATAAAATATTAGTTGTATTTTAAGCGTATTGAAAAAATTGTGTTTGTTAGTTTAACCAACAATTTAATATCTTCCCTCATATTACACATTTTCAAAAATGAAATTGAAATGAAATGATTGAAGTTGGCAGTAGTTTATTTTTAAGGGAAATTTCTCAAATTCCCTTGAGCTAGATAGTGAACCAGATAAAGAACTGGTTCAGCAATTTGCATGGCGGAGACCTATAAAGCTCATCAAAAAAACACAACTATTGCATAGCACGAAACAAGCGTCCAGTACATGTCCGGAGCTATGCATTTCATAGGAATTTATTCCAATACCGCGAAATGAATAACACGAAATATCGCTTAACACGAAAAATTTGTAAATCCTTACTCGCTTATTTCGCTGGAAATTTGTCTATTAAACAAGAAATGACTTTTAAAAAAATTTTCATCATTTCAGTAAAAATTAGGTCTGTTCCCGTACCTGCAGAGATATTATAAGCGCTTCGAAGAAAACTGCAGAATACTGCAGAAAAGTGTTCCCGTACTCACTTCTCCAAGAAGATTTTGCTTACGTCACAACTTCCCCTCCTGCAGAAAATTTAAGAATTCTGCAGCAACTTTGACCAGCTGTAATATGCTTAAATGTTAAAGTGACAACTGACCAAACGTAAATTGAGTGAAATTGAAATTTGTGAATCCAACTTTTATAAAGTTTGATATCCTAAAAGTTAAGCGTCGGATTAAGGAAGTGAAGTAGCTTATAAGGAAGAACTGTGATTGTTTATTTCAGAAAATTTCCTTTCAGTAACACTTGTTTTACTTCCACAAATAGGAGTTAAAATTTTTCTTTGGGATGGTGATCGCTGAAAAAGATCAGCGCTCAAAGAAAGATGACTAGCTTGTACTTTTGGTCGAAACATCCATCATCTTTCTTTGAGCGCTGATATTTTTCAGCAATCACCATCCCAAAGAAAAATTTTAGGCGAAAGTTTAAATTCTGGAGGTTATCGACCGTAGAGACAAGACGAAAACAGAAATTTGCAAAGAATTTGGAATTCCAAACTCTACCCTGTCAACGATCTTAAAAAATCGTGAAATGATAAAACTTTCATTTGAAGCGTGTATGTTTGCTCCTGAGAGAAAACGTTTGTGTCTAGCAAAACATGAGGATTTGGATTCTGCGCTTTTTCTATGATTCAAGCTATCTTGAGCCCAAAATGCTCCTATATCTGGTCCAATCTTAGGGGGAGAAAGCGGAGCTTTTAGCAAAGGATATGGGGTTCAAATCTAATCCAAGATGGATCGAACGCTTTAAGTCGAGAAACGGTATCGTTTTTAAATGCATTTGGGGATCGAATTCAAATCTAACCCAGGATGGATCGAACGCTTTAAGTCGAAGTATCCAATCAAGAAGTAACCAACGACATGACATCTGATTGGTTGTCTTCAACCTTACCCGGACTGTTGAAGGAATTTAAAGCAAAAGACATCTATAATGCAAATGAAGCCGATTTTCAAAAATGCACAAAATGTGCAGGAAATATTCACATGACCCGAGTAAATTTTTCAAACTAAAAAACCAAAACAACTGTAGTGGGTCAGTGTATATGATCATAATTTGATACAGCTGTATATATCGGTGTTAAATTTGTGGAGTTTCATCTAGTTTTCGTTTTCTCGCGAAGGCGTCCAGCAGCTGAGGAAAAGTTCACCCTTTGGTGCTGCCAAAGGAGCTTAACTTTTCTTCATTAGAAACGCCGATCGTATAAGAAATTTTTATATTTCTTACGTTGCTCGAGTATAAAACAGTTTGTTTTGGTTTTTTAGTTCGAAGCCGGTTTATTCTACCGCTGCCTTCCAGAAAAGACCCTGGCATTGAAAGGAGAAATATGCTCCGGAGGCAAAAAATCTAAAGAGCGTATTACTGTACTTGTTGGATGTAATTCTGACGGTTCTGAAAAGTTGCCTCTTTTTAACATTGGAACATTTTTAAGACCACGCTGCTTTAAAAATGTGAAGAAACTCCCTGTGTGCAAATAAAAAATCTTGGATGACTGGAAACATTTTTACGCAGTAAATATTGAATCTGGATGCTCGATTTTTCCGAGAAATTAGGAAGGTCGCTTTAATCATAGACAATTGTTCAGCTCAACCTAATGTACCGGGACTTAAATCGATAAAACTCGATTTTTTTTACCACCAAACACCACAAGCATTTTGCAGCCATGTGATCAAGGCATCATCAAAAATATGAATATCTTCTACAAAAAGTTTCTCTTGAAGAAATTTCTAGCGAGTGTTGAGTCTAAGAAAGAAACAAAGGCAGTGCCAATTTTAGACTCTTTGCATCTACTGCAATCAGCCTGTCTAAATGTGACACCCACAATAATAAAAAATTGTTTCCATCATTCTGGATTTTCTTTGGTAACGATTTCCCCCTTCCCGGATCAGAAATTTCTTGTTCCGAAAAAGATGTCGATTTACACAATCTGTTTACGCGTGTGTCTACAACTCTGAATTTGGCCGCGGATATTACCTTTGAAGATTATGTGAACCTGGACAACTATATTGATATTGCTCCAATGTTGACTGAACATGAAATTGTGGAAATACATATTTAGACCATCAACATTTGTATCAAAAACTGTGCACTCCGATAATGAGCACGAAGAAAACGGCGATACATTGCCTATTTCCAATTTTTCAGAAATTCGACACTCCGTAAAGCAACTTCGTAGATTTTAAGAAAGACAGGAAGACGGGAGTACAATGTATCAAAATTTACAGGATCTAGAGCAGTATATTGAAGGGAACATAGTTTTCAAAGCAGTGCAGAAGAAAATTATCGATTTTTTTCATCCAATTAAAGTGTGTTTAACATGCAATCCAGCTGTATAATTTTAATTTTAAGCAACAAACGAAAATAGGTTTTCTTTTAATAAAGAGTGAATATTTTAACAAATTTGTTGTTGTGTACATACAGATGGTACCATAATTAAGTTGACACATGAAAATTTGATCCTTATTTTATAACCACTCTGAAAGTATTCCAAAAAGTTCATATTATTTCCACTTCATTGTGAGTTTGGGCATGTTATAAATACGACGCAAAAAATCGGTAAACTTCCGACAACAAAATTGTTCCATTTCGCCAACGTGCCTAAATTAGATTATTCCCCGTAAAAAGAGAGCTGTTAAATTTCTTGCTTCCAGTTAACTTTTCAAGAGCGACAGATAATTAATAAGAATGCACTAAGAAAACAAATCAACTAGAAATATTGCGAAACTTGTTGGAAAAATTCATCAAGCTGTTGCGAAGAATATCAAAATTTTCAAGGAGGAAGGACAAGTCGCTCCAAAAAAACGTCCAGGCCGACCTAGAAAAACAACTGAGAGAGTTGATTCTAGAATTGTAGCGCTGTTCTTATCAAATCCGTTTTTATCTGCTCCAAAAATACGATGACATCTTATTTCTGAAGGGAAGGATGCTCCATCTAAATCAACAGTGCGAAGAAGGTTGTATGAAAATAGTATACATGGCCGTGTCGCGCGAAAAATACCTCTTTTATCGAAGAAAAATATTCAAAAGAGATTGACATTCTACACCGAAAATATATTAAAACCTGAATCTTACTGGTCTAATATATTATGGACTGACGAAAGCATGATTAGATTGAGGTACAGCCATGGACAGGTATATGTTTGGAGAAATAGAGGTAAATCGCTATCTGTAAAGTGCACAAGACCAACATTGAAAAGCCAAGAGAAGGGCATTATGGTTTGGAGCTGCCTTTCCACATATGGCGTAGGAAAAATTATATGCTTAGAGGGAAGAGTAACGGCTGCAGTGTACTTGAAACTTCTAGTTATTATAACACATGGGCTGAAAAGTCCCGGGCCTAACACATAGATGGCGCTTTTTCAGTTAGTACTAACCTTCAAAAGAAAGCTGTTAAAATTTCATGATATTCTACTTATACGTTTGTGAGTTATTGTGCTAAGAGTAACACTACTTTTGTTATTTTCGGAACAATGGATCAAAAACAATTTCGTGTTTTAATTTTACACTGCTTGTTGATGGGAAAAAATACCGTTCAAGCGAAGCAATTGCTTGAAAAGTGTTATAAGGACTCCGCTCCATCGGAAACAACAATAAAACATTGGTTTGCTGACTTCAAACGTGGTCGTAGAGACACCGATGATGCAGAACGCAGTGGACGTCCAAATGAGGCGGTAACACCAGAAAACATAAAAAAATCCACAAAATCGTTTTGAATGATCGAAAAGTGAAGTTGCGTGAGTTAGCTGACATCGTAAAGATATCGAAAGAACGTGTTGGCTTTATATTGCATGAGTTTGCGTTTGCTCACTATTGACCAAAAACAAGAACGTGTTGATGATTCTGAGCAGTGTTTGGCCATGTTTAAACGTAACAAACCGATATGTGACAATGGATGAAACATGAATCCATCACTTCACTCTGGAATCAAAACGATCGTCATCTGAGTGGAGAGCAACTGGTGAACCTCGTCCAAAGCGCCCGAAAGCACAACAATCGGCTGGAAAGGTTATGGCCTCGGTATTTTGGGATGTGCGTGGTGTAATATTCATCGACTATCTTGAGAAGGGAAATACCATCGACAGTGAATATTATATAGCGTTATTGGAGCGTTTGAAGGCCGAAATTGCAAAGAAACGACCGCATATGGCAAAGAAAAAATTTTGTTTCATCAAGACAACGCACCGTGTCACAAGTCAATCAAAACAATGGGAAAACTACATGAATTGAACTTCGAATTGTTCCCACATCCACCGTATTCGCAAGATTTGGCTCCCAGCGACTACTGGCTGTTCGCAGACCTGAAAAAAATGCTCACCGGTAAGAAATTTCGCTCGAATGAAGAGGTTATCGCTGAAACTGAGGCCTATTTTGAGGCAAAAGATAAATCGTTCTACAAAAGTGGTATTGAAATGTTAGAGCGGCGCTGAAATGATTGTGTGGCTCTTGATGGAGATTACGTTGATGGATAAAGCCAATTTTGAACAAAAAAAACCGCGTTTTCTTTGTTAGGCCCGGGACTTTTCAGCCCATGTGTTATATAAGGACAGCGTTTGATAGGTCCGGACTTTATATTGCAACAGGACAATGCGCATATACACAAGGCAAAAATTATCTCGCAATATTTAAAGGGGCAAAAAATAAACGTTTTAGATTGGCCACCTCAAAGTCCGGACCTGTCGCCCATAGAAAATACTTGGGCATGGCTAAAAGAGAAGGTATCTGAACAAAAACATAAGAACATCGCAGAGCTAAAAAAAGTATATTGAAGATACTTGGCCAACTTTTACAGCAAAAGACTGCCGAAGGTATACACGTTCAGTTCCAGGTCGAGTGGCAGCTATGTCAACTCGTAGAGGGGGAAATTCCGGACATTAAGTCGTGTGTCAACTTATATGTGTCAACTTAATTATGGTACGATCTGTACGTATATAAGACAAGGGTTACTACGAAACTCAGATACCACGAAAACCTTGCGCTAGTCCCCACGACTTCGTGTTAACCGATTTCCACTGTAGTTGTTCTGTTTGGTTCAAGTACCATTTACATATTTAAGGAATGACACGTAACAGGAAAGGGTTAAAATTAAAAAAAAATCATATTTGGACAAATGATCACACGAAAAAACGTCATGTTCGACAAATATACATATTTTTGCATTGAAATATAATTTATAAAAACAATAATTACGTAATACTCCTGAAATTCAATACTACTTAAATAATTACAGATTGGAATAGTTGAAACCACTCTAGAGTTTAGTTTTAAAAAAATGCATTCTGAATCGTTGCCTAAAGGTTATCTCTAATTTAAAAATAAATTTACTATCACCATTTTATGATAAATATTTACAAAAATTTCAAATTTGACACATCGAAATGAAATCACAAAACGATTTACTAAAGGGAAAAATAATAATTCGTAGTCAAAAATTTACTGTTTTCTTTTTTTGAAAATTTGTCGTAAGTGTTTCTTATTAAATCTAAAATTTTCATTCTTCGTCGTGTACAGTACATTTTGTTTACGTTTTTTCAATAATATTAAAAGTTTATTTAATAAATATATTAAATATATGCATTAAAAGAGAAAAAATACGTGTATATAATATATAAAAAGAAAAAATATTCGATACGAGACACTTTTTCTAATAAACAATTCAAAATTCTTTTTTGTGTATAACTTGTTTCTTTTTTTCGTCTTTTTTTAATGATTTTATTAACAATTAATGCTTCTTAAATAATCGATTTTATTACACTTAATAATAATTAAATATTATTATTATTATTATTACATAATTTTCACGTGGTTGCATTTTTAAGCTGCAATAGTTTGACTTTGAGCTCTTGAAATGTTGGTCTTTTTAAAGGATTCAAATCCCATGCTTGACGCATCATTTCATAGATTTCTGGCGGACAACCTTCGGGTGCTTCCATTTTATAACCAACTTCAACATGTTTAACAACATCGGCTAATGGCTGTGATAATTTAAATAAAATATAAAATAATTTTTCTATAAGATTTTGTCTAGTTTTCTTCTAAATACTCACAATTCGGGGATAAGGAACACGACCAAATGAGTAAATTTCCCAGAGGAGAATACCAAAACTCCACATGTCTGATTTATTTGAAAATCGCTGTAATTATTAAAATATTGAATTCTAAGTAAGCTTTTAGATTTATAGTGCTGAAAAGAAAACGTGCGTTTCAAACAATTTTAATGAATAAATGAATGGAAAGGAATTGAGTTAAAAGGAATTGGAAAACTAATTTTTATTACTTTGAAGTAAAACCGAAATTTTTAGGTACACATGAAGAGATTTTATCGTATTTGCTTGCAGAATTCGTTCGATTCTAGAGATTTTGTCATGACAAGAAATATTTTGCCAGGGTCGTTTAATGAGTCTTAATTAATTTAAGAACATCCAGCATTACTGCAACTCTACAGTTAGTCCCGTCGAATTTTATGCAGGGATTTTGGGCCAGAAAGTTGTCGCGGACAGAATTTTATTTTGTCATGCCTCTAATTATTATTTTAATTCCGACTTTTTTCGGGTAATTTGGTGTCAGGATTTTGTTGCGTCATGCGGTTGAATTTGTCGTGGCAAAATTCAATTGTCGCGGTCAATTAAAGATTCTTAGTTAATTAAAAAGAGTTTAAATAGCAATAGCGGACATTACCAGCTCATGGAAGCAAGTGCGATGGACTTTTCCGAGGGATTGTGGGTCAGGATTTTATCGAGTGATGAATATGAATTTGTCGTGGCAAGATTTGTTTTGTCGCGTCGATTAAGAAATCTTAAATAATTAAATCGCAACAGTGGGCATTACCAGCTCACAAAAGCGTGCATTGGACCTTTCTGAGGGTATTTTGCAAAATATTGTAACCGTCATGTTTGTCATTCCAAGCTTCTTTTATAGGGAAATTACTCAAAGCAGTCGTTCATTCTCGTCTATAGTTTATCTATGAAAAAGCGATTCCATCTACATATCTTGCTCAAAATACTTTAAGACTGCATTTTTGGGCCACGACAAATTATTTGACTTATGTCAGCGTTAATTACGAAAAAATAATTTTGGTTAGTGGTAATGCTAACTTGAATATCAAGTTAGCATTACCAGGGGTTATTTTTAAAAAATGAAGCGAGACAAAATTTTTTCTTTCACGACAAATTAGCGACGTATTTACAATTAATCCACCAACTCGAATTGTGATTTTATAAAATTGTAGTGCCAAGTTGATAGATCACTAAAATTCTCTGAGTTACAATGCTTTTTATCGCGCGCTGCAGCTCAGCTCTCAGACTTTTAACACGTTTTTCTCCGAACAGTATTCTTCAATACGGTGCCCTTGATATCTCGAGAGCCGATCGATAGCATCCCCTAAAATTTTGTACAGTTACGTGGAAACCTCTGTAAATTCGGTGACGATCTCACTTTAAAATTGTTACGACAAATTAAGAATAAAGGGGATTTTTTTCACAAAATTTACATACGTAAAGTTCGCGTATTGCCAATTTTTCTTTGTGGGAATTATTTTTATAAATTGCGATCGTCAATGAATCATAATATAGAGGGAGATTCGTAAAGAAGTGTTCCAACATGTGCCAATCAAATATTTTCGCGTGTGCAAGGAGGTGAACTCATATAAAACGCAATAACTTCTGTTCGAGACACAGTAGGACGACAAGTAAGGTTTTGATAAAAAGTATGCATTATGAGCTTTTTTTTATCACTGTGTATGTACATCAGCAAATTTTATTAGGCATGCTAAATGTTCTTATATGCTGCATCAGCCAATTTCAATACATATTGTACCATCTAATAACTTTAGTTAGACCTTCGAAGTGCGTACATACATTTGGGAGCGAGGCTTCTCCATGAAAAGAACTTCGGAACGGAGAATCGGCAACGGTGCTGGTGGTTAAGATAATGAACTATCAGGCGCATGGTCTCGGTTCAAGACCAGCTCGCCCAATGGTTCTTTTTAACTCCTATTCTCCGATTCCTACATACATATCTTTTGATCATTAAGATAGGATTAATTTTATAGTGTAATTAAAGGTGAATTAATAATTTTTCCTATTTAGATATAGTTTTGTATGATTTTTATTTTATTTTAGACATACAGTGTGTTAAGTACGGCATTACTCGCAGTCGGTAAGTTACAACGATATTTCCGAAATTTCAGTCTATGTCGATCTTTTGTCAGAGAAACACAGAAATCGCGATGTTTCTTTGCACGCACCCAAAAGGGCCAAAAATGTATTATGCAGTGGCGGCCAAGTACATTAAAATGTCGTAGGCCTTTGTTGAGAAGTGGGTAATTCGATTCGAAGCGTCAAAAAATTTCGACGACATTTCTGATCGTGGTTCAATAGGAAAAGTGGTTTGTCCTTGCCTCAATGGCAAGCGAAATTGAAGCAAAAAGGACTGGACGTATAGCACGTTACTATTCGTAAAAATTTGTGTGCAAATAATTTGAAATGGCGGAGTACATTGTACAAACCACTGCTGTCCGAAAAACATGCTGCCAAACGACTCGCCTGGGCACAGGAAAACACTGATCGTGACTGGAGTAATGTAGTTTTCTCTGGTGAAGCTACTGTTTGGAGTTTTGTAATTATTCCGTGGGCATGGTGTTCCTCACCAAACCAATTTGTCCGGCGCATCGTCCACATCCGATTAAGCTGCAAGTGGTTTCAAGGCTGCAAACGATCGAATTACATTCCTTCTTTGTAGTAATGCATCTGGTTCAAGAATGTGAAAACCACTTATTATAAATAAAGCTTTGCACCCACGTGCGCTAAAAGACATAAATTAAGCTGAACTTCCAGTACATTTCATGGCTGTTTTTACAACATGGTTCAACGTTTGCTTCGTACCAGAAGTTGCTAAATACATGACAGAGACGGGCGTTCCATTTAAAGTGTTACTAATTGTTCGAAATGCATCCGGCCATCCTTGTTTAGAGCATCCTAATGTAGTAGTAGTGTTTTTAACACCCAATACGACTAGCCTTACACAACCATTGGACCAGGCCATAATCGCAACTTTTAAGAAACACTAGGTCTGTTTGTTTACTTCTGTGTAAAAAAAGCTTAAAAACCAAGTAAAAATGTTCTTCTGGTGAAGGGGATAAAAATGTGACAGAGGCTTTTCGGGTAAATTGATTACAACTGAAGAAATAATTAAAAATGAATAAAAATTTACTAAAGAAGTTGATAGTTCCCAGTCTCTATTTCATGCTTTTTTTAATAAGAAGAAGAATTCTGCCGTCTTTTGTCCACACTCATTAACGCATGTAAAATTTGGGTAAAATTGGAAATTACTCGAGTGTCAAATTCCTTCAAGTCCAAAAGTAAACAGACGCAGTGCGGATGAAAACTTTCGGTTTTGTGTAAAAACTTTCGAGAAAACAGACAGACCTACTATGTGAAATTAATTTTCGGATTAATTTTGGAAAAATTTAAAAACGATGGAATAAGCCTGACTGAAGATTGTAAAAAGTTTTCGATTTTCGACTCATAAACCACGCCACTGCAGCAATTACTCATATAAAACAACACACTATAAATTCGTTCTGGAAAGCGGTCTGCCCTGAATGTGTCATTAATAGAAATGTAACCGAAAACACGTCCACTTTATCATCCGAAATCATTGCGCTAGCACATAACATCTGCTGAGAAGGTTTTGACTCTTTCAGCGAAAATGATGTTATCTAAATGATTGAGAACGAAACCGTAAATGATAGTGATATTATCAATAACTTAACAGATCATGAAGACGGACAGGAAGAACATCTATTACAGCGGATAAAATATATGCAGGGATCCAGCTTTGCAGCAAATTGGAAAAGCATTTTCTTAAAATAGATAACAATTATTTCTTATAGCTATTTATGAAGTTTCTGAATAGTTGTTGAAGTCTGTATCTACCGCATAAAAACAGGTTTGACTGTATTATCAACTTTAAAAAAAATTTATTTTCTTTGATTTTAATGACTGGAATTGGCAGAAGAGGCACCGCAGGTGCACTAGCGAAAATTAATATTTTACAAAATGTCTGCAAAATCATCACATTTAATTAACAAAATTGTTTCATTATCTTTAACTATTCCCGAGAAAACGAGTTCCGAAATTCGACAATTTTTTCTTACCTCTAGGTGTATGTAGACTTAGATCATTAAGACATGAAATGTTCTCAAACGTTTCGACAGTGGAACAGGTTAAAGATATGTTGTTTTGCTAAAATTGTTTTTGCATATGATGTTACATAATGTCAGATTATGTGAGATGAACCGTTAACATTTCCTAGAGCCTATGGTTTAGCCTTACCGAAACGACCACTTTGGAGCCTAATATTTAAAAAAAATGGACATAAATTTCAAAAACTGTTTAAGAAACCTCACAATGCTTTTAAATTCCCTTTTTTGATTAGATAAGTAACAGATCTAAAGTATCTATACGTCTACCAAATTTCAATGCCAAAGTTCTAATAGTCTCTGAATAAAATGACTGTGACTTACAGATGAGCAGGCAAACGGACATGAAGAAACTATAAGGGATCCTTGTTTGCTACGGAACCCATAAAACGAACGGAAGGAAACAGAATCCGTACAGAAAGCAGGACCTTATGATTCTGACGTATCCTTAATGTCCAAGATGCTATGCTGCAGAAATAAACTCGAAAATACCTCAGAGCTTAAATTGGAATTCCACTCGGTTTTCGAAATATTTCGTTCGAATTACATGAACTGGACACTTCAAGTGTAATGAGGAGGGACGAAGTTTTCTTCGTTATAGATTACTTTCACAATATTAAATGATAATACATCATGTGACAGTTGATGTTATGAATAAGACAAAACGATGAACCTATCGTAATTCGCAAATTTGACTACAGCTTAGCTTGCATCGAAAATTAACCTTTGGTTTGTTGGTTTGCAAGAGGGGGACGATGTGTGTCTTCATTGCACTGAGGCCTCTAGTGGCCCTTGTACGCCCCCCGCTCGGCAGCGTACCCTTAAATCCACTGTCGAGCCAACTGATCCCCGTAACGAATTGGACAATTCGATTATACCGCGATTTCTTAACTTTTGCTAGATCTTCGCAGTAGAATGCTCATAAGATTCTAAATCTTTTTTGCGTTAGGACTGGCCATTGGCCGAGAACGTATAATACGGTCTCGTCTTCTTCCCCGCATCCCCTACATAGACTGGAGTTCGTCCCTCCCATTCTTTTTTGATGTCCTGGATGGGTACGCTCAGATTGAGTATTATTAGAGTGTCTTCATTTGCGCCAGCTCATTTTCTTTTTCATGTCCTGGCACACCGCAGTGCCTCGGTACGTATATTACATCGTTGACATCGTTTTGTCTCCCTAACTCCGTGACGGCCTGTTTACATCACTCTATCGTTTTAAATTTTACCGCGGCGTTTGTTAAAGATTTGATGGACGCCTGGCTAACTGTACATTCTGAAATCATAGAGTATCTTACGCTCAGTTCTATTAACTGTTTAACTCCTGTCTCTATCACTACGATTTCACATGGAAGAAACCAGCCAGGAGAAGTTGTTTACCCCTCCCCATAAATAACCTTTAGTTTGAACAAGTATTATAAATGAAAGTATCTTTATTTGTAAATGTTGCATAGTTAGTGCTAAAAAGGGATGTGATGCGCTTCTTGAAAAAAGTAAATAGGAGACAAATATAACAAACAAGAATTAATTTATAGTTTCCTCAAAGCAGAAAATTAGTGTTCAGAGATGGATGATGGATTGATGGGTGATGTTAAGAAGCTAAAACCCGTAAGCAATTTAGCTAACAGAATTATCGCAAAATAAAAAAAAAATTTACAAAAAACAAAAGATAATGCGATAGAAACAAACTAAAATAAAATAAAACAAACTTACCCCTCCTTTAAGAGCTTCTGGTGCAGTCCATTTAATAGGCAGTTTCCCTACTTCTAAATTATAACATTCTTCTCTTGCTAGACCGAAATCGGAAACTTTTGCCACACAATTTTCAGATATTAGAACATTTCTTGCTGCCAAGTCTCTGTGAACAACCTTTTTTGCCTCTAGGTATTCCATGCCCGAGCATGTATCACTGCAATTATGAATTTTAAAATAATATATCCCCGAAAATTATGCTTGTCATCTTACTATGCAAAATTGATTTGATCTTTTTTTGTAATATGCTGTCTGCCCCGTGACCTTAAATAATCAACAAGCGATCCTTTGCTCATATATTCAGTAACTAAGTATATGTGTTTATTTGTAAAAACTAAGCCAATAAACTTAACGAGATTCTCATGTTCTAGTGTACTGTAAAAAAATAAAAGAATTTTATAAAATTATCTAAAAAAAAAGTAGGAATGCTTACGTCATCACAGATGCCTCCGCTAAAAACTTTTGTGCAGCACCATCATCTTTAAGCATTTTTACTGCAACTTTTTCATTTTTTAGGATTCCCAGAAGAACATCACCAAATTCTCCTTTGCCTATACTTTCTCTTAATTGTAACTCACTCTCCGGAATAACCCAACCTTTGTCAATAAAGTCTTTAGAGTTTATGCAAAATTCTTGTTTTCCTTTTTTAGGTAAACATTTAATCAATTGCGTGCAGAGGCCATCAGCATCTTTTTCGTAATGCTACAAATGAAATCCGTTTGAATAACAACTGTAAAATAGACACGTATAGAAAGTACTCACCGCTACTAGCTGTCCGAGATTTTCAAAATATTCTTCATCGTCAATTGTCAATTTATTTTCCAAGTACTTAACTCGATAGTGTTCCACTTTTCCTTGAAAACACACACACAAAGTATAGTCACCCGGAAAATTTGTTGACTCCCGTACAAGAAAAAGACCATCTTCCCGGGGTTGAAGAAGGTGTTCAGCCTCATCGCGTGAAATGCTTCCATGAAACCACCTGAAAACAATGAGAAAGCAAATTAATGTTTGGTTCAACTAAATAGAATTAACTGTTCAAACTTGTAAGCTTTAAGTGAATCTCTGTCAACCTTCATATTATTTTGTTTCTGGCGACACAAGAAAAACATTATCAACAACTAAAACCTGATACACACAGCATGTCGCATCCTTCGCGTGTTTTTTTTTTCTATTTGAATTTTTGTCTGTGATAATAATTGCTCAGGTGGCTAATACGGAACAAAAAAATTTAACATATGGGCAATGTTTGACTCTTATCAGTTCAAGTATTCATTCAGCTGATAAGAGCAATTTTTGCATTATCTCTTTAGTTTGTGTAGAAAAGTCGCTGAGCAATTATTGCGATTTATGTGTAAAACAAATTTTCAATGTCAAAGATAAAATAAGGTAATTTATTAGCTCAAGTAATTAATAATAAAGTATTGATCCTTGGTGCAAATAGAGGGAAGTGGCAACATAAACAAAGCAAATTCAAATATGCATTTGTACTGTTTGCCATGACGAGTCCGATATTAGTTATTCGATTTATTAGCACTTACCCAAATATAGAACTGGAAAGGCTTATAACAATTTGTTTATCTAACTTAGGGATTTTGCTAATACTATTTGATTTATTGATAAAATCATCAAAAGGTTGATCACAACATTAAACAATTCCAATTTAATTAGTAATTATCTAGATTAAGCTGCCTAGGTTATCAGGAAGAAAAAAACTCTTAAAAAATAAACGTATCTAACGCAAAAAACTTATTTCTACGCACGTTTAAATTTTGAAAATGAGGTTGTTCCTAAAATGTACCTAAATAACAGGCTAATGTTGTGTACGTATGCATATGCGGCAATATTCGAATAAAAGTAAAATCAGTAATTGTGTGTCCTAACACGGTATGTAAGGAATGTAACTCGTTTCGAGGAGTAAAAAAAAACTAAACTTAAAACGTTAGTAGTCGAGCAACTCTCAAAAATTGCTCGATAAAGGTGAACGCATTGACGTTTTATTTCACTTTTCTTACATTTTCAAAGTTGTTTTGAATTCGTTTTCTGTTTATTACTTTATTATAGCTTGGGTCGTAGATATCAACTCAAAACTATAGTAGTTACCCTGGATGTAAGAGCAGAGAAAATCTGATGTAATTTTGGTCATTTGATATAATTTTGGTCATTTAAAACAAAAACAAAACTTTTCAGCGTTTAAATCTAAAAAAAAAGAGCTTTCAGAAGTTCTGTTAAATAATGTTTTGGTAGAGTAAACTACTTACTATTCTATTTTATCTTATCAAAAAGCAGTAAGAAAACCCAGCATACAACATGCAAAACAGAGAGTCACGGGAGCACAGAAAATAGATAGATCTTAAACGACTCCTTGCTAAGAGTTAAATAAAAATTAGGACATGCATTAACAGCCCTACATAAACGATTAATTGGTTCATGCATGCCATAATTTCATCTGGATGGTTTAACATGCAATAAAGTCAGTCTTCGAAGGTTATATTGGGACTGTCTGAAGGAAACCTTGCTAACAAGCGAACCTGAGTCTATATAAGAGTTCAAGAGCTGGTAAATAAAGACCAAGTCAGTGACTTTGCGCCTTTTCTCAAGCGAGGACAAACCGAGTAACCGGAGGCGGTCGGTGTAGGGCGGGAGTCTAAGCCTTTTAGCGCAAATCTAAGAAAATAACGCTGTACCGATTCGACATACTTAGAATGAACAGCGTAGTAGAGCGACCATACCTGAGATGCATACTCTAGAATAGGTTTAACTAAGGAGCAGTACAAATGAATCAATGTTGGTACATCCGAGAACTCTCTAGACCAAAGTTTAACAAAGACCAAGATTAACATACCTTTAGACACGATATAGTTAATATGCAGAGTAAAGTCAAGTTTTCTATCGAGTCGGTTGCGGACAGCACGCTACGGAGACTATTCCCCGCAAAGTTGTAATCCCAAGCTTGTGGATTAGGGTTCCTGGAAAAGGGCATAGCCTCACATTTATCAAAATTGAGGTGTAAGCCATTATGCTCGCACCACTCACAGAAACGTATTTAAGTCCTTTTGAGTAAGGGCGGCGTCAACACTATTCTTAACATAAGAGAAGATCTCCATGTTATCAGCGTAAATTAGAACATTACAGTACGAGATCAGATGGACAATGTTGTCAATGGCAATAACGAATAGTAGAGGGCCGAGATGACTGCCTTGTGGTGTACCAGATGAAGCCCTGAAGATTCTAGAGATAGAGCCACGGAGCAACACACGATATGTCCTGTCTCTTAGATAGGAAGAAATCCAGTCGAGAAGAACAGGGGAAAACCCAGACTCCCGAGTTTAACTATAATTACGGAGTGCGGGAGTTTATCGAAGGCTTTACTGAAATCCGTGTATATACAGTCAGTTGGCATGCCTCGCGGAGGCCAGAAATAACGTGGGAGGTAAATTCAAGTAAGCTAGTAGTTGTTGATCTACCGGGCAAGATCCCGCGTGCTGATTGGGAGAGATTAAGCCAATACAACGCTCTACATATAAGCTGCGAATACACTATTGATTCAAATAATTTAGGTATGCAAGATAACTTCGCGATTGGTCTATAATTACATAGTTATAATATTCTGATGGCAGTTTTTATGAACAGGGACTATAAAAGAGCACTTCCACAGTGCAGGAAATTTAGCAGCTCTAAGGGTTTTGTTGAAGAGAATCACTAATGGAGTAAGAAGGGCATCGGAACAGGACTTAACGAAGACTGGAGGGATACCGTCAGGACCAGAGGAAAAGTCCGATTTAAGTTCATTGATTTTTTCCATAATAAGATCCCGTGATATAAACCGCAAGAAATCGGATGAAGCGGGACGATCCAGAATATGATCAAAATTATTTACACAAGGCTCAAAGTTAACCGAAGAAAAGGCAATCTCAAAAAATGAAGCAAAATTGTTTGCTATGACGGACATGTTATTACTAGAAGACCTCTTATACCACATTGTAGATGGATAGTTACTTGTTTGATTTCATTTTTATATCGACGAATATTGCGAGGTTTATTATGCATATTATAGCGAACACTAACAAGGTATTCCTTATAGAGCGAGGAGGATAGTGCCTTAAAACTTTCATAACAGGTCAAAAAATTAGAATACGCTATTACAACGCAAGTAATTTTTCCAGACTTCTTTCTTCCTGCTCCTAAGACTGCGGAGTTCAGCATTGTACCACGGGGGAGATGACCCATAAAGTATAGACTGCGGTATGTATCTTTGTATTATTTTGCTAACATTATTGGAAATTGAATTTAATACTGTTTTTTTATCATTTTTGTTAACCATATAATTGAAATTGTACTGTATTAATAGTGCCTGCGCTGTTATCCATATAGCCAACGGATTTGTAACATTTGCAAGATAACAATAAACATTTTATTATTAATTTTAATTTTGCTGTAGCCCTCCGCGGGCAGCACGAATAACTTTTTACTTGTCGTGTGTGTTCTTTTCATTTACGAGGATGACTGAAATATAAACGAGACTTTTGTTTCAGACCGAGTGGCCTCTTCTAGGGGCACAGGTAGGGATGTCAGGAGAGTTGAGAGTAGGCGGTCGACCGGTTCAAACCGATTTCCCAGTAGTTGTCACGATGTCGAAGCAACATGTACATCCTTCCGCTACGCAAGGCATTATTATTAAATTTCTTACTCAAGAAGTAGTAAAACCAGTTGGAATTTTTAAAATATTTAATCAAGAGTTTGGTGATCAAACGCTGACAAGTGCTCGCGTCTATTTTTGGCATAAGGATTTCAAGAAAGGACGCCATCCTCGGACTAACATTACAGCAAAGTGCTCATAACTGTTTTTTTCGACTGGCGCAACGTTTTGTACATTGATTTATTGCATGAGCGTCGTAGAATAAATGCTGTTTATTACTCTGAGCTATTGAGTAAAATGCGGAAGGCTTGTCGTTCGAAACAACGTAACGACGATTCGAACCGTCACTCTCCTTCACGACAACTCGGCCCCATACTGCACGCTTGACTTGCCAAAAATTAGAGGAAATGAGATGGACTGACTTATTGCCATGCGATTTCCATCTGTTTGAGCTGCTGAAACACATTCGGAAGACAACGATTCTAGAACAATGCAGGAGTAAAGACCTTCGTGTACAATTGGCTCCTAATACAGCCCTCTTCATTTTACGATGCCGATATAAAAGAAACCTCCCGATCCGATGGGAAAAATGCGTTTCCAAAGCTGGAGATTGTGTTGAAAATGAGGCGTGTTTGGTTATTGTATTAAACCGAATTACATTTTTTTATAAATAAAGTCTCGTTTATATTTGATAAATAAATAAAAAAAGGGTCATATATTTTGGCCACAATATATAGAAAGCTTCTATGACATAAATAATTTCGTATATGGTAAGAATTTTTCCTGCTAATATATAACCTTCAAATTCAATATAAATATTTCAAGGTTTCATTCCGCTGCATGTAAAATTGTTCTTATATGAGGTAGACAATATCAGTGGTTCCTGGAAATCTGAGGACTGTATCATCGAGCTATGACTTAAGAGAAGTACACAATAGCGCCAACGTAGATGAAGGTATGAAAAATCCATATAAAATTCTTATGGGCTATGTAGGACCAGAAATGCCTTAACAACATGAAATATATTTTAAATAAAACCTCTCCCGTCTTACAATTAAATTTTGTTGAAACTTCTCGCAATGGTAGGACATAATAATTGAAAAATCAGTATACCTGACATTCTCACAATGAACTAACATAGTTTCAAGAGAAAAACAATTATTATTTTACAAATTCTGCATTCAATTTCTTAAAACGTAAAATGCACCGGCAGCACAGTTCCTAATGGTGTCAGGGGAAAACTAAGTGTCCCCAAACGCCATTACCTAGATAAACTTAAGAGGACCGACTGAATATTAAAGTACAAATCTTGTTTCTATTTCTTTGTCATCCTACCGGAAGAGCGTGAAATAAAGGAGTGACGTCAAGAATAAAGCATTTCTTTCGACGTTCAACGAGTTTGCAATTGAAGTACTACGGAAAGAATGCAAAACACCGCGACAACGTGAGTAAGGGAGTAGAGATCTGGAGTATTCCTTACAAGTTCCAGAACTGCAGTTGTAAAAACAAGTACAAATGCGAGTAGAAAGCAAAGGATGAATAAAGCACTTTCATGAATTAAAAAAAAGGGAACTACGAACACCTTTTGATGTACTCGTCGTACTACGTCCGATCTTCTGATAGTCGGCGGCGCATTCAAGTATTCATGTTTAAGTGGGTAGTTAGGTGAAATATTTTTTTTTCTCTACTTACGGCATTGCATTCAGCTTAACCTCACACTTTCTCTGCGAATTCTGATGACTTGATGAAGTTGACGACGTATTTGAAATTGTTGGTGACAAGGATGAAGTACTATTCCAAGCAGTTCCATTGGCATCAAAAGTGTGAAGAGATGTCGACATTACGTTTGTCGACGGAACATGAATTGACGGCGGAGGAGGCTGAGCATGGGGCTGCAATTGTTGTTGCTGTTGCGGTTGCTGTTGTTGTTGTTGTTGCTGCTGCTGCTGTTGCTGCTGCTGCTGCTGCTGCTGAAGGTGCATCTGTGATTGATGTTGTATTGTCTGATGCTGTTGTGTTTGATGAGAAACACCAGATGTCGGATGTAAGACTGCTCCAGCCATTCCATGAATTTTTGCATTTGTTTGAGTCGAAGCCACGGATGATGATTGGATACCAATTGTCGAATTCAAGTGACTCTGGAGTTGTGCTGTATTCAGCGATGTTGACATAAGATTGTTATTAGAAGAATTTGATAATTGTGTCTGGCATGTAGTATTACTTGTTATAGGATGAGGAGGGATTATGTGCAGACTTTGTTGGTTCGGAGATTTTGGTGAATGATTGGAAGATATTAAATTATGACTACTTAAAGCATGCGAGGATAAGTGAATGGAATTTATATGTTGATTCTGTAAAAATAAATTAACATTAGTTCCTGTAGAAAAGTTTTATATATTTATTACAACCACATTATTTTGATGAGGTGGCACTGTCGGTGGAACTATATGCGGCTGTGATTGACTATGTTGTTGTTGTTGTAAAAGTCCACCGCCGATTGGCATTCCACCGCCACCACTAGGTTGAGGTGCTGGACGTTTGTGTTGTCGTGCTGGAGCTGTTGGTGGCATTTGATGACCAGTTGATTGAAGAAACCATGGATCACCCGAATTTGCTGCAGTCGGTTGGGAAAATCCACGATGATGACCAACAACTGAAGTTTGCCCAGATGATTGCAAATTTAGTGCTGTAGTAGCGTGACTATTCATAACGCTCTCCTTAGAGTTTTCGCTCAGGGAGGTCGTTTTTGTTTTAGCAATTTTGAATTTATTTGTTGATTTTTCGTTATTTGATTTATATGTATGAGAATGAAAAGTCTTTTGACCGGTAATATGATGATATGAAGATGACAGCCTCGCTAGTATATCCTCAGATGAGGCAGCTAAAATTTTGCGCCTACTGAGTTGCTTTGGTTGTGTTTTATCCTTTATTGTAACATCTGTAAGGAACAAAATTAAAAAATTGTTAGAAATGCATGTACTAATTGAAATAATGTGATTTTAGTGTCAACTGCTCATCAGCCAAAAAAGACAGCTACGGAAGCAGATTACGACGATTTTCTTCCATGTTGTGGACATTACCGTTCGTATTCTTTTCAACGCAATTTTTATAATATTTTAATGGCTAAACTATTTACTAAATGATTTATTTTTAACTACAGAACAAGACAAGACTATATCAGAGCCTTAAGAGATTTTTTAGACCATACGGTCAGATTCTGCAGGGTTCCAGGACATGTCGACATAGAGGGTAACGAAAAATCCTACGAGCTGGCCAAAAAACGTTCAAATATAGAAATAAACATTACCACGAATAGGGTTCATCCTCCTCTCAATGTAGCAAAAAGTCAAATCAAAAGATACTATTCCAACAAGACTTCGGAACGGTGGGAAAATATTAGCTATTGTCTCACAACACCGAAGACTTCAGGCGAAACTGATTACATCAGAATTTCTAGTGTCTTATCCTTCGACAGAAGGCGTGTCCGAACACCGTGTCAGTGTCATCACTGGACATTGCGATTTTTTGCAATTTTGCGATTTCGAACTTTTATTAAACTAAATTTAAACAATAATAAAACTTACATGCTATCAACAAACAACACTGAACAACATTGCTCCATAGGAGTTATGGCCATTGAGACTCGGCGTACCAGCGAATAAGTTCTGTAGAAGTTGCAGAGACGAGGAGGAAGCTGAATTTATAGTGCACCTACTCTGTAAATTTCCAGCTCTAAAAGAACGACTCGCCTGTTTGGGCGCAAGGTTTCTTGACAATCTGGTGGATTTAAATAAATTCTTACAGAGAACTGGATGGTTTTAAGTTCGAACTGTGCTGTCTTATTTTTTTAGGGCATTCACAAATGGCCTACAGGGCCTCCGAGTTGACTTGGTGGTCGAACCAACCAACTACAGAACAATTGTACTTACTTCCATCCTATCTAAAGTTTTTAAGTCACTCTTCAACAATCATATAATGAAACATTCAGAACGTAATCATTTATCAACGACCAGCAATACAGTTTCCGCGCTGGCCGTCACCAGGAGGCTTGCTAACGACTCTGACGGAGTCATTGTCTCTATAACTTTGGTGTGTCTAAAATCGTGGTTCTTGATATTTCAAAAGCTTTTAATAGAGTCTTGCAGATTGCCCCGAGTCGTCGGTGTAGTAAGTGATAAAGTGTCGGTCTACCTATCCGTAGGTTTTAATTTCGAATTCTACCGGTAGCGACATATTGTTGTTTTCTGCTGACAACAAAGTTCGATAAAAAAAAGCCATGGTTATTACAGAGAAAAGGTCCACTTGTAATGGCTGTCTCGAATCGACTGAAGGTCTTCTCCCGCCCCATCCCTCACAAGGGTTTACAGGAACTAGAAATAGATATTGTCCTACTAGACAAACTTCAAGCATTTGGTATTAAACCTTACATCTTAAAATGGATAGAAAGTTTTTAAGAGTTCAATAAATGCGGGTGTACCTGAGGGTGCAGTTCTTTCACCAAACTTATTTCTTTTTTTAATATTATATAAAATATATATTATATATAATAACATAACACGATTTGCTCTGCCACAAACTAAGATCGTAGAAATGTTGTTTTTAGTGCGCATTCACTACAGAGTCAAAATCAACCGAGGATGCAAGATTAGAGCACCAAAAAATAACATTTCTATGATTTTCGTGTGTGGCAGGGCAAATCGTGTTATATTACGTATTCAAAACTCAGTGGTGTTTAATATCCCTTAAAAAACTCAGCTCATCTTCAACCCATTTTGGTGGATCGAGTGAACGTATCCAATTCCCTCTCTTTTAATACTTCGGTATTGAGATATCCATTAATTTCCCCTAAACCGACCATATACGAGGGACGTCCAGAAAGTAAGAGTTCTGAGCCTCAAAGAAATTGTTGTTACTACTTTCGTAACATTGTTTTCAAATTCAAGCTCCTGGGACTGAAATGAGGGGTCTTTCACTTCAGTCGGAAAGGTAATTCTCTTCATTGAATACTGTACTTAAGACAGGGGGAAACAATTAATCCCTAACGTTATAGTGAAACCCTAAAAAACCTATGCCGAGACACATAGAATAAAAAGTTCCACACAGCCCATGTCACAACGCAACAATTAGACTCAATCGGTCGGGACATTACCATCCACCCAGCTCTCACGCAAACGCCGACGATGTCAAGAACGGCGTAAAAGAATGGGCACGGGAGTTTACAGAAGACTTCTTCAAAGCAGATATAAAAAAGCTTGTCCCTCAGCTCACAAAGTGCATCGATTGGGAAGAGAGTTACATGGAAAAATAGTGTAAACTAAGACCTCTAAGATTTTGCATTATTTTTAAAAATTTGTTTCACGAAGGTGTAAGAAATACTCCGTCTGACTTGGCGCTGATCCACAAGCCTCAGAATAGGCATATACTCGTACGTAATTCCCATATTTCGGCAGGGCTGGACGAAAGCGGATCATTAGATAAGTTCAAAGAAAGACTATTAAAATTATTGGCGATTTCACAACCTTTAAGAACATTGAATCTCTGGATCAGCGAAAGGTTGGTTGTCTATCGTTGTATTTACGGTCATTTCTATCTTTAATAAGTTTGATTTGACGATATGCATAATAATTCTGCATTGCAAAAAGGTAGGGCGCATTCATAAAGGCAGGTTTGCGCATCATTTGCACAATTCAGCTGAACAGAGTGTATTGCTGAATATTGCAGCTGCAGAGTAAAGCTGCGTTTATGAATGGGCCCGTTATTGTAGTAAGGTTCGAAAATTGTTTTCTTAACATGCCGATAATACTGGTAAGGTTAAGAAATACCCCGAGTAAAGCTAAAGAGTGTGAGGGATGAACCAAATTTATCGATTCCTCGATGTTCGGAATATTTGGCATTACCATAGCATATAGCAAGATCTTTGGCCAACCCCCCTCTACAAGATCCAGCTGACGAAGTAAAAGCATGCTGATTGGAATCTGATTGCAAAGTCACCCAATTTTTGATCATCAAGTTTATTTCTGACTATACGGTAACGTCAATAAGCCGAATTGCCGTATTCGAAGTGAGGAAAATGTAGAAGCCGTTAAGCAGAGTTTGTTGCATCCTCAGAAACTAACAGTTAGTTATTTGAGAATGACTAACTAACCCTAACGTTTCAGTTGTAACCGAAACCGAATTGAAGAAAATTAATTACGGTTAAGGTTGTTGCAATTGCGGTTTAAAAAACCCAATTTGGTTTCGGTTGACCGTAACCGATTTATAATTTCGGTTGTGGTCCCATTTCGACTCCCCGGTCTACAGTTTATGGGAAGGCTGGACCTTCATTTGCCACCATAAAACGTTGGAGCCGAGAATTCAAGCATGGCAGGGAGTCGCTGGAAGATGATTTCAGGTCATGTCGTCCAAACACTGCCGTTACCGAAGAAAATAATGAAAAAGTAAAAAACTTCTTATATGACAGGCTGAGAGTAAAAATGACCTATCTACAAGGTCCGAGAAAAAGTGACATAGAAAATGTTCCGGGCAAAAACGAACCGCGTGAGATTCCGGACGAAAACGAACCGCGTGAGATTCCGGGCAAAAATGAATCCGAGAAAAACTCCGGAAAAAACGACTTAACTACTGCCATTAACTTTGCATTACTTTTTGTAGTTAAGTCATTTTTGCCCGGTGATTTTTTGTGATTCGTTTTTGTTCGGAATCTTCCGCGGTCCGTTTATGCGCGAAACATTTTCTAAGTCATTTTGGTTCGAACTTTGTAGACAGGTCACTTTTACTCTCAGCCTGTCATATCATTCTTAATTGTTTACAACTTTTTTCATAGATTATCTCAAATTAAACTTCGTGCTTATTTGCTTTCAGTAATTATTCTTTTCTTTTATGCATACAGCGACTGTTTTTATACTTTCTTCCTCTTTTTTGTCTTGGACACAAGCATATGATCCTTTTTTTGTTCAAATTTCCAACTTTTCAACTTATGAGCCAATTATTCGAAGATTTACACTTGTTGAGGATTACGGCAAAAACAAGCGGTGCTATTAACGTATAGAAATGATTTGTAAACCGGAGCATGTAAGAATAATCCTGGCTGGTGTTTGCGGCCGTTAATATTAACATGGGAATATTATTTCTTTTCAAACAAAAGGAAGACTAATTAATTTGTTACTAAGTAACAATTTCAATATTTCAATTCAGGAAACTCACAGCACGTTTCTTAATAGTTAATATAACCTAAAAAAAAAGTTGAAATTTTACATAATTATGCTCACCAAAAAGACGCAGAAATATTATGTAAATTTAACCTGCGTAGGAACGTCCCCCATTGACTACCCACGAAATTGTACCGCGAGCAATGACATCTCTAATATCTGAATAGTGCTGACAGAAGAACTGCAACTTATCCAAACGCTGTAGAGTAATCTTCTTCAATTGTTTAATAAAAGTGCTTTAAATCAAATTGTGCAGTCTTTTCAACCTTCTAAGCTTTTCAACGTAGGCAAGAATGATGAGGACGAGCATTAAGCAGTGACACATTTAAAGTAACCGACAACATCTCGAGCGTACTTCGCTAACTAACATACCGCCTTAACGGAGAGAATATTCCCAGTAGCATGGAACTGAGACTTAATTAAACTTCAGCACACCACAAAGCTATCATTTAATCAAGATTTTTTTTTAAGATACGGAAGCTTCTTATGAATGAACATTCTAAGGAAGAATATACAAAGTTTTCTTTAAGACAAAGCAAATTAGTGATGTGTGACACAGATTCATTCCATCAATTTATGAAGAGAATTACAAGCGCCATGTAAACTAAAATGAAAACGAACGTGATTGGAATCATTTGTCGTTTTTAAACAGCCACAAAGCTAAGGTAAATATTACGCAGTCACACTGTTTTCTTTTAAGATTTGCATAAACGAAGGTGGATGATTCATTTCTGCTCGATGACTATAAAGCTTAGCGAATTGAACGCATATCCAAGATAGAATGTAGTAGATGAATGTGGTACTGTGCTCAAGCAATCTCCGGAAAAAAAGAAAAAAAAAAGTGATGAGCGTTCTTTAGGTTTCAAATTAATTTTTAAATTACGAGCACACTTCCGTTGTGATGAATCTCTGACATGTGGTATTAATTAAATGTCAACGATTTAATTAAGAGTGCTGATACTGCACAAAACTTAATTAGTAGAATTTAATATAGATAATGTTATAAATAAATTTGTGGCAAAACCCAATGGAATATTTGTAAGAGCTTCATTTGATTAAAACTGGATGATGAAAAAGATTAAATTTGTGAAGCCACTCTAGCTAACATGGCGGCACTTCTGGTAAATATTGCGCAGGAATTACAGCTTAGTACACAAGTGGAGTTTAAATATAACATTTTCATTGCACCATGTAGAGAAGAGGAGAACTCATGCAGTACCACAAAAATACGAAATGGATGGCCTTCTTGCTTTTAATTTAATAATATCAAACTTTAAGTACGCTTGAATATTTAAGGATCAGTAAATGTTTGGGTTTTATCAGTAATTTCATGTAAAATATTAATACCTGTATAATTTGCTTCGGTTATCTACTGTATGATTCTGGGAAAACGTAATTAGCAAACTTTTTTTTAATATGTTCGGAAATAATAGATGAATTCAAGCCAGACGAGTTCTTTTATCCTGGGAACTAATTTCGTAATAGGCACTTTTGGGAACAAGCACGAGCATTGTAGAGAATTGTATTCAACCTCACTAGGCACTTTATGGTCTAATGAAATATCCGTACTGTACAAGAAATATGCTTTCTAGTGTCACGAATGCACACTTTTCTCTATTTTTTAAGTCCCGCGGGGACGGAGGAGGTGAACAGGTACAAAAATGTTTCTTGAGCTTCGACTACAGGACTACAGAAATTCATAGCATCGAATTGGACTGAATTCCACACCCGGCTTTAGAAAGCTATGGGTGGCATCAACACCAACCAGTCTTGAGAATTGATCTACACCTTCCAACAAATGTATTGACTAATTTATTTAATAATTATTCAAAATTTTATTTTTCAAATGTTTTCACTTAATGTTGCAGGGTCACTGTTTTACTATAGCAATTTGGTGTTAAAGTTAATGTCCAGGCGACAGGGTATTGTGACAAGATAACTTACCTCGCTGAGATTTACAACCCCTCCTTCCTACGTGCACGAATGCAAACTTTTTTTTATATTTTTTAGGGACCAAGGATGGGAGGGGCTAAAATTTGGTTTTTATAATCTCGGCTTTTATTGTCTATGACAAAAGCGACGATACCGCCGCCGTAGAGCACGCTTTGAGCAATAAAACTTTGGCCCTTATGATTTATCGAAGAGCAAAATTTTTTGTTAATAAAATCGCCATTCGGAACGTGTTTTTACTATGGATTTGAATTTTCGAAAATTATTAGATAAATGAGCCAATACATGGGAGGTATAGGACAATTCCTAAAACTGGTTGGTGTCGATGCCACAGCTTCCTGATGTGGAACTTAGCCCAATTCGATGCTATGAATTTCTGTAGTCCTGTAGTCGAAGCTCATAAAACTCTAACTTTCAAGTTCGACATCTGATTGCCTGAGCCATATCCACCAACTATCTTCAGTGAATAGTGTAGTACGTTTTTTGGGATAGAGTTCACCCTAGCATGATTTGATTATATAAAAAGGGTTACAAAGGGTAAACAAACACAAAAGATCTTTTTTAAATATATCTATCATCTTAAGCAGTCATGCTGGTTTATAATTTTCAAAAAATCGATTTTTTTACATACAGACAGTATTCTGTGAAAATATTAACACAAACGGAGCAGTCTAAATGACTTTTACATTGCTACCTTTAAAACCTGAGTGCGCTCGCTCGACCTGCCCTTTGTCTATGCTACGATGACGTTAGCTAATCTCAATCTTCCAAAGAGGTCAGAACAAATCAGAAGAAGGCTAGAATGGAAGAAAATGAAATTTCCGAAAAGACAGAAGACATTTTGTATGGTTCAGGCATAGCTGATTAAGTTAAGACTTTTCATAACTTTTCATTAAAAAAAACTTTAAGCGCGGTTTGCTGAAAACAACGTTTTTTCGGTCAGCGGCGGTGATTTCTATGGAACCACTGAACCGATCGTTATGAAATTTTAACCACATATTCTACACATGAATAGCTTCAGCGCATTTCAAAACAGTATTAAAATTTTAATTTTTACAATTTTTTGCCAAAAACAGTGAAAGAACATCGTTTTTTTAATCTCGGTCATTTTATAATTTATCAATAAATATTAATATCAATAGAATGCGCGATAACCACAGTTCATACTGAATCTGAATCAATATCTATAATAATAAATTCTTAAAAAAATTTACAAAAATCGCCCTTTTTTGAGGATCCAAACCAGAATAATCCCTTGAATGAAAATGGTAGACAAGAAAGTAAGAAAATTGTCATCGTTACTGTGTCAAAGCATTTGTAGGTTAACCTCAAACAAATGTCAGGTTAAAACATAAATAATTTTTTTTTTATACGATGTGGCCAAAGCCTAGGGGACTACCCTTATATGCGTTAGCATAGTTTTGGCGGGAAGGGAATTAGGGTAAGGGAAGTAAGAAAACTTGAATGTCTTGTTTTAGCATTGCTACGAGCTAGGCAACAGCACATAGACGGAGTGGATTATTTTAATTTCTTAATAAAAACCCACGGTGAGACCTGGTCTCGAACCCGGGACCCATGTCATGGTGGTCTTGCCGCTCAAGGAATTGATCCAACTCCGTCTCCGTCTCCTCTCCAATATCTAGAAAAATAAGATAAGAAAGCTGACTTTCCCAAACCATTTCTGTTTTACTATGGCAAGTGCGATCTGTTTACACCAACAATGGACAGCTGTTCGTATTTGGTTCCTGACTTGTATCCAAGGTATGCTCAAGCACAGCCTTTTGTAGACACAAATCCGGAAACACATACAGTTGCGGCAATTTTACTACCAAGCGTGTCGTCATTATTTTAGTTTTTGTACTCATTTTACGACACAGATTAAACATTTCTTGCAACACAAATACAACTGCACAACCAAAACAAAACAGAAATAGTGATGTCATTGACGCATTATTAGTTCACTACTTCAACAAACCGAACCCATAAGAGTGTCTTCACTTCAGAATACCGCACTTTCAATGAAAATTGTAAAGAAAAGATTACACAGACCTGCGAAGTTATACTCTTAATTTTCCCTTTTAGTAATAATGATTTTTTAGGTAATGAAGTGTGCTGATTTCAAAAATAGTGTTGGTTTTTGTCTTGTATCACATCAGATTTTTTTTATTGATGATATGATATAATAGAAAAAAATCAACACTATTTTTGAAATCAGCACACTTCATTACCTAAAAAAGCATTATTATTAAAAGGAGAAATTTTAAGTTTAATTTCGCGGGCGTGTGTTACTATAGTGATTACATGTTCAGAAAATTTGCAGATTTACCTCAAAAAAATTTCAAGAGAAACATCCAGAAAAATATGACGAGAAAGCAGAATTTTCAAGTCAATTCCTATGGTTTACTACGGGATAGTTCGCCTCCTATCCCGTAGTTAACCATAGGAATTGACTGTTTGTTTACACCATCAATGCCCAGATGTTCGTATATGCTTCCAGGCTTTTATCTAAGAGTAGGCTGTGACTCAAAGATTTTTGACATCTGAAATTACGTCACGATCACTGACATCAATATATATAAAGTATAAAAGTACAATGTGCGCGCCGCTAAAACTCAGAAACAAGTCCCGTTACGATCAAGAGAGTTATATGGTGTGGTAGCCCTCTATCCTCCATCAATGAAGAAGGTTCTCGTTTTTATCTGAAGGACGTGCTTTTGAAGATATAAGAGCTGGAAGTTTCGCCCTCTATAAATTTCTAGAACAGTCCAGGACATTCGAGAGTATTCAAAAGCATTCCACAGCATTCCAGAACATCCCCGAACATTCTGAAATGTTGTGGAATACGAACTTCTTCAATACATTGCTCACAACAAACCACTCCTCAATGACAATCAACAAAAAATTTACAAAGTTGAAGAAAGTGTCAACTTCCCTACAGAATGTTTAAACTCTTTGTAAGTACCAGGAATGCCATTACACTGCCTTCGACTGAAAATTGGATCTCCGATCATACATACTACTTAGAAATCTCAACTCACCAAAACTATGTAATTAAACAAGGATGATCGTTAAACAGATATCAAATAACATCATCGAAACCGAACTCATGACTGGAAAGGACAAAGGACACATAGTGTATTTATCCCCAGAATACCACTGATCTCTACTAAACTGCCATTCCAATTTAAAAGACTGCAATTTCCAATCAAATTAGCCTATAGTTTTTTTTTAAAACATTGCGGCATCAACCTTAAAGACTCCTGCTATTCTCACGGTCAACTATACGTAGCTTACTCTCGAGTAGGAAATTCGAAAAATTTGTACATATATAGCCCGGATAACAAAATGAAAAATGTTGTTTATAAATAAGTGTTGTAAATAGTTAGAATATGTTTTCAATAAACAATTTTTAACTCATATTTTAAAGTTTATCCTTTTATTTCATCTCATATCAACTCCCTGAGCGAAGCCGGGTACCCCAGCTTGTATATTAAAAGACTAATTTAACTATTGCATCGAAATTGTCCTCGTAAGAAAATTAGGAATTAAGCTAGACATCTAGGGCCTTAGTCTTCGTAAGTTTTGTTAAATGATAACCCTCTATGGTAAAGTTAAATTTAAAGGGAGATCTTTTACGAGAGAAAGCCATAGGTGTGCACTTGCCGATATTTACGGAAAGGTCGTGAATGGAATACCAATTCGGAAAGATATCCAAGGCAGAATTTAAAAGTAGGCGCCCGGCATTATCTGACACAGTACGGAATATCTTCGCATCGTCAATGTAACAAAGAATATTTGAGTCAGACAGAATCGTAAATACATCATTGATGTGGCAGCCCTGCGGTACCCCAGAAATGTTTTAAATAACGTCAGACAGAGTTCCAACACAGCCTTAGATACAAGGCCGGAAGCTGACACGAACAGCTGAGCATTGGTGGTGTAAACAAACCGAAACTTGCCACAGTAGACATAAGGAAAAGTTTGGGGAATTGTACTTTCTCGTAGTATTTCTAGTAATATATTTAAAATCTTAAATTGCATTTTACTTGAGGTTAACCTACAAATGTTCTGAACATGTATGTGAACGCAATAAAAAGTATTCTCTTTACAATTTTTATGTGTTTTAAAGGAAAAACTGTCTTGTGCTTGTTTTTTTTAAGTATTGAGCTTAAGATGCGTCAATGACATCAGTGATTAATCTGTGGTACAACAAAAATGAAATAATGACGAAACGCTTGGTGGTGAAATTGCCAAACTGTTATGTGTTCCGGGCTTGTTTCTGGAGTATGCTTCGGCTCCAAGAAAAAAACCTGCTGAATGCGCTCACATAAGTAGGAATGAATCAAATTTACAAAAAATTTCGCAAAATCCTTTTAGGAAATTTTTATAGACATACTATTAAACTACCAAAAAACATAAAAAAAACGAAAGGAACATTTTAGAGTTGTTTCTTATACTTGTAAGAATTGTCTCCATTTTTGATAGTGCATACGTTATAAAAACTGCATTAGATGCTTCTAATATTCTGTAATAACCTATTATATTCTGCAATAAATTTACGGCATCAATAACGTTACGACCAGAATTTCAAATTATAATAAATAAAGAAACATAAAAACATTAATTTTTAATTTTACGACTTTAGTCTGCATTGTATGTATATCTAGAAAAATGTATATTAACATAATATACACCATCTCTCTATAATATAATTGGTAAAACCTGTAATTAATCCATTTTCCCATGTGAAATAAGAAAAAAATATTGTTGAACGTAATTCGCAAGAAAAATTGCCATGCGAATGCATTTAATGCCTAATGAAAATCTCTTTATCATGCAACCGAAGAACTTGGTTGTTGGAAATTACCACACAAATTCAATTTAAAAAATGCAATCATCTTCTTAAGAGTTTTTCTTTTCGTGATTCCTTTATAAACTTTTACCATGTGAAATTTTCTTCTTGTGGCGTTTTAATGGAAATGCAAGCAAACAATGAGACGATCAGAGTGGGTGAAGTAGGTATTTATGCAATTTTCTTGTTTCTTACCCGACATGAAGTGATCTGTTTTTGCGGAATCTCCGAGAATAATTGCGTTCTGAACTTTAATGTAAGAATAAGACTAGGAAGGGAACAATGTATTGTGTTTAAGTTTACCTCTGGCATGTGTAGGTTAAGTTTTGGTTAGGTTAGAGTGGATGCCTAAAAAGGCACACTTAGGTCAAAGAGGCCCATTGTGATACTACAATTGAGGCGAGGCTGCAATTAGATCCCATAAAAATCCGTAGAGAAGAAGAGACCTAATTCGGTTAGTAGAAGGGGGGGGGGGGGGGGCTAAAAAAGGGGGGCTAAAACCCGGTTCCTACGGTTGGCTAGAGCCGGGCACTTGCAGAGGAGGTGGAGTATGGTTTCCTCTTCCGCTTCGTCATGGCAACTCCTACAGAAGTCGTTTTCGATGTGCATTACCATGAAAATTTGGAATTTATGAATCACCCTGTAACTCCCAAACGGTTGAGATTGCCCGCACCCTCCTATACAATTATTTGTTTCGCGAAGTGAGATCTACCACCCCACTTCTTTTGGCACACCTTATACAAGGAGTAGTATAATGATCACGGGAATGTCAAAAATACCTATTTCTTGAAAAACGAATAAGTTTTCGTAGAAAATAATATCATATATAAAAACAACTGAAGTCAGGTATTTTTCAAAATAGTGGCCAATTTTCACGGCATTTTCGCTGGCTTCCTTAAAGGTGGAAAACAGTACTTTTGAGCAATGCATCAAAATGTAAGACCTTAAAGTGTGACGGGATCTGTACTGTGTGCGACGGTACAAAGATCAACGGTTAAATCCTACATACTTCAAAGTGACATCTAAGCACGGAGGGGGCAACATGGAACCTGCTTCTGCGCAGATAGCTTAGGACCTTTTGTTGAAATCGAATCGTTTAATCGTGCATACTAGAACCTTGTATGGGTGTTTAAACATGACAAGGAGCCGAAACAAACGTCGAATCTGATAAGAGCGTTCTTGATTCGCCAGCACAAAATTATCTGACTTGAATCCCATTTAAATTCATTTTAACGTCAACGTTTTCGAAGCAAGTCTGAGCGCATGAATACCTTGCCTTAACCTTAGAGCAACTATTTTAAAACATATCTTCCAGTTAGGATTTCATGGCAAAGAGACTTTGGCATATCTCGTTCTAAGTCGCATCAAGGTGAAGACGATCTTGCGCTCATCGCAATTTCGGCGAGATGAATACCAATCTCGTACGGGTCTGGCCCTCGACGAGATAAAAGAAAAGGGATTGCGGTAGGAAAACGGGGAGTGAGTACAAGTGATATATCTGTCTATATTCGCATTTTCTGCTTATCCCCATCGCCCTGAACAAGATAACACAGGATCTTCTTTGCTATTGGGGATGAAACGCAAATATCTAAAGAAAGAAAAATGTAAGAGGAAGCGGATAAGTAAAGCAGTGTATACTTACATGCCCCATAAATCATACAATTGACACTTTTCGGAGCGATATAAAAGCTGAAAGCACAAAAAAATGGTCCACAACAGAAGGTTTAAAACTAAAATGTTGTCCTGTAGTTTGCAAAAGTACTTGCGCCGAGTTTTCCCGCTAGGGTTCTTGTGCTTCAAAAGGTCTCAATAGGTGGCTTTTTGCTATTTTAGGTTATGACAAATATTCAAAGTGTTTAAAAAGAAGCATCTGCTTCTCGTAAATATCAAAGACGTAAAAACTTATTTCCAAAATTACTATAATTATTAATACGATAATACCATATTTTCACAGCACATCAAAAAACTGCAGTACAATCTATGAAATGCCAAACTGAGCATTCTATTGGGGAAGTACGCCGGCGTATTCTGCATGGCCCAATGGAATCCAGCTACAGAGATCGGCAGCGAGAATTATCCCGAGACAGTTGCTTATATTTTGCACAGAACATTCTAGTGATTGTTTATTTAATTTTTATTTATTAATTTTTGGACAATAAATATTTTTTCTAAGTTTCCACTTTTATGAATAAAAGTATGGAAAAAATTGAACTAAGTATAAAAAGTTGGTTAAGAGCAAATCGGGCTCCCGCAATCACGGTTCCGTAAGAGTCCATTATTGTCAAAATTCAGTAATGTTCAAACAGACGGACGCAAGAGTGGTCTTATAAGAGTTGGTCTTATTAGTAAGAGTGGTCTTATAAGTTAACACAAAAACATTTAGTGTTTGAGCAACTTTGAAAAAAGCGGCAGTTTTCCTGTTATCTACGAGTACCTACCTAACTTGGCCCCTCTTTTGCACATTCACATGGAATACACGCTTCCCCAATATGGGATCCATACTTTGCTGTCCACATCAACCGGATCGAGGCTGTACAGCACAGATTTCTTAGGTTCGCTCTTCGCGGTCTTCCCTGGCACGATCCTTTCTTTCTTCCATCCTTACCTGCTAGGCTCGGTCTGAGTTCTCTCGACTCCCTTGAAGAGAGACGTATAAATTATAAATCGATCACTTTTTTGTATGATTTATTGCAGGGGTCGATCAACTCCTCTGAAGTGCTGAACAATGTAGGCATTTCCATTTCGGACCGGTCCTGAGGAACTTCGACTGTTTTCATATTCCCTGCGGCAAGAGCCAATTGAGGCTAATAATTCGAATAAATTAGTTATAGTTCTTAGTCCTTAGTTTTATTAATCTGTACTTTTCGTAGTAGCCAGCTTTGGCGAATCTGTTGTTATAAATAAATGACTCAATATCTACAATACCTCAAAAATGATGGATGAGCGGCACGATCACCGCGCCATAGTTTCAGGATTCGAACTTGGCCTTCCCGTAAGTTTTTTTTCTCCACTCCGTCTCTGGGTGGTTGTCTAGCTCGCAGGAATGCAAAAAATAGGTCGTTCATGTTCACTAATTCCCTTCCGGTGAAAACCATGCTGACACATCATAGGTTTGATCAGTTACCTTCTCCTCAAAGCTAGTGAGGAGCTGTAGTGAGAAACTCACCTCTCAATATCACCCATCTCTGGGCTCTACCCTCCACTGCTCTGGAATTCACAATCCACCTTAAAAGGGAGTTTCTCCAACATTTCTTAGCGAAGGCTAATCTCAGATGGAGCACTTCCTCTACCTGGGCCATTTCGAGAGCGACTGGGCCGAGATTCAACAAGAATAGATCATCGGAGCTGCTGAGCAGGTCTCGCAAACTCATCACAAAAATAGTTGCCGTCTGCACGGGCCACTGCCTGATAGGCGCGCATGTAGCTAGACTGGGACTTCCCCACAACACTCAATGCCGCAGCTGCGGTATCCCCAGTCAAAGAGACCCCGTACTTCAATTTCTCTGTGCGTGCCCAGCCTTGGCGAACATCAGAAAGAAGTCACTGGGAGAATACATCTTTGAAAACCTACTGCGGAGTAGGTTGGTTTTAGCACATTCCGCAATGATGACCTCTTCGTCTTACTTAAAACAAAATCACGCAACTAACGCACGAAGTTGACCGTAAAATTTAGAATTTTTCGGCAATTTCTTTCCTGCAATTCCACTTAAAAACTTTTTTTTATATTTTCCAAGTGTTTTTAAAGACAAACTAGCTGTAGTGGAAATACAACAAATAAAAACAGAATCATAATTGATTGGCTGAGAGTAAAAATGACTTATCTACAAGGTCCGAGCAAAAGTGACTTAGAAAATGTTCTGGGCAAAAACGAACCGCGTGAGATTCCGGGCGAAAACGAATCCGAAAAAAACGACTTAACTGCATCAACTTTGTATTACTTTTTCTGTGATTCGTTTTTGCGCGATCTTCCGCGATCCGTTTTTGCGCGAAACATTTTCTAAGCTACATTTGCCTGGACCTTTTAGATATTTCACTTTTACTCTCAGCCTGTCAATTAAAGACAGTACGAAATTGTAGCTTCAAAGAGGATGTTTTGGTGATTGAAATTTTTCCATTTAGATCTTTTACACAACGCTGAAACTTTCATACCTAAAAACTTTCTTCCAATCCTTTAATAGTTTCATTTCTATAGCTTACGTCACTTTATTTTCTTAATAATGCGTGAGAAATTGGGAGATCTTTTGGCTCATAACCCACCTCCAAGACTTTTCTAAGATCTATTACACTATTAATTTGAGTCGACGCTTAGTCTCGTTTGTGGTTAAAACTGGTCTTTCCGTGACTTCTGTCTCTCCCCATATACAAATTATATTCTCGCTATAATCTCAGCTCTCTTCATATCACCAAATTTGTATTGTGAATTGTTTTACGCGTCTACAAAATAATTAGCACTTAATGAAACCGAAATAAAATATAAAAAGCAACTAAATAACACACTTATTCATTTCCAAGTAAATATTTACAATATGTATGGTGTCTTGTCCTAATTAATTTGTAAGGTACTATACAAATCTTATGAATGAAAAATTCAATTCTTGACTATAGCAAAAAAAATCTTAAAATACCGTATTTTTGCAATTAACATCTATTTTGGGTTGGCATATAACACAAAAAAATTTATGTTTTCCATCATTTAAACTTTCGAATTCACTTTCAATGATAAAAAACAGAAAGTTAATTATTTTTTCCGATACTAAATGACTTTGTGGCAGACCGCATGTTCTCATGAATGATAAATGCTGTTTTGGTTATAGCTATTTATCACGTCATTAATTTTAATGATGTAAACCCCATTAATTTGGTAAACATAAAACATTTATTAAAATTTTCATTATCGATGATTACCACTAAATGTGCAGTAAAGTTAATAATTATACCTATAAATGTTTATTTCTTTTCAGATATTACATGCTCGGACGCAAAGAGATTTATTTCGTCGACAAGTGTTGTTAATGTGTGAAATCTACAATTGTAATAATTTATTTAACAGGTAAACCAAAGAGATATAGCTATTCCCTATTGGCCAAAATATTTTGTCTTAGGCGTAGAAGGAAAAACTAACACGGAATCGAGAGCGCGAAATGTTCTCAGGTTATAAGTGCTGTATCTAGGGTACTAAAGTCAATATAGTATCTTTCGGTGCGATAGAGTTGGTCGCACCGGAGGATACCTGCCACCTACCTTGGTTGCTCTAACCAGAATAACAAGCTTGAATTCATTTGTGTTGAGGTCAGTACATAAGGCCACAAATGTGTTTTGATTTGCGCATATTGTCCACCAAATTCTTTTGATTCGGATGGTTCTTTTGATTCGGATGGGAGCTCCTTTTTTCAGGAAACTATGTCTGCGATTTCATTACGCTTCAATAACGTTATCATTGGTAGTGATTTCAATGTAGATTTGTAGAACAATGATTCGGTCTCGAATAATTTTAGGTATTTGTTGCAGACTTTGGATCTAAAAGTCGCGAACACTCTTCCAACTTACTTTCGCACATAAAATCCTTCACAGTTAAATTTGTTTCTCCTCCTTTACATTTCGTGGCTTTAAAAAAATTGATTATGAAGCGTTGTTTAACGAATGTCTAATAATAGCCTGTGAACTTATATGCAACTACTATACATTAGATGAGAAGGTGGTTTGCTTCACTCAATATTTGAATTAATTGTTTAACAAATACAATCCTTTATCGTCGATACAGGTTTATACCCAAGTTACATGACAAGTTACATGAACACACTTTTCAATTTTCAAACTGACATGTAATCAGAAACTAAGCCGAAAAATGCTCTGAAAGTACAGTTCGAGTTCGGTTTAAAGATGTTGCTTGGTTGAGTACACTTTTCGGTTTGACGTCCATGTAACTAGCGACCCAGTAGTAAACCCAACAACCTAACTGACATCTACACACTCATATGACAGTTAAACTTCATCTTTGAAGGTGCCATGTAACAAGAGATCCAAATTGCGAACTGAGCTCAAACTGAGTTCGGTTTACTTTGAGTTTGTCATGTAACTTGGGTATTACACGGACCGATACTGACTGTAGGCGCTATGAAATTATGCGCAATAAGGTAAACTCGGCTGTTCGTTTCGCTAAGCGAGTCTACTTTGAGAGCAAATTATACACTAATCTTCCTCCAAATCAGTTTTGAAGAAACCTGCATTAACTGGGAGTATATGGCAAGGATAGAGCTCCATATAACATACACCCAGATAAGCTTAACAGATAAGATAAGATAGCTCTTCATTACAGTCGTCAGCTGAAGTTGAATTTCTTGATTCTGATAATTTTTCGTTCAGGTGTGTTGATGCAGATGAAGTAGTGGCTACAGTCTTGTCCATAAAATAGCACACTGTGGGATCCGACAATATCTCACCCAAATTTTTAAAAACTATATTGCCTTACATTCTGCATATCGGAGTGCATGTTTTCAATATCTGTCTTACTAATTCACAGTATCCTGTGCTTTGGAAGAAGTGCCGATTAATAAATCTAGTAAATGCTCTGGACCTTCTGACTATTCGCAAAATTAGCTTATTATGATTCCTGGGTAAAGTTCTTGAAGAACTAATGTATTCTAAGCTAACTGATCACTTGCATCAACATAATCTCTTGTCATGTGATTGGTCCAGCGTGCTGGGAGAGTGTGACGTCGATCTGGCCGCGAGCGCTTTTTATGATGTTCTTTACGCCTGTTTTACTCGGCATGTTCCTCAACTGTTTCGTCCCTGGCTTGATGGTGCCTCACGACATCTGAGGAACTTGAAGGGTAAAGCTCGGAAGAGGTTTTGTGCTTCAGGAAGCTATGATGACTATTTGGCGTACTCTGACCTTTGCCACCGTTTGTCTGCTCGTCTGCAGGACTCCTATGCCGAGTACCTGTCCAACATGAAAATTCTTATGGAGATTTATTAGCTCGAAGCGTAAATGTGATGCCTTTCCTTCCTCTTTGAGGTACCGTGACCGTGAAAGCGGCTATGCTCTTTCAATCTACTTTTTTCGCGGATTTTTTGCGAACGTCCTCCTGTGATATTTCCACTTCTGATTTTACCCACTTGACGCGGCTCCCGCCTACCCCTCCCCTGAGCCTAAAGATTAAGTATTAAACAATCCACATGTTGCTGAACATTTATCTAATTTGGCGGAGGGCTTCACGGGTGGTCCCGATGGTATACCCGCTTCCTATCTGAAGAAATGCCAACTATCTCTTGCTAGTATTCTTTGTCACTTGTTCAACCTGTCCCTGCAGACCGGCCGCTTTACGGTACTTTGGAAGACTTCTGTATTGATTCCTCTTCACAAAAAAGGTAGTAGGTCCGAGGTCTCCAACTATCGACCGATTACCAGCTTTTATCATGCCGCGAAGGTTTTTGAGTCGATCGTCAGTGACGTTCTTCGTTTTCACTGCAGGCCTTTCATGGTGTCCTTCCAGCATAGCTTCCTCAGGGGGAAGTCTGCGACCACCAACCTCCTGGAGTTCATTAACTATTCTTTACCAGCCGTTGAAGCGGGCAAACAGATGGATTGTGTATTCACGAACTTTAGTAAGGCTAGGTTGATAGGATAGACCATGGTATCTTGGTCTATAAATTGACTCTTCTTGGGTTCCCTTCCTGCTTTGTTAACTGGTTGTCCTCTTACCTGTCTGGTCGTACCCAGCGCGTCCTGTTTCGGGGTGCCCTGTCTGACGGAATCCTTGTCACATCGGGGGTGCCACAGGGCAGGATCCTCGGCCCACTCCTCTTCATCCTATATATTAATGATGTTTCGCTTCTCCTGACACGCAGTAAAATTCTATGTTATGCGGACGATGCTAACATTTTTCGCACTGTTTCCCACGAAGCAGACTGCAGTTCTTTACACTCTGACCTGGCTGTGTTCTGCGATTGGTGTGTGCGCAATCGCCTTCCTCTAAATGCCGGGAAGTGCACCGTTATGACCTTCTCTCATAAAATACGTCCTTTCCTCTTTGACTACACCGTTGATGGCGTTACCCTGGGTAGGGTTTGTAAGATGAAGGACCTGGGCCTGGTCCTCAGGACCATGTGGATTCGATCGTTGGTAGGGATAGCCCGATGCTAGGTTTCGTTAAAAGATGGTCCAGAGAACTCGATGATCCCTACCCAACTAAGCTTCTTTACTGCACCTTCGTCAGACCGCTTTTGGAATATGCCAGCCCTGTGTGGGCTCCCTATTTCGTCGTTTACGTCGACCGCGTCGAGGCAGTACAGGGCAGATTTCTCAGGTTCGCTCTCCGTGGACTTTCTTGGATTGATCACTGATTAATTCCCTCTTACACTGATCGTTTGGGGCTAATTTCTCTTGACTCCCTTGAAAAGAGGCGTAACATCGCCAAATTACTATTTTTGTTCGATTTATTGCAGAGAACAATAAATTCATCCGATTTACTGGCTGCCGTCAACATCTCTATCCCGCAAAGCACTCTGAGGAACCGCAACTTCCTGCACGTCTCTAGCCATCAAACTCTTTATGGGATGCACGAGCCCATCACGTCGATGTCTCGCCTCTTCAACCAACACTTCGCCAATTTTGATTTTAATCTGTCTAGGCTGCCATTGAAGGGTATGCTTAGACAGTGTCTTGGTTGATGTGGTGTCGTGGACAGCGTCAACCGCCGTTCTTGGATCGTTCCTGCTGATTTGTTCTTGCCCTCTAGTTCGTAGTTTAGTCTGTAAGTTTTCATTATATCATTATATCCTGTAGAAATCTTTTAGATGAATCTGTAGAAATAAACAATAAACAGTAACCAAAAATAATTAAACGTTACAATTGTTAAAGTGGTTTTGGCACTACACCTGATAAAATAATTTCAGAAATGTATCTATTTTTTAAAATTAAATAGAAGAGGAGGAGGGGCGAGAGAGAGAGAAAAGAACTAGATTTTTTTTGATTTTATATACCGTGTGGGGTATGATTTGAAAGGGTTTTCCTTACAGACCCAAAAAAAAGTTTTTATTTTATGCCCAAAAATGTGGAAAAAAAGACGAAGTTAGAGACATTAGGTCTGTTTGTTTCGCTGCATGAAAATTGCAGAAGTAGTGTAGAGTGTAATCAATGTGACCAATTTGCCCTACACTAACGTCAGCGAAACAAACATTTTAAGTGCAATTTACGGTCAATTATATTTAACGGAACGTGTTTTGGTTAATACAATTTTTTAATATCACAAATAAAACGGAAAATAATATATTGCCGACTTTAATTCAAGAAATTATATGTGATTCGTTTAATAATTAATTAAAATCACTTCAATTAAGACCGGCTTTGTTCGACAATTGCCTGACTAATGTCAAATATCTGCCTGCACTCATTGCACTTCATCCAAAGCAAGTGCAGAAGTTTCCACTTTTTTGCAGCGAAACAAACGCTGTGCAGTTGCACTAAAGTTACACGGAGAGCGAAACAAACGCCGTTTGACGTAAATTTTGCACACAGTGCAGGCAGTGCAGAAAAAGTGGAGCGAAACAAACAGACCTATTTATAGAATCCGAAGAAAATAAATAAATCTGCAAATGTTTTGTTCATTTTGTTAGTAACTCTCGGTGCGCCACTCTGACTCGCACTTTGTCGGTATTTTTTTTAAAAGAACAGTCCAATTTATAACAAAAGTAATAAATTATATATTACGCCGGATATAATTTTTTGCTGGCTTGCCGGTCCTTTTACGCCAACGGATAAGCCATATAAAAATGTTGTTTTGATTTTACATAACAACGTCTTGTCCCATTTTGTAATGGGTGGCAATTGACCTTACCTTATCTTACAGAGGAAGAGATATGTGTGTATTGAACTATAGGTGGATATTGTTTTGCTATAAATTTTCTGCAGGAAAAAAATACATTACATTATTCCCTGCAAGAATTTTCCATATTTCCTTTTTAGAGATTCCTAGCCGCACTTCAAACCCTGTCTCGATTACTAATTAATTTGATTAATTCATTAACATTCGAAAACAGTCTTTGGTGTTCTCGTACAGCCCTAAAATCATTTCCGTTAACGAAAACGTCTCTCCCATCATCTTGTTTCCTTCACATCCTCCCATTCACGATATCACCGTCATTGTGACATAAAACGGACCATGTTAACTTCCTTCCATCATGCTTTAAAATCTTCTACTTCCATATAAAACACATAATTTTTTTCGCACCACCTTAAGTTTTGTACTCACGATTAAAAATACTAATCATCAGAATTTTCAATCGCTTTTTACTATTCAATTCGAATACAAAATGAGTTTCACTCGTTTTCTCGATTAAGTACAACTTTTTTTTAAATCGATTGATTTTTACCCAACACTGCTTTATTTAACTTGAAAGGTGTTTTATTTCACAGACGTTAATTAGTTGTCGTCCAGATAAAGTCCTCTCGATAATGACTTTCTTTCACACTATAATATAATAAACTTTCATGTGAGTAAATGAAAGAAATCTAATTTCATATCAATCAACCTCAAAAGCAGACTTAATGGAGTTTGCTGACTACACTCAAATGTTATCTGTACTATTTCCGGGTAGAATGCGTGACAAGAATCATTTCTTGTAATATTCCGAAATCAAATTAAATGTTACAAATTGAGATCCTTGTACCATTTTTAGATGAATCTTAGAATGTCACTCGAAATATAAAATTTAGAGATGATGGATTTATACATGCATTTGCATGAAGTTTTTTCGGTTGAATTTGAATTTCATATTAATCTTAAGTGTTGTGCTCGTGTAAATAAAACAAAGTGACCTATATTCGTAATGGGAACATTTATTTTGGTTGATTCAGTGCAGTAACGAAAATAGTACAAGTTAAGAGGATGTGGAAGTCATAAATTAGGTCACTTGGCGCCTTAAATGTGTCTTGTTTTACGGCACTTTAGGAATATAAGAAATAAAGGGGATCAGGGAAGTACTCTTTTTTGGGAATTGAACTACTAAAAATATGATGTAGATACTTTTCTAGATTAATTGTATCTACTGAAATAACAATATAATGGATTTTACGTAATTCCGGCTTGTATTTTTATATTATACGATAAAATCTTTGCTATGTATTGTACGAAATAATAGAGATTAGACTTTTCTTTATTTAGGCTACTTTTAAACAATTTTTAAAAGAATAAAAACTTTTTAACCCTAAATTAACCAAACCAATAAAACTGGTCAAGTGCTAGCCGGACTCGAGCACTGAGGGTTCCGTAAAAATAATTTACAAAAAAATACACACTTCCAGTCTTGAACTCATTACCTCTAAAGTATGACGCGAATGAGTCAACTCTACGCTACGAACTACAAGTATTTAAAAACAAATAGCAGCCTTGCCGTATCTCCTTGTGAGTAAAATTTTTGCGGCCAAAAATTATTAATAAATTTTTACCTATTGTATAATAAACTATTTTTAGTATTTTTTTCTATATAACTGACAGCTTTTTACGTCAAGCTGTTTTTATGATAGACCTGGTAACAAAATACTACTGTGTACATTTTCTAAGGTGACTTTTATTATAACTTTCAAAATATACATTTATTCTTCTAAATTTATTTCATCGCCTTCAAAGTAATCCCCCCCGATGTAATGCACATATGCCAACTTTTTTTCCAATTCTCGAAACATTTTTTTATATGCATCGGCCGGAATGGCCTTCAATTCCTTCAGCGATTCTCGTTGAATCTCCTCAATCGACTCAAAACGGTTCCCCGGAGCGGTGTTTTCAGCTTGTTGAATAGCCAGAAGTCACACGGAGCCAGATCAGGCGAATACGGTGGTTGTGGAACAATATGAGTTGAATTTTTGGCGAAAAACTCACGAAGAATCAATGCAGTGTGAGACGGTGCATTATCGTGGTGCAAAAACCATGAGTTTTCTTTCCATAAATCCGGCCTCTTTTAGCGAATAGCTTCACGCAAACGACGCATAACACTCAAATAATATTCCTTGTTTACAGTTTGACCAGGCGGAAGGAATTCATAATACACAGCACCTCGGTAATCGAAGAAAACTGTTAACATGACTTTGATTTTTGAACGACTTTGACGCGATTTTTTTGGTCTTGGCTTACCTTTTGCACGATATTCGCTCGATTGATCGGTTGTTTCTGGGTCGTAAGCATAGATCCAACTGTCATCTCCAGTAATCATGCATTTCATCTTGTCCTGATAATCAGAAAGCATTGTTTCACAGACTTCAATGCGACGTTGTTTTTCCAAAAAATTCAGTGTTTTTGGAACCAAACGAGATTTGACTTTTCTCAGGCACAAAACATCTTTCAAAATGGTGTTGACTGATCCATTTGAAACGCCAACCATATCAGCAAGCTCTCTAGTTGTCAATCGACGATTTTGGAGCACCAATTCTTTGATTTTTGCGACGTGTTGCTCATCAGTTGATATTTTTGGTTTTGCCGCACGTTGCTCGTCCTCAATGCTTTCTCTGCCTTCTTTGAATTGTTTGTACCACTTGAAAACATTTTTTTTCGACAGAGTCTGGTTACCGTAAGCCTTCTGCAACATTTTCAACGTTTCTGCAGCAGAAAATTGATTACGCAAACAAAATTTAATGATACTTCTTTGTTGAATAATTTCAGACATTGTAAAAATCGCCAAAAGCACTTCTTGTAAATCACAAAACACAAGCGTAACTATATGTCAGATGAAGATAATGGCGTGAAATTTGGCACAGATGTCAATGACAGTACTACCAACTTAAAAACAAAAAGATTTATCCCTATCGAAATACCCGCGCAATTTAAATTTCAAATAGAAAATGTACACAGTAGTATATCTAAAAACTATAAATTTGATGGCCCCCAAATTGCTAAGTAAAGCCGAATTTTTTTTTTAAAATAGTGAAGTCGAAAACTTAAAAAAATATATTTGTGCTATATTGGCGTTCGCTTCAATTTCTTTTTATAATTTTAAATGCGATTTTTGTCTTTGGTCTGAGGATTTACATATTATGTATAAATTTTAAGTCGTTATCTCACATACAGACGTACAGCGTTGCCACAACAAAATAGTTCCTTTGGAGAACCTTCGGGGACGGAACCCTAAAAATTTGTAAAAATTCAACTTTAAATCCAAAAATATTCTATTAAATACAAGAAGGAGTATAAAATAAGGATAGATGTAGACTAAGATGAGGTTGAATACTAAATCCTCTGCATTTAGACCATTATTTCGTCCACTGTGCTTACCTCTTGATTGGAAATCTGTTATACAGTATGTTACTCTTGTTCCCCTGGGTAAGTCGTCAAGCGGACGGTTCCTTAGCATGTTGGGCAAAGCTATATTGCGAAGGATTACCAACGTATTTTATTCTTGCGCTAGCGAACCGAGGGCATGATGCAATAAAGTGTGCCCTTCACACGACGAGATTTTGTTAGTTGCATACTATACAGATGCTTATTTAACATGCAATGACCAGATAGTATACCCGTAAGAATTCTGACATCGACTTTTGTACTGTTAATCAGCAATTTGTTATTTCGGAGTTGGATCAATTCATTGAGCGGCACGACCACCAAACCATGGGTCCCGGGTTCAATACCAGGTCTCCCCGTGAGCTTTTATTAAGAAATTTAAATAATCCAGTCCGTCTCTGGGCTGTTGCCTAGCTCGCAGCAATGCAATAACAAAACTCAAGTTTCCTCACATCCCTTGCCCTAATTTCCTTCCGGGGAAAAGCATGCATCAAAGGATTGTCACGTAGGCTTTGGCCACATCGTATAAAAAAATACCAGAAACAGTTTCACTTGTTTGCAATCATCTCTTGATTTGCATCTCTCATTATAAGAATGAATTGCTCACGATGCAATTTTTTGAATAATTGTTGACATGGAAAGACCTAGACAAGATTAAGGTTCTATCGTAATTTACGCCGAACCTTTTCTGGTTAAGGCCTTACATACGTCCAGAATTTTCAAAAAATCGATTTTCATTTTTTAACAGATTGTTGTTCTCTATAGTTTTAGGCTTATTTCTGTGAAAGTCGTTTGCAAAAATTTCCCATAGATCCAAAGTTATGGTAGAAAATTTGACTGCCCGACGAGAGTTTGGAGTTTGGAGAGTTTGATGGAAATCGTTTTCTCTATAGTATGAGTCGGATTTTTGATATTTTGATTTAAAAATTTTATATAAATAATTAAAGTGTAAAATTTATGACGTAAAACGCATACTTTTTTTTAAACTGCCATAAATTCCTAAATTTTTCGAAATTCAAAATTTCGGCTCGACATACTATAACAACAACTCTATTTTACAAGAATTTTTTTAAATTTTGCGAATCGATCAATATTTACTGGAGTTGTGATGCAGACCGTGGAGGAACTTTTTTTTCGTAGTATTGTGGATCATGTGATTTTTTATAAAAATAAAGTAAAATAAATTTATTTATAAAGTTTAAATACCAATAAATAATTATATATAACTATTTATTTTTATTAATTTCTATTGTTATCCCTACTAAAAAATTTTTTATTTTAGCGCATTTTTGGCGCTGCTAGACGTATGTAAGGCCTTAAATCATGTCCTGGAACCCAAACAAGGGTTACATTATTTTGAGAGGCCACTTCATGCAAACAAGCCTTGAGCTCAAGTTCCAATTTGGATTTGGAGTTCAAGACCTTAATTGCAGCCTATCCGAGTATGTGTAGTATAGTGTATGCACATTTAGCTGTGGCATACACTTCTGCTTGAAAAGCAGTGGTATTTGTACCTAGGGGTAAGGATATACGGATGTTGTCTGTTTGAGCATAGACCCGAGCGCCTGCGGATTGATTCTGAAGAGAACCGTCTGTTTACCACATAGAGTGCGTTGGTGTTGATGTTTCCATAGAATTCTGAGGCTCTCACCCTTCCCTATCAGGAACAACCACTATGTAGTGTTTAAGTGATGTTACTATAGGTATAGCTCATCATTAGTATGCTTTGATCATTTTTGACGGATATATTTGTTATTCCACTGGTTGGACTGAACAAGATTAAGCGAGTTTTTTTTGCGCTTTTTCTCTATAAAAATCTCCAGTGGGATGAGAGCTACTGCCATTTCCATGTCTGCAAAAAGAGTGGACATAGTCCCCACAATGCTAAGACAAGCCATTCGCTGCATCATGCAGAGCAAATCTTTTAGTCTGATAATTACCGTGTCCAATATATTAATTTAGGGCTTAAGCCCCAAACAAGCGCCTACACTGCCAGAAAGTTATGACAGTTTTCTTCTTTTGTTTTCTAAATGGGGTCGCCAGCTAAGTTTATTGTGTAGTGTGACTTTCAGGTACTTTACAGATCTATTTGGTTTCACCTCCTTACCGAAAATATTGATGCTTTTAAGGTCTTCAATTTTCGTTCTTTTGGTGAATAGTGCCGCTGAGGATTTATCCGCATTAACTGAGAGGCATTTTGGAGTGCACCAATCCTCGATAATATGTAACGCCCTTTATAAAAGACTGCACATAGTGTCAAGGATAAGTCTGGCAAAAAAAAACAGACAGTAATTTAAGAGAGTTCAAAAATCTTTTTTAAGCTCCTATATTCGTCTGTCTCTCTGTATGTGACAGAAACTCGTTTGTATACCTATTAAGATGAAATTTGGTATACAAACGTAGATTCGAAAACGGTCAAATTAAAAATTCATGTAGGTACTCACCTGAAATGAAGCGTGAGAGAGGATCACATTTCATTTCATACAATGTTTGGTAGAATGAAAAATTCCATTTATCACCACAAACTTACCTGCAATGAAAAATAAAAGGAAATATGTCAATAAAATATTACAATGATAGTAAAAGCAAAATTTCTTAAGAAGATAACTTTTGTGAAATGAAGTTTTAGTGTAGTCAGTTCGTCGTAAGACTGACGCTTTGTAGAAATCACTCAAAAGAGTTGATCGCGAATTTAAGTTCAAAAGTTTTAAAATTAAATTTTAAGCAAAGTATTAAGGTATACTTAGGAGAAGTTATTTTTCTTCTTTCGACTGAAATTTTTTACATGCCATCAATTGGGAAACTTATTCTATACACAAAAAAAAGAAGTTAGGTGCCGCCAAATACCTCATCCCCACCCTACGAACAAAGTTTTTATCATGTTAACAATGTGGAAAAATAATATATATAAGAAAAAAGAATCTTCCAAGTAGGTTCAAATAGAAATAGAAATTAGAGGAAAAACGTTTTGATAAAGACTTTGAAAGCAAATATCTCGTGAAAGGTTAAAATCAAAAATCCTCAAGTTAGGGATGAGTGGCATGATCACCACGCCATGGGTTCAGGGTTCGAGCTTGCCCCCCCCCCCCCCCACATCGCCCGTGGGTTTTTGAAATAAAAATTAAAAAGTCCACTGCATCTCTGGGATGTTGTTGGTCATTCCCCTTACCCTAATTTCCTTCCGGTTAAAGAGATGCTAACGCAGCGAACACGAGAAATATCGACTTCAGAATATGGTCTCAAACTAGGCATGATTCGGGACAGAACGGGAAAGATGTCAGAGACCTGGGAAGAAACAAATAAAATCCTGCTGGAAACTCACTTTGTGGGAAACTACAAATCAGACATGCCGTGACATCTGATGAAACAGGAGGCGAATGCCACGGATCGCTTTGAATCGAAAAGAATTATGTCGTTGAGGGGGTAAGACGATCTACTAGATCATTTGAACCGTTCAATGCAGCAGAAGAAGAGCTTAATGGCAAGAGCATAGCGATGGCTATAATAATGGACATTAAAGGAGCCTTTGACAATATAGACTTCGGAAGGCTGCAGGATGATCTGATCGAACGTGAAACTAATCCTACCGTGGCGAAATGGATTGATAATCTAATATGTTAAAGACAAGAGCAGTAAATATTCAGAGAGGTGAATCGAGGAGCGTTATCCTCCATTCTGTGGAATTTTACTGTTGACTCATTATTACGCAGACTCGAGGAGGAAGGCATACACACCGTAGGTTCATACGTGCCGTGGCAGACACCATAAGAAGAGGTCTGGGGATGGTGAACTAAGGGGGGTTAGTGAGTACACTTTTAATCATAATAGGTTTAAAAATGAGAGGACATCTAAACTAAAAAAGAACCATCCTAATCCACGCATTACGAACTTACACCCGCCGGTTATAAAAAAAGGGTTTAATTGAGATAAAATTACTTTTTTTTTGTGAAGTCAGTTAATAAAATAGTAATGATGTTATTGGAAGTTCGTGAACTGCATGTATGTGTGTACTCCTGCGTGTGTTGGATAATGGGATCAACGGCAGTCTTATGCATCAACTTAACGTCCTTAAGTACCATTTGGCACAATGTTCTGGTAAAAATGCAACTTTCAAAAATTTTCTGTTTACTTAACTTCTAGTATTACAACAAGACCAGATCGGTGGTATCACCGAGACAAGCACGTCGTCCTAATGAGAGACGCGTGAGTCCCAATGATACATCCGCGAGCAGCCGGATGCTTCCCCCACGACTAGATTTAGGATCGCGGTTCCTGCCGTGCAGTACTGGACCTTGGTGTGTGTGCTCACCATCCCCCTTCAGTATTGTCGGCACATTGTCAACGTCATTCCATCGAACTCGGCACTTTATGAACTTCCTGTTTAGTTTGGCGCTGGCCTGTTTCGCAAAGCTGCTTTTGCTGAAGTTCCTGTGATAGACTTCCTGCCCGATTTTGAAGTTTACAGGCTTGGAACGTGTATTGTAGGTCCGTTCACCTTGCTCAAAAGCTCTGTCTAAATTTTTCCGGGCCTGTTCGCGAATCAAATTGAGTTTGTCGGTAGTATCTGCGTCGATTGGTTCACTCACAGCCTGTAGCCGTCTTAGTAGCGCGTATGTGGAGCCATGCTCAACCATTTGCTGGCCAAACAAGACTTAGTAAGGCGGGAAGCCAATAGCCTGGTGGACTGAACTCCGAAGAGAGCTCGCTATACAACTCAGCTACTCGTCCCATTTGTCATGCTCGTCCTTCACATAAGCCCTGATCGCAGCTAAGACGGATATATTTACCCTTTCGAAGGCGTTTGCTTGCGACGAATGCGGTCTGTTGCGTATGACCCTTTTGCCCCGCGCCGAGTCATGACACCTCAAACATTTTTTACCATCATGTGTACCGAATTTTAAGTGATTAAATCATTTTTCATCATGAAAACGCATCGGCCCATTATGCAAAAGACAAACAGTGGAATCCAATGTATTCAGTATTTATAAAATCGTCACGCCCTGCGATTTATTTCCAAAAATATGAAAAACTTACGGTGCTAAGAGGTGTGTAAAAGGTAAAAGTTTGAGTAGTAATTTAAACATGCTTTCCTATTCTGGTGCACAACTAACTTTTGCAAAATTTTCCTGATGCCATCATATATTTACTATGTCAACAAAGATTAACTTCTTCATTGATAGGTACATACAACAAAATAAAACGTTTTAACACAGTTGCATAAAGATCTGACTATAGTAATGTTACCTGGCGCTTAAAATCAAAAACTAGTTGAAGTTTTCCCATTAACTTCGTATACATATATAAACTTGTCTATTAGAAATTTCATGCAGTTGAAAACTTTGATGCTACTTGCGGGAGGAGATTTGAATAATGTATTCAATTTGGGAGTTTGTACATGCTTTGGCGTAAATGTGACTTGAATGAAGATTTTTCGTTGGATACCGATGCACCTTAGTGGCTGGTATGTGGGTCTAATTCAACAAAGAAATTCATTGTGTGTTACTTTCCAAAGAACGTATAAATATTTACGAAGGGCGAATTGCGTAAATTATCCAGAGAACGCGACGTAATGATGGGAATAGAATTTCTTAAGGCAATTGATTATGTCTTCAGAATAACGAAGAAATAGTTCCAATTATTTGGGAAAAAATGTAATTAAGATCAACCGTTAACGGATTGCACTAAATACATCACAATGACTTGTTGACTCGAATTTCATTCATAACTGTTTTTTAAAGGTAAATAGAATTCGGATGGGCGGAAGAATAACAATAGCTGCTTGATTAATGAGATGCATTTTGTGAAATGAATGTCTTTTATACCATTGGCTAGGGCTGACCTACTTTATTTATTCAAGGGCCTCAGGCAGAGCACATTATTATGTACATTTAGACATCATGAGCACTAGAGGAGGAAAAGTCTTAGTATAGGTTTTGCAATAACTTCTGAATTTAGTGGACTTTTGCGTGTAGAAATAACTAAAATAATATATAGAGAGCTACTAAAATAAATAGAGGGATATACGTTTAAACTTGAATGATATGCTGACCTCTTTTCGATTCAAAATTCGAGAAGGGAACGCGAAAAACGAATTTAAAGTAGAATTGGGCGCAATCAATTATATTCGTAATTTAATTACTCATACAATTATATTAATTACATTGTGAATACTTGTAATTTCAATTACATTGTAATCAACGTCCAGAGATGTAATTGATTCTTATATCATTAATCACCTAATAGTGAAGAAATTGTAAATAATTAAACAGCAATTACAATGTAATCGCAATTACAAGTGGCCACAATGACCATGTAACTGAAATTATTTTGTAGTCGTAATCAATGTAATTGTACGAATAGTCAATTACAAATCTTAGTGATTAGTACAGCGCTCTACAACATTACAACTTTATTCAATTTCTATGATTTTTTCATTATTTTAAGTCACAATATGACCCATCGCCAACTTGTCACACATTGCAAAGGCCTTTGAAACCCTGATTAGTGATGTGCTCCGCTTTCATTGTAAACCTTTCCTGGGTTCTTTTCAGCACGGGTTCATGAAGGATAACTCAACCACCAAAAATCTGCTGTTTGCCCCTGTTGTCCGGCCGTTGCCAACGCGTCCTGTTCCGTGGCGCCTTATCCAAAGAAATCTCGGTCACCTCTGGTGTGCCCCAGGGTAGCATACTTGGCCCGCTCCTCTTCATAATTTACATCCAGGTCTAGAATCCTGTGTTGTGCTGATGATGCTAAAATATTCCGCGCGGTCTCCTGCGACGATGACTGTGCTATAATCGTCTTCCACTGAATGCCAGTAAATGCACCGTTATGTATTTTTCACGTAGGTTTCGTTCTATTTCCTTCAACTACTCCATGGGCGGTTGCACCTTGAGCAGGATTGACTTGATCAAGGAGCTGGGGGTGTTTCTTAACTCCCGTCTCTCCTTCGAGGCCCACGTGGATTTCGTGGTTGGCAGAGCCAAACCCACGCTTGGCTTTGTAAAAAAAAGGTCTAGGGAGCTTGACGATCCCTATTTGACGAGGCTTATCTACTGCACTTTCGTCAGACGTATCCTGGAGTACGCCAGTCCGGTCTGGGATCCTTACTTCGCAGTGCACATTAACCGAATCGAGTCAGTCCAGCGTAGATTCCTTAGGTTCGCTCTTCGCGGCCTCCCCTGGCGCGACCCTACCTACCTCCCTCCTTATCCTGCCAGACTTAGTCCGAATTCTCTTGACACGCTTGAAAAGAGACGCAATGTCTTCAAAATTGTTTTTTTATATGATCTGTAGCAGGGGTCGATCAACTCTGGCGAATTACTCAACGACGTGAGCATCTCCGTCCCGGCCCGGACCTTGAGGAATCATGTCTTCCTCCATGTGCCTCTATGTCCCGGCTATTCAACGAGTTTGCGGCCCACATCGAGTTCGGACGTTCCAGGTTGCAGCTCTAAGCCGAACTGAAGCAAATCGTTGAACTTTGATTATTTTTATCTTAGGTATAAGTTGTTATATGTATGTATCACAGTTGTAGTAGCCAGCCTTGGCAAATCTTCTTTTATAAATAAATAAATATATCTGGGAACCATCCTTCTCTACCGATCTTTTCCTTGTATTGCGCGGTGATCCAATTCGGCGTCTTTCTTGGGCCTCCGTTCCGATTTGGCACTTTTCTTAGTGTGTGGCATACGCACTGACACTTTCGCCTGTGGGGACTGGTGTCTATCCCGTCTTGGCCTATAGTTTCGTAGATTATATCCTTCAAAGAATTGACTTCGATGCATCGACTCAGAAATCTTCGACGTTTCGAAGTTAGCTTCGAAGATGAATTGTAAAGTTATAAGATCAGAATTTGTAGTCTGTTTTTGTAGGAATCTAAGCTAACATTAATCTTTTTACTTGTCCTTTATGAGTTGCAAAATTTTGTTATTTGAACCGCGTAACCTATAAAGTTTCAAAGATTATGTTCTTTAAAGAATGTGCTTCGAAGCTTCTTCGAATTTTCGAAGTTAGCTTCAAAGATGAATAGCCTTAGTTTTTAAGACTTACATTTTTGCGCATTCTTAATTCTTTTGATATACTAACGAATAAAATAACGGACAAAAATTTGTAGAGCAAAAACATGGAATATGTTATTCTACTGCTTAATAATTTACGAACTTAACATTTGGGTGAACTCAATTTTTCAAAGAAATATTTTTCATCCCTTTCCAGTTATACTGCTTTATTTATTCACTTTTTTAATATAACCTCAAGTAAAAACGTGACAAGTAGGTAAAATAAATTTTTCCACAATACATAAACATATGCGTACCTTTACCTTCAATTTATTATTACAAAAGGCTAGTGTACCTGTCAAAGAATTTCTATAAACTAAAGAGTTCACACTATTCACTTTGAAGTGCATTCTTTTCTTCTTCCTCATGTGGTGCTGTCGCATTTATTATCATTACAACAAACATTCACTTAAGATAAGGAACGGAAGCGGTAGGATGTTGTTGTCTACCTCTTAACTTCTCATTATTAATTCCTCACAACACAACAAGTACATACTTCTTGACAGTGTCGGGAAAAGACAAAAAAAATAAAAATTTATAAATAAAGCAAGATAGGTAGAGTAATATGTACGTAATTCAGTAGGGTTTGTAAATTAAATCAAAAATTTTATTTTTCTTTATAGTTAACATGGCTTCAGGTGATTAAGGGAGTTTCGTTGCGGCGCCATTGATTTTATGATGAAAATGAGACGTGATGTCGTTATCCAGGAATTTGCTTACCGAGCTTGAGTAATGGTAAACATCTTCTATTTCTGTTGACCTTCAACTGTACGCTTTCGCCGGAGATCAAATTCATCTGTTTATGTCATGCAATATTTATTTTTTAATTTGAAAATATTAATCATGCAGTTTTAGGAGATGATTCAATATTATTGTGAAGTAAGTTAAGCAAACAAAGGTTACAATTAATTATTTATTAAGAAATTTCCTTTGTAAGAGAAGCAGCAAAAATAAATTACGAAGCTCTAGATTTCACTGCAATTAACACAAATTGTATACAAAACAGTGTCAGCCAGGGAATATTCCTTCCATTCATATACAAGGAATAAAACCATTAAAATGTGTGTTAGTGCACTTGGCCAAGCACCCTCTTAGTTGTCTCTAACGAGACATCTGGGGCTCTAGGCAAACTTGAGAAAATTTGACAGTTGAAGTTTCATAAAATCGAGACCAACCTTTCTGTCTTCAAAGTTTAGGTGATTTCATGTTTGTACGGTTACGCGCGCAAATGCAATATACACAAAATATTCATAAATGCATGTGAAAGTATTCCCAGGATCATTAATATTTTTAATTAATAAGAATTTTTAAGATATTTGTTCGTGCATCGCAAAGGACTATACAGTTCTTTACCCAAATAGAAAGACATTATTTTTGGTAGAAAAATGTTAGGTCTGTTCGTTGACGCCACTCCGACTTAAAAAGAATCATTTAGAGCCATTTTGAACTCTACTTCTGTTATTTGAGAAAAGAGTAGCAAGAAGTTGCGTTTTTTGTGTTCTTTGAGAAAAGAGTGATGCTTCTTTCCACTCCTTTTATGTTATTTGAAAAAAGGGTGGCAATAATCTTGATTACTTTAGAGCGAACTTTTCTGCTCATTGACTTTTAAGATCGAGTGATTTGGATGTGTTTGACTTTTTGTTAATTCAAATTAAAGTATTGTTAAAATTAAAGTATTGTGCTGCAAAATGCAAAAAGTAACAATGGTCAATTCTTGTGGAAAAATGTTTTGTCTAACATGCTTGCCAAATACTGCAAAAAAATTAGACGCAGGTTTGTTTTCTAAAAATTTGTTGAATGATAATACTATTCAAAACAAAGTGACAGTCAGCTGTTAAGAGTGGAGTGGTGCAACCAATCTGGTTTTGCTACTCGGATTAGAGTAGAGCTGGGCGCTGCTCTTTTATTACTCGCTCTTTTTGGATCCGAGTAGAGTAGACCCGACCTATTTAGTGTTTCAGAAATGAGTTGCCAGGACGAAAAAAGTTAAATTTAAAGTAGTTTTCTTCTGTCGCAAATTGTTGGTTTCATATCTGTCTCAGATAGTTAAAGAACACACATAATAAGAGTATTATTATTATTATTAAGGATTGGATCAAGGACTAACCGCATCCTTAGTCACTGCGACCAATTTGATCTTTTGTGACCTGATCCAGGTTCAGTATTAGGAAGCCCCGTCAATCTTTAGTTCCCTTATCAGACCTAAAATTTTCCTGGGGGCTGCCTTGGCTATATCTGATGTTGATGGGAAAGCCCCACCAAGGTGTCTAAGCCTGATACGGCCGAGGGCCTCAAAGTGACAGAGGATATGTTCCGCTGTCTCTTCCTCTTCTAGACAGAATCGACAGGTGTCATCATCAGCCAGCCCCAACTTTTTTAGGTGGTAGCCCAGGTGACAGTGACCAGTTAGAAGTCCAGTTATCAACCTTAAATCTTTTCTGCTGAGTGAGAGCAGCTCCTTCGTTTTCTGTTTTGAGTAGGCTATAAACCTCTTTGCTTGCCTTGACCCTGTTATATTTGCCCAGTGTGAGTGCTTGGATTCGTCCTCCCAATAAACTGAGAATCCGCGCCTTTTTTTGCTAGGAAATCCGCTTTCTCGTTGCCTTCAATGCCCTCGTGCCCTGGTACCCATGCTAGGGTAATGCTGTTGCTCTGGGCCAGTTCTTTAAGAGCAGTGAGACAGCCCGAGACGATTTTAGACTCAAAGGTGTAGGACCCCAGAGCCTTAAGTGCCGCCTGACTGTCGGACATGATATATATTTTAGCACCGCGTATTCCTCTCTTGGTAATTTCACGTGCGCAGATTTTGATAGCATGTATCTCTGCTTGAAAGATGATTGGTGTAGAACCGAGCGATTTGTACAGCCTTAATCTTGATCCATAGACCCCAATGCCCGTTCTGTTTTCCATCTTGGATCCGTCCGTGTACCAAACCAGAGATCCCCTTTCAAAGATATGTCTATTATTGAGCCAATAATCTCTGCTCTCGAGGATCAGCTTGAGTGGCATAATATCCGATATTGAGTTGATCACTGGATCACCCATGAGTTCTTTAAGGATTTTCCTATGGTCAGACCAGTCTCCTGCTGAGAGGAATTAGTGCCATTCAGCCTTATTGCGCTTGAGGCAGCCTCCTTCTTTAAATGTAAATGTAAAGGGGGAGGTCTAATATGGCCTCCATAGCTGCCGTGGGGCATGTGCGCATGGCACCAGTAACTCCTAGACATGCTGACCTCTGCAGTTTTAGCAGTGTGGATCGCGCTGTCATTTGTTCTACTTTTGGCCACCACACTAGAGCTGCATAGGTGACCATGGGTCTTATGATTGTTTCATATGCCCAAAGGACCATTTTGGGCCTTAGTCCCCAGGTCTTTCCAAAGAGTCTTCGGCAGGACCATAGGGCAGTCATAGCCTTTCCTGTAACCCTATTGAGTTGAGGATTCCATGTGAGTCTCTGATCTAGAACTACTCCTAGATATTTGACCTCACTTGAGAATTCTATCCTTGTTCCTTCAAGAGTAGGAGCCTCTAGCCTTAGGTTCCTTTTTCTTGTGAATGGTATAATGGTTGTTTTATTAGGGTTGACTCTGAGTCGTTCCCTAGCACACCAAGATTGTACCATATTCAGAGCATTTTGCAGTCTTACTGATAGGGTTCTATCCTGCTTGCCCTTGGTGGTAATGACCAGGTCATCAGCGTAGCCCTGGCAATCGTAGCCAGCATTAGTCAGTTTGACCAGGAGATCGTCGATAACAACGGACCAAAGCAGTGGGAAGAGAACTCCCCCCTGAGGACAGCCTCTAGTGGCCCTTAATGTTACCGACTTGCCCCCCAGCCTCGCTGTGATGTTCCGGTTACTCAGCATTGCCCCAATCCATCGGACCGTCAGCAGATCAATACCTCTGTCAGTGGCCGCTCCTTCAATGGATGAGAAAGAAGTATTGTCAAACGCACCTTCAATATCAAGGAAAGCACAAAGGGCAACGCCCCCACCATTGACAGCATCTTCTAGTTTACCAACCAGATTATGTAGTGCTTTTATAGTTGGTTTGCTTACCTGATAAGCGTGCTGATTATCATGTAGCGGCGTGTCCTTCAGACAACCGTACCTAATATGTTGGTCAATGATTTTCTCCATTGATTTGAGAAGGAAGGAGGATAGGCTTATCGGCCGATATGCCTTGGGTTGAGCCGCTGGTCGCCCCCCACTCTTGGGTATAAAAGCTACCCTTACCTCCTTCTATGGATTGGGGATATAGCTGAGTTGATAGCTAGCCCTAAATATTTTTGTGAGTGTTGGCAACAGTTCATCTAAACCCTGCTGCAGAAGAGCTGGGAATATGCCGCCACCACCGGGAGATTTGTAGGCTTTAAAGGAGTTAATGGCCCACCTTACTGTCCCGTACAGATGACAAATGGACTTACAATTTCAGATGGATTCCGAACTGGGATTAATCCTAAATAGTTTTTTCACAATAGGCCTCATTGGTCTCCGAGTGAGATTGTTTCCCTCACCAGTAAACAGCCTGACTAACCAACCAAATGGTCTTTTAACATAATCAGCTGTTATCAGAAAACAATAGATTGCCGCTTCTTTCCGTAATATTTTAATGATTGTTAAAATTTTGATTGTTTCCAATCAACCATTGTGGGTTAGCACATTATCGTGATTGTACTCACTTTAGAGTTACCACCAAAATTAAAAACGTTTCCAGGAAAAGACCTTAAAGAAAATCTTTTATTTATGATGGACGGAAGAGATTAGATCCTTCATCATATTACCAGTGTGTTCTGTGCTTGACAGGTGTTGTCAAAAACTTTATTAAACAACTGAATTTTGCTAAAAACAAAAATTGCCCTTTATGCAAATATCTCCATGAGGCCAATACTCATATACTTATATTTATATTCTTGCTTGTGCGGATAACCTTGAAGTGGAACCAAACCGAGCGTTCAAGTTTCTATTTGAAATGTTGCAATTAATAAGTGCTAACGAAATCTGAATATGAAATAATCCGTCGACTCTTTTACAAACCTAAATAGATTACGGTTCTACAAGTCTACCCAAGCAGATTCTTATCTCACCTTCTCTAGCCAAAGATTTCTTCAGACATTTTTAAACAATAATCTCCCAGCTCAAGATGATAACCAGTGCTGCTTGATTTTCGTAGCAATTTTCTTGAGTGAACTCCCGTAGTTTGATGATTCAGAAATTCTTACGATGGCAGTTGACATTGACGGGCTGTCTCAGTTCGTAAATTTTAACTTTTCGTATCGCTATAAGGTCAAAAATTGTAGTTGTGCCGCGGTTTATTTCCACATAGGTGTGTTTACCTAATAAAAAAAATATATATAGGTGCAAAAAAAACTTGTTTTCCTGTCTGCTTTGTCATTATTTTTCAAAAGATGCATTTGTGTGGAATAACGCAAGTGACTAATATGATCATTTACATATGCGTATGGATTTGGTTTTGCTGAATGGCGAATTATGTTAATTCGATTGGAAAATTACGTCGACCATTTTCATTGTAATTAGATGAGCCAATTTATATTCTTCTCTGTACAGGAAAGCATAATCTAGTAGTAGTATTTTATTGATGGGTGCTGCACAGTTCTTAATGGAAATCTTTATGATGCTAAATAAGTGGGAGTCCAATAGTTTCATAATAAATTATCTTATAGACAGGAAGAATAGGAGCACAATTCAAATTTACAGAGAAGAAGTAGAATACAAATCGTTTTATTACAGTATTGAGTATTGTTCTGTTCTTAATTTAGATACATGTGTTTAGCACTAGACATAAATGAAAACAGGTAACCGCTTCAAGAGCCACAGTTATATAATAATAAGATATGTATTTTAGTAAGCCAAAGATGTATAACTTGATATTAAGGTACATTGGAAAACAACTATTTCTTTATTTGTCCAAAAATGGTATATATGAATGATTGATGGGCACCTTTTACTCCTCAGCAACATTGATGGCTAAAAAAGATTGCAAAGTGAAAGTAAAAACTTATATGTTCATAAAAAGATATTATAAATTAAAGTATTCTATTTTTTGACAATTGCTGTGAATTGTGTCCCTAACTTAGCTCTTCTGCAACATGACAAAACCATTAAATAAGTTTCGCATTGACTTCTGCCACAACACCAAAAAATTCGTCTAGTTAAAAAATTCGAAATGTAACCTTTAGTCAGCACTTTAAATAAAAATTATAGCAAACAATATAGCAAAAATAGTATATGTACAGGGTGTTCGGAAAATGTGTAGGAAACGCTCTACTAATGGATTATTTGAAGTGTCCTGATCAAAATTTTCGTCCATACCCCTGGTCCCAATATTCGGCCACCAATAATTCTACACCAAATATTTCTTTTATTCTTTTAAAGGAATATTGGTGACTATTTGGGAGGATTGCCCTAGGATTTTCATCCGCCCATAAATGGAGATGAATTATGAAAGTTTACAACCCCATCTTTTGTAAATGTTGCTTCGTCAGTGAAAAGAATTTTTGAGATAAATTCTCTATCGCTTTCTTGGCGATCTAGCAAACATTCACAAAAGAGATTTCTACTTGTATAATCTCTTTGCTCAAGGCTCTGCACCGGTTGGAAATGGTATGGGTGATACTGGTGCTTTCGCAAAACACCGGTTGGAAATGGTATGGGTGATACTGGTGCCTTCGCAAAACATTATGAACTGTGCTGTTTGATACACTAATTCTATGTTAACGGAAATTCTTCTTATGCTTATGCAAGGATTGTCAGCAACTAACCCCAATACCCCCCAGGTATTTGCTGCCTGCCTCTGTCGCGCCTCTGAACGGGCACGAAAAGACCCTGTTTCTGTTAACCTTCGGCGGGTAGCCTCAAATGTTGAGCTATGTGGATCGCGTCTACCAGGGTATCTTTTTCGATAGAATTGTCAGGCTAAAGAAGTACTCCTTCCAGCAGGCTAAAGAAGTACTCGGCCAGCATTGGACAGTGAAAAAGCGCCAGAGGTCCGCTATCGGCGCCAGAGGTCCGCTATCAAACCCCAAAAAAAGCTCGGGCTGGGTAGTAGAACATCACATTCGATTGCCTATTGTTAGACCATGTTTTACCACCAACTCCTTTTCTTTCACCTCTTTTACCAACTATAGAAGAAAATTCATTAAATAAATAATTTTTTCTAATAGCATATGTGATAAAAAAGAAAAAACCTACGAATCTATATCATGGATAATAATGTTCCCAGAAGAAACAACTCGAAAACTGTTTTGCTACCCTGTTGCTTGACTTTAGCACCCACTAAAATTGTTCACGAGTTAAGTGTAACGAAAAAAAAATTCGGGCCATGTTCACGTGGATAGTTAACCCAAAAGAATGATTATAAGGTGGTTAAAAACATTTTATCATTTTTCACCACCCTGACAAACTATTTTACCAACCCTCCATTTTGATTAATCACCCCCAGAATCGCAGTACCAACCTTTATGTGCTCTGTTAAATTCAGAAGGGTATAAAGTCCGGAAGGGTTAACTCTAGGTGGTTAAATACGTTTAACCACTACTTACCACCCCGAGAAAAGATTTTTCCACATCTCTATTTTGATTATCTACCCACCACCGTAATCGCAGGACCATCCTTTATGTGCTCTTTTAAATTCGAGCCAACTTCACTCTTCACCATCCCAATAAAAGATTTTACCAGCCCTCAATTTCGATTTCCCATCTTTCACAGCCTTCGCACTTCCTGTGCTCTATTAAATTCGGGTCAACTTCACAAAGGTATAAACTCCGGAAGGGTTAAGGTTAGGTGTTAAAAAACGAAAATTTTCACCACCCCGAGAAAAGATCTTACCACCCCTCTATTTCCATTAACCACCCCCAAAATTACATTCTCACCCTTTATGAGTTCTGTTAAATTCGGACCAACTTTACAAGGGTGTAAACAGTAGAAGCGTTAACTTTAGGTGGTAGAAAACATTTTACCAATTTTACCACCCCCTCTATTTCAGCGATTAGCCCCCCCGGACCACAGCTACCGCACTTTCTGCACTCTGTTAAATTCCGCCAACATCACAATGTTGTAAACACCGGAATTGTTAACTCTAGATGATTGAATCCGTTTTATCAATTTTTTCACTCTAAGAAGGGATTTTTCCACCCCTTATTTTTTATCGTTTATCAACCCCCAATTTTCTAACGATTTTTTAACTCCCGGAACACAGATCGCCCGTTTTAACAAAAAAAAAAAAACAATTTGGTAGAACGTTACAAGGGTTATAAAACTAACCGTTCCATTATTGTTGCAAAAAAATCGCCTTAGCTTGCCCAGCATTTGATCTTTAGCTGGAAATTCCAGCTATACAGCCAAGGATTAAGTCAAGATATCTGAGGTTTTAGCTAAGATAGCTTAAGTCTGAGCTGTATCATCTTAAGTCTTAGCTGTGTCATTTAAAGCCTTCGCTAGGGTAGCCAAGGCCATAAATCAAGAACAAACCTTGGCTGCCGCAGCAAATCCTCAGCTATGGTCACTAAGGATTTTTCTCCGCTTTGTTGTTCGGGCCTGTTAGTCATATGCATTGACGAATAATTCCCCGAAACGCACTAGTGTAGTTGGTTTCTTTAAATAAACGGGTTACATGTCTACCGATCCTATCCCTCAGAGACATCCCGGGATTCATCCAGAGTGCATTTATATACCGTTAGACTCTCTCCTTTTTCACTTTGCTTGGGGCCCGCTACAGCATATTCAAATGTCAAAGCTATAAAATTAATATCAGTTATAATAACAAATGAATAGATGTCACGAGATATAAAACCATAGCTAACTATAGATACAACCCCGGAAGCTGACATTAACAGCTGAGCATTGGTGGTGTAAACAAACCAAAACTTGCCACAGTAGTTATAAGGAAAAGTTTGGGGAATTGTACTTTCTCGTAGTAAGAATTTCTTGCAATATATTTAAAGTCTTAAATTGAATTTTACTTGAGGTAAACCTAGAAAAATTCTGAACTTGTGAACACGATAAAAGGTGTCACTCTTATACAATTTTCATGTGTTTTAAAAGGAAAACTCTCTTGTGCTCGTTTTGTTAAAGTATTGAGCTTAAAATACGTCAATGACATCAGCGTTTCTCTTTAGATTTGGTTACGAGAGGGTGCAGTTTTATTTGTTTGGTTAATCTGTGGTACAAAAAAAGCTGAAATAATGACGAAACGCTTGGTGGTGAAATGGCCGAACTGTCATATTTTCCGAGCTTGTATGTAGAGTAGGCTGTGATAAAACACATTCCTCTTATATAGAGTATTTCAACGAAAGGTCTCATTTTTAATTTCGCGAAAGTTATATATCAAAGTTGCAATTGTCATTTTTGGACATTTGATTTTTTTTTATATATGATGATGCCAAAGCTTAGGGGATGCCTTATGATGCTTAAGCACAGCCTTGGCAGGAAAGGAATTAAGGATGAGGGAAATGGGTTAGGAGGTTAAGTGAAGGAGGTTCCGATGTACGCCCCGTTTGAAAGTTTCAGGCTCATAAGACGAGGGAAAAACAGAAGATGGTAAACTGTTCCATATTCGTGTTGTTCTGCTTAGAAAAGATTCCCGAAATTTGACGGTACGTCCAAATTTGACCTGGAGGATATAGGGGTGGGAGCGACTTGTAGCTCTTGTATCGCGCGTTGTCATGTGTCTACAAGGAATCAGGCTAGTAATTTCGTTAGAACAATGGCCATGGAAATAGCGATAGAAAAGTGAGAGACAACCGACATTCCGTCGATGCTCCAGGGAGTCAAGGCCCTCAGAGATTGTGGGAATTATATTCAAGTCTAGGCCTAATGTGGGACTTGTAGATTAGCGCTAAGTCAGGTGGGGTGAAATATTTCTTACATTTCTGTAGAAAACCCAAACATTTCATCGCACTTTTAGCGATTGCAAATATATGATCAGTCCAGCTAAGATTGCTTGATATCTCAATACCCAAGATCTTTAGGGAGGGTGAATTGGGTATATTCACTCCGTCGACTGAAATGGGTTGGGGGTGAACCGGGCGTTTTTTAAGGGACATTAAAAAACATAGAATTTTGGATGCATTAAACGTAACAGGATTTGCTCTGCCCCAAGCAAGGACCATAGAAATGTCGTTGTTTAATGATCTGAACATGCGTTCCCGATTGAGTTCTGTAGCATTTCCACGTGAATTCCGTACAGAATCAAATGAATACGCGAAATCAAGGGTGCTGTCGTCGACGAAACTATGAATAGGATTGAGAGTAAGGGATAAAAGAGCATTAATAAAAAGAATAAATAAGGTTGGTGAAAGAACTGAACCCTGAAGTACAACGGCATTTATTTCGTAGGAATCAGATGTAACTCCGTCAATAACTACACGAATAGAACGGCCTGACAAAAAACTCTCTATCCATTTAACGAGGGTAGGGTGCAGACCAAATGTTTAAAGTTTGGCTAAAAGGGCAGCATGCCAGACTCTATCAAAAGCCTTTGAAATATCAAGAGCGACGATTTCGGACTCACCAAAATTGTGAAGACAATGATTCCAACGTTCCGTTAGAGCCGTTAGTAAGTCTCCGGTTGAGTAGTAAAAAATAAACGGTTTACGAACTGCCTCCTCGAAATTTTTGAAATTTATTTTAGTAATTTGATTTGAATGCGTTGTAGAAGCGAGTATTGTTCCAGTTTTGTTAACCGTATATTTTATACTAATCCAAAATAGCGCGCTAACTTAAAATGAAACATCTTGTTGAAGCACCCAATTTGTTCTTAATGAATAAATAAAAGATAAGGTAAAATGTTGCTTGTCTGCCAAAAGTATAAAATTGTTAGAACTTGAGATACACTTGAAATATTAATTAAAGAAATAAATCCCTTGCTGATAAAGATTCTGCGTTACACATTACACCGGGAAATTATTATTAAAACGAAATAAGCTTGCGTGACTGCTTTTATTAATAGCCATTAAGTGGCTCAAAACCCTGTTGCCTGAGGAATAACGAATTATGTATAATTAAAGAAAGCCAAAGAATAACTTCGTATTTAAATCCAAATTGTTGAAATGAAGTGAAAACGTTTAATTATTACATTGTACCGACCTTTTCCTTTCGCTCTTAAACAATTTGTGTTCTTTTCAATTAATTATTTCCCCTAATACTCCCCCAATGGTGACCTGCTATACTTTTATGTCGGAATTTCACAGAAGAAGTGATTTTCTGTTAAGACTTTTCAAAAGCCATGTCTCATTAATATTTACAACTTGAAAATTCAAGTAAGTTATAAGTACAGCTTTTACCCTCTTTGAATACTGTTTGAGGGTAAAAATAAAAAATTGAAATTCTCAGAACTTTCAATTACTTGACAATGTTGTGGCACAACTCATAACTTTGAAACTTTGTAGCTTTGTAACTTTGTAGAGCTCTATCGATCGCTGTTCGAGTACTGCATTTAAATCTGTAGAGTGCAAAAGAAAGAGCCTTGGTGCATGTAAAAAGATGCGTAAAAGTGAAGCTGATGTCTGGGACTGGGCAGAGTCTGAATGCAATTTGGAAAGTGATACAGTGAAAATGATCACGGCCTACAAAACAGGAATAGCAAATTGAGTCTGGGAGAGAAAGTTAATTTGCTTATCAATTTCTACAATTATAGCATACAATGTATTGCGATCTAATACGTATACCAAAAGTGCATTTACAAATTCCAACAAAGTTTGATTGCAAAGTGTGAACTGTATCCGAAAGAAGATTGAATTCAAACAATTCGAAAGGCACAAATGTATAATGAGCCCACAAAATGAAGTCATTTACAATTAGATACTCAACACCAAGTTGACGTCAGTCCTTCATGCTTCTTGAGTCGGCACGCAATGTTGCACCTGAACAATTTAACAGGAGGGGAGACGTTGCCCCAGAACAGTAGAGGTGCCAATATTGAGTGGATGTTTTGTCGTTATAATGATTTCATTCTCTTGTTCCCTTGCTATCGTGGCTATAATGCGTTAATAAAAATTCACACCACGTTTGAAAAATGTGATTCACACGAATCGAAGAGGTTCATTTGTTTTCTGGCTGCGTCATAATTAAGTAGCAATATCTGTGATTGTTAACAGAAGCTTGTGGTTGGATAAGCTACTTCTTTTGGTTTTGAATTATACTCAAACAAGGAAGGGAACTGTTTTTGATTAGAATTGATCTTTATGAATGACGCGATCGAATTGATATCAGTGCTCTGCCTTATTTTTTTTGCCTCTGTTTGAATTGTCTTTGGAATTTTTCCTCGCAAAGTATCGAAGTTTTTAACTTCCGCCAAGGGTGACTGACAACTAGGAATGAGGGCGCTTATCGGATGCATAATGAAGAATCCATTGGAATGTTTTCAGTCTTGAGCTAAATAATTGTACATAATTACCTATAGTCGGGAATTTCAATTTCTGGTTGTTATAAAACGAACAGAATTGCCGGGTAACGATCACTTAGTTAAAAAGATCTTGCACGTTTCTTCATTTACCAACCTCGTTACGTTATGATTGAAAAAGTTTAATTTTATAAAATTTTAAGTATAGAGTAAACCACATATAACACGGTAGATGCGTTCTGTTATATGAATCCGTGTTGCACGAAACCGTCAGTTTATACAAAGAGATGAGCCGTTCACAGGCCAAAGTAACTCCACTTCTAGAATTAATTTTTTTAAAGGTTTAGCCTTGCCAGACAAAATTTATATTAACAACAAATGGTTAAGAGCACATGGTAGGTTTCCGTTCATCGAAAGTATATACATACTAACTAAAGGTTACATTAAGAAATTTTTTTTAGATAGTTTGAATCAATAGTTTAGAAATTAGATGGATACCAATTTGATAACCAATTCGACAGCAAATATCTCGACACTAAAGGAATCAAATCAAAAGGTTCTAAGATTTCTTTGTTTCATTTTAGAAGATCTAAAGAGCTAACTCAGTGGTGGCCAACCTTTTGCATGCCATGCGTCAATATTTTGACAGACGTGTTCAGATGCGCACTTACGTTATTACTTTCATGGTTAGGGGGTTGGTAAATAAACCTTCCTTACCATTAATGAAACTTTTGAGCTTTGTAATCATTAGCTTTTGTAATCATCCAATGCGTCACGTTTTGGCTACCCCTGAACTAACCTAAAATCTTTCCATGAATTACGTGCTAGAAAATCGATCCAGGAATTATGTGCTCTCGAGAAAATCGATCTACGAATTGAGTGCTTCAAGTAAAAATCATCCATGGATTTTGGGCTCTTAAGGAAATTTCACAAATTTCCTGAAAAAGATACTCTACCTTTCCTTATTATATTTTCTTCAACTTTATTATTGTTACATTAAAATTTATTTTATGCATTTGAATTATGGATATTCTTAAAGCACATAATTAGCCCATAATTATTATTCGCTTAACAATTTTTCTAATGCAGTTTTAGTGACGCGTGGGGTGTAGCTCGACGTCGAACTGCACCCCGCGTTAGCTGAATTTAAAAAAATTCTGGTATCTTTTTCAATTTCAAAGTTAGAGCAATATACAGGGTGTTTCAGTTCTGACGTGCCAAAATGAGTGGGGTGATAGATCTCACCTAGCCAAACAAAAATTGTATGGCAGGGTGATTCACAAATTTCAGTTTTTCATGGTATGCACATTACTCTTTTATTTTTATCTTTTGATCTACCCAACATAAGGACATCAAACAAACGCTTAAAAATAACTATCCTAATGACCTTTCCAAAAATGTCAACAATGTTGATCTCACTACTACCACTGCAGGCACAGTCACGGCCGAAATTGAAAAATGTTTTGAAATTACCAAAATTTCTCCGAAATTTATGTAATTAGTATACCTCTTTTTTATTTTTATTGGATTGCCCGTCTTATTACCTTTCCAAAAAGGTGCAATATGCTAAGGTAGATAAAGAATTAGAAAAATCGCATTTTTAGAAATCCCTAGACTACCTAATTATATTATTATTAAGTTGCCAGAATTTTTCCAGTACCCAAGAAGACTGGTGCCAAAAATATTTAAGATTTTCGACCAATAGCCCTTATTGGGAAGAAACTTGAAATACTAATAAGAGACTCCATTCTACGAAGTTGTGAGAGAAATGGAGTTATTCCTAAATTTCAGTTTGGTTTCAGACCTGGGCATTCAACGGTAGATGCTCTTGCCAAGTTTCACTTCGACATAAACAAAGGACTTAACGCCAATATGTTCACTTCTGCCTGTTTCCTTGATATATCAAAAGCTTTTGATAAGGTGTGGATACAAGGCTTAATCTTTGAACTGATTAAATTCAAATTTCCCAATGAAATAATCAGAATTGTCAGCAGTTTTCTCTCCAATCGGAGATTCTATGTAGAGGTAAATGGAACAAAGTCGGCCACCAATTCCATTCTGGCTGGCGTCCCCCAAGGCTCCGTCCTTGGTCCCCTACTATTCAATATATTTACCGCTGACCTCCCGGGCGAGGGTGAAAACTCAACCACTTTACTATATGCTGATGATGCTCTCACATATACATCAGCATTTAACCCCAACTATGCACTCTAGAAGTTGCAAGAAAAAGTTGACTCCCTTTTCGAATACTACAAATGCTGGGGCTTTCAAATAAATCCCAATAAACCAGAATTAGTCATTTTTAGAAACCCGGCGAAAAATTTTAGGGGCACCAGAGTATCGCGCCAGGCTAAAAATGTCAAACTTTCCCTAAACGGGTTTGAAGTTACCCCTAAGGATTCGGTTAAATACCTAGGCCCATTTTAATAACCTCATACGATTTAAAAAGCATGCAACACACACTATCAGGAATGCTAATATGGTTTATGGAATCCTAAGTCCCCTATTGCGAGAGAACTCGAGTCTATCGCCCAAAGTAAAACCCCTGCTTTATAAACAGTTAATCCGGCCAATATTAACATATGCGTATCCGATCTGGTTTACCATCAATAAAACAACCTACCAGGAATTAATAAAATTTGAAAGAAAAATATTAAGGGCTTGTACTGCTAGATATTTTAAATCTCCCCTCAAGTACTACAGCAATAAGGAAGTCTACAGGTCGGCATCATCGCTCGGAAAACTAGAGCCATTGGATAAGCACCTCATCAGACTGGCAAGAGGATTTCTTAGGAGACAGGAGGGACATCCAAACCAAATGACGGCCGAAATGGTACGAGACAGCAGAGGACTGGATGCAGCCAACGAATACTGGGACGTTTTTAAAATAAACAGCAAGGCAGATTTATTCAACGAGGAAGGCAACGTTAGATTCTACCACACGACAACAGAAAATTGTTATAGAGGTTAAGATTAATAAGGAAATTTAAAGAACTACTAATACTAAGTAGACAATGAATGTTAGGATAATTAACTACAGTTAAGTTAGTGTTAGAAGTCAGGGCAAAATTACAACTAGCTCGTAGGTAGATATAATTTAGATTTAATTAGAAATAGAAAAATTATAAATTGTACAAACTTATAAACTTCGACGGTATCATTCAAGTGCTTTTATTGTGAGAATGTTAAGTGAAAGTAGAGAATATTGTCGAAAATTAATTTGTGCATTTGCATTTCTCGACCCACCTCTTCAAGTTTTGGTGTGGATCAAATGGCCTGCAACTTAACCTAGATAAATGTGCAGTTATTTCATTCTTTAGGAACCTCCGTCAGCTCGTCTTTGATTATACCTTTGTGGATCTTGGTGTGAAACTAGACAAAAAGCTCGATTTCACTCTCCACTATATTCTGTCGAGGAGTAATTCAATTCTGGGTTATGTCAAACGGTGGTCAAGGGAGTTTTCTGATCGGCAGTCCTTAATTCATTTATTTGTTTCTTTGGTTAGACCAATTCTCGAGTATGCATCTCAGGTTTGGTCACCTTGCTATGCTGTTCATTCTAGACGCATCGAGTCGGTACAGCGTAACTTTGTTAGGTCCGCACTAAGAGACCTTCCGTGGAATGATCCATTAAGGCTTCCTTCTTATGAGGATCGCCTTCCAATGCTTAATATGCACTCTTTAGAGGTACGACGCAGAGTTGCTGACGTGGTATTTATTCCCCAATTTTTGAACTCGAACATAGATTCTCGTGCCCTCGCAGATTAGGTTTCTTATAGACATACCCCGTATAGGTTTCAGAGACTGCCTTTACTACATGTCGTTCACTCTCGGTCTAAATATGGTATGCACAAGCCCATAAATTGCATGTGTAGAGCCGTGAATATGTGCCCTTTTTTCGACCTAACCCTTACTAAAGATTCGCTGAAAGGATCTCTGTTTTCTGTGCACTCCTGATTGTTATGTTATGCGTAGTCTAGTTTTGATTTTTAATGTGTTTTGCATGTTGTTGTGGTAGCCTCATTCACCTCAATAGGTCTGCTTGTTAAGTTTTGTGTGTAAAACTTGGGTAAGAATAAAGTAAAAATCGTTCTTCTGGTAGAGCGGATGAAAATGCGAAAGTTAACAGACAATTTCTGGGTAAATTTATGGCAACTGAAGAACTACCAAAAGTAAAGTTCAGTGCAAAGATCAGTGCGTTCACAAGAAATCGTAAAAATAAATAAAAATTAATAACAATTTACTGAAAAAGTTAATAGTTGTTTATTTCAATTTGTACTTCTAAGCTGTAACTTGCCAAACATCAATCAGCTGTGAGTTGTCAGCGTGTGTAAAATTTGGGTAAAAGGGGAAATTACTCGACTGTCAAATTTCTCAAGTGCAAAAGTAAACAGATGCAGCGCGGACGAAAACTTTCGGTTTTCTGTAAAAACTTTCGAGTAAACAGACAGACCTAATATATTGTTATATTCTGGTGAATAGGTGAACTGATTCTAGGTTCCTGTCTGAAAAGTGCGCCTTCTGAGTAAGGAGGGGGTTAAGCTAATTTCATATTTTTATTTTTTGTCTTCCGTACGTCCATTAAACTTGCACAAAGGTATTTGGCACTAGTCGAGTTGTGGTACGTAAGAAAATTTAAATATTTTCCACAATTTTCGTTGTTTGGCCATATTTTAGTTATTTTCTTTTCATAATGGCCCAACATCGATCAATATCGCGAACATTTGTAGGATTAACTTCTGTTGATGCGAAGTTAAAGTTAAAGCTTCCGAGCCAGTAAAATGATTTTAGATCAGTGATGTCCAAACCTATTATGTCCGCGTGCAAGTGAGCTTTTGAGCTTTTAAATTCGTATATGCACATGTTTGGTTGTATTCGGTTTCCTGTTTTTGCGTTTTTAATCGTTAAAGCATACAAAAGTTACAAAAATCGTCATACTTAAGTAGTTTTGTATGCAATTATACAATATCTTAAAATATACAACCTTTTGCAAACATTTTAAGGTTCAAAATTAAACAAACAGTACGAAATGCTTCTAAAGCTTTTAAGCATTCCTCACCTTAAGTGGTGTGAGTGTGGCCATCACTGTTTTAGATTGTTTCCTTTCACTTATCTTTGATACTTTTTAAATTTTTGTTTGGTGTTAATACCACTTCACTGCTTTGCAATAAAGAATTTTTAATCTTAAAATCCTCTAATTCACTGGTCAACAAGTTTCTGGTGTTGGGCAGCTGGGGGTCATTTCCGAAGTAATTTGCTGCGTAGAATCCGAATCCGAGGTCAAAAGAAGGATTTTGAGATATTTGAGGTTATGTACTCAAAAAATGGGTTGTTTGGCTATTTTTAAGGTTACGTACAGGATTGTCGTTTTTATAAGCTATTGAACGGTCACCTACGATTTTTTCTTTCAAAGTTACGATCATTTTAAAATATGACGTTCGTATTTCATATAAACATAATATTCCTATTTATATGAAATATGAACTTCATAATGTAAAATGATCGTAACTTAGCGAAAAAAATCGTAGTTGTCCGCTCAATAGTTTATTTTGAAGGGTAAGAGTAGTGTTAAATGATGCAACTAGAAAAAACGACCAACAAATGGTTGTTCATCCTGTACGTAACCTTAAAAATAGCCAAAAAAAACCATTTTTTGAGTACGTAACCTCAAATATCTCCAAATCCTGTGTTAACCCAATTTTAACCTCGGATTCGGATTCTACGCAGCAAGTTACTTCGGAAATGACCCCCAGCTGCCCAACACCAAGCATCACTCATTTTTTGTTGACGTGTGTTACCGGAACATCAGTGTTACCAGAGCTTTCTTAGCAACATCTCTAACGGACAGCGATCTGTTTGCCGTGATGATATTGAAGACTCGTTTCTCTGAACCTTTTAGGCGACCAATTCCATCTGATCTGCCTAAAACGCTAAAAGAGTACATCGCGCAGTTTGATACGCGGTATCAGCCAATTTTGCTTTTAAGAAATTGACGAATTTTCACTACATTTGGCCAAAACTTTCTCTTCCACTTTTTCGTTACTATTCATACTTTTTTAAGTTCACACTTTGAAACCAAAAAAAATAATGGAAACTGAGGAAGACATATTGTACTAATCACAAAAATGTCGCAGCAATGATTTTTTATGTAGCAACAGGCGGTACCGAATCATATTTGTTTTAAAGAACTTTCTGTACCAGTCCATACATATAGAGTTGGTACCGTTCGGTGTTTGACCTGGAGACTTCGGCTTTCAAGCGAGATCTGTTGGCATAGTTCCGTTTTTCTGTTTAAGATTCCTATTGATTGCTTTCAATAGAAAAATTTTAGTATCCGTAATAAAATAGTGAAGATTTCAAAGTTTAAGACTCAGCTTCCAATAATAAAACAATTACCTGGTGTAAGCCACCTTCACCCTACTACAAATATAAACAATTTGATGATGAAATCATGATTAATAGCGCATTTCATAAGCTCTGACTGGAATATAAAAATCAAAAGCGACTCTTCATTAGAGGTAGCAATTTGAGTGAATGCTAATGCAGAATTAACACATGAAGTAAGATATTTTTTGAAGATACGTTTTTTCTTAACTAGATTTTATGGCTAATTAGTTTCATTATCTGAACACCTTAGTTAGCTTTTCAATTAAAACAAAAAAGCCATTAACAATTCAAATAAACTTGCTTACTTAAAGAATGTTTTTATATAATTAAAAAATTCTTGGAAAATCTACACCAATTGTTCTCTTAAGTAGTAAAGAAGTTGAACAATGTATCATCTTCTTTTAACTGTCACGTCAGCGTGAATATTGATATGACAACAAAGAAGTAAAATCATAAAAGAACTGCTTCGTAATCGAAACTAAAAATAAAACGAAAAAAAAATATTTAAAATTTCCGCTCTCATTCCATTTATATTGCAAATACAATAATTCCCAGGGAAACAGCGGGAGCAAACGAAATGATTAATTCTTTTATTGTCCTATGTGAGATGGATATTCGCCTATTGTGCATCTTGTATTCATAAAGTAATGAACATTGTATTCATTTTTCATATCATTTTTCCGGCCTATCTAGAAATTTTATGTAAATTTTTTATCTTGAATATTTCTTCCTCAGGTAATTATGGAAGAAAAGGTAAAATTTCTCTCGAAGAAAACTGTATTAAGGGGATTTTCTTTTCATCATTCATTTTAATTACTTTCAAGGTATAAAGGTAGGTTTTTTTTCGTGAAATATTAATTCAATTCAAGTAAATTTTTATTCAAATTGCCTGACTTATATTTTAAAGGGAACATACTCTAGGGGCAGACAGTTCAAGAAAGCGACCGAAAATGAGTGGAATATGAGAGTCGCAAAAAAACCAGCAACTCTCCAGGAAATTAAATAAATCCTACAAGAACTAAAGAAAGTTTCTTCTCTTGTTTTCCGATTACTATGAAAATAATTGTTGGTTACTAGACTGGACCAGCATATCCTAACATCAGTCTAACAAACAAGCAGTAGAGCGTCTTGGAAAGTAATAGATCGTTACCAATCGATGACCTAATAGAAATACATTTTCTTTTTAGAGAACTATCGATTAAGATTAACACGGCGTTGTCATTGGTATGGTACATGGTAATTTTATCAAACTTTACAGTATTTGATCATCGATGGATTCTAGAGTGAATATAAGATTTAGGCTTGGTAATATTTATTCAAAGATTCATCAAATGTCTGATTTCTACAAATTCAATATAAATGTGAAACAGTCAATAACAAAGAAATAAAGTAACCTTAACTAAGCTGATCCTTTATCCGATTTCTCGAAAGATGAAAGTCAATATAATCAAACTTATCATTAAAGAGACGAAGCTTATTCATACCATCACTTAGTGCGAGCCGGAACAGAGATATTCAGAAAGTCCAGCAGCTCTGGAGAATTAATTGTGTCTTGCAAACAATCGAAAGCAAAAATAATTTTAGATCTGTTACGCCAAGAGTATCCAATGAGAATAGTTTAAGTCTGTCTAAATATGAGGATTGTTCCAGGGAAGAACCCTAAAAGTAAATCTCAAGAAGCTGGACGGGCTATTTGTGGTTAATATGGACCGCATAAAAAGGGGTCCAAACAGGACTAGCGTATTCAAGAATATGCCTTACAAATGTACAATAGAGAAGTTTTGTCATGTAAGTGTAGTCAAACTCTTTTGACCAGCGTTTAATTAAACCTAAGGAAGCGTTGAATTTATTAACAAGAGAATCTATGTGGTCCTCAAAGAAAAAGTGAGTGCCAAGGATCACCTCTAAATCCCTGGTCTTATCAATCCTGGTTAATAAGCTACCATCAATAAAAAAAACGTTAAAGTGCAGAGGAGTCCTTTGGCGTGAAAAGGACATAGCAGTACACTTGACAATGCTCAGAGAGAGGTAGTTAATAAAACACCATTTATGAAAGCTGTCTAAATCAGAATGTAAAAGTAAACAATCCTGTTCATTAGCAGCATTACGAAAAATTTTAGCGTCACCAGCATAGCAATGAACCGTCGAGCTATAGAGGATCGTAGGTATATTATTGATGTAAATGATAAAAAGTAAACGTCCAAGATGGCTACCCTGTGGCACCACTAAGGTGTTGGGTATTTTATTAGAAAGTGCACCACGAAACATAAAACGCTGTGTACGATCAGATACAAAAACAAACGGAGAACCTAGTAGCTACGTGTAACTTATGAATGAGAATCCTGTAGTTGATTCTGTCGAAAGCTTTACTAAAATCAGTAAAGATTCAATCGACTTGCTTGCAAGCCTCATTGGCGGAAACGCAATATTTGGAGAATTCTAATAGGTTGGTTGTGGTAGATGTACCTTTCATAAAAAAAGTAAGTCAAGTATGAACGTTTTTAATGCTTCGAGGGTTTCGTACTTAAGTTATTTTCAAAAGCAAAATTTTTTTTTTAATATTTTGTAAAAATTACATAAATGCAAATTGGAAATATAAACACTGCCCCCCCCCCTCTCCCCCGCCCAGTGTTATTCGAACTGAGGCATAAAAGTCAGTAAAATCCAAACCTTACAACAGCAATACCGAAAATTGAAGAATCTGTTTTAACAGACAGACAGACATACGGATATAACTACAAATTAAGGATTTTCAGCCTTTTTCCTTTACTTGTGCTGTGAGACCTTGCTTCTTGCCAAATTTCATGGTACTATGTCAACGGGTAATACTCTATAGCAGTGATGTCCAAACCTATGCCCGCGGGCAAGTGAGCTTCTGAGCTTTTAAATTCGTATTTGCTCTTGTTTGACTGTATTCGTTTTTCTTTTTCTGCGTTTTTTGATCGTTAAAGCATACAAAAGTTTAAAAAATCTTCATATTTAAATAGTTTTGTAAGCAATTATACAATATCTTAAAATATACAACCTTTTGCAAACATTTTAAGGTTCTAAATTAAACAGAGAGGTCGAAATGCTTCTGAAGCTTTTCAGCATACCTAACATTAAGTAGTGTGAGTTTGGCCATCACTGCTCTATAGGTTTTGATTTATTTGCGAGTGTCAAAATATGCGACAAAATGGTCGTATTTCGCGGCATAAATGAGCGTATTTTTTGATTGCGTTGACTTAGAAGCTTGATTTGTTTACCGTGGACCTTAGTATTTGATATGAATATCAACTCGATACCACACGTTCCTGAGTCAGCCAACAGACAACGAAGGGACCCTTTTTTCGTTTTGAGGTACGGAACCCTAAAAACCGTGCTGTAACGAGATCAGCAAGGGTTTACAGTGAAACTGAAATACATGACAAACTAAAGATTCATAAACTTTCGCAATATACAACATTAGTGCGACCCATATTTGTTTTCAAGGTCATGGGCGTTTGTCGAGAATATGTCGGTGGTTCGGAATCCACTTTAAATTGTAGGTCCATTTGCAATCGTCGTCTCGAATCTGATTAAGTTTTACTTCCGCTCTGCCTCACAAGGGGCAGAGAGAAAGAGAGAGAGCTTTTTATTAGTTCTCTCAATGAAAATTATACCAGACACTGAAGCAAAAGTATTTTCTGAAATATTTTAAAATCATAAAATGATTGGGACATTTGGAAAAGGCCTTTTCTGCTAAAGAGAAACCGCATAGACATCCAAAAAACGTTTACAACATTTAGCAATTGCTCTATCGACCTAGCCAGAAGGTACAAAGCATTAGGCTCGTTTTTCTTCAAGGGGCTAGACGATGCTGCCAAAATAGGGGTGAAGCGGCTTCAAAGATTTATTAACAGCTTTGGCTGATATTAAATAAACCCTACATAAACATTCAAGTGCGGTCCAACGGATGTTTAACAGAACGCATCATTCTTAAGGCCTACATGTAAATGTAAGAGTGAAGGGCTGTCCTCATCCTAATCTAACCTATCTCTATGATGTGCGTACCCAAAACCTTGTCGGTTTCGAAGTAATTGTATGGACCGTAAAGTGTTTATGATATTCTAAAATAATTAATTATTTAATTTTGTCTACTGTAAAAGAGTTCAACATCTTTAAAAACTGACTTTTTGGCAATCCATACAAAATTTTAGTTAAATTTTAAATAGCAGAGCATACAATTCAAATCATCAAACTGTTTGTTAAAATTTCAGCAAGAGCAAATGTTAGCAGCCTTCTAAATTAAGCCCCATTCTGTAATAAATCCTCTCAATTGCTCAATTTAACATCTGGCACGTTTCTGGAAATCCGTCAATAAGGATCAGATAAGATTTTCTTTTCCATGTTAACAGCTTTTTTCCAGAATATAGGTAAGAAATTACACCTTGATACTTTCTATCCTGTGCCCGGGGACTTTCCCTAGGGTAAAAAGAGTTACCGTGAACTCGTATGTGACCCTGAAAGAGAAGTAAAGAAGACTTGCCAACAAGTGCTTTTCAGAAATAAATAATGAGTTTTGTACGACCTTTTTCGATTAGCTACGATTGAATGGAATTGTCAGTTTTAGAAGAAATAAGAAAACTTTATCAAACAAAGCAAGCATTTATAACACCTTAAAGTAAATTTAAAGTACCGAACCCATAAAATGTTCAAATGAGTGTAAGTTAGAGAAATCTCCTTGAATGGCTTTTTTTAAATAAAACTTAGGACACCCTTTAAGACTGCAGCTTAAAAAATACTTACTTAGAGATTGAATCGATTATTTAACAACCTCTGGTTCTATTTTAATCAGCTTATATATAATAATTGTTGATTTTCACTGATTTTTTGGTCACCACCTAAATATCTACAAACTTTAACATTGATCCCTTGGAGGAAATAGGTTCACTGTCGCCTAATGAACTTTTTATAACGATGGGAAAACCACATATCTGCTTGCAGAAGATAAACGCCTACAACGAGTGATGTCTAGGATCAGTTGTTTTGCAATCAAAGTGTTTAATTTCCTTCTAAAAAATATGCCGAGAGATACGCAATTTTTCATTGCTACAAAAGAAACAAATTACAAATTAGAGTGTTAACTTCTGAACGGAGTGATTATTTATTGTGGTCTTCTTTGCAAAATATTCGCTTATTAAATTATGGAGCCTCTTTCAATCATTTTGGCTATAAGTGAAAATCGAAGGCTTCATGTACAAAGTCTTAAATTCTGCAGAGCTATAAAGCCTTTGTTGCCTCAAAACTGAAGCTGAAAATACTAGAATGAGGGCAAACTCAGAATAAAAAAAAATTGTGTCTTGTAATGAATGCAAGCACAGCCTACTCTATATACAAGCCCGGAAAATTTATTTTTGTGCCAATCCATGCACATACATAAAAACTGCACAATGTCTTAACCAAAACTAAAGAGAAATGCTGATGCCATTGACATATTCTAATCTCAATACTTCAACAAAATGAACACAAAAGAGAGTCTTCCCATTAAAACACATGAAAATTGCGTTACTATACTACAAAAAAGTAGAATTCCCCAACCTTTTCCTATTCTTTACTGTAGTAAGTTTTGTTTTCTTTACACCACCAATGCTCAGCTGTTCAAGTCAGCTTCCGTGCTTGTATCTAGAGTAGGCTGTGATGCAAGCTAACCTGAAAGCACGACGACATTCAGCAAAAACGGCTGTATTTGGCCATCAAGGAAGAAATTATTTTTATATACGATAATGCAACCACTTTTGTCGAAAATGGTAAAAGTTAAATTTAGTTCCAAATTATAGTCTGATAAGATAACAGAGCTGGACTGTTAGCACGATTTCTCTCTCCCTTTCTCTCTTTCTCTCTAGTTCCCGTAACCCCTTGGCGGGCATGTGCACCCTGTACATAACCTCAAAGGTAGGAAAAAAACGGCGTTTTTCAAATATCTCAATATCCTGACGTGATGGGTCAATTCTGACCCCGGATTCGGATTCTACGCAGCAAATTACTTCGGAAATGACCCTCCGGTTTCCAACAACTGACATGAACCCGGTATTTGTAAACCTGTGTTATCAATTACCTGATTTGATGGGTATATGTTTTATCACTATGAAAAACAAATTAATATACGTACCTGAAATGGAAAAGAAAAAATGTATTAGGTATGTAAAAAAAAATTATTTTGAATGTATAAATAATTAAAAGTAGACAAATTTGTATTGATGAAAAATTGTTTTGCACTCCAAATCAAACCTTTTGCAAAACAAGTTTTTATACGAAATTCTTTTCTTAGATTATGGTCTCTCAATTTCTGTAATGATTAGGTTACCACCTAACAATTTTAAACAGTTTTTCCCAAAGAACTAATAACTAAATAATGTTTTAGTGAAGCACTTCGAAGGGGAAATACGAAGGAGAAATTTAACCTCATCGCGAAGAAGGCATATTTTGACCGGCGAGTTCCAGGGATTTCATTCCATAGATAACTTAAATCACAAACAAAAATATTTCTAATCACTCGTATATTTAAAGGCAATTAACCCCATCCAGTGTAATAGTTAACTGAAGAGAAATCCTAAATAGCGATGGGTCCATATAAAATGCATAATAAAGCTAGGCTTAAATAATTAGTGCCTCTTTATTAGCTCTTCAGCTGCCGTCTGGAACACCGAAGCTCTACGTAGGCAACGCAATAATAATAGTCTCATCCATTGCATGAAGCATTCTATGGTATGGAATATGGAAAAAGTACCTCAAGGACCGGGCCGGGATGGAAATGTCCACGTCGATCAAGAAATTCAGAGGAGTTGATCGTCCCCTACAGTAAATCGTACAAAAAGATAATCTTATAAATCTTGCGTCTCTTTTCAAGGAAGTCGAGGGTGATTATAGTGAGCCTAGCAGAATAATATAGGAAGGAAGGAAGAAAGAAAGAGAGCGAACCTAAGGAATTTGCGGTGAACAGCCACGATACAGTTGATGTGAACAGCGAAATAAGAATCCCATACCGGGTAAGTATACTCCAGAATGGGTCTTACGAAGGCACAGAAGAGGAGCTTAGTTAAGTAGGGATCATCAAGCTCTCTGGTCCACCTTTTTACAAAACCAAGCATGGAATTAGCTCTACCCACCACGAAGTCCTCAAAAGATAGAAGGAATTTAAGAATCATCCTCAGGCATCCATCCAGACAGTAGTCTGAGAGAATGGGAATCCTTCTGCGGGTAAAAGTCATTACGGTGCATTTGTTAGAATTAAGGGAAACGATTACTAAAGCACCAGTCATGGAAAATGTGAATGTCGGAATTTAACAAAGCACAGTCGTCATCACAAGATACGACGCAGAAACTTTTATTATCATCGGCATAACTCTAGATTTCGGAGCTAGTTAGGAACAGTGATACATCGTTAATAAAAATAATAAGAGGAGAGGGCCGAGAATACTGCCCTGAGGAATGCCGGAAAGAAAAGCGATCTCGTTGGATAGGGCACCGCGGAACAGGATACGCTGAGTACGACCGGACAGGAGGACATCCAATCAATAAGAAACGGCGGAAACCCGAGCAGATGAAGCTCGTGAATGAGAATATCATGGTGAATTTTGACGAAAACCTTATTAAATTCAGTGAATATGCCAAGACCAAGACCAAGAGGCCTGGCTCAATCGGAGGCAAGCAGTGATGTACGAATTCGAGTACTTACAGTGAAAGTAAAGAATATCGCGAATAACCGACTGTATTTCAAAATTTCGCACTTATAATCTTTTTTTTGGTAAAAATAATTAAGAACCTTTCGGGTAGACACCTTAACGAGGGGATACAGTCAGGGACAATCGAAAAAATATCAGCCAATGTAGAAATTTGATTTGACGTCGTAGCTTCGTCAAGTAAAAGGTTTTTGGATTGGAGGGAAGTCGGTGGAAACCTCGTTAAATGTGTAAATTGGCTTACTTACTTCGCTGATTTTTTGCATACACTTTAAGGAGGGGGGTGGAGGGGGGGGGGGCTGAAATGTGGAAACATTCTTTTTCGATTATTTCGGCTTCTATTAAAACTACGACAAAAGCAACGATGCCAAAGTAAAGCACCTCAACTTTGCCACTTATGACTTCCGTCATAACACAAGACGTTTTTACTATTTTGGCTTTGTAAGAAAGAGTCGTAGATAAAACTCTTCCTTCCTTGCACAGCGTAAGCACCTTTCTTTCTAAAGACTTCAATCGTCCTGAAGAGTTTTCTTTTTGCGAATTCTTTGCAATAGAAAAAGACGTCGAATCAGAAAGTTAATTTTCAGTACAGTTTTTTCTTTTTCTTTTTAAAGGTTATTTCAAATTTTTTACTATGCGAGATTTTGCATAGATGGTCCGTAGGTTAGAGCACGTTAAAGTGAACTGTCAAATAGTGTACAGCTACACGCGTATGTCCGGCCATAATACTTATCTTAACTACTGTGTGCTTAATTTTGATTTTTTACAGAAAAGGAAGGTTAGGTAAGGTTAAAGTGGCTGCCTAAGAAGGCACACTTAGGCCTAGGAGGCCCCTTGTGCTACCACATTGAGGCTTGAATTTAACAACCCCATAGAATTACCTAAGGAATAAGAGGGTTAACATGTTGCCCCCTGTGCACCGAACCAATTTCTTGTATCCAGTGGAACCAGTTCGCGGGAAGTCAAAATAATTTTGACTGGGTTGTGAAGGGTGTTCATCCTTAATTCGTCGTCGGGAACCATTTTGAACTCCTGATAAATCGAGTCAGGCCTCTGACATCCGTGGAGCCTAGCTCGGTTAACTCTTCAAAGAAGGGGGAGCCCGAAAACCGGTTCCTACGGTTGGCTAGGGCCGGACAGTTACCGAGGAGGTGAACTATGTTTTCCTCGTCCTCTTCGTCGTGGCAACTCTTACAGAAGTCGTTTGAAGGCACGCCCAGCCTATCGGCGTGTCTACCTATGAGGCAGTGACCCGTGATTACGGCTACTGTACTGCTAATTATTTTGCGTCCGAGTAGGATGAGCCCTCTTGACCGCTTAGGGTCAAACTTTGGCGTATCTGTCGGGTAATCAGGCAGGTGTGTTCCTCTTGCCAGTTAGTGTTAGCAATCTTGAGAGCCTCCTGTGCGAGTTCCAGTTTGCATGTAGCTAGCGGTTTCACCGGCTGGTGGTTTATGTCCGAATCAGGACGTGTGGTAACGATTCTCGCTAGTTCGTCGGCTCTGCAATTGACCGGAATATCACTATGTCCAGGCATCCAGATGAGCCGTACTTTCAGATGCTCAGCTATGTCATTTAGTGTTGAGCGACATATTATAACCGTTTTGGAGGTTGTGTATACTCCTGACTATCTGTGAAAATACATACGTTGTCTGTAGGTAGCGTTAGTTGATTCAGGCGGTCCGCAGCTACCTTTATAGCCATGATTTCTGCTTGAAACACGCTGCAGTAGTCAGGTAAGCGGAATGAGACATCGAGGTCCAAATGTTCCGAGAATATTCCTCCACCCACTTTGCCATCCAATTTGGAGCCGTCAGTGTAGAGATGCACTGAGTTGCCCCATTGGGGAGGACCTTTCTCCCATTCCGATCTGGTTGGAAAGAAGGAATCGAATTTTATTCCAAAGAAAGGCTTGGGCGAGGTTTTGTCGATATTGCTGGCAGTTCTACTTTGCAATATTTTGGAGTGAACGAAATCAGTTCGCTTCTAGGTCTGGATTGAGTTAAGCCTAATGGCGGCTGATGATGCGGTTTGCTTACCAAAGAGATCCAACGGTAGAAGGTGGAGAATAGTGTTCAGGGCTTTAGAAGGTGTGGTTCTCAGGGCACCTGTTATCAGCAGTGCTGCCATCCTCTGAACTTTGTCCTACAGAAAAGGAAACACCAATATATAGTTCTTTCTCTTGGAAAGATTTTTTAAACGAGTTTTTTTGTCACCGCAGATTTTTCTCTGCGATTTCTGGATAGATAAACTTTTTCATTTGAGCAAACTTAAGGCTCAATCTTTATTAAAAAAATTAAGGTTTCTGCAAAAAAATATTTAAAATAATATTCTTTTTCTGACCATTTATAAAATAAACCACATTCAATTTTCTCCAAAAATTTGTCAGTTAAAATCAATTAGTTCTAATTGGCTAATGAGCTCCTTAATTCTTTAATAATAGATAATCAAATAATAATGTGTCTACACAATTAGCAAATTTTTTAAGCATCTTTACAGCACATATTGCCAAATGTAAATATAACTAATCAGATAGTTCAATTACCTTGAAATGAAACAAACAAGTTCATTAATGACAGCAATTTTGCAATAAAAATGTCTCAAACTTGATTGCATAACAATTTTTTTCGTTATGTAAAAATGCTCGTGCGTTTGATTGGCCTAAAACCATTCTTTGTATATTATTTAAGCTAAATGTATTGTGTTATCTAAAGAAGGTATTTTATCATTATTAAATGAAAAATTATGCATATTAATTTGACTAATCGACTCCATATACTATGAATGGCGGCATCTTTTAAATGCATGAATTTTCTACTTTAGCGATAATCCGTAGCTCTCGGATTGAAAAAAGTGTGAAGTGGAGTTAGATTTACGTTATGGAAATTTAATTCGTTTGTTTTGGTAAGTATTTTTATTAGCGATTAATAGTATCCACTAAGTTTTAATAATGACTAAACGTGACAAATAAATAAAATGAAATAATTTTGTCATGCTTTAAGTTTATTAACTTCACACCAATGATTTTGATGAGAGTAGAAAAACGTTCAATTCACGGTAAAAAAGCCGTCATTAAAAAATTTAAGAAGATCGATAGATAACCTCAAAATAAATTGTAATTTTATGTGATAATCTCCGCATCGGCCTCTGTAATAACCTCAAAATGTTAACACATAAATTTCATTAGGTAATTATACATCGTAAATAACATTTCCTTTCCAGCAAAATATAATTTGTTTGTAAAAATCGAGCGCCAATGTTAATGGTTACATCATAATTTATACGTTCGCTGTGATGAGAAAGGAAATGAAGCAATTTCTAGGTGCTTGCAATTTCCTGAGGTATACAAAAGTATGCGACCCTCAAGATGAGTTTTATTATGCACACAAGCTTCAACCTGAGTTAATTAAAGACATCTAGTAGATGACATGAATCTCTTTAAGAATTTTCAACGTGTGGGCTGTGCTAAGGAAGATTTTTTTTTGTGTCTATGAAAATAAAAGTGATTACATATTATGAAGGCTTATCCAACAAGCGCGATATAACTTTGAAAAGGAATTGATGATATGATTTTTTTTTCTATTTATTCGAAAGATCATGCAATACCATTAATGATGGAAGATTACTTCACGGAAATATGCAGCACGACTATGTTTTACAGAATGCATTCGTTGGACCCAATTTAAAAAGAGTGGTGATTTTATAGAAATGTGGTCCAATTGGTCCAATATGAGCAATAAAGCTTTTTAATTTTTCAATTATTGTTGCTTTATCTGCATAAGGCAAATGAATTCACATCACAACGGGCTGATCTAACCGGCCAATTGATAGTTTAATTTCTGAAAATGAATGAATCGTTGAATGTTGTATCTAATAAATAGATAATCACCGTCGTAGTATGGCACGTAGGTCTATCTGTTGGAACCACATAAAACTAAGATCCATGTTATCCAAATTTTGTAAGAAATAATCGTTGATCACTGATCTGTAACGTGCTCCATGTAACATTCATTACTTTAACATTTTCAAAGATATAAGGACCAATGACATCACCTGCATAAAATGCCCCACAAATCGACACAAGATCAAACGTTGAAATAATTGCCTGCACATTTTCGGAATCCAAAGAAGACGTCAAATTGGACGACTGTGCAGTGCAACACATGTAGAAGATAATTCGAGAGAGAGAAGGTACCCGGATCAACAATTCATGGCCACAGTTGAAGGCGTTGGCGCAGAACCAGACCTGATGGAGAGCCGGTGTAATAGACGCCTAAAGCCAAGGACAGTGGGCTACTAGGGCGCCCATTTTCAAACACTGTATTAGCGTTTCAGTGGATAGTTCAAACATGGATATGCTTTTAAATAAATGGCTTTGTTTGTTAAGAATACGCATCAATTGTTTTTGGCGTTTTAACAACTGCTAATACTATCGACTTGAAATTTGGAATAGTTTTAAATAACACAGCTCCACAAACAAAAATTAAAAAAATTAATAATGAGGTCTGACTATGCTGACTACCTATATGTTTTCGAGGTCCCTGAATCCGAATCCGAGGTCCGTTTAACCCCAGGAGGAGCGTATTGTGACCTTTGCCGCTTTTATTTTGAGGTTATGGGGTTAAATGGTTATGCGGTTTAGGGTTGGGGGTTAAGGGCTTAGGGTTTTTGGGGTTTTTAGTATGAAGGGGCTATGGGGTTTTAAATTTAAAGGGTAATAAGGGATTTGGTCTAAATTTGGAGGTTGTGGAAAACCCTGATGTGATGGGGTTAAACGGACCTCGGATTCGGATTCAGCTACCTCGAAAACCGGTGAGCTATCAAATACATTGGTTGTTAAATAAATTTCTAAAAAGTTACACAGACATGGCGAAGTCAAAGAATCACACAAATCATAATCAAAACCGAAAGGCCCATCGTAATGGTATTAAAAGGCCAAGGAGGAATCGCCACGAATCTACATTGGGCATGAATGCTAAATTCCTGCGCAATAAACGATTTGCGCGAAAGGGTAATATATCCGGTGCCGAAGCAGTCAAAAGGAACACATGGCCAATCGTACCAACAAATCAAAGCCTATTAAACTATATAGTAAACATAGTCAGACCCCATTATTAATTTTTTTAATTTTTTTTTTGTGGAGCTGTGTAATGCTTACCCAGTTTATTGCAAATACAAAATTAAAAAAATACTTTTATTTTTATTACAGAGGTGGGTGAAAGGGTGGGGGGATTTACAAGTATGGTTGCTAGGTTATTTTGGGTATTGTAGCTTATACTATTTATTATGTCTTATCATTTATTATAGTTTGTAGGATTAGTATTATGTTTTAGCTTGTATTTTTGTATTTTTTATGTTATAGCTTGTATTAAGCTTAAATAAATAAATTAAATATGAAAGCACTTCATTTGCACATTATAGAATATAATTTCACGACACATAGTTTTCGACTTATGGTAAAAAAATATCTACAAAATACCCCCCTCCCCCCCGCGCACGGTCGCACCCACCGTCACAAATGGTACAGAGATGTCTTTCTGGAGAAGGTCCTGGCCCTGTATACTTTGTTGGCGGAACAATCAGACAGAATCAGTACAAGAAAGTCCTCCAGGATATTTTTACTACATATAGGAATTCACTGAATTATCACGCTTTCTGCTATACCTTCAAGCAGGACATAGCTCCTTTCCATACTGCAAAATCGGTCAAGGACTTTTTAATGAAGGAGAAAATTGAGGTACTTCTATGGCTCGGCAATTCTCTGTATCTGAAACCAATTGAAAATTGTTGGGCCTTACTAAAGCGAAGGTCTGCAGAATTGAAATATTGCACAGCTGAAGCAAAATATTGCGAATGTTTGGACACAAATGACGACCAAATAGGGAAATATTTATTAATTTTGTAGTAATCATGTCCAACCGAATTAAGAAGGTAATAAACAATCGAGGAGGAATCACAAGTTTATATTAATTTCTAATCTATTTGTTTCGAAAATTCAATGATTAACCTTTGTATTCGTTGATTACCCTTTGTAGATTACCGAAAATCACGTTGGCAAAAGTGTACCAAGGTGAGTTATTGATTTCCTATTAACTTCAAAAATAGGACCACCTATCTTTTAAATCTAACAGAAAAATGCTGCGCCTTTCAAGATCAAATTCCTCCAATTCTTACATTCTGTTGCTGAGAGCACTCTAATTATTTCTAAAGTGCCGTCAAATAGAAATTTAATTTAAATGAGAAAACGCACTTTCTCTGAAATGTTTGGAGACTACAGTCAGTGACCGTTCACTTTTAGTAAGTATTCAGCCACGAAAATAAAACTAATTGTTAGTCGGATTTGTCATATATTAAATGTAAATATTTCATCTCAACATGATCTAATTATTTCGATTCTCACTTGCAGTTGATTTGATTTATTGTTCTTTTGTTTTAAAATTTAATTAAAAAAGATAAGAGAAATTTCTCTGCCAATTCTCAAATTATTTAAAACAATTGCAGTAATTAATAAATGAAAATTAATTAATGAAATTTATTATTACAAGAAAAAATTAAATTAAATAAAAAAAATTAGACCTACTGACCAAGTTTAGCACGTTGCACCAGGACAGGTTTAGATGCAGTATTTGAAGCTGAATGTGATCTTTGCAACCGTGCTCCTCCAGACGATAAAATCGATGATGAAACCGATGAAGTTGATGAAGATGACGGCGTAAACGATGACAGCACTTTCTTCGTTTCGACAAGCAATGGTACAGAGGAAAAGGCAGGCGCACTTAGTCGTCTGCTTAAAACTTGATTGCATTCAGTTGCGGCTACGGCGCAATAAGATTTCTCCTGTTGCTTTCTATGGCCTATAACCTGACTGGTAATGTTGGCGTTTTGTTGCTGATCGAATTCCTTTCGAACGTTTGTGAAAATTCTCGAATTTTTCTCCAAGCGAATAAGCTGATTTTTGCTATGGTGATCGTAGTAATCGGAATCGATGTCTTGGTAATGGATTTGATCGATTTTCCGGATTTGCGATATTTTATCTCGTTTCAATCGGAACTCGTTTTGACTTACGCTACTAAAACTGCGAATTATTTTATTCTTGCCACGAAATTCATCACGATTGTTGTCGCAACAAGACGACGACGACGACGACGGTGTTCCTAATTGAAATCTTGAATCATTTGTTCTTTGGTTATATCGCACAATTTGGTCAATATGACCGGATGAAGAGCACTTGTTTTGAATCGATTGATTTGTTGTTATATAAGGATTTGATTGGATAAACACCCCGTCACAAGTTATTTTTATTTTAGTCACCATAGTTAGTTAAACATTTTCTTTTAACTTTTGTGTTTTCAATTCTATTTCCAAGTTAGACAATTATTCGGACTTCTTTTAAAGCAACCTAAAACAGTTGAAATCCGTCATCAACTCTGTACTCTGAATTTAGTGGAACTTAAGTTTCTATTGGACAATACCCTTGTAAAATACTTTACGACTCAGTGATTCTCCCTTTTCAAATCGTCAAAGAACTTCAAAACAGGACACCCGACCAAATTAGTGATTACTGAAGTGTTTAGAACATTTTCAAAGCACTTTCAGGTTTTACAGAGCACTGAAAAATTCTTGGACAATAAAGTAACTTAATACTTACACGTCAATTCATTCGGCATTTCTGAATTAATGTAGTGGAAAATAATTCATAACGATGGTTAATGAAAGCAGTGCAAAATATCATGTTATACTTGCTGGGATAAGGTCTTATATAACAGAATGAGCCTATACAGGGTGACACCCCACTGTTTATTTGAATTTATGTTCTAAAAGTGTGTCTGAATTTGTTTTTCTTCTGTTTGCTGGAATTAAAATTAGGTACGGTCAGGTTTTTTTTGCAGGAAGCAAGAAACACAACAGTAACATTTTAGACTTTCAGCGTAACCAACTTTTGGCCTCTAGGAAAACTTTAGTAGAATTTGTGGAACACAATGACAACTTTGCAAACTTCTGACTGTTCTATGTTTCATGTTTAGCTGGGAGGTAATTAATTAAGTTAAATTAAAGGAACGTTGATGAATATAATGCGGAACCCTATAAAAGAAATTCGTATGAAAGTGAAAACGTTTGATTATTTATTTATTTATTAACAAATTCGCCAAATACTGACACAAATGTTAAGTCAATACAATCAAAACGACTATTAATTAAGCGAGACATTGAAGTTATAGGCTCGTTCATTCCATAGTTGGTGCTATGATAAGGTATATGTGAAGCTCTCAAGGAACGAGACGACGGAGCCAATAATTAATCACACCACGCATACGGTCAAAAGCAAAGATGATTCCAAACCTGTTACGTCTAGCCTCAAGATGCTCCAAAGAAAGAAGCATAAGACGATCTACATATGGAGGCAGACGAAGAGAATCAGCCCACGAAGGGGCCACGAAGGGCGAATCTTACAAATCTACGCTGGACAGCCTTAATACGATCGATATGAGCGACATAGAAGATGACCAAACCGGTGAAGCGTATTCCAAGATTGGTCGGACAAAAGCGCAATAAAGCAGCTTTGTTATGTATGGGTCATCAAATTTCTTTGACCATCTTTTGACGAAGCCCAGAGAAGCATTGGCCTTATTAATAATAGTGTCAAAATGATCCTCAAAAGAAAGTTTAGGATTTTTTTTTATACGATGTGGTAAAATCCTAGGGGACAACCCTTTGATGCGTTAGCTTGGTTTTGGCCGGAAGGGAATTAGGGTAAGGGGAGTGAGGAAGCGAGCTAGACAACAGCCCAGAGACAGAGTGGATTATTTTAATTTCTTAATAAAAGCTCACGGGGAGATCAGGTCTCGAACCCGGGGACCATGGCATGGTGGTCGTGCGGCTCAACGCATTGATCCAACTCCGTCTCCAAGAATTGATGACAACACCCAAATCTCTGGTTTTGTCAAGTCTGTTCAAAGGGCTGCCACCAATAGTGAAATTGTAAAGCAAGGGATTTCTTTTACGAGAGAATGGCATAACAGTGCACTTGTCGATGTTCAAAGGAAGAAAATTAATAGAGCACCAGTAGCGGAAGTTCGGTAAGTCAGAGTTTAATAGGGCACGGTCATTATCATTTGACACAACACTGAATATCTTAGCATCGTCAGCATAACAGAGGATTTTCGAGTGAGATAGAGCCAAAGATACATCTTTGATGTATATAATGAAAAGCAAAGGTCCTAAATGCCTGCGCTGAGGCACGCCAGAAGAGTTATTGATTCGTCAGAGACTGCACCACGCATAAGAACATGCGATCAGACAAATAAGAACACAACCACTGGACGAAGACTGGAGGAAGGCCTAGAACTGAAAGCTTTTAAATGAAAATCTTGTGATTAATTCTATTAAAGACCTTACTGAAATCAGTAAAATGCAATCAACCTGCTTTCCATCTTCAGTTACAGGTATACAGAATTCGGAATCCACTTGAAATTATAGGTTAATTGCAATAATTCTTCTACCCCAGAAGGAGTTACTGAAACTTGAGGTAGAGAGGCTATACGCAGCCCAAATAAAAATGTATAAAGCCAATGAACCACATCAGATACGATTGGCGCTTAAAGTATTACAGTCAATATAAATTATTTGTTCTATCATCAATTCTTTTATTTATTTATTTTTTTGCGAACTGGAAACAAAAAACTAAAACTTCAGCTACAACTTAGTACTTTATGCAGCTGAGTTTAATTAAGTTTTAAGTTGTTTTTAATTGCTTAAACTAAAAGATTGCTGACATCTTGGCTAATTGAACACCCCAAATAGAAATAAATATATTTAAAGTCTACCTAAACTACTTATAGACGTAATCGATAACAAATACAATAGTTCACTTTGAAGACTTTGTACGCTTTATTTCTTTAAGTAAGGTATTAATGTGTCACACACCTTTAAACCGATTACTTCACTTTAAAAAAATTATTTCCTATGTAACCGCAATCGTATTTACCTAAGAATTAGCTAAATAATCAATTAATGGTTACCTAGAAATAATTGCTAATCCGAAGGAAAAAATATTATATTTTTTGTGTATGCATTTTCAGATGCCTTCATTTACAATATGTATGTTAATAAAACCACTTAACAACTTAGCTTAAACTTCAGCATTCAAAAAGCTTTAACTTTTCTTAATCCAACCAAGCTTGCTAAAATTAAACGGCTGGTAAGCGCATAAGTTCACTATTCCGTATAGAAGTTTAATATTTCGAAAATTACAGGATTATTTTTGATGTGTTGCTAGGAAGCCGAAGTGTACGAGTATATGGAATAATATTGTATTGAAAATGGCTGATATTAACTGAATTCAAGCGCAAGGTATAGTTTATTTAGCTCACGATGAAAACGATCTGAAGAGCTAAATTTAATTATTCCCCTGCGCAAAAGTATGGTAGAGAAAAAAGAAAAAGAATTGTAAATTTGTTTTTAATTGAACTGTTTTAATGGATTATTGTTTACTTGAAATTTAATGCAGAAAGCTAAGCCGAAGTATCTGTCTGTTACACGATAATGCTCCAATTTACACTTTCTTTCTATATGAAGACAACTACATATGTCAATTAGATTTTTTTTAATGAGAAATACGAGCTTATCTTGGCGACAGAAAATTATTTTTTGGAAAAAAAACTAATGTCAAAAACTTTAAATGAAATAATTATTCACTCTATAAGTCTATAACCATATTATACTGGCTTATATGGCAAGGTTTGTCGCAAAACAACACATACATATTCCTAAAATGACACCAGTCTTAAGTTTACATTTACAATTTTATGATTTCGAGATTATGTGAAGCCTACCTACTACGCCGATCCAATTAAAACCTTTTACCTATACGAAACCAATATAAAAAATTGAGGAACAGTACATGATAGGATTCCGAATAGTTACTTCTCGCAAAAATGCTTTTGCTAGTATTCGTCATATTTTGAGTGAAAGTACTAACTAAAGTTTACATTCAGGAACTTTTCAAGATATTTTTAATCTATAGTTTAGTTTAGATATCAGACGAGTGGATGACGCGTTGATGACGACTTTGAAAGATAATATCTCTTGATTGAAAAATTAAAGTGTCTTAAAACATTTTGTGTTGCATTTTGGGAAACCTATCTAAAGTCACTCCATTTAATGGAGTATGGAGTAGTAATTTAATATGAATAGGTAAATGTATAAATGAAATGATAGGAGCGCTGTGACATCCAGACAGATAGAACATAGAACTATAATGGTAACTAGTTTCTACGGAACCCTAAAGAACACACACGAAAATCTCGGTTTCCATTTCGCAAATAATGGTCGATTGACAAAATCTCTACATACTTCTTTGCTGTTTTTAAGAGAAGTGTGTTCTGATGGACATGATTTTACCACTTTGCCCGGCAACCTATTTTACACTGTGGAAAACGATGACAACGTGAGTGATGAGGTCAAGTTCATTTAATTAAAACAAAAAATCCGAAAAAAAATCTTGTTCGGCAAGCAATTTTCAGTTGGGGAGAACACAGTCGTCCTTTTCTTACGAGAGCTACAATTAACGCCAAAATTTATGTGGAGGAGTGTCTGCAAACGCGTATTTTTCCGTTTGTATGTAAGCATAATGGCAGTGTTTTATTTTGGCCTGATTTGGCTCAATATGCTTGTGACACCTTAAATTGGTTGACATCGAAGAATATTGATTTTGCAAGCAAAGACGACAACTCCCGAACTGTCCTGAGCTTAGACCGGTTGAAAGATTGTGGACTTTGGTAAAAGCAGAGTTACGAAAGGGTGATGAAACAGCGATGAGGACTTTAAACGAAATTAGATGAAATTCAGCAAAAAGGTCAGCAAGGAGACAGTACAGAATCTGATACATGGAATAAAAAGACAATTTCGGAGAATTCAGTCAACAGAAGCTGAAAAGTTAGATTAAGTAGTTATATTTGTTTGCAGTGATACACAGAATAAATAACATAAATAACTAAAAATAGGTTAAAAAAAAACTTTTAAGTTTAACGGTTTTATTTGACCTTAGATGATGTAGTTAAAGCCAGAAAATAATTATGGGTCATGTGGGGATTAGTGAGATATACGTCCTTTTGGGCGATACATCAGCGGAAAATAAGTAGATAGTAGTTTTTTGGCGTTTGTTTGATCTCGCTGCGTTAAGCAGATCAGAAGGTACAAATAAAATAATGATGAACATATAGTGAAAATTGCAAATTTATGAATCGCCGTGTAACTCCCAGATGGTTGAGATTACTCCCCCCCCCCCCCTGCCTAACACTTTTTTGTTTGCCTAGCTGATATTTATCACCCCATTTTTTTGGCACACCAGATCTGAAACACCCTGTATAGGAAAAGGAATCTGAAAAATTTTCTTATTGAAAAGCAGTGGTTAAAATTAATAATTCACATTGTTTTTAAGAAAATCTCGGTTAGGTGAACTCTTTTGCGTCAGGGTAGTATAATGTTTACTGATTACCTACCAAATAAGTGAATCTTAAAAAAGTTTCACAGTGTCAGTTGAAGTTGAAGGCTAAAAGAAGGAGCCTTCAACTTCAACTGACACTGTGAAACTTTTTTTAAAAAAAAAGGCAGGTATAAAGACCTAAACACGCTTATTTGGCTCGCTCCGCTATGCTCTGCTTTTCAGTAAGGAATCGAGAATAATGCCTAAGTACTTGGCGCTAGAAGTTAGCGAAAGTTTTTCTTATTTGATTTAGACAGAAAAAGTTTAACATCCGTTTTTTTTATGAAAAACGTTAGCTCAGTCTTATCAAAGAATTCGCGATCCTTAGACCATCCTACATTATCTCAATGATCACAAAAAAAAGTATTAGCTTAGTCTTACCAGGATTCACTGATAGTCCGAATACTGGGATCATGAATTGTCCGTAATGATCTCGCTGAGCATAGAACCCTTTTTGACAACCAACGAAGCAACATTGGCAAGAAAACTGAAGCAGTGTCTTAATTTAAATTACTGTGAATAATCAAAAGTGTCATTATTTATCTTAAGTACCGCAAGATCAACTGCACGCTACTGTGTAGCTACTGTGACAGTGACATTGGGAAAGGCCCACTCACAAGGAAACGTCACCACTGGTTTTCGGTCAACGGGCATTTGCCATTTAATCCAAATGTTTTCACCGATGCTGATTTCGTTCAGACAGATGTGAGTGGTGAAAATGTTCAATCTTCACATTGCGGCACATAAAACGGTGTCCACGTCTGAGCCATCTACTTCAGCATTGGTTCGACCATTGTCATCGATCGTGTCTTCTCGTTACGAAATTTCATCCTCGTTACTTAAAGAAATTGGACCGATACAACGAGCAACACCGACAAAAAAATCGAATCGTGGCCGAAAGGCGATGCAAAGCACCATCTTGCGCATCATAAATTTCGTCGGTAGATGAAGTTGACAACAATGTTTGTGTTCAATGCGAAAAATCCTTGTCAGAAGAACTAACCAGTAAAAACTCCATCAGGTGCTGTGTTTCTAAAATGTTAACTCACAAAGATTGCCGTGATAAACACTTCCATATTTTCATGTGTCAAGATGACGATCCTCGCGATGAACTGAATGAGACCGAATTTGATTCCGATTGATTTCGTTTCCCAATTTTATGTACAAATAAAAAAATTCTTAATTAATGAAGATATTCTAGTGTTTCACTTTATTTTGCCACTATTATAGCGATTTTTTTGGTGTGTCCCAGCATGCAGGGCAAATTTTTTTCGTGGTAAAATAAAACATCTTCATAAAATTGACGAAATTTTTTTGATTTTCTTTTCAAATCGAAAAACCGTTCTTCTAGGCACATAGCTATGAACTTTAGTCATCCAACGGTATACCAAACTCATCGATATCTTTATCCAATGAAAATTTGTGACCGAAAAACAAAACATGTCCCAAAATGCAGGACTCTACCATACATATTTCTAGGAATCCGAAATATTACATAGTATTTTTTTTAATATGATCTATCACACTGAGGTTGCTGGGTATCTCAATAATATATAATCCATACTGACTACTACATCGACAGAAATTTAGAAATTGAACTGCGTTTCAGAAACAGAAAGCAGGATTGAATGAAACATAAACTATGCACTGATAAATATCTACATGGAATTCCGCTAGAGAGCCAATGCTGTCAACATTGAAATTTGAGTGATAGAAAGTCACTAATAAATAGAACAAAAAGAATATGTGAGAGAACAGAACATTGCGGTACATCGTTGGTAATTTCGTAGGGATTAGATGTTACTCCATTCAATATTATCTACATTGAACGACCAGAAAAAGCTTGCAATCTATTGTATTAGTATATGATTAGGACCAAATACTTGAAGCTAAAAGGGCATCATGCCAGATTCTATCAATGTTTTTTTAAATATCCAAGAGCAACGACTCACTAAAGTTACCAACGTTCCATGAGGAAAGTAGACTCAGGTAGACTCCAGTAAAGTGGCCGGCACAAAAACAATACTGGTAATCGCTGATAAGAAATTTAAGCGTATTCTATGACAATAACCCCGATTTTGTCATTTTTACCTAGTCATGGTATATATTTTCTGTTACAAATAAAGGCAATTTCGTTTTCTTCTGAAAGCCTTTTATCGCAAACTTTAAAGGCCTAAATAAATATTTGAATTTAAAATCAATTATGTTTCAAAATAAGTGTAAGAAATTTTTTAACATGCAACCTAACTATTAATTTATAACTTTGCAATTCCTAATATTTTCAGGGTACACTAAATTTTTCCCTGCCAAGAATGTGCGCACTAAAAGTATTAGTACATTTGGCATTTGCAAACTGTTTACGAATGAAACTTTAATAAATTAATTATCTTACTATTAAAGAAACATGCGGTGAGTTTGCTTAGTTCTTTGAAATATATGCAATTTTAACAAAATAGGTAATACATCTTCGCCGACGCAATTAACTTTGCGCTTAATGTCAACCACTTTAATGTTTTAGCTTGAAGGCAAGTTTATTGCGATGGAAGCTAGCAAAAGTCTCCTTTGTTGTTATAAATTTTTCAGAGCAAAAAAAAACTTTTCATAGAATATATTTACTTATGTAAAAAAAGTAATTACTATCTCTTTTTATATACGATTAGTTGTGCTTCACTGAATGATAAATAACAAACTAATAGAATAGCACAAGAAATGTTAAATGTCAATGAAACTACTAAGCAAGCAAAGTATTCAGAGACTTTTCAAATCCATTGAATTCTCTTTTCAGCTTTTTTTTCTAATATCTTCATACTTCAGTCATTTCCGGTTATATTTCTGCTGCTCCCCATCAGAATAGAAACTCAAGAATGCCTAACGAAATGCCTTATTGGCTTTGTCGGAACGTTGCCAGAGTACAGAGTGAATGAAATACATCCGCGTAAAAGCATAAAAAACAGGAAGGTTTTCCACATTTCGTATTCATAATTTCAACGTAAACAGAAGAACCCTTCCATTATATGGTAAGATAAACAAAATGAAAATTCGCATTTTTAATTCACTGAAAAAGCACAGCACATAAAACAAAAGTGTCAACAGTCGGGAAGGATAATAAAAGGCATCACACATCACCCATTGCAAAAAAGTATGCTCAGGTGTATTCGTATATGCAATAATTTACACAGAGTTATTTCGGAGCACAAGCAAATTCACATCCTTTGGAAAATCAACGTCGAAGTCACGGCGTAAATTCGACGATGGTGATGTGTTAATATTTTTAAAGGAAAAGACATTATTCGGAACCGGGAAAATAATACCGACCGTGAAAGTGTTCAATGCAAGACTAACTTGCTCCGCAGAATTCAATTTTATGAGGAGCTTAACTTTGTTCAGGTATGAAGCCGAAGGTGGTAAGAAAGACTTGTCGATGGGCAGAGGAGGCTCAAGTTAGGTTGAGTGAGAAATATATGCGTGACTGACGGTGATACTGCAAGCACTTCCAAGATTTTAATGCGATATTTATAGAGTGGGAGCACCTGTATTTTTTAAAGGTGTTTTACTTTATTATTCCGAAGGTGCATGGAATGTCTAAGGCGATTGTAAGTGCAATGTTAAAAGTTATGAGATAATGGCAAAGCAGTGTCAAAAAAATAAAACCAATTGAAAGCAATTACTTGTGTAGGTTATATGCTTATCTTTAGAACGTCCGTCAACTTAGTAGGTACTGGCACTGTCCAGTCGACTATTAGAATACTTGTCGCATTTTTGTGAAAAAAATTTATCGCACCCCAATTTTTTTAAAACAGCCAAGTTCATATGGACAATATTTTTCCCTCCAAGTAAGTCAAGTTAGTTTCGGTAACTCCTTTCTTAAAGCTTAGGCTGGATTCTGAACCACCGACATTACTCTGGAACCGCAATAGCCTTAAAGCGTAATATATTACGTACGTCAACTTAGCGGGACAACTTCGGCGAATCGCAAAACGACTAGACTCACAATTTGCCGTTATTTTGCCGTTAATTAGTTGTGGAAAAAATAATTTTGCCGTTCTTTTTTTTTTAAAATTACAGGGTGTCCCGCTAACTTTATATAAAGAAGAATTGACCGTTCGGTCAATTTGATTTAGTTGTGAAGTCGTTGATTTTGCCGTGCATCGGGTTTCCTTGGAATTGAACGATATCACTCACCTCATATAAACTTAGCGAGGCAACTCCCAAAAAACGCATATATAACGGTTTTTCCAACACAATTTTTAGTTAAGAATTTGCCGTTCGGTCAATTTGATTTAGTTGTGAAGTCGTTGATTTTGTCGCAATTCAATTGCAGTTGGAAGAAAAGGATGGAAACCTAGAAATTCTGCCTGCAGTACTATTCCTGAAATTAAAATTGTCCTATAACTATAGTAATTTAAGTCGTATCGGAAATCTGTGTCAGGCATTCATTAACGACAAAAAAACGGCAAATTCTAAGATAGTTAAATTTTATTTACAATCATTTTTTTAAGAATTTTTCAAAGTTGTCCCGCTAACTTTATATAAAGTAAGCGGGACACCCTGTAATTTTTTTAAAATAAGAACGGCAAAATTATTGTTTCCACAACTAATTAACGGCAAAATAACGGTAAATTGTGAGCCTAGTCGTGTTGCGATTCGCCGAAGTTGTCCCGCTAAGTTGATGTACGTTAATATATTGCCAGTAGAAAAAAACATGGGTTGCCATCGGCGGGCTTCAAACAATTTCCGTTAACATTAAAAAATCAAAATAACTTAAAATTTAAGTAGGGGTTTAAGATTTTAACAAAAGCTTTAATTTTTTACACTCGCTTTCAACGCATTTGAATGCATTACGTATTAAAGCGGCATCTCGAAAAGCTTTGGAAAACTAAAATAAATCATAATTAATTTGGTCATTCAATTTTTATCTGGATGAAAAGCCAGAAAATTCACTACTTCAAGTGTTTTTACAATTTTTAAATTTTTGAGTAAGGCAGAATGTACAGCAATAAATTTTACAGAGTTAATAAGGTCTGAATATAATGTTATAAAAGTAATATTAGTAAAGAAAGTGTTAGGAAATTAAATAACACCGAAAAATTATGTATACATAAAAATGACTTGGCTTGAGGAGGGGCGTCTCATCGATGGAGTAAGTGATAATGGGTTGGTCTTTCATCATTAGGTTTCAATCGACGGCGACCAATACTTGCTTTCTGCTAGTAATTGATTACACTGAAGAGTCATTGGGAGTTGCAAGAATAATTTCGGTGGTTCGGAATCTACGTTAACTTGTAGATTCACTTGCAATCGTTGTCGTAGAAGCTTCTCCAGCCGCTTGTTAAAAAAGGGGTTAGGTTAGGGTGGCGGCTATCAGCCCTACAGCCGATCAGCTTCACATAGACCTATAATAAAAAAAGGGGTTACGGGCTATAGAAAATCCCGCCTTGAAATGAAACAAGTAGTTTCTAAAATATTGCCGAAATTTCAATACAATATCTCAAAAACTATAGAAAATATAACCAGGAATTGAGAACGCTTTCTTGATATTCATCTCTCAAGAGGCTGACGACCGATTTTTTAAATGACATCAAAAATACTAGCAAATAAATATTATTTTCAGTCTATGATTTTTTGGCAGCATTTGTGCGAAATTTTAACTGTAGGAAAATAACTCAATTTTGACCTGGAGATGACTCGTAACCTTCCATAAAGATTTATTTAACTTTTTGTATTTTCTTCTAAATATTATAGATGATAAGCATTTATTTTCCTTTGACTCACCCTCACTTCTATGAAATAAAGGACCTTTAACGGTTACAGTAAAATCACTTTAAAAAGAAATAGTACTACATTAAATCTCTACTCAGAAAGCAATTAAATCCATAAATAGGACAAATGAAGAAATGGAGCATACCAGTTAAATATGTAATATTCCCTTGAGGATAAATTTGCATGTTTTTACCATCATTCGTTGTCTTTTTAATTACAAGGATCCAATTTAGAATTAAAATCGTCCCTTAAGTTTAAACAGCTCAAGACTTTGGCTTGGTAAGTTTCTCACTAAAACCGCCGATCTCATTAGACTGTGCACATCATTCGAAATTGCAGTCTGTCCATTTGAATGCCACATATTCCCAGCTCTAGCTACCTATATGAAATGTTTGCCTTTTTTTGCTTTACCTACAAAGTTGAGTGCCTTTTTTTTAGATTTTACTTTCTGCCGTGAAGTAGATAAATGTAGAATTCTCCTAGTCATTTGCTTTTTCATTTTCAATTTCATTTCGTGCTGCATTTTCGCATTTCGTAGTTGTTTACCTACATAGGCCTTAGGTTTTCTGCAGCGAAGTGCGGTATTAGAGGTAAGCAAATGTAATGATGGTCAGTCAGTCAGTCAGTCGAATATAAAAAGCATTAAATGGAAACTTTCAGGATTAATGAAAGAGGAGAAAATTGAATTTTATGGACTGAAATAAAGTAAAAAGAGAATAAAAAAACACGAAACAACTTTTTATTCGAAGGATAAGACTTCTTTACGTTTCAGTAGAGAAATACTAAAAGTGTTCTTTATATTTAACCTGTTTTGTTATCTCTACTTACCGTAGCCCCTTGTGCGGCATGGGGTGGGAAGAACTTCACTCGAACGAACTACCGATATTACGCTTCAATCTCCAATGGCCGTTTTTGGCGTTATCTGTTGTTAACAGAAGATAACTTGGGGTTGTCGACGCACAACGGACTCGAACCTGCGACTTTCGTGCGAAAAGCCAAGACCAGGAGTATGGGGAACATTAAATCTTCAAAAAATTCGACTTTCAGGCTCGGAGGGCATTTCTGTGTTACTTGCAAATTTTTAAAACAATCCGTTCAAAGCATGTTGGACATGGTAGGAGGTTTTGGTAGTCATTTGTTAGTGATTTCAAAACTTTTCCTAAGTACTTTTGCTACATCGCACTGTGGGACATTGATAATTAAAATTTAGCCAGAAATATTTGCTTATATATTTCTTCTCGAAAGGTCACGAACATCCTACTTGAGCTCTATGCAATGCAAATAAAATGTATTTAAAGTTAAACATAAAGATTGGTGCACTCTGATTCACAAGATGAATGAGAACTGTGGCTTGAGCTTTTGGTTCTTCGGGAGGTTCTAGTAAACCTGATACCCTAGAAACCGAATTTCTGTATCAACAAAAAGTTGTGCTGTTTGTATGTCGGATTTTCATCGATACCAGTGATGTGGTCAGAAACATTGCCGTTTTTGAAAAAAACGCGGCGGCGCCCTTCAACGCCTCGCACCGAGGTTGTAAAGAATACAGCTGCCGTTATCGTCCGCGAAGAAAGACGAATTGACGTTAGACAGCTCGCCGCATGTCTTAACATTTCAGTTGGCAGCGCATTTTCGATTTTTAGTGGTTTTCCTGAACGCTCGTGGCATCGAAACTGTACCACACCCAACGTACAGTCCATTGCGACGTCTGGCTGTTTCCTGAAATCAAGTATCCGCTAAGGCGATGGCAATTAAAGACCAATCACGAGGTCATCAAAGCTGTGGAGGCGCGCTGCAAGGAAGTCGAGAGAGATGTTCTCGAGTGTAATAGAACCGAGGGGGATACTTCGAAAAAGAGCATGTGGCGATTTGAAAGTGTGAATAAATTTTTTTTTCTGTAAAAAGTTGTTATCATTACTTTTTGAACAACCCTCATATGTAAGTCTCAAAGCAGTGTTGTCCAAAAGTACTTGCAGTTCGATCTGAACACATGTCGATGCGATAGTAATACTTTCCTTCACTGGATAACACTGTTTTTTTGCTTTCTGCACATAGGTATAGCACGGGAACATTTTTAAGTTTACTTGTGAGGCATATGCTAACATTTCGCAATAAGAGATTCTTAACGAACGTTTTCCTACGCTTACTACGATCAGTCTTGTGCCGTATCCAATGAGATCTCTGTTCCTTCTGGTGTTCCTCAGGGCTGTATTCTCGTCCCTCTCCTCTTTATAATGTTTATTAATGATGCCTCATTACACCTGACTAGCTCGAGAATTTTGTGTTTTGCCGATGATGACATAATTTTCCGCGTCGTCTCTTGTGATGACGACTGTGCTTTGTTAAACTCCGACATTCACATTTTCCATGACTGGTGCTCCAGTAATCGTCTCCCCCTTAATGCATCGTAATGACCTTTGCTCATTCCCATTCTGTCTGACTACTCTCCAGGCTTGGCTTTGTGAAAAGGTGATCCAGAGAGCTTGATGATCCCTACTTAACACACAAGGGAGAGCAGACGGTCGACCGATTAAAACCGGTTTTCCATTTCTTACTGAAGGAGTAAAACCAGTTAAAAATTGTGAAATTATAGACTACACAGTTTGGTGATTAAACGCTGTCAAGAGCTCACGTCTTTTTATGGCATAAGGAGTTCAAGGAAGGACGTGAAACAAACTCGCCAAGACTAGGCTGTCAGCTAGCAAAGAGCTCGCAACTGACTTTTTTCCGACTTGCGTTGGGTTTTGTATTGATTTCTTGCTTGAGCGTCGCACAATAAAATGCTGCTTATTACTACGAGCTTTTGTATTATTTGAGGAACGCTTATCATTCGAAACGACGTGACCAACCGATTCGAAACGTCATTCTCATCCACGACAACGCTCGGCCCCATAGTGCACATTTAATTTGCCAAAAATTAGAGGAAATGAAATGGAATCCACTTAAGCATTCCCCCTATAGCCCTGACTTATCGCCCTGCGATTTTCATCTGTTTATGCCGCTGAAACAAGCACTCGGATGACAACGATGAAGTGCAGACAGGAGTGGAGACCTTCGTGCACAATTAGCCAACAAAATTAAAATTATTTTTATAACTAAATAAAGTCTTGTTTATTCTTGATTCACCCTATTACTTAAAAAACTAAATATCTCACAAGAATTTTAATAAAGTGGTAATTTTAATTAAATGAGCGATTTGCCAGTTTGTTCAGACGAATTTTCCAAAATAACAAACACAACTGGTTATCCGAACTTCTACAGGTCAATAAAACATTTCCTTTTTCTTGTAATGAACCCTAGAAGTTTAAATGACTTGTCGATAGAATAATCGATATATTAAGTAAATTTGAACTTATTATCGAAAATCACCCTCCAAGTCACATATCTCGCGAGACCGATCTAAAGGAGTTTTAGCTGGTCCATATACAAATGTTATGGGATTGTAAGAATAAGAACGACTATATGTCATGATACAACATTTAGATGCATTGAGCAGGAAACCATTCAATTTACACCATCCAAATAAATTATTCAGATCTCTCTCTTGATTCACATTAATTTGCGCTAACCTCTAATGAAAGTTTTAAATCATTGGTATTAATCAAACTACGAGCGAATGAGACATTTATCTACATCATTAATAAAAAGTAGGAATAACAGAGGTCCACAATGAGTTCCTTGAGGAACTCCAAAAGTAATATTGCAGGTTTTCGAGGGGGTTGTAACAAATTGGAGACAGAGTTGGATCAATTCGTTGAGCTGCACGACCACCATGCCATGGGTCCGGGATTCGAGACCAGGTCTCCTCGTGAGCTTTCATTAAGAAATTAAAATAATCCACTCCGTTTCTGGGCTGTTGTCTAGCTCGCAGCAATGCAAAAACAAGACTTTCAAGTTTCCTCACTTCCCTTACTCTTATTTCCTTCCGGTCAAAACCATGCTAACGCATCAAAGGGTTGTCCCCTAGGATTTGGCCACATTAAAATAACGTCAAATTTGTAACAGTCGCTGTTGCTCGAAGCAGATGTAATTTTTGCAAAGAAAAAAAAACGTTGAAAAGTTTAGCGAAATAATACAAAATAAAAGTTCCGGAATCACATTCATTATACACCTGCGAAGATGGTGATAGATACGATTTCGCGACAAAATTAACAGAAAACAAATTAGCTTTGTCCCCCATGAATCAATGACTACCTTCCATTAGTAATAAGGGTTAATGTGGAAAAACTGGTGAAATTGTTCTTAACTAATTTGACAAATGACAAAACAGCTTTACTTCCCTGCAATTCTTTAAACCTGCTTTAATTTCGCTCAGGGGACTGTTTAAACGCCCGAAAAAACAGATATTATGCATCAATCCCTTTTGAGCAAAATTGATATTGGGTTGTGAGTTGGTCACTGTCAAACACCTCAGACAAAGGTATCTTTATCAAGTAAACCATTAGACATTTCACAGAGACCTAAGTATTACTTAAGGGAAAATGTCTATACGTAAGCAATTTAAATGATTTTATCTGTAAAGGAAATGAAAAATTTAATCGTACCAGACAGCAGGAAAATGACTCTCATCTTTCACTGTGAATCCAAAAAATTGATTTTCCATCCGTTCTCCTACATTCATTTGATCCCGAGGGTATCTTAAAGGGTAAATCAAATCGTCGTTTCCTCTCAATCTCTTTCCGGCAAACGTTGTTCGCAGTTGCTGTTAAAAAAAAATTACAATGAGTACAGGATTCCATAAAAAATGATTTCGAGTCAACAGTAACTAAACACGTCATCAAGCTGGCAACATTCTTGCGGTGTTACGAAAATAAAACCAAAGGTATTTTGGCTTAGGTCTTCGCTGGACCGGAGATATGAAAACAGAATTAAGAAAGAAGAAAAAAACCAAAACATCCAGGGATTGTGGGATGAAAAAATGTGATAACAAGAAAGATGTAAAAGCAGGAAAAAGAATCGCTGACTTTAAGGAGATTAAAAGAAACAAAAAAAATTGCGAGATGTGGGTTGGTATGATGCTTGCTAGCGACAGTGCAAGTCAACCGTGGCTGGTTTCAATTTTTGCGTTAGATGACGGTTCCTGTGGTAAGATCGAACAAACTTGTGAGGAATCTCAGGAATTTCGAATTAACTGAATGACCTTCTGAAAGAGTGTCGTCAGCTCGGAAGTTTTTGCGTTTTATATTTCACTAACAAGTTGCATACCAAGCCATCAAGAATTAGACTTTAAAATGTAACAAAACAAAAGAATTGAAGATTGAAAGATACTAAAGTCTGAAAATCAACGTTATGATGGCACCTGGTGCACCTGGCAAGCAAGCTACCTCATTTTGAAATCTATTGAGATTTATATTGGAGCACAAAAAATATGCCGTGTCGGGGGCAGTCTTATTTACGGTAGCTGAAATAGAATTGAACAAGATCAAAGGTTGTATGCGGATTAATCTTTTTGTTGTAGCTTTCGATAAATACCGCACCCAGACATTTTTTGTGGAAAATGGATCGCGAAATGAGGTGAGTAATTCAGATAACCTGTTGGGTGAAATAAGATGAGAAAAAGGTCTGGTTTATTCTGAGATTTTTGGAAAAAATATTAAAATAAGATTTATTTATCTAAAGTATCCGATTCTTTCTGCAAAATCAGTGAAAGTAAGCAAACGTACGTGCAAAGCAACTATTAAGATATTTTCAAAATGAATTTCTTACATATTTTAAGGGGATATTGAGGATTACACCAAATATATCCTAACTCAGAATCAGCCAAACAAAAATTAAACTCATCTTGTTTTTGTTAAGAATCAATCGACGCAATTATCGATAATGTATTCCAATTTTAAACATAGCTTTATAGCCGCATAAGGTTTTGGAGAGATGATCTCTCTTCTTCTGGTGGTACACTTTTTTTTACGATGTGACGCCAAGGCCTAGGGGACAACCTTTTGATGCGTAAGCATGTTTGGCGGGAAGGGAATTAGGGTAAAGGAAGTGAGGAAACTTGAATGTCTTATTTTTTAGCATTGCTGCGAGCTAGACAACAGACAAGAGACGAAGCTCACGGGGAGACCTGGCCTCGAACCCGAGACCCATGGCATGCTGGTCGTGCGGCTCAACGAATTGATCCACCTCCGTCTCCACCACAGTTAGGACCGTCCAGAGATGCTATTTGAAATTTAGAAGGGAATGTTCAGGTTTTAAGTAGTATACCGAACAGTGTTTCTTCAGTTGGCTGGAACAGAATGTGGTGCTGGTAGGTTGTTCTGGCGCGCACCATTAAGCTAAGATAGAATATAATGCAACAGCTAGTGTGGCCGATGTTAGTGGGTCAGCTTACAGTGACAGATTGTGTGTAAATAAATAATAAATATTCTACATTTTCTTATTTTATTTAAGACTAGCTAAGTGTGCCCGGCCCCATCCCTACGGGTGCTAGATATGTCTTAAGCCCATAATATTTAACGACATTTTGAGTGTAAATTGTTCAGCTCAGTGATCCCAATCCGCAATATCCAACGCCATCGGGAGTGTCATTATTCATCTTAGCGACACCGAAAACTATGAATTCTCACACTAATATCGGTTGGGTTTGATTATTTGTACATGCCACTCTCTCCCCACCCTCATCCCAGGGAGGGACTTATCCCCAAATTATTTAACGGCTTCGGGAGTGTCATTATTCATCTTACTGATCCCGAAAGTTTGGATTTGACACTGAGTATACAGAAGTATATATATGGCAAATAACCACAATAAGCCGTGTACCACGAGTCCATAGTTTGGATTCTAAGATTCCGTCCGTTGAGGTCAAACAAAACCACCTAAACTACAAGTCATGAACTTACGAATTTCACGCACACACATTAGGGCCAAAGTGGGCTGATATTTCGTTTTATTTACATTGCTTCTTATTCCGGTATTTTGCGCAACATAATTGACATTTTTAGGTAAAAATAATCATCTGAGTGTTACGTAACGTTGGGGGGGGGGGATAAAGCTAAACGTTACGGCGCGTTACAAGGGTGGCGGCAGGTCAGAAATCTTTAAATCTTCAGGGGGTCTCTGCAGGGCTTTCCAAAAAAACCCAGCTCAACTTTGTGCAGATTTCAAGGTGTGAGCTGAATCCAAAAATTTTTTCATATTCTTAAAGTAGAGGCTTGTGGTTGTCGTTCTGACCAGATTCAAGTCGAAATTTCAAAGGCTGTAGAAATGGCACGAAATTCAACAATGAGTTTCAAATTTTCCATGTTTTTTTCGTCTTTCAGGCGGCCGTAATATTACTCGTAATATGGCGAAAAATCTGAATGTTGTCGAGACGAGAATCACATGTCTACCGAACATTTTAAATTTCGATTTACAGGAATCGAAAAATTTTTAGATACTGAACTCCTGCACACCAGCTCGAAAAAAATGGTTTCGTGAAAAACGCGTTTAAAGCTTTGAAATGGTTTTGACGTGTAGGCGCCTAGGGCTGTTCACCGTCGCCTGCTTTGAATCTTCGAAGATAACTTCGGAACTTCGAAGAGTGCTGAGCCGAAGCTCCGAAGGATACAAAGCTTCGGAGGTTGCGCGGTATAAAAATAAAATGTTGCAGTGCATAAAGCACAAATGCATAATAACAAAAACTGTTATCCCCGCTAATGTTTTCATCGTTCCTTAAATAGTGGTGGTCTCTTATGATTTGAATAATAATTAATATATCGCAGCGTTAAAAATGTTAATACCCTACATATTTTATCTAGGGTATAACAAGTAATCACAACAAAGCTTTTAAGGTTTTAAACGAAGCTTCGTACCTTCGGGGCCTGGAAAATCGGAGTATTTTTGACCTTCGAAGATTTGCAATGCAAAGGTTTAAAACTTCGAAGCTTCGAAATTCAAAAGCTTCGAAGTAAAGTGAATGCCCTAGTACCGACCGGCCGTCAAATTGAAAAATGCAAAAAGAAAGAAATCGCCGCAGTTACGTCCGCCCAGTGCTCGAACGGACCCGCTTGTGCCCGTAGTCCAGAACGCCTTCTCTTTCTGTAATGTTTCTCTTGAGGATATTTATAGGTCCGCCTATAGTGTCAGGTCCAATGCGATGGGACTAGATGAGATCCCAATTAAGTTCGTTAAATTGATTCTTCCAGCTATATCACATCACCTGCTCCACTTCTTCAATAGCATTTTCACTACATCAACTTCGAATATTACTGACTACAGGCCATTTAGTTTGGTACCATCCTTTCCAAGGCTTGGAAGACTCTAGAAGGGAACAGATGACGGACTAGGGCTTCACGGCACCGAGACAAGACCGAGACTTTGGCACATCTCGGTCTTGGTCTCGTCAAAGTGAAGACAATATTGCTCTCGTCGCAATCTCAGCGAGAAAACGCCAGTCTCGGTCCGATCTCGCTCTCGGCAAGATAAAAAAGGGAATTTCGGTGTGATAACGGGGAGCGAGGACTATGTGTCTATGTATATATGCATTTTCTTCTTATTCCCCCTACCAAAACAAGGTAACAAGGCTCTTCTTTGCTATTGGCGATAAAACGCAAATATCTGAAAAAGGAGATAATGTAGAAAGATGCGATTGAGGAAAGCAGTGTATACTTATATGCCGCATAAATTACACAATTGGCAATTTTCGGAGCGACATAAAAGCTGATACAACTAAAAAAATTTTCCACAATAAAATAATAAAAACTAATATCTTGTCCACTCTCGTCACCTCAATCTCGCTCTTGGTATCGCACTGTTACCAATTATATTGGTCTCGCTGCCTGTCCCGGTATCGTGTCGAGACCGGCACCGGCAGCGAGAGTTATCTCGAGTATCGTGAAGCCCTATGACGGACAGTCTCTATGGCCGCAGGTCCGGGTTTCGAAGGTAGCACAGCACTACCACTGCGCTTGTGGATATTTGTAAAGAGATACGAATTGACATGGACAAAGGCTAAGTTACAATTTTCCTCCTCCTGCTGTGCGCGAAACTGAAGTCAAAGTTTGGGTTTTCCTCGTCGGCTTGCGACTTGATTTTCTCCTACCTTACTGACAGGACTCAATGTGTCCGTGTGGAAGAGGTCTTTTCCGGATTTCTGCCAATTTCCAGGGCTCAGTGCTTGGCCCCCTGCTCTTCAGTGAACTGGGCAGCTGCATGCCCCTGAGGGATTGATAAATAGGGATCTTCAATCGATTTGTAATTGGGCAATAATTAGATTAGACAATGCCCTTATTCCTCCCAGCCAAAACGTCACTAGTTTGGGCTTAACTTTAAATGAGTGCCTGATCTGGACCCCCACATCAGTCAAAAAAGAGTGTTCTTCGCCCTTCGCAAGTTATACTCCGCTAGGTCCTTCACTCCACAGTGTCTGAAGGCCTTGTGTTGCAAGCGTGTTTATTGGTCTGAATTCCTCACATTTCCTTGTATTTCTCACTCTTAATGGCGGTATTCTAGGATTAGAAATGCTATCTGGCTCAAGCAACGGACTACTATCTGTAAAATCTCTCGGATCATTTACTAATACACTACCATCAGCCAAAGCTTTTCTAATTTCAAATACTTCAAATCTATCCATCACGTAACCTTCTCGTAAATCATGGAATAAGCTAATATTATTGATATTAGAGGAGTGACCTTCAGAGATCAGATGTTTCGACTACCCTGACTTAGGTTTGTTGTTATTTGCGCCTGCGATATGTTCAGAAAATCTTGAAAATCTTATTTTATTGTTTACGAATATAGTCTTTAAATTGTTGTTGTTACTAAAAGCTGGCCTTATATTTTGTCCAGCAAGAATATTCCTTAAATTGTTTGACACTCTCTTCACATATGGAACCTTTCTCCATTGTACGCTTGGATCCCTTGTCTGCTTTGGAAAGATAGAGCACAAAATGGACTTGCGATTCTTGTCATACATTAGTTTATAAATAATTATAAATATATAAATAATTGTTGTACTCAGTTAACTCTCTTCTATTTAATTTTTATACTGCTTCTCTTTAGTTGACAGGCTGAGAGTAAAAGTGTCATATATATAAGGTCCTAGCAAAAGTTTAGAAAATGTTCCGCGCAAAAACGGACCACGGAAGATTCCGAGCAAAAAAAAAACTCCGGTAAAAATGACTTAACTACAAAAAGTAATGTAAAGTTAATGCAGTTAAGTCGTTTTTGTTCCAACCATCTTATCCAATTTCGCATTCAAGGTGTTAATGTCATCAGAGAGAAGCTGAAGGCAAGCGAAGCGACTGCAGACGGAGTTAAGCAATCTACAATGTCCGAGCAAAGTGTCTTAGAAAATGTTCCGCGCAAAAACGGACCGCGGGTGAATCCGGGCAAAAACGAATCACAGAAAAAATGCGGCAAAAATTCGTTTTTGAACGGAGGTTTTCTCCGAAGTCACTTTTGCCCGAAACCTCACGCGGTTCGTCTTTGCCTGGAACATTTTCTAAGTCACTTTTGCTCGGACATTGTAGATAGGTAATTTTTACTCTCAGTCTGTCAGTTGTTAACCAATCTATTGTGCATACTTCTACAATCTTTGTATAAGACTGAGCCCTTTTGATTGGTATGTTTTAATTGGAATTAAGAAAAAAGAAATATTCAAGCGTAAGCGTACATTATCACCTCTTCGCGCATCTTCCTAACACACTTTCCTTACTCCAAGACTTTCTAGCCAAGGCTGTACTACAACATTACAAGGCACGCCTGGGCCTTGGCATAAAAAAAACCGAATTTAAAAAAAACTGTGAATAGATTGAAGAAAATTTTACAAAAGGACTACTTCAAACGATCTCAAATTTGGTAAGGGACTTCTTACAACAATGCAAAGCTTTGTAGTAACAAAGAAATTGTAACAATCTTCTGAAGTTAAGCATTAGATTTGATTTATTGTGATTGTTTTCCTTCGATTGCTTTTATAGTGAATTTTTCTACGGGAAATCTTGTGTGCCTTATAATACCTTTAATGACTACGTTACTTTTTTCGATTTGTGCAACTGAGAATAAGCCTGGCATTGAATTACAATACAATTTCCGTAGAACGTGGTAGATACCTTAAGAATTTTGTACGAACTTGCCAAAATTAGGTCAATTCAATGAAATAGAAAAATTGATTTACAGTATCGGGAAGAATCGCGTTTTTAGTGATTTTGTTAAAGAAATCGTCCGTAAAATTTAAATGTTCACAATCCTGTACTTAAATTCCTTGACGGGTTATTGCACCAAAGAAGGTGTCACATGTTATTTTGTGGCCAAGTGTGTCTATTTTCATTTTCCTTTAAAGATTTCTTGGATATTTTCCAAATTTACCAAATTTGTACGGTGTGAAAAGATTCTCTCCAAAAGATGAAAACTCATGTCACTATGAGTTATCCACGTTGTATTTTTACACAACAAAAAAACAACTTTAAATTAAATTCCATCTCTAAATTGGTATCGAATGAAACCAGCAATTCAAGTTCTTCCACATTTTATAAAATATCTGCCGCATCCGCGAAGGTCACAGCAACCGCACACAAGTAAGAAAAAATTATGAATTAAATGTTATTCCAAATAATCCAGTAAATAGTCGCATTAAATGTTCTTTTGTTGAATTTAGCGTAAAGATGTTAAAAACAAATGAAACGAATTCAAATCGGAGCGTTTTTACCTTTGGAAGAGTCGAGAGTGGTAGCAACATTGCGATGTGTAAGAAATATGCGTGTACCCAACCATGACCCAATATTTCGCAAGCACACAATCTTGAGGACTCTATTTATGGTTTTTTTTGGAATTCCGAATATTCCGTTTGATATATACAATTGCAATTGGACAAATAAATTAAACGGTACTCACTTTTGTGCTTGTCGGACTTGGCTGTGATGGGTTGGCTCTGTACACAGAAAATTCACATAATCCTCCAGAAGGTTTCACTTTATTTTAAGCACTTTTCACTTTATTCGGAGGAAACTTCTTTCTTTTTACACTCTTAATCACTTAACACTACTTATTTACATTGATTGTATCTTATTTGTTTTGATTTTTTAATCGGAAAATCACACACGTCACTTTCTATTTGATCGAGAAGAAAACACCTTACACACTTGTCGCCATCTTAACTTTTTTTGTGTGTTTATTTTTATTTGGTCACAAAACTGAACGATTCGTTCAGTTTGCCCGATGGAAGGATTTTTTTTTCGTAAATCTAAAAACAATTTTACTTGTAAATTTTTATTTATTTGTTATAATTTTAGATAAATAAATTGTAATATAAATAGTATAAAATAATAAATTAAATTTGCAACTGCCCAGTTTTATTTTAGTAGGTGTACTGATAAGATAACAAACCGACCTGCAGCGAACTGTCATGTTGAAGAGTAAATTTGCGGCGGGTGCGGCTTCTGCAATTTATTGTATAAAATCTTTTATTGTAAATTAAAAATAATGCCGTGGTGGGAAATATTATTCTATATTGTTGCAATAGTACTTATTCACTTATTGATTTATTCGTTCGTTTCACAAAAAACCAAAGATATTCGAGGAAAACATGTAGTAGTTACAGGAGGAACAAGTGGTATTGGCTTAAATATTGCTCTTGAATGCGCTAGAAAGGGGGCTCATGTGACTGTAATAGCACGAAAAATACCATTGCTAGGTTTTTGTAGTAAGACAACAAAGTTTCTTTTTTATACTTACAATTTCATATTGTAGAAAAAACCATAGAACTCCTCGAGCACAATCGTAAGGAGCCTGAACAAAAATTCACATACAAATCGTTAGATATATCTCAAAGCTACGAAGAGGTAAAAAATTGTTTTTCCGAAATTGAAACTTCGGTGGGTCTAATTTATATGCTTGTCAATTGTGCTGGACTTGCAATATGCGGAGTTTTCGAAGAAGTTTCATTGGATGATGCCAAAAAGTTGATGGATGTAAACTACTATGGGACATACTACTGTACAAGATATGTCTTGCCGAAAATGAAAGAAGCTAAAGAGGGAATAATTGTGATAACAGCTTCTCAAGCTGCCCTTTTAGGTATATACGGATATGGTCCATATGCGGCAGCAAAATTCGCTTTAAGGGGTATGGCTGAAACTATCGCAATGGAGACAAAGCACTTTGGAATTTCAGTAACTTTAGCATTACCAAGTGATACAAACACTCCTGGATTTGAAAACGAGGAAAAATCTAAACCGAGAGAAACAAAGATTATTTCTAGTAGTGGCGGTCTTGCTAAACCCGAAGATGTTGCAAAGAAAATCGTTACCGATGCTCTAGTAAGTATAACATGACAAAGAATCAAGAATTCTCCTTATCCAATGAATGTTCACTTCTCCCTTGGAAATATATTTACTCTACTCCGTCAGTTGACCTGCAAGTTGAAATTCTCACATCTATTTGATATATGGGTCCCAATTAAAACTAAACGCGGAATTGCCCATGGTTTTCACCTGATATGCAGGTTCTAATTGCAGAACGGGAATACTTATTCCAACGCTACGAGCGCCTTAAATCTGAAGAGGCGCGTCTGCTTTACAAAATCGCCCGTAATTAAGCTACCGCAGCAATCAAATGGGCTAAACAACACTATTTTAGTGTGAAAGTTAAGACCGAGCTTTAGGGTGTGTTCAGCCTGGATAGGTCTTAAGCGGAGCGGTTGCGCGCGTAACCACTTCAAAACTTTAGAAACAAACAGAAAGTGTGAAAACAAAGAAGCGGCAATGCGTTGATTTCTGTTCATTTTGAAGCGGTTTCGCGCGTATGAAACCAAAAATTTTTATCTGTCATTTAACCGTCTCTAAACGCTTTGGAACGTGTCGCAACGCATTACCTTTAACGGCGACAACGTGAACACTTGCATTCTCTACCACAGATGTGACTTTTTCAGGCGGTTACGCGCTCAACCGCACCGCTTTAAACCTCTCTAGGCTGAATACAGCCTTATGGCGTAACCTTAATAACGCTGGTATTCAAGGCAAGGATACCCTTTTAATCCAGATAAACTTTATTCTGCCTTTACTGCAACCGATATGAACCTCATGGATTCAACAAGTATTTTTCCTGCGAACTTGCCCGATGACTCAGTGAATGACCTTGCTGACCCGTTTTATTTTTTGGAAATGTAAATGTAGACGAATTACTATCTGTGGTGGGCTCAATTAAATCCTGACAACTTATCGCCCCGTTTTATTAAGGTACTACTTCCTTTCATTGGTGATTACATCCTACACATTGTGAACATATGTTTAATGTCCTCTTCGTTTCCTGTACTGCAAGTCTGCCACTGTGTTTCCCATTGCTAAGAAGTCTTCTGCAGCATTGATATCTGACTTTCGTCCAATAACGATTATGTCGACCAAGCAAAGACTGGCTTATGTTGAGGGGAATGTATTGCTATCTAGTTGGCAATCTGATTACAGATCTTTTCATAATTGTGAGACGGCTATCTTGAGAGTATCCACTGATATAAGAAAATCCTTGGATAATGATCACTTCACAGCTTTAGAATTACTGGACTTTTCTACAGCTTTTGATTGCGTTGATCACAGATTACTTATTCACAAATTACACACGTACTTCAACTTTAGCATGTTTCTTGTCGATCGTTCCCAAAGACTGCAGATCGATGGCGTAATTTCTGGTCCTTTGGTTCTTTCACGTGGCGTACCACCGGGATCAATACTGGGACCGCTTTTATTCAGCCTCTTCATCAATCATTTGTCAAGTGCGGTGCGTGATGTGAGAATTCATCTTTATGCTGATGATGTTCAGGTCTATTGGTAGAATATTTGATTGGTCAATTGCGAACAGATTACTTTTAAACCCCGGAAAATCTTACTCTATCATGTTTTATACTAATCCCCTTGTTTTAAGTAATGCTCCTTGGATAGTCTTAAATGGTTCTCCATTGCCTGTCCTAAGTAAAGTAACTAATCTCGGTATTATTTTGGGGCAAGGAATGAACTGCTGTTAAAACATAAGTGCGAGGATTGGCAAGATATATGCTGGATTACGCAGATTTTGGTTTGTTGATGTGATGAATGAGTGAATGAAACTGTTTTACTTAAGTGGATGACAATATCTTTTCCATTTTACCTGATAAATTTTACTCTTTTTACATTACTATTTTATCGTTTTTTAGGCTGGCTCCTTTTTTTCGATACTAGGAACTGAGAGCTGGATAATAACGATTTTGTGTTGCGGTATGTCACCTTGGAATGGTCCAATTTTAACTTTGATTCAAGCCGTTATGATGGGACCATTACGTATTGTAAGCATCTTCGTACAATGGAATTTCAACAGGATAATTCATCAATGCGCAAAGGAAAAAACTAATTGATCTAAATTATAGTTTTCTTTTAACAAACAAAATTATTTAAATTATCGTCGTTCTGTAACAATTAACGTTTATCAATTAAATTTAGATACTTATAACAAAAGCAGTCTATAGTTTTTGGTATCATTTCCTTGGCACTTATTGTTCCGGCCCAATGTCATCATCTTCTTCGTAGCCAAATCCGTCGTCGAATCGTCCATCGTATGATGATATCTGTATCCAGCAAAATTTCTTTAAAAATAAAATTACTTTAAATCTACTTTACCTTCAAAAGCCCCTCAATGGCTGCGTAAGTAACCATTGCTGCTAAGGCACCTAAGCCTGCTAAAATTTGAGTTTTCCTTTTGTTATCTTGGAAATCTTGTTCTGATGGAGTAAGTATTGTTGCATTTTTCGCCTTCTTAGGTTGAGCATCCTTCGATGAGAAGCCTTCTTTTTCAAAAAATGTCTTGGTCACTCTATCAATAAATTTAACTAGATTGGAGCATTCCCGTATATGAGCCTGAAGGGGATTCGAAGGAAGGTTTATGTGGTATAAAATTGCGCAATACGCGAACACAATGGCATCAAACTCACTGTAGCTGTTACCCAAAAACCATTTATTATTTCCTAATTTAGTTGAAAGAAGATTTACACATCGTTTTGCATTGTAGACAATCTAAAAAAGGGTAAAGGCTTAAGACTAATAATAATCAAAGCAGTTTAATTACCGTTTCAGTATTGTGTTCTTCCAACTTATCGTGAACTGAAAATCCGCCAAACACTTCCATTATTTTGTTAGCATCCTTTACATATTTAGCCGGATAGTAAAAATTAAATGGAAACATTATTCGCTTCGCATATAATGTTCGCGTAGTATCTACATTTTGCGGGTCGCCAAACATTGCGTAGTAAAAGTATGGATGTAAATTGTTAAATACGAAGGTCTCGTAGGCAGTGGACAGTGATCTATTTTCTTCTGATATGTTCTTGTTCATATCATAACCCTGGAAAAAAGTTTTAGTTACTAACTTTAACCCTTGATTTCATTCTAATAGTTCGTTCTAAAAGTAATTTAACTAAAAAAAACTCATCAGTGAATTCTGCTACTACATAAACGTAACCGGACGAGGTCATAGAGCTATTTGGTACTGATTACTTGGTTTTCAGACGCGATTGTCGTCTCTCAACTATTACTGCGTCTGTTTGAGGGAAAGGTGTGCTGATATTCTTATCTAAAGGAAAAACAAAATCGAGAAAACAATTTTCAAACCGGGAATTATACGGTAATGTTTTTCTTCGTCTAAAATGGACATTCTGTCATTTTAGACCGATCAGTATATTTAGTTTCCTGGCTAAAGTGTTCGAGAAACAGTAACCAACTTATTGACCATCTTAATCGGCACTCTTATCTCTCTAAATGGCAGTCGGGATATCGTCGCAATCGCTCTTGTGAAACTGCTCTGCTAAAGGTGTCAACGGACTTAAGGGCTGCTTTAGATAGGGTAGAGATCGGTTATCTAGTTCTTCTAGATTTCTCTAAAGCTTTTTACAGTATTGATCATGCAATTTTGCTATACAAATTATAGACTAAATCTTCTCTGTTATCTTCCGTTATCAAACTTATTTCTAGCTTTATCTCCGGTAGAACAGAACAGGTTAAGACGGAGATTGGTCTTTCCATTCCTGCAAGAATCATGTGCGGTGTGCATCAGGGTTCTATCTTGGGGCCGCTACTATTTTGCTTATAGATCAATGACTTGCCTTCTGTAATACGACACTCTCAAATTCATTTATACGCTGATGATGGCCAGTTGTAGATTAGCGGTCCAGAACCGAAACCTGTGCTCCATCATATTTGTGCTGCTTCGATGGACTTGGCCTGCTCCTAACCTCAAATTGAAGCGCTGTTTTGCAACATAACCTTACATTGGAGAGCTACTTTGCAATATAATCTAAAATGCTATACATGAATCTAGCCTGACTATTCCTGTTGAATAAGATCCTGGACTATGCTCTTCGTTGATCTTCGTGCGCTTCTGTAGTATAATCCTGGTCTGTTCCCGTCTACGTATGTGGTTTTTGTTGAAGTTACCAGAAATATTGTTCCCCGAATCATGGCTAAGTGTCCTATATGTTTAGGTGCCGCAAAGGAGGGCACTGTACAGTGCAATCTCTGCCTATGGTGATACCACTACCAATATGCAGAGATTCCAAAGGCTTTGCTTGAGAGGCTCTGCAATGACAAGGAGGACTGTCTGGTATGGTGCTGTAAGCCCTGTTCAAAGACGGGAGTGTCCACCAACATCTCTTCGGAGATGACGCATGTCAAGAGGCGCATGGAAGATGTTAAGGATAAGCTAAATGAAAATATCAATAAACTTGTGGCAGATGTGATCTCTTTTAAGGAGAAATTAGCTTTGCGTTGTCATAAACATCGCGAACCCTCATTACCCAAACATTTTCAACCGGGTTAAGGTCCGGAGAAAGAGCAGGCCACTCGGGATACAGGAATCTTCGCCTTCGGCAACCAATACTTTGTAGACTTGTTTTGATTTTTTTTTTTTGCCTGATAACCTTCGCTGTTCATTTTGTGAGATATGAAAGCCAAGCCCACTTTTCGGCAACCGTTGTATGCTTCCCAAACCATAACGGATGCGCTACCAAAGTTCCACGTGGAAAAAAACTAGGTTATTGTCTGAAATCACGCCAATAGTGTCGTAATCCGGCTGGACCATCTAAATTAACTTTTTTCATCAGACCAGATAATCTGAAACGCTTAAAAAAGACCCACGATTTAATTTTATGCCACATAGACTTGAAACGAATTATTCAGCATAAGAACTTCGTTTTTTTTTACACGCGGAACTTTGGTGGTGGATCCGTTATGGTTTGGGCAGCATACCGCGGTTACCGAAAAGTGGACTTTGGCTTTCATATCTCACAAAATGAACAGCGAAGATTATCAGACAGAGCTAGAAGAGCATGTCAAGCCCTACATTCGACGTTTTCGCTCCGTAGGATTAAAATTTCAATAGGACAACGCATCGATTAACGCGAGCAAATCTACAAAGGATTGGTTGCCAAAGGCGAAGATTCCTGTACTCGAGTGGCCTGCTTTTCTCCGGACCTTAACCCGGTTGAAAATGTTTGCGTAATAATGGTTCGTGATGTTTATGACAACGCAAAGCAGTATGCGACAGTCGCAGAGCTTAGGGAAGCGATCAAATCAGCGTGGGGCAACATCAGCGCGGGAAATCTCGAAAATCTTAATAATTCAATGGTGAAGCGAATGAAAATGGTATTTTAAAAAGACGGAATTACTAATGCTTTGTAAATAAAACCTCTAAGTACTTCAATAAATTAATTATTTACGGAAAAACTGAATTTTCTTCAAGTGTCCCTATTAATGTAGCATTTTTTCACATAAACTGTCCAAATAAACGAACAAATGGGAGTATTTTTGTAAAATTCGTTAATTCAACTCCTTAATCCACTCAACAAATTTGGTGCAGTTCGAAGCAATAGAAAAAAAATTATCCTCAAAAAATGGGGTGTCCCTATAAATGTGGGACACGCTGTAGAATTGTTAATAATTGTTGTGAGCTGTCAGCCCCTCGCATAGGTTCCTTGCATTCAGATTTATAAAACTGTTCTTCTATCTCTTGCTAAATTAAACACCCATCATTGTCATTCACTGTTATTTCTAGAGCTTGGTCCTGAGTTTCATATGATCATTCAGTAGCGGTCTGTGGATTCACGTGATTCTTGGAACTAATACTTGCGCGGAGCTGACATGCACCTGAAACATGTACCTGTAACAATATGACTGAGCTTTTTTCTTGTGCTGGACAGGTAATGCTCTCACGCTTGCGTTTCGACTGCCGGCCCACCATTCCAGCTCCCACAAGGTTCTTTTCATCAAGTCCTGCATAGCCTACATGGGCCGGTGGCATATAATGACACTGTGCTGAGGTCTGCTCTTGGGGGTGTGAGACACAATTTTAATGTAGGACATTTCAATGGACAAAGTATTAACATCTTTATGCAAATCGAAGTTTTTATGATGAAATCTCCGTAACGTACACGTAATGTAGTACATTTTTTGTTATTATATAAAACAGTTCTTACAACCCGATGCTCATTTCAAAATGTACTTATTCGATAAGATAACAAATAATAGATAGAATGTGTCTGCGATTATATCATACCTGATTTAACAGGTAATCTGCTATTTTCCTATAACCAATTATTTTTTTGCTGGGCGTCTGTAAGTAAGGAAGCATACCACTGCCAGAAAATAATGGGTTTCCATTTATATTAATTTTTACCGGCGCTTCTGAAAATTTAACCGCACACTGCAAACAGAAATAAATCTTTACATTTATGCCAGCGGGAATATGTAATTAGCTCTTACCATTGTACGAATACAATCAAAATCTATTGATGGAAGACCCCATTCACCCTTAAAAACATATAATGTCACGCCATTTTCCATTGCTAATTCAATTTTCTAACTTTTTATGTTAAAACATAAATTCGGAAATCTAAAGAATTTCTAGGGTTAGATTAGGTTATTTGACTTTTCTATGACAAACTGCGAGGAGGGTGACCCCAAAGGTATTACCATATCCAATATTTTCGTTGACAACTGTTGGTCTAAAATTATATCGAATAAGAAAGAGGACATGCATGAAGAAAATAAAAATTGTTCGTTGAAGGTTAAAGAATTTAACGTTTTTATAAGGAAAAAAACGATTTCATTTTAAATAAAATTTGATAATTTCAAGTTTTAAAAGAACGTCTTAATTTTCAATTAAATTCTTCCTCAATAAAAACGTTTAAATTTCGTTCAGTTGTAACACTCCCTAATAAGACTGACATTTTGTTGAATGTCAAATTTGACGAAACTTCAAAATTTGTTCGCTAGTGGTTAGAGGTAGTGTGGCGTGGTTTTAAATGCGGTAGAATTTGTAAAATATTCAGTTGTGTCTAATTATATGTTAACTATTCCATTTCAAACAAATCTTTCGTGTGAAATTTAAAATATTTATAAGTATATTTAACCTTGTTCGTAAAGGGAACACAATTTAAAATATTTCCATTTCCCAAGGCAAGCCAGACTGTAATCTTAAGTTTTTGTAAAACAAGTAAAAGAAATCAAAATGGAACGAAGGAATTCTATATCAGGAAGATTAAGCCTAAGCACAGCGAATATAACAAGTCCTATAGCTGAATCTACACATATAAATGGAACAAGGTAAGCACAATTCAAGTGAATATTTAATTCCTTTATAATTTTATAACTTCTACACACAGTTTACACTCGAACTTTCCCTGGGGCGGAAAAATGTGTTCACCGCCAAAGTCTTGTGAAATTGTACAAAAGAGAACACCCAGAATTCAGATGTCACCAATAAATAAAATTGATCCCAGGTAAGAATGCAGACAAATTTAATGAATAAACTTTGATTTAGCAATACCACATTTTCAGAGTATACATTGACGTGCAAAGTAGAGGCTTAGCATCAAGAATTGTGAAATATCATGAGAATAGCCATAAATTAAGTCGGAGTTTTTCCACTGGAAATCTCTACAACAAACCTGGACAGTTTCCAGTTGTTCATTTGAAGAAAAAAGAAATCCCATACAAACCGAGTAGAAACATAAACGTATCAATGGTTCGAATAGCACCTCCAGGTAGATACAACATAACTTTCAATTGCCTGATAAAATTCTTATAAATTTAATTGCAGACAAATCAATTTTCCAAGCCAACACACGCTCGAGTATATTGAGAACGGGATCTATTGTGCCGACAGTAAGTTTAAACAGAGGAAATGAGCAAATTTCGGGAGAAAATCGACCGATTCTTCATCCAGCCGGAAATGACATAGCCCCGACCAGGAGCGTTCTGGACGCCTTGAGAGAAATCTCAAGAAAACGAATTAACAGTGACGTAAGTTTAAGGAAGAAGTTATGCATTGAACTTTGTTCACTTGATCTATCTTCCCAGGAATTAGATTCCAGCGATAACGTGAAAAAATATTGTAAAGAACAAGATGAGGCAAGCGGGACAGTGCAGTTGAGGCCTTCATATAACTCATCAATATCAAAGAGACAAAGGGAGGCACATTCGCCACTTCATCTTGTGACTGGCACATCCCCCGAACAGGTTTCAAAAAAGCGTTTATGTTCAAGAAACAATGACATCACTAGCTCATTAAGTTCAAGTATAATGATGACAATTCCCAAAAGAAAATTCAATGACATTCAGAACCAAAAAAGTCCTGATAAAATTATTCAATCGGATTCTCCTTCACCACCGAAATCCAAGCAGCAATGCCATAACTCAAAATATGTTCCGTTTCAGAATTTTGAAAATATTCTTGCTGGCCAGATCACACCCTTGCCCGCGACTCCAGCTGTCGAAATAACAAAATCGCAAGAAATTGACGTGGTGGTTAAATCTGATAATAAAATCGCAGTAGCCAGTAGTGTAAAAGCAAAGCCTAAACTGACACTGTTCAATAAAAATTACGATGAAACATCCGCTTCGGAAATTGATAATAACTTTAACAGTAAATTGGACGACTACGAATCATCTGCAGTCAAATTTGTTAAACCGAAGAACAATTCGCAAGTGTCGTTAGAAGTTAATCCTTTAATAGAAAGAACGAATCGCTCAAAATTGGCGCTAATGCTAAGTGGCCTTAGTGGTGATCTTAATGAAGATGAATTTGACGCCGTACAGAAGCCAAATGAAATAAGCACCGACACAAAAGATACTGCCAACAGTTTGGCTACTTCTATTGCTTCGCTTACTACACCAGTAACAATGTCAGCATGTATATCTTTTGAAACTAAAACCACAGCTTCTACAACAACAGTTCCCGCAACATCTGCAATGACACAAGCCGGACAAGACAAGCTCGATACTCCAAAAGAAAATTTGATTAACAACGCAGCATTAACGAGTGTGCCAAATTCAACAGCAATAAAATCTACAACCATTACTTCTACGACTGCAACAACGAATGGTTTTGCATTTCCGACCGTAGTAACTAAAAATCCGATGACAGAAATTTCTACGCCTCCTTCATCGATATCCGATAGCAAGCCTATTTCTATAGGATTCACATTAGGTGGATCAAAACCTATTGTTTCTACAGAGGCACCCAGTGTAGCCTCTCAAAATACACAACCTTCGTCAACGCCTACTACAAAATTCTCAAGCATGCCATTAACTTCAATTGGATTTGATACAGCCGCACAGACCACTCCGACAACCTCTTCAAATAAATTAAACACTTTAGGGGCAGTGAATTGGACAGATATGTCATCGTCAACAACAAAGAACACGTCAGACGAGAAAACTGCTTTTCGCATTCCAGTTACATCTTCAAATTTGCCAAACTTATTTAAGAACACCACAACAACTACAGCTCCTGCAAGTTCAATAGCTTCGTCTTTATCGTTTAATTCCCCACTCAAACCTACTTTAACTTTTCTCAGTTCGAGCGGAGCAGATTCATCAAATGTTTCTAAACCGTTTGGAATTACTCCAAGTCAATCAACCCCGACGGTATCAACTCCAACTGTATCGAAAAGTGCAGAAAATCAACTTGGATCGTTTACGACACATCAAAAACCATCTTTCAGTACTGGGAATAGTTTTCCAACCACCAATTCAGGTTTTACTATTCCAGCAACTCTTCCATTTCAGTTTGCTACAGAAAATGCGAAGCCTCAAAACAGCTTATCTGAAAACAAATCATCTACTACTGGGGGCTTTTCTTTTAAACCGAGCAACCCAACCGTAAGCCCTTCAAAACCAATTAATTTTATGTATCAACCAGATTTACATAAAAATCAAATATCGACAACAAGCACCTCTGGATTTGCAATTAATACAACCACTTCAACACCTGGAGGATTTTCGTTCCCTGCATCCGCCACTGCATTGAATAGTTCGACTGCGACTGAAACCAAACCAGCATTTTCCTTCAGCGCCAATAATTCAACTACTTCGTCAGGATTTGCTATATTAGGCAACGTTACACAAAGTAAACCTCAAAACACATTAAACACAACGTTTGTATCATCAAATCAGCAGCATCCTACACAAAGCCCTCTGTCTACAAGCACTATGCAACAAGTCAACCCTAATCCCTTTGCTTTTGGAGTACCACAAACTCAGCAAAATACGGCAACAACAAGCGGAATTTTTGAAGCAAGCAAAAGTGAAAGTAAGCCCAACGCTTTTGTATTCAGCAATTCAAGCCAACCGCAAAATACAATTGCAACAAATGACGTATTTAACTCAGGAGCGGGTGCATTTTCCGTCGTTCCAGTACAATCTACAGCTACAAGCAGTATATTCGGAACTCCTGGAAATACAGCCTTTACAACTCCAGCAACTACAAGTTCAATGTTTGTCATAGCAACTACAACATCAAATTCTAATCCGGTTTTTGGTGTCCCGGCAACAACTTCAATTTCCGGATTTGTGCAGCCCGGTGCAGTTAAAAGTTCCATATTTGGTTCCCCCAGTACTGAAAATAAGCCTGCAACTTTTATTTTTGGCGGTTCAACAGCAGGAAACAACTCATCTGCTCCAAATAAAAGTTTTTCTTTTGGAGGAAGTACTTCAACAACATCATCAGGATTTTCTTTTAATCCTCCATCAAATGTAGTAGAAAACAAAAATTTGTTCACTACTCCTGGCAGTACCTCGAACAGTTTTGCCTTTGGAGCTACCACAGCCAACAACAATGCTACAAAACCCATGTTTGGAGCAGCTATTAGTAACAATAACACAACCACTGTTTCGCCATTTGGCTCGTCTGGCTTGGAACAGCCTAAGGGTTTTAATTTTAAAGCGGGTCCAAGCAACTTAGCACCATCAAACTCGTTTGGAGCTACCTTAGACAACAAATCAGACAAAACGTTTGGCTTTGAAGCAACAAAACAACAAAACGCAAACCAAAATAATAATAACGCTTTTAATTTTGGAGCTAATCCATCTAGTTCACCGTTTGGAATTCAAGCAACATCGACACAGGAAACAGGAAGGATTCCTGGTCATGGAATTTCTAGTCCTCCATTTGATTTCTCAACTGCATCAAATGCATCGACACCCAATCCATTTAAGGTTGGAGCAAGTGCTTCATCGACGACTACCGCTGGCGATAGAGTGATCAGAAAAGCAGCAAGGCGTATCAAATAAAATTTTATATTTAATGCTTTTCAGTTTTTAGAAAAATTGTTTATTATTCAGGCATTACGTTTGACGTGTATTTATATTTGGTTAATATAGCTTGTAATAGTTTGTAAATGTGCATTATTATTAAATCCTTTCTCTGGTCATTATTTTTTGGGTTTTGTTTTTTCTGGTGAGTAAACAGATGGCTGCTAAAGCTGTCTTTCGACTTACAGCCGCATCCCAGTGGTCCAATACTAGAGTTAGGCACTCTACCATTCTGGACTCTTTTTCGCTCCAAGTGGGGCATCTTGACTACACAACTCGTAGCTACTCCTTTGTCTAGCGGTTCAGATCGCAGATTCCAACCAGTTGTTACTGGGATGGCGGCACCATTCCCTGTGGGGAATCCGTTCAGAATATACGGATGGTTCAAAACTACAGCGCAGGGTGGGGTTTTCTCAGGAGCATTAATAGCTGTCGCTCACACTTAAATGAGTTGGCTGAGCGGTATCAAATTCACCTGTGCTGGGTCCCGGCGCCCAGGGATATTCCAGGAAACTGCGAGACAGACGAGCTTGCTAGACGTGGTACCACCCTGGAGATACAGTTGGATAACACTACTTTTGGTAGACCTCTGGCCGCCTGCAAGCTGTTGCTTGGCACTAGGGCAATCAACCTAGCGAACCACAGATGGGCAAACGGCACTACGTGCCATACGTACAGACAGATCTGGCCCAAGCTGGATCTTGGGCGCTCCAAGTATCTGATTTCGAGGGGCAGATCTGACCTTGGTATAATTATTGGGGTTATCACAGTTCATTGCCCTATTAACTTACACGCGAAGAGACTGGGTATCTTCTCAAACGACTTCTGTAGAAGCTGTATGAACGAGGAGGAACGATTGACGTTGCAGATCTCTGGCGCTTCATCGACAGCTCCGGATGGTTCCAGTGAGGTCTAAGTGTGTCCTTTAGGACAGCCACACAAAGCCAATCCACCTAAAACTCCCTGAATCTTTTATTATGAAGCAGTTAAGGAAGTTGCGGCATTGGAGTGAATAAACGAAAAACAAATGTGCCTTAAAACAGAAATAATAGACGGTACAGTCTTTTCCTAACGCAATTGAAAAAATTCCTCCTTAGAAGAAATCTTGATCTTTAATGGATAAAAAAAGGTCCTTCCACCTCTAGAGAGTTGCAATATTTTGGTGAAAATGAAGAGTATGGTGGTCCAACAGAATCTCGGAGGCCAGGCCGTTCAGCTCAGTGATCTATAGCATGTTCAATCTTGCATAGTCGCTAAGAACCATGTATGTTGATTAGTGCAGGATCTGACGGTACATTTTTAATGCATTTCATCAATTTTACAAAAATTATCGGCGTTGATTTTAAATCTATAGTGTACGGTGAAGTGTACTTGAAGTGCATCGCACAGTCAACATTATTTTCATTTAACGCAGAGATGATTGCGGTTATTACCCTTAACCAACCATTGCGCCCATGAAGTACATAGTTTCTTCGTTTCCTCCTCTACCAAACCCCACTTGGGATCTCTTCCCTTATCGATTCCCCATCCACTAGGGTGCTTCCCGGAAAATATTCATAATCAGCTTCTCAAGAGATTCCCTCATGCTTGATCAGTTCCCGACAAGTTCTAATTGGCTTTTCGACTTAGATAATATTTTCCTCGGCCTAGCTGCCTTACCCGAGCTTTCAATTTGGCTAGTAAAAACAGCAGACTGCAAATCTAAAGCTTACTTTCTTTGGTAAAATACATTTAGAGAAATAACTAATCAGGGAATAAAAAATTTAATAATTTATTTGAAAACTTACAATCTATTTGTAAAAATGTCACTATAATTAACCTTTTAACGCATCTTGGAGCCGCCGCCTGGCCAGAGTGACCCGTTCTTCTTGCCTTCGAATATCATCTTCGGTTATAGTAATAGCGTGCATAAGTGGTTGGTCGGGATTCAAAAATGCTCCTGAATTTGTAGTGAGAACTGTTTTTGAAGCCATTTGTCCTGTAACTGGTTGATTGGAAACATGTAAAGCAGTAGCAACAGATTGCAGCAAAGTTTGCTCTGTAACATTAGGCCCCACCGGTAATATTCCTTTTGGCAATTCAATTGATTCATATTCTGATCCTGTTATATCACATGCGCGCAATCCTTCCAGTCGTTTTTCCCAAAACAATTGTTTAGGCTTCTCTTGTGTTCCATGTTTCAAATCATGCCTTACTTTACCTTCTTGATTTTTTACTACAGTTACAGGTTGTTTGAAAATTGATGCTGTCTGTCGAATAGGCGGGACGAGAGATATATCATTGCGTATACCTCTGCTAAAAATGATATATGTAAATATTAATTTGTGCCTAATTTTTCTCTAGTTAATATACACCAATAACTAAGCATGCCATATTGCAATGTCTTCAAATATTCGAAATAAAAATATGTAATGCGTGGTGTTCTGTTCTTTTAAAAAGTATGTTGAACAACATAAAAATGTATATTGTTTAAGAAAATATAATTTTAACAGTGGTAGCTACAAACTTTCGAGGAAATATGTTATGCTACCTGAGTTCAAGATGATGGCGAAATGCTGAAGACATATTACTACTGCTAGGGCTACATATGGCTGTTGTTCCGGGGGGTAATTTACGTTTCAAGGAACTTGCTGTACGCTGAATAGAGATTAGTTGCGTATTTGGCAATAGTTTGCCACTTTGAAAATCAAATGTTGACACATCTAGGACGTCACCTAATTGGCGGGCTAGTTGTGGTTTATTTTCGATTTTCTTTCCAGTTGGACTGGCATCATAAAAGTAAAAATTGCAATTGCTTTGAAATTTTAAAATTGTTCGCAAGTTAATTTTATAGTATCTAGTGCAAGGTGTTGGCTCGCTCAAGGATTTTATTTGGAAAAGATTGTTTGTGGTTTCATTGAATTAGTCTAATTACCTGTAGTAGAAAACATCAACTTTCCCGGCAGACAAGCCACTCTTCCTCAGTACTTCTTCTCTTTGCCATCCTTTTGGCAGAGCAGTGCAATCAGTTTTTCTCCGTTCAATTGTAATATTCATATTCATATTTATCCTCTCCATTATTTAGTATTCTTTTAATTAATTAATTAATTATTGAAAAATGTAAAACCCCACTACTGTCACCTAATCGGAGTTTTGACAATTGTTCTGCATTGATAAGCAAAGGTATAAATGAAAATAATGGAAATGGAACATTATCGTTTCTGTTTACAAAACAAAAACGTTTAGACCAGTTGACATAAAATATAAGAATAACTTAATTAAAATTGAATTTGTAAGAAATAAAAATGATTTTAATTTAATCATATGTACGGCATAAGGTAACAGACTATGGAACAAACTCGCCCAACTTTTTAGAGCATGTCTCAAGTTCAGTTACACTCCTAAAAACTGGAAAGTGGCAAAGGTAGTATTTCTACCCAAACCAAACAAGAAGGACTATAGCACACCTAATGCTTATAGGCCAATCAGCCTTACCTCATTCCTTCTGAAAAGTCTAGAAAGACTCATAGAATGGGAAGTAAGGAACCAGATAGGCATAAGCCAACTATCAAGTTGTCAACATGCATATATGAAAGGCAGATCGGTCGATTCCGCTCTACAAAGCCTAGTACATCAAGAGGAAAAAGCATTGATGTACAAGGAAGTAAAGAAGGTATATAGAGAAAGTTAAAGAAGGTATATAGAGAAAGTACTGCCAATTCGATATACCAAATTAAGAAAACAAAAACTTCTTCCCTCGCATATGGTCACTATTTCCGCTATTTTTCGTGCCCTTTCGCGCACCATGTACATTTACAAATTTGCTGTCAAATGAAAAATGGCGCGAAAGTTTATTTTCCTGCATATTGAATCATTCTTCGTTTGTTGAGTCGTTTTGTTGCTAAACCCGGCTCGACTGCATTGTTACAATGCATATTTCAATACAAATTACAAAACCATTGAGGTGATTTAGAACCGTCATAGTGACATTTACCATGTAATTAGTTGAGTTTTTCGTGCTTTCGCGTAAATGTTGTACCACAGCACTGCGCCATACTTAATTTAAGGGTAAAGCAGCCAACTTTAAAAAAACCGGATGAGGGAAGATTCTTCGTGCAGTTTAACGAACCTGGGCCATATTGGCGGTACTTTCTCTATATACCTTCTTTAGAGAAAGTACCGCCAATATGGCCCAGGTTCGTTAAACTGCACGAAGAATCTTTCCTCATCCGCTTTTTTTAAAGTTGGCTGCTCTACCCTTAAATTAAGTATGGCGCAGTGCTGTGGTACAACATTTACGCGAAAGCACGAAAAACTCAACTAATTACATGGTAAATGTCACTATGACGGTTCTAAATCACCTCAATGGTTTTGTTATTTGTATTGAAATATGCATTGTAACAATCTTAGAATATATAACTAGTTATTGCCACACCATCTATAAAATATGTGTAAGTCCGACTGCAAGATCTCTGAATCCCCAAAAGATTTAATTGGGAGAAAAATCTTGATATCGTCCGCATAAACGCATAAATAAGAATTTTACTTCTTTGAAGCAAATAAGTAATATCATCAATAGATAAAATGAATAGCAAAGGACCAAGATGACTACCCTGGGGAACGCCAGAAGGAGCCACAAAAGCATTTTAGAGCACGCCCCGAAAACGCACTCTATAACTTCAATTAGATAAATACGACTTAATCCATGCAATGAGTGGGGGGCGGGAAACCCAACCGGGCCAATTTGAAAACGATAATAGAGTGAGACAGCTTATCAAAGGCCTTACTAAAATCAGTATAAATAAATTGTAATTTAAATTGTAGATTCACTTGCAATCGTTGTCTCAAATCGGATGAAGTTTTTCTCCCGCCCCATGCCCCACAAGGGGTTACGGGAACTAGAGAGACATACTACGTTTAAGAGCACAGAAAGACTATTCCCGGTGTATTCTCAGCCCAGTTTTGGCAACGTTTAACGGAACTGGAAAAGCGATTTTCCAAATTCAATGTGAAACAAAAGTGACTTTTATTTTGAAACCAAATTATCAGATGTTGTACTTTAAATAGTTTTTAAATTGCTGTCCACGTTGCACGGTCGGCCAACCAAAGCAGAAATGCGGTGACTAAGTCCGGAAGCCCTTGATAAGTCGAAATAAAATATCTGCACAAATTTTCCATGTAATTATTATAATGCTTTGCGTTTATTTCTTAAGTTAAATTAATAATAAAATATACATTTAGAAGTAAAATATGTAATTAAATAATATTATGTCTTTAGTTATTATCTTATAATGTTTATATAAAATAATGTTTATCACATGCACAACATTCAAGTGGATAATAATATGAAAATGAAAAGGAGAAATATTTCCAATTTAAATGCCTTCAGTTGCATGAAATTTCTCCAATGGGCGTGTATGTTTAAATGGAATACCTGACGTTACTTGAATTACTTCATTAATAAAACTTTCTGAATTATGAATTGTAGTTCCTCCTAAAATAACTTTATAGCCTGAATTGTTAAGTTGATGGACTGCTAGAGCTTCTTCATAAGTAGCACCGCCAATTATGAACACTATAACTTCTTGAGGTGGGCGACGAAACGGAATTTCGGAACTAATTGTGGGATACACTGGGTCAAGATCTCGACCCTTAAAAACTTCCTCAAGAGTCTCTTTTAAAAGACATGTGTGTTGGGTAAAAACGTTTTCTACACCCTTCAATCCCTGCGGAAAACAAATTTATTATAGATTTATCATTATTTTCGGTAATAGTTACGTACTTTGATTAAATTTCTAGTTAATTTTACAGCATCTGTGATCCTTACTAAATTGAATAATTCTCCTTGTCTTGCATGCTGCCCAGCATACTCAATAAGTCGTGGAACAACATAAGCCCTACCGCCACGATTTTTAATTGTTTGTAGAAGTCCCATAGTATCGTTGTTAGCATGGCGCTCGTAACGTAATGAGTAAAGTGCCACCAGTTTCAGAGCATCATCTACCGAAACTTTCTCATCAGCGACCAATCTTTTTACTCTTTGAAGTTGTGCTGAGTGATCTGCTTTACAAGCCATTTCTTGCTCCAACTCGGACACATCGAATAACATTCTTCGGCTTGTTAAATTTGATAGCTCACCAATAAGGCAAACATGTTTTGTAACTGTACCAGACATTTTCTTAAATTGTGGATAACTTTCAACAAAATTTTTCATGTCAGCAATGCTTTCAACTTTTCGTTGATCTTTTGCTTTTTTCTGAAATTCGTCCATGAGATTTTTAATAGTTGCACCAATTTCCCCAAAGTTGGAGTACATATTTTGTGTATAAAACTCATCTTGATCTGCCGACAATACAACTTCTTTTAAATCTTTCGGTATGCCAGCAATACTGGAGAGATCAACTCTGTTATTGTTAATTGTTAACAACTCATGCACCATAGCTTGATAAGTCCATTGGTGCAGAAGTGGTGTAACTGGATCGTCCCTTCTATCTAAAATTAATAACAGTGGTGGTGCAGCTCCATTTTCATTTGTACGAAAATCAAACAACGACGACTCTTTTGTAATCTGATCGTAGACTTGTTTAGCAAGAACCTGTGCTACACTACTTCCCGCTCTGAAACGAATGACTGGATTGAGTTTTAGCGATAACAGTACTGCTGTAATGCCTTGTACACTTCTGGTAAGTGCGTCTGGTGTCCATGTAAGTCGATTCATGCATGTTTGTATGTTTAGAGAGAATAAATGTCGATTTACACACAAATAATCTGCGTATATTTCTTTCATTTCCCGAACAGATTCGCTCTCATCACATTCAGCAAGGATTTTTATATCTGTCCTAGGAATTATGTTACTGAAATCTGCAACAGATGTATTGTGATTAAAAGTTTTTAGGTAATATATAACACTATTTACATATATAGTAGGATCCATACTTTGGACTTCTTAATTCTTCTGCCAATAGGGCAACATTTTGCTTGGTGGGACGAACGAAAACAATGCACTTTAGGTGCTTCATCCTCTCGTTTGATCTTCCAGAGTCAATACGTTCAAATAAATAGACCTCTCTTTGAAGCATATCAGATTGACTAAAAGCCATTGATATTATGCTTGTCTGGAACAATAATAATTTTCTTTATTCGATTTGAAACATAACTATCAAAAGGCGCAAGAGCTTTAGTCAAAGATTGTAGAAGAATGTACAACAGATTGGCTGACAACTAAATAGAAGCATAAAAATACAAATAGAAAGGAGTTAACTGAGTACAATCACTATGTTAACCAGATAGCATAACTAATCCTACGTACCGCGATTTTAGCAAAATCGATCTGCCTTCCATGTTCTGTCCTGAGAAACCATACACTGTTTTACATCAGTTGACGACCAGATCGATTTCTTTACGTCATTAGCGTAGTATTTATTTGACAAGTATGTCCTCCTAAGATCGAAATGTGTTTCTGCAACTCAATGGCCATAGTTTTCGGTTAGGGTCAAGTCCCTTACCGCCGAGCGAAAATATTTATACAAACGCTGGAGAAGGCTTAGAACTGATGAGGCGAGATCGTTATACAATTTTGTACGCAACAGGGCTAATACGGCGATAAGACGTGCCAAGCAACAATATTTTAGCATCAAACTGAGCACCAAACTAGCACTTGACTCTAGTACGTTATGGCGCAATTTACGGCTGGCCGGTGTATACGGTAAGGACCGAATTCCATGCACCTTTAAACCTGACGATCTTAATACTTTTTTCACTTCCGTGAATTATGTTTTTGATGACCCATCAAATCCTCCTGTGATTGGTAATTGTACCAACTTGTTTTCTTTTCGTGCGGTCGATCTTGATGAATTCGTAACAGGTATTAGCTCAATCAAATCAGACGCAATAGGACCAGACAACCTTTAATCACTTTATCAAACTTTAATTTCCTATAATCGGTAGATATATTCACCATATAATAATAAATTCCTGCGTTTTCCACTACCTGGAAGACTGCTATAGTTTTTCCCATAGCTAAAAATTCCTGCCCAGAATCACCATCGTAACTGCGCCCTATTAGCGCTTTTTGTCTAAACTTTTGGAGAAGCTTATGTATAGGCACTTATTGGAATATTTGGAAAAATATAACTTGGTAACATGTTGGCAGTTTGGCTTCCGAACCTGTCACTCCTATGAATCTGCCATTTTTAAAGTTTCTTCAGATATAAGAAGCGCTCTTGATAGGAATGAATTAACTACCGTAATTCTTCTTGATTTTTCTAAGTATTTTGATTGTGTTGATTATATTGTATTCTCATCCGGAAACTTTCTTCTTATTTTAGGTTTGATACATTAGCAGTTCAAATCATTATTAATTTCCTCTCGGGCCGTTCCCAACAGGTGAAGGTTGACAACACATTCTCCTCGCGGCTATATCTGAAGCAAGGCGTACCTCAAGGATCAATTTTGGGTCCCTTACTGTTCAGCTTATTAATTAATGATCTGCCGTCGGTGATCCTCGACTCAACTATTCATCTCTATGCGGACGACGTACAATTATACTTAATAAGACTTATTGAGGACTGTATAGTACGCATTAATTCTGTCCTTGACAGTATATGCACATGGTCCCATTATAATCAATTGCAGCTTAACCATAAGAAATCGCAGCTTATCATTTTCTCTAACAGCGTAATTGATCAGTCTAATATTCCGTCGATGGTTTTAAACGGGTATTCGCTGCCAGTTTTAGAAAAAATTAAGAATCTTGGGACTACTATGAATCAGCAAATGAAATGCTGCGACAATACAAATAGGAAGCTAGGAATGATTAATGGAGGCCTTCGTAGGCTGTAGCTCTCGGAGAGCATTTTACCCGTTAGTACACAGTACACAGATTAGTTAAGGAGTTAATAATGCCCCATTTTACCTCTGGTAGTATGATATTCCCGAAGCTAGATAGAACCTGTGCGCGTAAAATGGAATGGATTAGAAAAAGCGGAAAAATGTGAGTAGCTCGAAATGGATAGGCATAAGGAGTCGGTTTCTGTCATTAACCCTGAAACATATTAAGACACTTAGCTTTAAAGGAACCCGTCGACGCTAGGTATATGTGTGCCAAAAGTAATCGATTCCACAAACGGACAGCCCTATCCTATGGAAGGATATTTCCAAAGTGCGAGAACGAAAGGGCGGCAATAACAGCAATCTGGATCTCACCGACCTGGAGAAGCTGAACCTACAGTAATTGGGGAGCTTTGAACGGAGCACCCGGTGAAGCAGCTGAAGTGTCCACAGGAAGAGGAGATCCATGAATGAGCACCCAAGGAATGTGTGTGTTTTCTTATTTTCATTGCAGTTATAAATTAACTCACCGTCTCTTTGTCCATTAAGATGATTTTCATGCCAGGTCCTGATTCATTCGTCATTTTCTCTACATATAACTTAACAGCGGTTGTCACATTCATTTTATATTAAAATTTTCGTGTTTCGTGTTTATATATCAAAAATTGATTGAATTTTTTCCTGATAGGTAAGCAGCTGATTTCTCTTTAAATGTCAGAATTAAAAGTTTTTACTGATAATAGACACTCTGCAGGTGAAATCAGAAAACATGTTGAGTGACAGTTCAAGTGAGAAAAGAAGTTGTACCTGTAGATTTTTTAAATTCAGTAATTTTTTTAGACAATGGCATTAGTTAATTATAGCGGAAGTTCATCCTCAGAATCTGGAGATAAAGAAGATGAAGAATATATAAAATCTAAAAAACATAAACTAAACCTACAAAAGTATATTCTGAAATAAATTATTAGATATAGTTGAACACCTTATAAATTTTGTAGATTGCCACTGCCAAAAGCAATTAGAGATATGACTAAAACCAAACAGGATAAACCTATAGATAATCCAAATGAACACGAGGGCCGCATACGAGCCTTCGAGCATGAGAGAGGGAATTGGGCAACTTACGTATATATTCCCGGTATTTTGAATGTTTTTGAACGTGAAACTGTATATAACTGAAAACTTTTTAGTTGATTTGCTCATTATAAGTGAACTTCAAAATTTGTTTATTGAATCTTTTATTTCAAATATATCACTTAAGAAATCTGTAGACATTCATATTAGCTTGACAAAAACAGTCGTTCTCCGACATCATTGGATTGATTCCTTCATTTCATCAATTCGGAAAAAATTGGATATTGAAAATGAGTAAGGTACTCTATAGGCACATAATATGTACATAACTAATCACTGTTCATACCTAGATTTGTATTAGATCTTACAACAGTAAGTGTGTATTGCAATGAAGATCGAACAAGGACATTTATTGGACTGAAAGTTGGCAGTACGTTTTCTTATAAACTTGAAGGAATAATGTATATGTTAAACGACATTCTTGATGGATTCAAACTTGAAAAATTTTATGAGGTAAGCAAAATTCTTTTGAACTTTATAGTGTCCGAAGTAGGTAATTATTCTGTAGCTGTATTTATTTACTACAAAATGCTTGACAAACAGTACAATACAATATAATTTTATAATTATAATTAGAAGACACTAAATACAACACTATTATGTTAGCGATAGAATGCTGATGCTCCGGTAGGCGGTGGTGTTCTCTGCGCTGTCCGCCGTGAACTTCCTTGCATGCTCGTTGATGTTGCGGGATCCGATCTCGTCGAGTTCCTTTGTGTGGTTCTCAGGCTCCCATACAAACACGTATACATTGCCACTGTCTATATTCCACCTCTGATTGCTATGAGTTGATGTCTACTTGTGTCGAAAGACTGGCTGATTTGCTGTTTCCGCCCGATGACCTTATGCTTCTCGCAGATTTTCATATGCCTTGGTTCGGTTGGAAGCTCACTTTGGACAAGGATTGCCTACTATCATCTTTTTCGGCTGCTCCACAGTACATTTCGGCCTTCATAGATTCCATTGCCTCTTGCGGTTTGTTACAGGCCTGTGACGTGCAAGTTTCTGGATTTGGTGTTTTCATCTGACTCGAGTACTATCGAAAAGCACTATCTATCTCCCTTGGTTCCTGAGTCTAGTCGTCATCCGGCACTACATGTCATTCTGACGGCATCTTCTGATTCAAGTAATTTTTGTTATAACTTTAGCAAGGCTGATTATTCTAAGCTTAATAATTGTTTTTTGCCAATGATTGGACGAATCTTTTGAATAAGCGTTACAACGATAATGCTTTAAAGTTATTTTACAATTCTCCTCCCGTTTGTTTTGCTAATTATGTTCCTGTTTTAAGTTCTGGTGGTTCGCGTTTATATCAGCCTTGGCTCAATAGTTCTGTGAATAACTTAAAGAATCTAAAGAATAAAGCTTGGAAGCGGTTTTGTTCCTCAAGAAGTGATGCTGACTACTTCGCTTACTCCATGTTACGCAACCAATTTTGCTCTGCACTTGATATTTCTTATTCTGACTATTTAGAGAGAATTAAATCGACTTTGCGTGTTGAGCCTAAACAGTTCTGGAGGTTCGTAAATTCTAAGCCTAATTGTGATGGCTACCTTTCTGTGTTGAGCTTTGGTGACATCGAGAGTGATGATCCTCTGACGACTGCCAACGTATTTGGCGTTTTTTTCGCACCGCACTTTTGACTACAGACTGTGATACTAGTGATACGGATTTTACTCATATGACGAGGCTTCCGCCGACTGCCCTTGAAACCAAAGACCCGAGGAAGCTGTCCTAAAGCATGTTTCTGGTTTGGCTGATAGTTTTTCGTGTGGTACTGATGGTATCCCTACTTGCTTTGTAAAAAACTGTCGCATGTCCCTAGTTTCTATACTTTCTCATTTATTTAACTTATCTATCTGTTGTGGTGTTTTTCTGAAATTTTGAAACTATTTGTCGTCATTCCAATACATAAGAAGTGAAGAAAATGTGACATATCACACTATCGCCCATTGCCAATTTATGCTGTATTGGTAAAATTTTTGAAGCTCTGATGTACAATGCTTTTAACTTCCAGTGCAAAACTTGTCTGGGTTCCTTTCAGCATGGCTTCATGAAAGGTAGATCTACTACGAATAACTTGCTGGAATTCACTAATTGCTGTATTTCTGCCATTGAAGATGGAAAGCAGGTCGACTGCATTTTCACGGATTTCATGCCTTTGACAGAATTAACCACAGTGTTCTTGTTCGTAAGTTATCTTTTTTCGAGTTTCGATAAATTTTCGTTAATTGGATTCGTTCCTATCTGTCTGATCGCACGCAACGTGTTCTATTTCGAGGTACACTTTCTAATGATATACCACCTCCGGCGTTCCTCAAGGCAGTCATCTAGGACCAATGATTTTTCTTTTACATCAATGTATCCTTAATTCTCTCTAATTCGAGAATTCTATGTTACGCTAATGATGCTGGGTTATTTCAAGTTCGAATGACTGTGCACTATTAAACTCTGACCTAGACGCCTCTCATAATTGGTGTCCTACAAACTTGCTTTAATGTGTCGTTCTCTCGATCGCTCTCTGAACAGACTTGACAAGACCAAAGATCTACGGGTCGTACTAAATACAAACTTTTCATTTTCGTTTCAACACTATCGTAAACAAAGCTAATTCTGCTCTGGGCTCCTATATTTTATGTTCGTAAGACCTGTTTTGGAGTATGCTAGTCCGGTGTGGTCTCCTTTTTATGCGACTCATATTAATTGCATTGAGGCTGTACAGCGTAGATTCGTAAGATTTGCCCTTCGCGGCCTTCCTTGAATCGATCCTCTTCGGCTTCCTTTATACGCTGACCGATTAAAGTTTATTTCATTGGAGTCCCTTGAAAGTAGACGCGACAATTGTTTTTGCCTTCCATTGCTTGAAAGGCGCGGTTAATTCCCTCGAACTGCTTGGGGCTCTGTATTTATCGATTCCTAGTCGCCCCTTGAGGAACCAATGCTTTCTGCATATTCCCCACCGCACTAATTATGGTATGCATAAGTCTCGTCTCTTTAATAATCATTTTGAGTTGAAGTGTTGAAAATAACATCGGACTGAGCTTTACGAAAAGAAAACCGCTGAATATGCTCAGATAAGTACGAATGAATCCAATTTACAAAAAAGAACAAGAATTCGATGATTTATTCCGTGGAATGCTTTGCTAGAGTCACTAAAAATACAGTCAAATTGCTTACCACCTTCAATTGCAAAGGTAAAAAAAAATTGAAAATTCCAATTACCCTTATGAAGTCATGTTCGATCGGTGCAAGAATGCTTTGCAGTGCAAGTAAAGAACTCTTACGGGTCTAAAAATCCGAAATTCGATGCTAGACAAAGAAAAGGCTTTCCCCCTTGCACAAGAATTCAGCTTGCGAGTTTTTTTTTTATCGTGGCGGGTCTGGAGATAAATGTGGAATTAGAAAGCCTGCGTAGGAATTCCCAGTCCATTTGGTTGCCTCCAGACAACCAAACCGTTTCAATAATTAAAGCGTATGCCAAAAAATGTTGTGGCAACAGAAAAAAAATTCATAGCAACGAATAAATGTGTCAAGTTTGTGCGCATGACCTGTAATTCTCCCATGCCGTTCCCCGGAACTTGCATCTAAATCCTCAGCCACCTGGTTGGAAATTGGCGTCTGATTTTGACATTTCATAGCGCTTGGACTGCCATGAGTAAAAATTGTGTAAAACGGTTGGCCATTCCCCTTCAACCGGTTAAACACATACATGCTAAACACATCCCCTACACATTTATAAATTTGTGTGTATTTACAAGGCAACCTGGTTGTCTGAAAACAACCAATATCGCGAGAATTCCTACCCTGGGTAAGAATTCTCAGCCAAATGGCTGCCTCCAGACAACCAAACCGTTTCAATAAATATAGCGCATGCCCAAAAAATGTCGCAACTGAAAAAAAATTTCATAGCAACGAATAAATGTGTCAAATTTGTGCGCATGATCTGTAATTCTCCCATGCCGTTCCCCGGAACTTGCATCTAAATTCTCAGTCGCCTATTTGGAAGCTGGCGTGTGATTTTGACACTTCATAGCGCTTGGACTGCCATGAGTAAAAATGTTGTAAAACGGTTGGCATTCCCCTCCAACCGATTGAACACACACTTGTTAAATTCAACCTCTACACATTTTTACATTTTTGCGTACTTACAAGGCAACCAGGTTGTCTGAAAACAAGGTTAAAATTCGTGCTCTAAATGCTTCTTTAGAGTTTTTCTTTTTTTGTAAAAAGTAGATCTTAGGAAAATAGTTAACATAGTGCTCACAATAAAATTAAAAGTATTTAAGAAATGTGCATTAACCAGAATGACTCATATGTGTTCTGTGGTAACAAGATTTCCCATATATGTATTAATTAGAAACCAGATTAGAAAATCATTATCATAGTGTTCATAGTAAACTTAAAGGGTTTTTAAAGAGTGTGTATACCGAAACCTCTCATAAGTGTCCTGTTGTAACAGAATTTAAATAAGTGTTTAATTAGGAGTAGTAAACATTAAAAGCATTAGTGTGGTATCTCAATATAGCTCTCTATGTCTAGCTCGCAGCAATGCAAAAACAAGACTCCAGTTTCCTCATTTCCCTTATCCAAAACCATGCTAACGCATCAAAGGGTTGTCCCCTAGGCTTTGGTCAGATCGTAAATTGAAAAAAAAATTACGATGATTTTTGCCATCAATTTAACATCACGAATTAAATAAATTGACATTATTGCTATGCACTAAATAATATTTTTCTTTTTTAATTTGGACTTGGTTTACTTCTTCATTGAACCTGTCATAATCATCTTTGTTTTTCCCTATTTAATTAGGAGTTATGAAATGCTCAAAATCAAGTTAAGATTGCTGTTTATATTTTTTAATAACATATCAACTTCATATTATGTCTAATTGTATTTTCAGGAACCATCTTTTCATGCAAGTATCTTGTGGTGTGTAGGTGATCATCAACAAATCATAATGAGCCATTTATCAAAATTTCAACAAATATTGGACAACTTTTATGAGCAAGATAGGCAGGAATTAGAAATTAAAGTAAAAAGATTTTATTGTAAAACGGGCAACAAACAATTTGTTTTCGATTTAAGTAAAAAATAGTACACGATCAAACGAATTAAATTTTCTTTTTACTTTTTCCATTTCCCATACTTTCTCTTTCAAGTCTTGCCTCCTCTTCTAATTCCAAAGCTCTTTGTCGTCTTCTGCCTAATGGCGTTTTTGACCACCACATTTGGAATGCCTCTTCCTCTTCTCTATAGACAGGATCTCTTCCACTTCAGACAAAAAAAAAAGTAACTTAGAATTATTTTGTAATTCATTTTAAATATTACCTTAAAACATTTATAAATTCCACATGTGTCAGTGGCAATGATCGTAGTTGCAATTTTCTTTTGCAGGTCATAACTTCTTTAACGCAAGAGACTACAGACCCGATAGTATATCCATCCGAAATTTTTGCCATTACACTACAGTCAAAGTGAGAATAGCCACCCGTATATTCGCTGAAAAATCAGATAGAGTTAAGAATCAATAAAGTTATTAATAATATACTTTATAAGCTCATTCCATGCATAAGAAAGAGCTCCGTAGTCTGGTCTTGGAATGTAAATAAATCTGTTATAAGTTTGCTGTAGCAACTTTTGATCAGCTTCCCATGGTAGTTGTGAAGTTCCAATAAAAATAACGCGGTCTTCGATCTGAATATTTTTGATTATTTTCGGTAAGTCTTTTTTAAGTCTTTTTGGATCAGTTTTATCGGTTTTTGGAACTTTCTTCATGAAAGGTTTCTCAGCATCGTCCATAAAGATTACTGCTGGTTGTAATAAACGCGATACTTTCAATATAAGATGAATCAACATTATTAACCCAGATTTTCCGGGATATTTTCCGACGATGTTGGCAGGTGTTATGTCAAAAAGAACAGCCCCAGCCTCTGTACATATTGCATGAAGTAATTTCTTTTTTCCAGTGCCTTTGGGACCTGTTAGAAGAATAGATCGTATACAAGGACAATTATTTCGAATGATTTCTGATCCCAAAGGAAGGATGCAATATTCTATTAGGAGCTGCTTAACATCTCCAAGTGCAGGGTTAGTTCCTTCACGTTCAGCAAAAGCTTTTTCACCTAAATACGAACTTAATGGAGTTTCTGGATATTTTCGGATTATTCCATTAGTAACGAGCTCCTCGAAAAGGGATTCAGTAGTTCTATCGGGAGTAAGATCCTTTTCTTTTTTCTTCTTACTTTTCTTACCACTCCGTCGTGCTTTCTTACCAGCTTTTTTAGGTTTCTTTCCTGTCGCAGCCTAATGAAAAAACAAACCATTCCCTTAAAATATTTAATTGCAAAAATTTAATTTACCTGCAATTGTTCCAACTCTTGTCTCATTAAGTCGTCGACAATTTTTCGAAGTTCAGTTTCGACTTCATTATATTTCTCCGAGTATACCATATCCTCGTAGTAAGTTTGTCGGAGATTAGAAGTTTCATCTTTATCCCGCCATATATCATTAAATCTTAAAAGGAGAAAATTGATGTTTTATTCTGTTATATTTTACGCGAAAAAAACATTACTCATCAGTTCCATATTTAATGTCAGGTAATAGCGCAGACTGGGTTGGCCGAAAACCTCCTTCCAAATTGTCTTCTACATTAAGATCTCCACTTTTTGGTGGTGATTTTGTTTTATCTTTTGTTTTTCGCGATTCTTTGGAAGAAATTGCTGAAGATCGACTAATTTCACTTTCTGTACCTAGAATTGTGTACAAAAGCAAATAATAGGCTTATTATTTTATTTATGGTGATAATAGGGAAACGTCTTTACTACACTTTGAGCTGTGAGAGAATGAATTACAAGTTGTAGATGCTCCTCTTAAGTATCACTTTGTCCACATTAGTATTAAAAATGTCTCCAATATCATTAGCAGACTTACAAATGCCGTTAATAGGCTCGAACATGCCGTAATTAGTGCGCGAAAAAGCAATCTGTAAAGAGGATCGATTGCGTATGGAATAGCACAGTTCTCTAGGCAATATTTTGGAAGCTAGTTCAGCGCTGTCTAGCTTTCCCTGCAGAAGCTGGTGCAAAAATATCAAATCAGCAACCCAACGTCGCTTCTCGATTAAAACCAATTGCAGCAACCCTAAGCGCTCCTCATAAGGTGGCAGAATAAGAGGGTCACTCTAAGGCAGAGAGCGTAGGGCCGATCTCAAAAATCTGCGCTGGACGGACTCCATAGGTTTAATGTGAGATCCGTAAAACGGAGACCAAATCTGACTAGCATATTCAACAGAGTTCTAACCAAAGACGTGTAAATATAGAGTCTTATATGGAGGCTAAGAAATTCTTTGGACTATCGAAGAATAAATCCCAGCATAGAGTTGGCCCTAACAACGACATTATTAATATGGGAGATGAAGTTCAATTGAACATCAAGATACACTCCCAAGTCCCTCTTTCTTCCACCCGTTTTATACCAGTACCCTCAAACATGTACTGAAAAGTACGGAAGTTGCGATACCTCGAGAAAGATCTAACCTGACATTTCCCGATGTTCAGCTTAAGATTATTGTTGCAGCATCACTCATAGGAAATGTGCAGCTCTGATTGCAAAATCTCACAATCAACATTAGATTTGATTGGAAGAAAAAAATCTTAATATCGTCAATAGATAAGATGAATAACAATGGACCCAGATGACTGCCCTGGGGAACGCCAGAATGAGCCACAAAATCATCAGAGAGTGCGTCACGAAAACGTTCTCTATAAGTCCTATTAGATAAATATGACTTAATCCAAACAATGAGCGAGGGCGGGAAACCCAACTTAGCTAACTTAAAAACAATGACAGAGTGGGAAAGCTTATCAAAGGCCTTACTAAAATCAATGTAAATGCAATCAGTTTGGTAACTATCCATGAATCCGCCCGCAGGGCAAGAAACAAACTCAAACAAGTTTGAAATGAAGTGGTGTTTAAATAATTAGTATTAAGAAAATACCTGCAAGCTATGAGAACCCCACCACTCCGTGTGGTCGAAACAGCATGCCTATCCCTACAGAAAACCTGATAAGAGCCCTTAATCAGTTCCGCGTCCGAAATACCCAGGTGTAACCACGTCTCAGATAAAGCTATCACATCAAAATCGCAGTTAGCAGAAGAGAAATAAAAATTATTTGTTTTGGTCCTCAATCCTCTCACATTCTGGTAGTAAAGAGGGAGCTTCTCCTGTTTTTTTGAACTTGGAGACTGAATGGTTGCTGGCTTGGTACGGCGGCGAGAATTGAGTACGAAGACCTTACACAAAAGATATCCTTGGGCCAGAAATTATTACTGAGAAGAGTATCAGCCACTTGAGAAGGAGTCGATAACAAAAAAGATGCGTAGGGTTTTGACGGACCACTTATTTTCCTACAGAACACCTCAGACGTGTCAACACTCCTAGACTGAAGGAAACGCAATATTAAGTCACAAGAGGTTCCAGGCGTGAGACGAGAGACAAAAATCGATTTGAGCGAGGAACGGCGGAGAGTTCAACATCAGCAACACTAGACTCGCACTAAAAGTAAAGTATTTTTTCTCTGTCTTGGAAGGAGTTAATAAAGTTAGTCAAATAAAGAAGTTACATAATTCAAAATATTTATATACATAGAACTTAAGTTCAATAGAACTCATTAAATTTATAATAAATTACCTTGTCTGCTAAATAAATGCCTCGATCCTCCGTGGTCTTCTGAAGGAAAATCTGGAATTTTTCCTGTTTTTTCGTATTGCTCTTTTATCCATGCTCTTATATCATCTGCAATATCTTCCATTAAAACTGGACCTGTTTTCGTTTTAATCTCATCTCTCGTTTCATTCATTGCAGTTTCAAACTTGTTTTTATATTCTTCTTGCAACTTATATCTTTCATTTATAAGCTAAGAAAAAAAGTTTAATTCAATTATTTTTTCTTTGTCTGTGGACCTAACTTACTTCATTCATTTTATCTATGGCTTGTGATTTCTTTTGAGTACTAGTCGAAGGAGGTACCATTCCAATTAACACCATTTCTTCCATTTTCCGTCGCCTAGTTCTTCGTCTAGCTGCATGTCCTCTCCACATCTTTTGGATTCGCATTGCAGCCATTAGTCCTGATTCTGCACGATCACCAGTATCGGGCTTACCCTTTTCTTTTAACATCTTAATTTCTTTCATAAAGTGAGCTCTGTATACGAGTAGTGTGCACAGAATATTAATCATTTAATTTTTTTATTATGTATTTATTTAATTTTACCTTAATCGACCTTGGCGGGCACGTTCGTGTACTTGTATAAGTCGTATGGCTTCAATTTCAGTCAATTGTTCTTCACTAGGATGTTCCTCGAGCCAGCCTAGCTTAATAAGAACATCATTGATGAACTGTTTCTTTTCTTGGATTTCTTTTTCTCGTTCACGACTGAAATATTTTGGAATACGAAGCTCAGTATCCAATGGAGTCAGTTTCAATTTTTCTATTATTTTATCATTGTAACTAAATTCCATCATATCTATATTAACCAAGTCATGCTTTAACTCGACAATTCTACCTAGACAACTGTCTAAAATTTTCTTAACCAAAAGTCGCTTTTGAGGTTGAATCATCTTATCGTAAACTTCCTCCAATCTATTTGCAATCGTTATGTATCGTAAATATAATTCAAAAGTCCCATGTTGAGCTTGAACTCGATCAAATTGAGGATCCTGGGCTTGATTTTCATAATCGACAATAGCAAGAGTCTCTAATTCTCTTTGAGCGTTATGCCAAATTTTATTATAAAATGCGTTCGACATTTTAAATAGCTAAAAAAAACTTTACTTATTGAAGGACTGCCACCGAAGACAATGTTTAATCGATTATATAGTGGATTCATAGAGTTTTGGAGAAATAAACAAGTCAAACGTTGCTAGTGCTGTTTCCATATCAACATTGAACATTATATTGTTCGGATGTTAATTCGAGAAAGCGTAATACGGTCTCGTCTTCTTCCCCACATCCCCTGCATATATATTCCAAAGCCACAGCCACGTTCGAATTTTCAGCCCTCGCTAAAGTGTTTTCTTGGATCACTCACTTGGTCCATTGTTGGTCCATTCACTTTTTGTCGGGAACTGAGTTTTGAAGATTGCCTTTAAATTTGGGTTACCAGTTTTGAAGTCCCAGCAATCTTCTTCCTCAAACAGTCTCTTGATCGTATTACCATTACATACTCGGTCGATCTTTTCATGTTGGGTTTGCATTCCCCTGATCTTCCACAGTTTATTCATACGTAAACGTATAGCCGAGTTAAGTGCCACTTGTTTAACATTGAATCCTAGTGGAGTAATATTTAAAATGACCTTCAAGGCCCTTGTCGGTGTTGACCTGGTAGCCCCCCCCCCCCCCTTATGTTTAGACAGGACATACGTTGGGCCTGGTCCATAATCTTCTGGTTTCTGCCCACCTCCATCGCTTTTCTCCAGAATATCGCTCCATGCGTTATCATAATATCATTTTATAATATAGGGTGATACTTTACCTATAGCATTTCTACACGTCCAGAAAGCTCTTACTGCTTTGTTTCTCTTCTCGTGCACACCCAGAAATTTGGCTTCATTCTTTACGGTTAATCTCGTGTTTCCGATGCACGGGGAAACTATCTTTCTTAATTTATGTCTTTGGTGAAGCAGCAGAGGTCGGTTTTATTTGGGTTTATCTTCAGTCCGCAATCCTGCACCCAAGAGGTCGCCGTGTAGATCGCTTCTTTTAGTAAGTATCCCAAATTTTCTTCAAACTTTCCTCTGACTACTATCGCTAGGTCGTCCGCATAACAAGTTATGTAGAGATCTTTCTGCGATAGGGTTTCAAGGAGTTCTTCAATCACTATTAGCCACATTCCTCTATTTACCCGCGCCGTCAGTTGTTCATTTCCGAAACTTGTAATTATGATTCGGTCTTCCAGCATGGACTTGATCTACTTGATTATACTGTGATCTGTCCCCTTTTTCCTCAACCTATAGAGAATCTTATCGATTCTGATGTTGTTGAAGGCCCCTTCTATGTCAATAAAGCAGCCTAACGCTACTTCTTTGCACATCAATGCCTTCTCCAGTTGATGTACTAGGCTATGTAGAGCGGAATCAACCGATTTACTTTCCTATATGCATGTTGACAACTTGATAGTTGGTTTATGCCTGTTTCCTTACTTCCCATTCTATGAGTCTTTCTAGACTTTTTAGTAGGAATGAGGTAAGGCTAATTGGTATATTAACATTGCATGTGCTATAGTCCGTCTTATTTGGTTTGGGTAGAAATACTACCTTTGCCACTTTCCAGATTAAAGAGTGTAACTGAACTTTAGACACGCTCTAAAAAGTAGTGCGAGTTTGTTCCATAGTTTTTTACCTCCCCATGTAGCTGCTGGGATATATCCCATCCCTTCCCGGTCATTTATATGGGCTGAAGGATTTTATTGCCCATCTTACCTTGTTTAAAGTGCACAGTTTCTACGCTTGCTCCCCTTTCAATCCAAACATGGGATCTCCACGGAGTAGCGTCGCCCTTATCGATTCCCCCTCCACAGGGGTACTCCCCGGGAAGCTATTTGTCTTCAACTTCTCAAGAGATTCCCTCATGTTGGATGAATTTTCGATAAGTTCTAACTTTTGAACTAAATTCAATAAAATTGTTAATATCTTTATTTTTTGCCATTTTTATTACGCATTAGCAAGATTTCTTCTGCTGATGTCTTATTATTTTACCACAATAAGTATAAGACTTTCGGTGCATTCTAAGTAATAATTAAAAGCGTTAGGTGTTATTTGAATGCCTAAAATTTTTGAAAAATATGATTTTACCATAATTGAATGAATGAAATTGAATTACTCCTTAAGTGTTTGAAGCGCCTCTGTATTTCGATTTAATAGCAACATGACGTACGGAAGCATGCTTTGTTTTGACAATTTATTTGTAATTTCATCAGTGGAATTGTGCGCACGGTGTTTTTGTTCTAATAAATTAAAATATGAGGAATCTCAAGCTCCTATACTCTTTTCAAAATAATATTAACATCTCCGACAAATCCAAATTGGTGCTAGAATGCAATGGCTCCAAAAATATTGTTTATTTTTATACAAACGACGGCATTGCTTCTTATGATATCGAAAAAAATTCTACTGAGCTCATCTATGGATTAATGGAAGTAGTTGGATGTGAACATTTAGCACTGTCCAATGACCTATGTGCTGCTTCAAAATATGGAGAAGTAATTTTAATAAATACCTTAACAAAAGAAACACAAGAAGTTACGTTTTGTGAAGGTGGGATCAAGAGGATGTCATGGAGCCCTGATCAAGAAATAGTTGTTTTCGTAACCGGATCGGATACGGTTGTTGTAATGACTTGCACTTATGATGTTTTATGCGAGTGTTCCCTGAACGATACTGATTTCGGTGATCAAGAATTCATAACAGTCGGTTGGGGTAAGAAAGAAACTCAATTTCATGGATCTGAAGGTAAGCAAGCCGCTAAGCAAAAATCTAATTTCGTAGTACCATCAAATATTGATGAATTGGATAGAACAGTTAACATAACGTGGAGAGGGGATAGCGAGTTATTTGCCGTGTCCTTTGTTGGACCTATGGGTAGAATTTTCAAAGTATTCAATAAAGAAGGAAAATTACAATTTACTTCAGAAAAAGTTAATGATTTGGGAGCATCTATTGCATGGAAACCATCAGGATCATGGATTGCTATACCTCACAATTTACCTAACAAATACACAATTGCACTCTTTGAAAAGAATGGTCTAAGACATAGAGAACTCATTTTACCTTTCAAACATAACGAAGAACCTGTAATAAATGTTAATTGGAGCTCGGATTCTGATATTTTAGCTGTAGAGACTTTGAGAGATGGAAAAAGCACGTTATATTTATATACGATTTGCAATTATCATTGGTATTTAAAACAGTGCTTACATTTTGATAAAAAAATTGAAAATTACTTGTGGGATTTGGGTACAAACGAAGGAAAAACTTTACACATACTTCTGAGAGACGGCATTTACTTAAAATATAAATGGATTTTTAATGTAGATCATTCTTATGGAGATACTATGGATGATCAGGCAATTGTTGCTGTTGTTGATGGCAAAAGTTTGTTAATAACAGACTTCCGAAATAATATTATACCACCTCCAATGGCAAGTCACACTATTAACATGACTTCTTTCATTAATTCTTGTGGTTTTATGAGGGATTCTCTGGACAAAACTAATTGCAACAAATTTTTTATAGTATCGGCCGATAATTCTATCTACTTTTATGATTTGGAATATGAAACACTTTCAACTCGTCAGAAAATTAAAACTACAAATTTGGTTTGCAGTGTGAAGATAGATGCTGAAGAATCAGAAGTTCCTCTCGCAAAAGGGCATTGGATTTGGATCAATGATAATTCAATTATTTTTAGCCAAACAAAGGAAAAGTGTTCTGTTCTATACTTAGCTAATTTGAAAAATAATCAGCTAGAAACTTTAAGTCAAGTTCAAATGGAAGGTATAATAGGTAATGTAACTTACGACAATTCAGGAAAATTAATAATACAACTGACTAATGGGACGATATATCAAATAAGAATAAACACAGATACAGGCTTTGAGGATCCCAAAATAATTTTTACTTTACCTGAAATATGCGAGAAAATTGAAGCAATAACAGTGAAAAATACTTTGAAACTAGTATCACTACAACCAAACAGAAACTTATATTTGGACAATACAAGACTCTCTTCAGATGTAACATCTTTCTTTTTAACAAGAAAATATCTTGTGTACACTTTTCTTAGCTCTATAAAATTTATGAGGCTGTCAGATGATTTAATTGTTGATGAAAGGAAACTAGAACGCGGTGGAAAACTTGTCGTAATAGTTCCCTATGACTCTCGAGTAATTTTACAAATGCCTAGAGGAAATTTGGAAGCAATAAATCCTCGAGTGCTATCTCTTGATATAATTGGAGAGCTTCTTGATAAATTGTCTTATGGAAAAGCTATGGATTTGTTAAGAAAACAAAGAATTAATCTAAATATTATAGTTGACCACAATCCTAAGTTATTTTTAGAAAACATAAACGTGTTCTTAGAAGAAGTACCGAATCCCAATTGGCTAAATTTATTTGTAAGCGATCTACAAAACGAGGACTTTACGAAGGCAATGTATTCAAGTAATTATAACGAATGTAAAGATAACTACCCAGAAGGATATTTGGTTGAAAATAAAGTACACTTTGTTTGTGAAAAAATGTGCAAACATATGGAAGAAAAGGATTTTCAACAATATTTCCTTCCAATAATTACAACGCATGTTAAAATCGGGAACATAGAGAAAGCGTTAGATGTTATTTGGTCTGAAAAGAAAATTGAAATGGACTCAAGTGATACAAGTAATAAGAAAACAACTTCAGAAATCGCTTTAAAATATCTCCTCTATCTGGTAGATGTAAACGAATTATATAATGTAGCATTGGGCATGTATGATTTTGGTTTAGTTCTTTATGTAGCTAATAAATCACAAAAGGATCCAAAAGAATATATACCATTCCTCAATCAACTTAAAAAATTTGAAGAAAACTATCGTAGATTTAAAATTGATGAGCATCTTAAGAAATATGAAAAGGCCCTTGAACATATGGCCAAATGTGGAAATGAAAGGATTGAGGAGTTTTTGGAATTTGTACAGAAGCACAAATTATACCAAAAGGCATTGTCATCTTTTGATAAAAATACGGACGCCTACGCGAAGATTGCTTTAATGTTTGGTGACTTTTTAAGGGCTGAAGGTAAACATGAGAATGCCAGTATCATGTATGAGAGAGGAGGCGATTTACCTCAAGCTATTCTGAGTGCTAAACATGTACTGGACTGGTGGAGATGTTTAATGTTGACAAGTGCACTGACGAATGGTGATGCAGATGAGCTAAAAAATGTTTCATTGTAAGTATTATTTGTATTTTATTATGTTTTATTTATTTATATATTACTTCATGCGTAACTCTTTATACATATAAATCTTTAAGATATGCCCTTAATATATTGCACACATTTGTATTTAAATCTATTCAAGTTTGTTTCTATTTCAAGTTCCATGGGGAGTTCATTAAATAGTCGCAGCCCTTTGTAAATTACAGCTTTCCGTGGTCTTGCAGTCCTCCGATGATTTAATCTGTATTTAACATCCCCCCTCAGGTTATACGGTTGCACATCTGCTACTAGATTTAGTTTTTCATCCAACTATTGAGTTTGCCGTTATTCATCTTGCTTACTCCTAGGAGAATTCGTTCCTTGCAGTTCATCCATTTCAATATGTCTAGCATATATATAATTGGTGTTAATCTATTACATTTTAACATGCAACGTATAGCTCTATTTTGTAGATTTTGCAGCCTCTCAATAGATTCAGATGAAGAGAAATACAATAATGTTGAGTTGTAGTCGAAATCTGGTTTGATTATACTATTATATATTTTAATTGCCGTCTTTATTGACACTCCACGGCGAATTCGCGTGAGGAAGAGAATTTCTGACACACATAATCCACATAAGCACCGAAATTTAATTTATAGTCTATTCTGATTCCTAAATATATATTTTCATCAACACTGTCAATTAGTTCATCATTCAACACAAGTTCTATTTTACCGTTTCCTTTCAAAATCATGTACTTAGTTTTTTTTACGTTGAGCATAAGTTTATTCATTTTGAACCAATTACCCAATACATCAAAGTCCTGTTGAATTTGCAGCTTGATCAGTTGAAGACTATTGCCAGTTACATAAATTAGAGTGTCATTAGCAAACAATATCGATTTTAAAAATTGCAATATATTTTTCATGTCATTAATATATATTATAAACAGCAACGTTCCTAGCACTAATCCTTGCGGGACACCCAGTTATATCTCCTCCGCTTCCGATGCATGCATCGATGTCATTACATTCGATTCCTCAGCTTCTAAACCAGTGTAATTCGTTGTCTGTAAGTCCACTCTTTTCCAATTTTCTGATTAGGATCTGTCTATCGATTGTCTCAAAAGTTCTTTTTAGATCTAAAAGATGTTCGATTTTGCTTGGTTTGATCCAAAATCTAATGCTGGGTGTGGTTTTGCGCAGAAGTTATATCGCTTTTGTATATGAAAGAAATGTAGCATCTACGCAAAACGAAAATAAACTACGATCCATTTTAAACTAGTTTTACATAAATCGATTCACGGACGACTAATTTCTCCTAAGGTGTGGGAGAAAAATTTCACTCTATTCGAGACAGCGATTGCAAGTAAGCTAACAATTTAAAGTGGATTTCAAACTACTCTGCAACCCCAATGGTTTTTTTTATTGTAATCTGTTACTGTTGTCAGCCGAAAACAACTATGGATTGCCGCGAGTTCGAACCTGATACCTCCGGGTTGAAAGGTCAACATATTATAACTTCTTCACCGACGACTAATTTGATCCTATTCCTGTAAAAAAGTTTGAACATAGCAGATAGACACATAGCAGAAAATCTAACTCAAGAACTTCTTACAGTCGCAGAAAAATCATTTATATTTGCTGTATTTTCAACGTCTAAGCTCCTTTACTCCTTTAAACTTGTTTACAGGAATATTTCATACTTTTTAATTTCACGCGAAGCTCTTCTTCTATTTATGTTGCCACCAAGGACCCAAAATTATGTGAAGGAAAAGAGAACAGGTTAATAAGACGAAAATAGTTTAAAAAAAAGTTGAACCGACTTCACAAAGAGAGCTAAAAAGCATACAATTTAATAGTATTTAATCCTCCTTCCTTATGATCGAGTGTGGCGAAATGTTTCTTTGTTTAATTTGCACTTGACTTCAAAATGTCGTTATACTCGATTAAAAACTATTTTAGGCTTTTTAGCTCTTTTTGTGAGGTCGGTTTAACATTTTTTTAATTATTTTTTTTTCACTAAGTATTTTCATATATACGATTCGAAAAAAGCTGTGTTCGTACGAACAAAGCTAATTCAACAGTTGCAGAGGTAGTGCTCTCTATAAAAAGTAATAAGAATTATCTAAATCCGGTAACATGTTACGAAATTAGTTGCGGTCACCCACCTTAGATACAAAACTCTTCCCATGGTGCTTATGCACCACCGAATTCTATGCAGCAAGAGATAATTATCTCAGTCACTCTACAATATTTTTACATTAACTAATAAGAAAATGTATAAATAAATACAACAGATTTAATGAGCCGGTAACCCGATCATTACCATAACAAACCTAGCAACCTTCGATCTTGCGATATCTCTTTTCTTAAGCTTTTTTCTTCTCGCGTCTGTTAACTTTCGCATTTTTATCTCCTCCACCAGAAGAACGATTTTTGCTTGATTTTTACCCACGCTTTACACACAAAAGTAAACAGACGGACCTATTTTAAGTGTAATTTGCTGTCAATTATATTTAACGGAACGTGTTTTGGTTAATAAAATTTTTTAATATTACAAATACAACGGAAAATAATATATTGCGGACTTTAATGCAAGACTCGTCTGATAATTGATTAAATTCACTTCAATTAAGACCGGCTTTATTTGACAATTGCCTAACAAATGTCAAATATCTGCCTGCACTCATGCACTTCATCCAAAGCAAGTGCAGAATTTCCACTTTATTGCAGCGAAACAAACGTTGTGCAGTTGCGCTACGTTTACACCGAGAGCGAAACAAACGCTGTTTAACGTAAATTTTGCACACAGTGCAGGCAGTGGAGAGCGAACAAACAGACCTAAACAATCCCATATGTAACATAGGAAAGACTTTCCCGTGTACATATGCCTCTTGGGCAAGTCTTTTACGATGGCACGATGTGCGCTGGGGTCTTCAACCGACCAGCAGTGCCCATTCATGATTTTCACTTGCGATTTTTTTCCCTCTTCAGGAATGACATATGCAGGCACATAAGCAAGCCAAGCCGGCTTAATGAGTGAACTTTTCCTCTCTAGTTACCCCCTGCTTAACCCATTCACAGGATTTGGGTAAATACATAATTCGGTTGCGTGCAATTATGTATGATTTCCTCGATCGATGCGAGTTCTGATCAAGCAATCGGAACTTAAATATAAAGTATAATAAGAAATGGTTGATTGAGGGGTAAGGATAATAAAATCGACATAAATATGGCCTGAGGTAGGCCACAGAAAAAGTTAATTTTTGTCAGAACAAACATTTCTTGAAGTACAAGTGTATAAAGAAAAAAGGATTTTAGATTGTGAAAGCCGATAAGGCAAGATTATTGAAATAAAAAAGTTTGTATTTAAAAAGTGTCGTGTAATTCTCAAGGGTGCTAGTGAGCTTTTTCCGTGTATTAAGAGAAGGCACTCCCAGGTCCCTGTTGGTCCCTACATAATTAGGGAGCACAACATAGAATCAAAACCATCAAAATCGATTTACGCCTTACGAAGGTACCTGGTGCACATGCTTCAAGTATTACCGTAAGCCACAACTTGTGTCATGATACAAATAGATAATCTATTTATTGCAAATCATCTAAATCAGTCCGCGCGTTACAAAGTTAGACTACCTCTCCTCCCACCACATCCAAGTCTAATCGAAATCGCTATTTGACTACCCCCTCCCCACTCCTCACCCTAGGGCAATTTTTTTAATTATTAACAATGGGAAATCATAGTCTATACAGCAAAAAAAGAACCGCCCAAATCGGTGCATGCATTATAAAGTTAAGTTCCACTCCAACCCCCTGTTCCCACCCACCCTGAATATTTTTGACATTCAAGTCGGTCCACGTGTTACGAAATTAGACGCATTTTTCAACTTTTATTTATAATACTTGCAATAAGGAGTGTGGTAAATCGCTTAGGTCTCATTAGTTTCCATAATTTTTGGTGGGGCATAGGATTAGAACAAAAAATTTTACTATTTTATTTTTTATTTTTTTGATACGATGTGGCCAAAGCCTAGGGGACAAACCTTTGATGCGTTAGCATGGTTTTGGCCGAAAAGGAATTAGGGTAATTTTGAAATGTCTTGTTTTTGCATTGCTACGAGCTAGACAACAGCCCAGAGACGGAGTGGATTATTTTAATTTCTTAATTAAAGCTCACGGGGAAACCTGGTCTCGAACCCGGGACCTATGGCATGGTGTTCGTGCTGCTCAACGAAATGATCAAACTATGTTTCCTATGATAAAGATATGTGGATTTACAATTTGGGGAGGGGGGGTCCAATGTATCTACAGGTGACATACTGTTTTTCCGTATAAAACTCACCTTAATTTTAAACGGTTGTGTAACAAAAACTTCAAAAGCCATCTTTTTCATTTTTTGTACACTTATTTATTTAACTGAAAAAGGAATTTTTACATCAATGAAAAAAGGAAAAAATCCAAAATAGCGGCCATCACAGCCAGGGTATGCAGTATGTTTCGCCAAAAATATATATTTTTGCGCGATGTAGTGCAGGGATCGTAGTACCTAATGATCTGAAACATTAATATAAAAGAATTTTCTAGTTTAAACTATGATTGACTGCAATAACCTAAATTTAGAGCAAAATATTATTTTTTCACAATTTGGCACATGTTTGAAAATCGGAGTCTCTATTTTTATGCATTTTTGAATAAGAGAATTGTTCCTAAATTGCAAAAAATTAATATTTATGTATAAATTTAGGTTATTGCAGTCGTGAAATGATTATTAAATAAATGTGCAAAATTTGGAGTCGATCGATTAAGAATTATTTTGTCTGTGCTACATCTAGCCCAAAAAAACATGTTTTGAGAAAAGCACGTTTAAAGTTTAAGTAAAGAATAAAGAAATATGTAAAAAAAAACGAATGTTTTTCTGTAAACAGTAGGTTACCCCCATAAGTTTTGACCTAATGAATTACATTTTTCAGAAAAAGCCGCACTAGGCTCCTCCGTATTTTCAATGAATTTTAAATTTTTACCTTATGAAGGTATTTAGGTTTTGAAATGATTAATTAGTTTACAATAGTTAGGCACATGATTTTTTCATCAGTTTCTTATACGTAACGTAAACATTATTTCCATTTTTTAAAGGAGTCTTATTACTGCATTGCAAGAAAAGGGCAAATTTGAAGAAGCATGGTTTCTTCTTAAATCATACGTAGGAGATTTCAATCGAGCTTTAAAATGTTTACTTCAAGGGCGACTATACCTTAAGGCAATATTTGAAGCAAAAATGGCGGATTCGACATTAATTGGTAATTTTAAATATTTGTGCCTACAATTTGTTTGTTTTTTTGATTTTATTTTACATCTAAAGAATCTCTGATCATACCTCACATCAAAGAATACGAAACTATTTTACACAGCAGTATGGATTCTGACAGAGATCAATTCATAAAATATAAAAAACGTTTATTAGTTGTTAGAAAAGAGCGTGCAGAGCAAGGTATACATCATGCTTATGAGGATGGAATCGATGAGTGCGATCTTGTCTCTGATACCAGCAGCATTAAATCATCTAACTATACTGGAAGTTCTGGAAGAACAGGGTATGTACTGTGAAATTATATTTATATATAACTCAACATTTGCATTTCTCTCCAGGAAAACATTCCGTTCGAGTAAAAATCGTCGAAAGCACGAAAGAAAACTGCTAAGCCTTAAAGAAGGAAATCCATTTGAAGATATTGCACTAATTGATGCTTTACACAATCAGATTACAAAAATTATAGGTCAACAGCTTCATATTCGTGAAACATGCAAAGCATTAATGGAAATATTCTGTGATAAGGAGGCTAGAACAATACAAAAATCATTTGGAAATCTTCTTCGATTAATTAAAGACTCCTTGGATGAAATTTGGATACCGGAAATGATGACTTCTTCCCCGCAACTAATGGGCCCAAGTATAGATTATGTACAAATTCAGAATGATCAACGTTACGCAATGATAAGTAAGCATAACAATTATCGCACGAATCAGATTAAATATAATTTGCATTTTCTCTTTTAGTTTCCCTTTTCAGTTCGATGAATATTAATTAAGTTTTGCTAAATTAATTCTTTGCATTTCTTCCTTTTTCCAGATCCACAGAAGAGGTATAAACCACAACTGAACTTAATCGATTGGGAGCACGAAATATTGAGGTGATGAAGCTAACTAATTATTAGGTGGTATTTATGAGCCATTAAGTACTACTTATAATTTATTATTACAAATGAATTGTATGTAAATTGTTATTCATGTAAAGTGAAATTACTGCTTAATGCAACTTTTGTTTAAAATTTTTTCCTTATATATTATACAAAAGAATCAACAAAATCAGATAAAGGTAGGTAAAACTAAACTATTCGGAAATGTAAAAATATCTGTTAAATGGCTAATTGTTTTCCTTTTTAACGAAAATAATATCTAGATAAAGTAATTTAAGTCCAAGAGAGTTTACATAATAAACCGTAGACTCACTGCCTAAAAATGCTATGATAGTCTCATATATGCCCTCTGAGGTTTAGATAATTATGCATGTGCTAATGAATAAACAAGCAGAATTAGCCGGTGCCCGTGGGACCGGCGCTGGCGAAGTTAATTGCTTATTGTAAAAAAAATCACTACTTGCAATGATAGTTTCACGTATGCCGAGCATACCAAACAATATTTCATAAAAAAAATCCACCAGAAAACGATCGGCATACGTGTAGCGCGGGACCTAAGAGTCGGCGTTCGGAGCGGAACTAACTAGTTTTACACCTTTGTATAACATTTTTATTCTCTTGCAATGATAGTATTATGTATGCATGAATATATGATCCATCGCGATGATTTATATCATAAATATCAATGGCATACGGTTTCGCAAGTGATCTTGATAGGATGAGTGTACCATCGCGTAATGTAAAATATCTTCAATAAAAAGTGCATTATGGATTGAAATTTTATTTAGTTTCATTATTTAGACCCTATAGAATACATTTACGTTGAAAATCAAAGTATTAAAATTTTTTTTCATTATAAATATGAGTGTTAAGCCGATAGCGTCTTAACTGTCCAGGCAATAGTATACTCACCCTATAATGTTTTCTGTTATTGAAAATTTTTACGTTCTTCAACAGTTATCAGCTTTGTCAACGTCACTTTCATGCTCTTGATCTCTTGAAAAAACATGATAGTTGTATGTATTTAAATCTTCTAAGCTGCAAAGTTCAAAAAGTGTTTACCTTTCTCTAGAATTTCCTCAACATTTGTAGGGAATTTTTCGCCTTCAAACCGGCGAAAAGTATAGCCGGCATCAGTATAAATTCACCCAAAATTTGTTGGATATAACGAGGTAAGATTAGCTTCCGTTGCATTACTCCAAACGGTTGCCCGCAGCTGGAAGTTTGACGGTTTCTGGATTATTCAACTTCGTCAGAGCATCTATATTCATTTTGTTGAAAAACTTTCCATGGTCTTTATATTATACGAACAAATGAAAAACCGGTTCAGCTCCAAATTTTCGCGTATTCAGAATGGAATAAGAGAGTGTCACGTAATTTCCTTCTTCTTTTCCTTTCAAACTAATAGACTTTAGTCTGATTGGTTAGTTAAAAATGAATGCTCTGAAAATATGTACTAACGACGCACAGGGCTGCATCTATGGGGCGAAGGAGCCTATACGTTGTAAACTCTGAGCCTCACGTACGGCGAACCCTAGCGGCGGCGCACTCACCTTTATCAACGATGACATTTTGAGTCCCAACGGATTTGTATGCCATTTGAAAATCTTTAATATTTACATGAATAATTAAAAATCCTAATGACATACGTAAAACTATCGTTGCAAAATGAAAAAAAAAATGTGATATACTTTAACAACATTTTTGTAAGGGTTGGTACCGCGATAACCGTGTGCCCTTTTGGCAATTTTCGATGTACAAATCAATTTTCAACTTGAATTGAATGTGAAACTATCATTGCAAGAGCCTACAAATTTTATACACAGTCGCAAAGGTGTAAAATTAGTTAGTTCCGCTAGAACATACGGCATACGTGAAACTATCATTGCAAGAAGTGATTTTTTTTACAGTAAGCTATTAACTTCGCCAATGCCGGTCCCGCGAGCATCCATTTACACTATAACTAGCAGCCAGGCTTGGTACTCGCCTCCCTTATACTGACGCTCAAACAAACTGTTGCATGCACCTGCTCGGAAATGTTTCCTAGGGCATATTTTCGACCCAGCTGATACCCATAACAAATTGTATAATCAATTGGTAACTCAATTCATCTACTCATGCATCGTCTTCGCGGAATTATTTCCCTCCTGTTCTCCTTTGCGTCAATGCCGGGCATTAGCCGAGAATGTGTAAAACGTTCTCGTCCTCCTTCCGAAAGCCCTTCCACAGGCTGAAGTCTTCGATTCCTATTATTTTTGCATGAACCATTAAACACATGCCCTGTCACGAGACCTGCATAAAATTTCAATTTGACCTTATTCATCTTGATTATCTAACTTTATTTGGATGCGTTGAGAGTTCCCCAGAATGTCTTTGTGTGTCTTGTCGTTTCTGATCCCTCCCAATTTTCTCTATGACTTATCGTCCATTCCCGGATTTTGCCTTTTGTCTTCTTGGATGGGGATGCCTAAGTTGAGCATTATTTAAGTCTCTTCGTTTACACTTTTCCATTTGATTTTTCATTTCCTGGGATTCCACAGTGCTCCGGTACGTATATTAGGGTTACTTCGTTTTGATTCCCTAACTCCGCAAGAGCCCGCTTTCAAACCCTCTATCGTTTTGGATTACACATGCCGCCTGTTAACGACTTTACTGGGATCTTACGCCCTTTTCCATGAGCTTCTGACCTATTTATAAGGTTCGGGCAAAAGTGGCTTAGAAAATGTTCCGCGCAAAAACGAATCGCGTGAGCTTCCGGGCAAAAACAAATCGTAGAAACACCGAGCGTATACGCCGTCCCTTGTAGCTGTGAGTCATCGTATATTGATTGGGAAAATGCAACGAAGCATTGCTACCAGTCTGAAGGAACATAACATCAGTGATAGATTCATTTCCAGAGCGCCGAAATACTAGGTAGTGAATCTCACTATATTCCTCGGCTCGTTCGTGATGTGATTGAAATTAAACACCGACTAAATTTCAATCGGGATAATAGTTTTTGACTTTCACGAACATGGGATCCCATTCTTAAAACATCTCAACGGTCGATCAGAAACGATGTATTTATGCCAAGTGACATAGTGTCGTTTGTTTAAATACATCTTCAGCACATCAGTATTAACAACAACAAATGCTGTAACCACAACAACAGTTTACGCACCGGTAGAATCTGCGTAGCTTAAATCGTTAAGAACAACTTGGGGCAGCTTCCCGGTGAGTACTGGTATTAGTAATCTTAATTTTGCTTAATTGCGCGGTAATTCGAAAACTGACAATGGTAATGAGCAGCCGCGAAAGCCTTAAAAGTCAGTAGAGGAAACCTTCCTGTTGAATCTGAAGATGGATAGAATTTACTTTGAAGACTTTTTAAAGTTTTAAAAGGTTTTGCTGGTTTTAGGGCTTGCTCGTTAAGTTTCGAGAACTTGCATAATAATGCAAATATCATAAACGATATTAATTAGATTCTGACAAATCGAATTCCATTACCACACGCCAATTTAATTTTGAGGTATGTGTTAATTACAGACCAATATTATGTTGGCATGAATGCACGCTTCAACCCTGAGTAATTTCGTAATTAAAGTGAATGCAAATTTCATATTTAAGTTACTCTCACAGATTTCCATGTCACGAAATGTAAAACATCTGAAGAAAGTATTTTGATCAGACCCAGTCAGAAGACTGAAATATTTTGTTCATGCAACTTTTAATATCAGTACAAACCAAGAATTCACTGGAGCAGAATTCGCTTGTTAATCGTGCAAAACTTTTCATTTTACATTCGAAAAGAAAATTAAATTTCGCTTAATTCTCTCGACTTAGTTATGCCTGGAAACACGAGAAAAACACCTATTTGTAGAATTTCAGTGATTAATATTCTGTATCTGCACATTTTGAAATTTCTTTGTTACTCACAAATTATCTTTCCACATACTTTGTTTCCAATTTAATGTAATTTGATATTGATGTACTTCAAAAAGGTCATATGGAACACTAAGATTCTATTTTACGCCCCCAAAAATTCCACCGAATTTGATAACGCTCGGTGGTGGCGATGACGATAGCGGAGATGGAAATGCCCATTTGTCGATATTTCTCAAATTAGGTTTAAGAGATAAGTATAACAAAAATTTATATGTAGTTAATTTACTTAATATCTAGAGTTTAACCATTGGATCTAACAAGATCTTTCCTTCCGAAGATTTACAATAAGATGCTATATAACTTTTGCATATATAGAAGTAATGTAAGTTTTTTCACTCCAAAGCTTGTTTATTCTAGATTCGTCAGTATCACTGATTGGAGTGTAACACGACTTCCCTTTAATTTTTCATCGTTATTATGAATGTCTCGTACTTTATTTCCTCTCTCTCTGGTTCCTTTAACCCTTTGTGGGGCAGAGGGTGTCTATTGCACCGACTCTCCACCTGGTTCGGTTCTGCGGCAACGCCTTCAGCTGAAGGCGTTAACTTTTTTCCTAGTACCGCTTATTCTTCGCATAAACCTATTCCATATATACACACATATACACACATTGGAGACGGAATTGGATCCATTGGTTGAGTGGGACGATCACCACGAACCACCCCATGGTTCCCGTGAGTTTTTGAAATAAAATTTAAAAAAAATCTACTCCGTTTCTGGGCTGTTGTCTACCTTGCAACAATGCAAAACAAGATATTAAAGTTCCCTCAATTTCGTAATTTCGTTCCGGCCGAAGCCATGCTAACGCATCCAAGGTTGTCCCCTAGGCTTTGGCAACATCCTAAAAACAAGAGACGCTACACATTTCGAACTCGGGAATTTTTTTAAATTACTTTCAAATCTCGACCTGTCCAAAAGCACTGGCCGCGCAAAAACGTACGGCGTGAGATATTGGGTAAAAACGAATCAGAAAAAAACTTCGGACAAAAACGACTTAACTTCAAAAAGTAATGCAAAAATAATGCAGTTAAGTCGTTTCTGTCCAGAGTTTTTCTCTGATTCGTTTTTGGCCGGAAACTCACGCGGTTTTTACGGGGAACATTTTCTAAGCCACTTTTACTCAAATCTTATAGATAGATCATTTTTACTCTCAGCCTGTCATATTTATCTAAACGTCTTATCGGATCTATACTTTTTATTGTAATATACTTTGCACTTGGATGAATGTCTTTTTAGATTCTAGATTTGTAAGTGGTAGGGTCATCGAGCACCGAAAAATAATTTTTGGATGGTTTGGTTCCCATTTTTACGTTACAAGCAATAATAATTATTTCTTCCTACTTTGTAGCCTGTACAACACAATAAATTATTGTATTTTACGCTCTCCTGTAAAATTTACAGGAGTGTGACTTAATACCCTTTTGCTCTGAGGTACGGATATGTGTGTTGTAGCCAGTCAGAAAGGTAATATTGATAAGAAAAAATGAAATAAAGTAAAGTAAAAAAAAAATATGTTTTAGGTTTTGTGTCTTTATATGTTGGTTTCTGATAATATATGAGACTGTACTTTTGAATTTTAAAAAAAAGTCTGTACTTATTATTTATTTATTTATTTTAAAGAACCGATTCGCCAAAACTTGTAATAGCCTGTTAAAAATACAGAGTATAAAATTTGGACTTCACTATGACAATTCAAATAAGTAGTCTCGGTTGGCTCTTCAGCTGTCGCCTGGAACAAGCGAACTCGATGCAATCAGTGCAATCGTTGAATAGGCGGCACCTAGAAGTAATAGGCTTGTTAATTCCGTAAAGCGTTCGATAGTATGGATTATGTAAGAAGTCGGTGCTCCTCAAGGACCGGGCCAGGATGGATATACTGACGTCGTTCAACAATTCGGAGGAGTTGATGGTCCCCTGCAATAAATCAAACAAAAAAGCAATCTTATAAATCCTGCGTCTCTTTTCAATGTGGTCGAGAGAGATAAATGCGAGCCTGGCAAGATAAGATGGAAGGAAAAAAGGATCACGCCAAGGAAGGCCGTGGAGAGCGAACCTAAGGAATCTGCGCTGAACAGTCTCGATCCGGGTAATGTTGACGGTGAAATAGGGATTCCACACTGGACAAGCGTATTCCAGAATGGGTCTAACGAATGTGGAGAAGAGGAGCCTAGTTAACCCTGGAACTCTAACCATGAGTAAAATTTACTCACTGGCTACTTTTTGTGCGAATATTTTTGAGAACATATGACCAGAACTTCTATAGTTTGCAAGTCCATTGTCTTGTGTTGTGCGTGCTTGTTAGATCTTGTGCTCGGCGAAGTGTAAACTTTACAGCTTGAAATTGTGTGCGGTGTATTTAAACTCCTGTGAGTTAAAACGGGTTAGTATTCCAGGCTTAAGTAGGGATTGTCAAGCTCCCTGGACCACCTTTTCACAAAGCCAAGCATGGAATTAGCCCTACCTGCCACGAAATCAATCTGCTCCACGAAGGACAGACAAGAATTAAGAACCACTCCCAGATCTCTGAGCCGGTCAAGCCTACTCAACATACATCCATCCAAAGGGTAGTCCGAAAGAATGGAATTTCTCCTGCGAGTAAAAGTCATTACGGTGCATTTGTTACCGTCAAGGGGGTGACGGTTACTGGAGCACCAGTCCAGGGAAATGTGAATGTTGGAGTTCAACAATGTCATGGCCACAAGAGATGACGCAGAAAATTTTGGCATCATCGGCATATCACAAGATTCTGTATCTAATCAGAATCAACGAGACATCATTAATAAAAATAATAAAGGGGAGAGAGCCGAGAATATTGCCCTGACAAACGCCGGAAGAAACAGAGATTTCGTTGGATAGTGCACCGCGGAACAAGACACGCTGAGTGTGACCAGACAGATAGGAGGACAGCAAATCAACGAGACGCGGTGGAAACTCAAGCAAATGAAGCTTGTGAATGAGGATCCCGTGGTCAATTCTTTCGAAGGTCTTGCTAAAATCGGTGAATATGCAGTCGACCTGAAAGTCTGACTCTATCGGAGGAAGGCAGTGATGCATGAATTTAAGTAGGTTGGTAGTAGTGGATTTACCCTTGATGAAGCCATGCTGGAAAGAGCCAATGAAAGGTCTGCGGTGAAAACTGGCACTGATTAGGAACTCGAACACCTTCACAATGTGGCAAAAGTTGGCGATGGCTCTATAATTGGAGATGTCGGATTTGTCATCTGACTCGTGAAGGGGAATTATAACATGATGCTTCCAGAGCTTAGGGAAACGGCTGAAGCACAGAGATATGTTGAACAGAGTACAGGGGCAACTGACGAGCGGCATCTTTTCAAGAGCGATGAAGGGACGCCATCAGGATCACACGAAAATCCGTCGTACAAGTTCGGCTGATATTCAGTGACAGTGATGCCATCAAAAAGTGCGTGAAAGCCTGGTCAAGTGGGAAAAATCGATAGAAATAGTATCACAGTCAGAATAACAGAACGAAGAAAGTAAGAAGTCGGCGAAGAAATTAGCCACTTCAGCGGGATCATTGTTCTCGTGATCACCAAACCTAAGCGAAGAAGGTATATCGTCTGGTTATTTTTTTAATTTAAATATTGTTCACTACACTGGCACTTGTGTCTTTATCACTAACTATACTATATATGCAGTGCGATCAAAAAGAACAGCTTTTGGTATTTAAATACGCGATAAAACAATTAAAATTGTAATTGTAAGTTATTACCAACAGTTTATGACATGCAAAATTAGTAAAACGTCAATTAGGCCTTTAACAAATCTTTGTCTGGATAGGTTAGTACTTAAATATCTTTAATTTAAATAAATTTCCAGATATTACCATTTCGTTGAGTTACATTTTATGATTTTTACTTATTATTATTATAAGGAGGGGTTACCCATATGGTGGGCACTTCGACCAAGGAGGTCTTTTGTGCCGGAGCTCCATTATTGTAGACACTCAGACACCCTGAGGTAAGCGAGGAGGTCCTTAACAGGGGAGAATCTAACGTCAGCCGGATTCAGAAATTCACGACTGAAGATCCTCCTTCTAAGCCATGCTAATGCAGGACAAGAGCACAAAATGTGCAATGTGGTTTCGTCGTCTTCCAAACAAAGCCGACATTCCGTCACGCTAGATAGACCTCCTCCAGTATAGCAGCTGTTGACTCCTACCCCAATTTTCTACAACAGCTCTCGTCGAAGCCCAACTGAGGCTGCAGTAGGTTTCGGGACCTTGGCAGCGAGAGGATGAGCCTTTCCTGGCCAGTTCATCAGCGATCTCATTGCCCTCGATACCAGAGTGACCTGGTATCCAACAGAGCGTGACTCTGTTGTGGGTGGCCAGTAGCTGGAGGGTGTCGAAGCAATCCTTAGTAATCCTCGAGGAGAAAATCCATAAGGATAGGGCCTTAAAGGCCGCTTGGCTATCAGAGAAGATAGCAGTCCGCACCTTTCAGTCCTTTATTGACGTTGAGAAGGGCGCAAGTTTCGATGGCATGGATTTCAGCTTGAAAGACACTGGGCCAATTACCCAATGCGAGCGAAATCCTAGTGTTGGGTCCAAAGACACCAGCACCGTGTGCCATTTTAGAGCCATCAGTATACCATTTAAGGCTTCTATGGTCCAGACTTGGACCACCGCCGTCCCAGTCTGCTCGTTCAGGGAAAATGGTCCTGAACCTTTTGCCAAAGCGCAGCTCCTTGGTCATGTGATCCGTTACGGAGCACACATCTAAGTCAGGGATGCGCTGGAGGATGTTCATGTGACCCTTGTCGTCAGCTGGCATTTTAGTCAAGAGCTGCATTCTCAGGGCGCTGATAGCAGCAGATTTCATTATAGAGATGTGCAGTGGAGTAAGTCCAATCACCGCCTCCATGGCAGCAATAGGACAAGTCCTCATTGCTCCTGTTATTGAGAGGCAGGCAAGCCGTTGTTGCTTGTTGCATTTGTCGATTGCCAACCGCTACTGGACTTTAGGCCACCAGACCAGGGCGGCGTAAGAAACGATCGGCTTGACAATCGTATTGTGTAGCCAGAAAATCATCTTCGGGGTGAGACCCCAAGTCCTTCCGAAGAGTCTTCGACAGGCCCATAAGGCTCGTGTAGCCTTATTTAGGGTGGTGTTGAGATGAGTGTTCCAATTTAGTCTTTTGTCGAGCGTAATTTCCAAGTATTTGACTTCATTGGAGTACTCAATAGCCGTGCCTTGGATCAGTATTTGATCAAGGTCCAGATGGTGCCTTCTGGTCAATGGCACCAAAACAGCCTTGGCAGGGTTGATCGTAAGATCTTCGTTAGCACACCAATCAGTGACCGTGCGCAGAGCTGATCTCACTAGATCCGTGACAGTAGAGTCGTACTAATGATGGCAGGGTCGTCCGGATAGCCAACGGCACGGTAGCCAAGCTCACTCGCTGGCTTAGGAGGTCGTATTTACAATTGTTGTTGAATAATATTGAACAAAGTTTCTTGGCCGCAGCCGGCGCGTGTTAAGCCTTGCGTGAAGACGTATTCGACGGCCAGAACGTGTTATTTAGGACTTCAACAAAATATTCTCTCTATCACCGCAGTTTATGTTCCTCAGTGACAAAAAAGGATCCATTAGTATCTCTTACGGGATGCTGTGTTGTAAGAGTTTTTCTTGCCAATTTTTTTTGGTAATCTTGTGAAGATCTCCTCTGTCACCGCGGTAGGCCACTTTTTCTGCCTTTTCTGCTAGTTGCGCTTTTAACGTCTTACCCTTCTATACAAACTTAGTGAAATAGAATAAAAATATCAATCATTTCCATTAATCTATAACCTTTTTTGTAAGCAGCTGTATTAGCAAATTATTTCAAATTAAATTAATTAAATAATTTTCAAAACGTTTAAGATTTTTACTTGGCAATTCTAAATAAGCTTTTATTTTCTTGGGCTATTTCAAAACAGATGGCGCTATGTAGAAGCTCAATTTATTGATGGAGCTGTGTTACAGGGCGAAACAAAAGCAGCAAAAGTACCCAAGTTGATTGTCAACTTTTCAATTGTGAAAATTCTGTCGGTGATGAAGGTAGTCACGTTGGTCGAAACAGTCGGCAGTTAACAAAATATCGAAAAAATCTTTGTAAGAAATTTAAGAAAAAAATAAAACGGGAAGTGAGTTATGTTAATTCGGTAAAATCGTTCTTTGAATGTGTTAGTTAGTGCTTCATATGAACGGTACGAATGAAAAGTGCTCTGTGAAACTTCAAGGCAGCTGATTTGTTGTGCACTTTCTAATTATTGTTTCTTTTTGTTTTATTGTTGATTAATAATTATTCCTAACCGTCTAATAGTGCGTAGTGAATGTTAAAATATTGTTCTTATTAAAACAATTCACGTGGTAGGCAATATAAAACGAGTTTATCAAAAGAAGGGAAAAATCTTCTTGGTGACAATTTGACAGCTGGAAATCATCCACTTCACAGAAAGGTAAAAGATAAAAAATTGTTTTTATAATAACGCGAAAATTATTAACAGGTGAATTTACCAAATCCCACCTGTTGTAGATTATAATATTCGCACTCTGTTTAACGCATTAAAATTTACAGAGATTCCACTATCATGACTCATAGTTGTTTCAGGTTTTCTCCATTCAAGTAACACTTGCAAGAGCATGTTATCGGCACGATTTTGTATTGTCAAATGAACAAATATTTCTGCTATAATGAACAATCCGAAGGTGGACCATATTTCCAATTTGTGATTATTGTATACACCTCAAGATTGCTGTAGAACAAAGTCATCGAAAGTTAATATTTTCACACAAATCCTCCTCACTTTTATTGAATTATGGAGATTGCTCATTGTAAGCGAAAGGTAGATCGGAAGATGTGAACTAAAATTCTTCTTTGTTTAGCTGTCGTAACAATGAAAGACTTTACATATTATTTCATTATGTTTTTGCTTTTACTTTCATTGCTGTAATTTTTGAAATATTTTTCTCGTATGGTCGATATGAAACAAGATTTGTAATAAGTTTATACAAGGACGCTTTTCTAGTTGAAATCCACAAAACAAAACCACGACAATTTCCAAATGATATGATGAGTATAGTCTTAGCCTGGTCCAAGTTTTGAGAAGTAGATACTTGCGTAAGAACTTGAAAACCTACGAAATATTTCAGAAATTTGGGTCGGACTTTGTGTTAGTTAAAGATCTAATATCAAGGTGTCTAAAAACCCTGCATAGTGTAACCATGGTTCAAAAATAAGATTTCTGTTTTGGTACGTTTTTACTATACTTCAAAAGTTTTTCTGTAAAATTGGCGTATTCGATAGGAACTTTTCGCTATTTCGTCGTAAGGTTTAATAGAATTAATCCTTCTAACTCAGAAGGCGCACTTCATAGGCAGAAGCCTAGAATCATTTGACCTATTCGCCAAAATATAACAAAATACTAAGGCGAATGAGGCTCCCAAACCCATGCAGATAATATTAGTAATTAACACACTTAAATACGCCCACACACAACAATCGGGGGTGCAAAGACAACAGAGATCGTTACAGCAAATCAATAATAAGAGTCAGGTCAAAAGACAGACACACATTCACGACTCTATACATGCGTTTTATAAAAATAATAAAAATAGTGTTTCCATCAAAATGCAAAACAAACAAAAAGAAAAATTAAAACCAAAACCAGTGCAAGCAAAAGGACGAATCACAAATTATAGTTGCTCCTTTTAAGTGTCACTTTGTCCACATTAATATTAAAAACGTCTCCAATATCATTAGCAGACCTACACATGCGGTTAATAGGCTCGAACATGCCGTAATTAGTGCGCGAAAAAGCAATCTGTAAAGGTGCTCGATTACGTAGGGAATAGGACAGTTCTCTAGGCAATATTTTGGAAGCTAGTTCAGCGCTGTCCAACTTTCCCTGCAGAAGCTGATGCAAAAATGTTAAATCAGCAACCCAACGTCGCTTCTCGAGTGTAGCAAGTTGCAGCAAACCCAAGCGCTCCTCATAAGGTGGCAGAGTAAGAGGGTCATTCCAAGGCAAAGAACGTAGGGTCGATCGCACAAATCTGCGCTGGACGGACTCGATACGTTTAATGTGTGTTCCGTAAAATGGAGACCATACCTGGAATATTCAAGCAGGGGCCTAACAAGGGATGTATAAAGATGTAGTCTTATATGACGTACTGGAAATTCCTTGAACCAACGAAGAATAAATCCGAGCATAGAGTTTGCCCTAGCTACCACGTTATTAATATGGGAGATGAAGTTCAACTTACCATCAAGATACACTCCCAAATCCCTCACCACTTCCACCCGTTTTATACCAGTACCCCCAAACATGTACTGAAAAGTACGGAAGCTGCGAGACTTCGAGAAGGACATAACCTGACATTTCTCAATGTTCAGCTTAAGATTGTTGTTGCAGCACCACTCATAGAAAATGTGCAACTCTGATTGTAAAATCTCACAATCAGCGTTAGATTTTATTGGAAGAAAAATCTTAATATCGTCAGCATATATAACAATTTTACATCTCTGAAGCAAATATGAAATATCATCAATAGATAAGATGAATAACAATGGACCCAGATGACTGCCCTGGGGAACGCCAGAATGAGTCACAAAATCATCAGAGAGTGCGCTACGAAAACGCACTCTATATCAGACAAATATGACTTAATCCAGACAATAAGGGAGGGCGGGAAACCCAACTTAGCCAATTTAAAAATAATGATATAGTGAGACAGCATGTCAAAGGCCTTACTAAAATCAGTGTAAATACAGTCAGTTTGGCATCCATCCATGAATCCGCCCACAATGCAAGAAACAAACAACCAAGTTTGAAACCGTGGACCTACCTTGAAGAAAACCATGCTGCCGGGATACAACAAACTCACGGAAACAGGTTACAGATAAATGCGAGTTTATTATTGCAATTTTCTGCGACATGAAGCGTGCCTTGAAGACAGTAGATAAAAATATACTTATGGATAAATTAACTAAATATGGAATACTAGGCAAGGAAGCGGATTTGTTTAAATTGTATCTTTCAAATAGAACACAAATGAATAAAATAAATAATTACGTGACCAAAGGTTTTCGGTCTATTGTAGTGTACCACAGGGTTCAATTTTCGGGACTTTATTGTTTTTAGTATATATTAATGAAATGGCAAAGTTATTATATCAGCTGAGCCTGAGCGGATGATAATTTCATTAGGGAAGACCGGGTATAGTTGGCTAAAGGGGTTGGTTTGGCACAATCTTAATATTTCTTATTAAACACGAACCAATGCTTAAATCAACAACGCAGAATGGTACTGTTCTCTGGCATAATTGTTTTTAGCGTTCAGCTAGCACTTGCTTAGACGCGACCTGGATATGTTACCTACTGATACGTAAAAGTAAAAATTTGTTGTTTTAAGTTATTATCGCTTGTGATTACAAGTTATTTTGTACGTACGGTAATTAATATTTATTCATGTGTGGAATTTTTTACCTTATTTGTATGTGCACTATTTTTTTGAAGTATTTTCATAACCTAACGTAACGTTAAAATTCCCAAAACTGACTTGGGGTTGGTTGGCTCGTTTTTTTTCGGAGTTGGTTGGCATACATAATAATTTCTTTTTATTTTATTTATGTTTTATTTTGTTACACATAAAGGTAAGAAGTTGTACCGAGTAGCTAGGATAAAATTACGAGGAGACGAGGGTTCGAAATGAAAAAAAGAATCGGCAAAAAATTCAGTCAAAGTATTTGGAAACAATTCCAACCTTTTCACGTAGACTAGGAATTGTTTATTTAGGATTACTTGATCATTAAATTGGCGACAATATATGCCAGGCCCTTTTAAGATATAAATGATTAGTTAGTCCTGAATTACACGGCAGGGATTTTACCCCATGAGTGACGAAAACCTGTTTTTTTGTTGGTGAGAGAAGTGAGGTAGCAAGAGGGTCATCTGACAGTGTCAATCTTTGCAACTTTCTCATTAGAGTTTGACAAATTTTTTGCGTCTGGTTGATTTAGTATTGTTTGAGCCAGTGAATACAAATTTTCAACCCTGCAAAACACTTATGAACCGGTTTTTTACGTCAATCAAAGCCCCTTTTGTAGCAACACTCCGAGGGTTTTTCTAGTTTTGCACATAGAGAATTGCCGTAAAATCCCTCTCGTGTAATTTGAGACTTAGCTGATTTCTAAGAATAAGAAAATTCAAAATGCTTAAAGAAAACAAAAAATACCAAAATGTACCCAATTAGGTTAGCGTGCCAGGGTCGAGGGTAGTCTCCGTAATAATAAAAAGTTGCAAAACCTTTCATATTTCAAAGATTACACTAATGAGTTATTCATTATGCCATCTTCAGTAGTGTGGTAAAAAATGCATAGGCATATGCATATATTTCGATTCTAGAAAAGAATCAGCAATAAATTCAGTCGAAGTATTTGGAAACAATATGTATATGCATATCTTATGTACATACTGTTGTGAGCCGGGACCAACACTGCCGCCGAATGACTGCCCAAGGCAGGCTATGACTCTGGATGACATCAACCGAGGATCAGTTGATGTCAATCAGGGTCATGGCCTCCGCTGGACATTCATCCGTCAGCAGATGCTTGAGCAGGACGGGGGATGGCATGATGTATGGCTAGGGGCTGCAGTAGAGAATTGGGGTGGGTCTAAGAGGGGATGCCATCCTGCTCCTGGTCGCGCAACAAAAGAACAGAAATCATGCCGAGGAATAGGGAAGGGGGGGGGGGGGGGTACGAAACGAGACCGGAACAATTTTGAAGAGTGAGAAAAATAAACTAACCGAAAACCGCGTAAAACTTGAGGCAAAAATAAAAAAAACCCTAACGAAACAAAAAAACTAAATCTGAAAAAGAAAGATAGGAAACACTTACCGGCTTTCGTTGGAGAAGTCTGGTGTCATGACTCACGATCTCGATCACCCATGCACTTAGGAGGCCCATGGATTCTGGATGCCCTAGCAATTTATCCCTGAAAAGAAAGAGGGCCACTCACCTCATCATGAGGGCCCCACCCACCGACGTAGCGATGAATGGCCACTCTAGAGGAAGGACGACGACGAGAGAGAGAGAAAAGAAAAGGCCTAGTTAAGGCTTATATAAACAATTTTTATTAAATTTTTTTTTGAAATAAGAAGACCCCCTCCGAAATCATTCGTCGGCCTCAAATTTATGGGAAACCTTCGTTTCAGAGTTTTCTTCGCCTCCGATTACTTTTTGAGAAAATTTTATTATCTTACTCCTCGCGAAAAATGTGCTCGCGGCGAAGAAAACTCTGAAAAGCTTTTCAGATTATCCGTCGGTCTCGACTTTTTCGAAAACCTGCGACTCACAGTTTTCTTTGCCGTGGATTATTTTTAGAGAGTTTTCGCGCGCACGTGGGAAAGTAAAGTTACCCTGCTGTACGAAAAATGTGAAGAAAACTCAGAAACGCTTTTCAAATCATTCGTTGGGCTCAAAACGATCGATCAACTACGGTTGGAGTTTTCTTCGCCCCCCATTATTCTCTACAGTATTTTAAGTGCGACTTCAGCCTGAAAACCGCGCTTCCGGGACACATAAGTTACCTTACAAAGCTAAAGACCCGGAAGAAAACTTGGAAATGCAGTCGAACGATTGTTTTGAGCGCGACAAATGATTTGAAAAGCGTTTCAGAGTTTTCTTCGCCTTGTTTCGTCCAGCAGGTTTCTGCCTTCTGTCAGGTTAAAACCTGCTACGTGGATCGTTCAATAAGTCCTTAGAAAAAGATAGAAAAACAAATTATTCTGAGTTGATTTTTTGCTATTTTACAACATAATCTCCTTTTTAGGCTACACACTTTTCCAAGCTTTTCTCCAACTTTTTATTTTTTTAAGTTTGAAAATAAAAAAAAATCACTGGGGGCCACATCCGGTGAATACGGAGGGGGGATGTTGTAATAATTACAACTTTAATTGGACATCGAAACTGCACAGTTGTGCACTCGTGCGTTGTCCTGATGTAAAAGGATCTTTTTCAAATGAGGACGTTTTTTCTTGAGATCTTGATTTCTGATTAAACAATATTTAACCAGTTTTGGTATTTTATGAAATTGATGGACTAAAAATCCTCTTCATAAAATTCGTACTCAGATTTAAAACTGAGTACTTAAAGGAGTTGTGTTTTTGACCTTCTGTCATGGATGTCCGTGGTGGAAAGTGCAAGTACCACGCTGATGATGACCAGCTTGGACTTTCGGTCGAAACATCCATCTTTTCTTTGAGCGCTCATATTTTTGAGCCATCACCATCCCAAAGAAAAATTTATACTCCTATTTGTGGAAGGTAAAACAAGTGCTTTTACTTTTTCGTTTTTAGATCTTGGAAGTTGATCTCCGTCAAACCATTTCAGAACGTATGAGTTTTCCTGTTCTTTTCAACCATGATCCAGCGGGCTTAACGTAACAATGATGTCTCCAATCACTTCCTTCATATGTCCTATCATTAAACAAGAAATAGAATGGTCAAACGAATTTCTTATTATTCATTTATCAATTTTTTTTATTCAAACAGCAAATAAGCTTAATTAACTTAATAAATTAATTGTATTTAATTTGAGGGTTTTATGAATGTCTTTTCAGATGAGTTGGAAGAAACTAAATGACCAAACCTTTTCACTACTATTTTTGCTGCAAAATACTTGCAGAAGATGATTTGCAGTCTTGAAAAATTTACACATAAGTTTGTTTATTATACTTCCGACTAACACAAAATTATAAAAACAACATAACTTCCTTTCCTCTTCACAGAGTTAACAAAGGTTAATAAAAGTTCTCAAGCACTGAGAAGGCTATTAAAGCACTCGTATAATTCGTGATTTAACAAAAACTAATTATTTTATGCGTTTGATCTGGTAGGTACTATAAATGATGGCGAATCATCAAAACGTAACGTTAAAATAAAAATTTGCGGCCTTATTTTTTTGCATTAAAAGAAAAGAAGATAGAAATAATCGACTTGATGATTGCTAAAAAAGGTGAAGGCTACAAAAACATTCTTTTAGTAATACTTGTAAATACAACACTGATCTCTCTACGGTTGAAAGACGAACGCTCCTATATCTGGTATCGCACAGCGCAAAAATTAATGAGCGAGAGATCTTTTGTGAAGTGAATTGCGACTAGTTAACCTTGGAATGATCGTGCAACATTATTTGCAAGATTCTAAGATTTAAGCCGGTTCTTACAGAGTTTTGTGTTTTTGTTTTTTAATTTTATATAATAATACTGTTCGTACCCATTGGGCATAACTTGATAAACATTTTCGTATTTAATGTTTCGAATAATAATATCAAGTAGATGCTAATGGGCTGGTAGATTCAATTAAACACGTGGAGTTGTTGGATTGAAAAAAAAAACATTTTTTAATATCGGAGTGAAATACTTAGTACTTATTTTTCTACTACTACTTTTATAAAATTAAAATTGAGGTTCTTACTTCATTACAATATATTGCCACACATTCATTTCAAAATTAAAATAAATATTAAAGTGTCCTTTTAAAAATAGTAAAAATAACCAAAGCAGTTTATTTTATACAGTTTAAAAATTGAAAGATCAAATTAATTGCTATTTGTTTTAGTTTGCCTAAAATTGTCGAGGTGTCGCTTTAAAATGTCATGCATTCGTATGCCTTGCGAACGCGTGTTAAAAAATTGAATGCTTTAATGTGAAAAGCTACTCTTACTATTATTCCTAAGTTGCTTGGTTGAAGTTGCGATCCAGGCTTTTCGCCTAGGGTCCAATTAGCACTAAGAAGTGTCGCTTTGTTACTACATCTCTTAATCAGGTATTAAGTGTATGTCTGTGCGCGATGGGTTAGGAGATCGGTGATTGGGTATAGCTGACGCTAGACCCAGCCGGTAAGGTTTAAGAAGTCGATGGTCTCCCAACTTTTAACCATGACACCTCCGTAAGGTCACTAAAAAAGGGCTTCCTTCTCGCTGTCGTCCTTGCAGCTGCGGCAGTGTGTGTTACAGGGAATAAGCAGTCTAGCCTCATGAGTTCCCATGGGCCAGTGTCCCGTAATTGCCGATGCCGCCCTAGCAGTATTTTTGCCGGATTTTTGAATTAGTTCACGGCTTCTACTCTTGTTGAAGGACGGCCACATTGCCCTGGATATGGCACACGTCGATAGGTTGCTCCACCTGGAGTAAGCCATGGATAAGTAACTATCGTAGGCACCACTTGTAGCTTCCATGGCAATATGAACAGTTTCCACAGGGGAGCCTTATAGGGCAGTGCCCTGCATCGCTAGCGCATCGGCAGCAAGCTCATTTATCTCTATGCTCCTTTGACCTGGCACCCAGAGCAAAGTAACTTCAAGGTACTTACGGAAAAGGGAAAGTACATCCCGACGACATTCTATCAGATTGGCAGATATGATAGCCGAGTTAAGAGCATTGATGGCGACTTGGCTATCAGAGAAGATGCCAACCCGTCTACCGGGAGTTGTGTTCGTTTCGCGATCTGACAAGCCTTTATGATGACAAGTACTTCAGCCTGGAAGATTGTTTTATGATCCGGACGGCGGTAAGACTCTGATATGCAGAGCGTCTTCCAGAAAATACCCGGACTGACACAGTAGTTCGTCTTAGAGCCTCCGGTGAATGTTTTTGTGTCGAAGACCTCCATCACTTCTTTGTTCTTCCACTCCGCTGTTGTAGGAATTTTTACCGCGAAGTATTTCCCGAAGTTCTGCTTTGGCGTAATGTAGTTAGTGAGAGGTGTGGTCAGTTCTCTTGGCAGCAGATCCAGGATGCTACTGTGGCGATATGGTTTGGTTCTTCAGTATCCTGATTCTCTTACTGTCTACTGTGTAGATGTATCGGTAGTAGATCTCTGAATCCTACTTAGTTTCTTTATGCTTTTTGTTTTTTACTTACTGCGGGCCATTACATTAGCGACTCGGAGATGAGCATCGGACGTGCCACAGCAGTGTACGTCCATAAAGTCATCTTTGGCTGTAGACCTCACGTCCTACCAAAAGTTCTCTTACAATCGTAGAAAGCGATGCAGGCTTTCTTAACTCGCTTTTACATGTTAAGTTTCCAGGTGAGTTTGAAGTTAAGAATAACTCACAGGTACACACGCTGAAGGATAGGAAGAGTGTCGATCTGTTTAATTTAGGGAGATTAAAGACTGGTATCTTGGTTTTTGTGGTAAAAAGCAACAGTTTCAGTTTTTGGATTAAAGCTGAATCCACAGCTAGTAGCCCAAGTGATTAAATTTTTTTTTAATAAATTAGAATACATATAAACGGGGGAAATCCAGAAAGTAATAATACTGTGCGAATACTGGCTGTGTAGGACATAGGGAATCTTTTTTTCAAAATTAGTACCCGTGACGTGTAGACGGTTCTTAACGGTTAAAATGAGACATCGAGTGCCTCAGTCCGTTACGAAATGTTGTCGCAGCAACTTAACACGGCAACAGGTTTGTCCCACGTTCGTTTGCTCCACGTACCGCAGTGTGAGATTCGCTCAGTCATTTGTTTCCTTACGTTTAAACAATCCTTTCTCGACACAGTTATGACTGGAGACGAAATGTGGGTGTGTCACTATTCTCCTGAGTCAAAAACATCCAAAAAAATTCAAAGTTCAGTCTTTACAGAGAAAAATCATGGCATTCGCCTTTTTTAACCGGAACGGAATTTTGTTGGTTGATTTCATGCCCAAAGGGGCCAACCATCAATGCTGCTGCATATTAGAGACCTTAAAGAAATTTAGAAAAAAAAAACAAAGACAGAAGGAGGGGAATGCTGACTCGTGGTGTGTCACTCCTTTATGTCAACGCCAGACCCTATACCGCCCGGCTCACTCAGGACCTGCTCGTGTCGTTTGGATGGATATTTTCACCAAATTGCAGGAGTTCTTGGGTAAACAGCGATTTTCGAACAATGAGGAGGTCATGGAGACTATGAAAAAGTGTCTTAAGGAGGTGGAGTGGAAGGTATATGACAAGGGTATACAAAAGCTGGTGCGTAGGCTTCAAAAGTGCATTGACCTTAACGGCGATTATGTGGAGAAATGATAACATACTTTGGAGCATACCCTGTTAATTTCATTAAAATATATTCATTTTTCGATCTTTAACAAATGTTGTAGGTATTCTCACTTTCTGGACGTCCCTCATAATTTTTTTTCTAATTAAGCCTTTCAAAACATCCAGAGAAACAGGCGACCTAAGAATAGGCACGGTAAATTTTCATGTTCGGTAAAAATTCAATGTTTTTTTTTAATTTATCCGTCTAAAAGTAATAAATTATGTATTCAAAATAGTTGAAGGTATTAACAAATTAATAAACGAAATTTTCCAATACTCAATAACTAACTAATATACCTAAAGTATCTCCCAATGACGTAGTGGAGTTAGAGATAACGTGTTTGACATCCATCATGAGAGTCCTAAGTTCGAACCCCTCGATCCATGGTTGTTTTTGCTGACATCACTGAGAAGATGCAGGGTAATGTCGATGGTTTGGAATCAACCTTAAGTTATAGGTCCAATTGTTGTCATGAAGTTAGGTGAAGTAGCTTCTGCCGCCTGCAGTTCCCTACAAGGAAATAAGCGACCTCAAATTTATTTTTTAGTTAAATTAACAACTGTTTGTTCTTCAACACAAACTCTAATTTTCAACAATACATAATTAAGCATGTTTTCTAAATTAGATAAAATCGTTAGAAGTTTTCCAATCGATTTATATTTTAACTCCTCTCAAGGCAATATCACCGTCAAATAATTCAATAACGTATTAACCTTGTTACCTATTTGTAAAAATAGTCAACCTCTCAAGGTGAATCCATATATATTGTTTTTCAAAACCAAAAGAAGATGTCGTGTGTAATGTCATGAGTGACTTTTCACGTAGTTAATCATGCATGTAACTCCCAGGACGTCATTCCAATGTGCATTTTTTGAATTCTTTTTGCTTCTACTTTTGAAATATTTTATGGTGGTGGTTCGCCTCTAATTCGATTAAGATTTACGAATCGATTAGCTTTGTCAAGGTAGAAGAACAATCTATTCAAACCTCAAAGCAATCGGCTGACAAAGAGTCAGAGTCCACATTGAAGTTACATTGAACCAACAACATAGCTATGAGAATTTATCATTTATGAACGGAAATACCTGAATGGACGTTTACCCGAGAGTTTATTTGTTTTTGTTTGAAAATCAATACCTGATCGGAATTTTAAATAATCTCTTTTGTATACTGACTAGGAAAAAGGATTTTCAATTTCTTCACAAGTTGTATAGGATTTAACACCTTCAGAATTTGACATGCGTGATCTAAACTTTTAATTTACTTTTTCTTAACTTTTGAATAAACTCATTCGTTCCAATCTCTTTTGCATCACAAATTGTTAACCGCAAAAGAAATCTTGGCTTGTCTTCCAAGTCGTGCAGTTCAAGCCTCTGATCGCAAGAGCCAAGACTTAATATAATCTCGAACTTCTAGTCTTCTACCTCAACACAATTATTATGATGAATAAGAAAAGATTTGGTGTTGGTGGAGCACGAAAGGTTGCATAATTTCGTTTCGTTTTAGCATTCAGCCAATTACAATGTTTTAGCATATTGGGCAAAAAGGCCAACAATGGAGTGGAAATGTCGAAAACAGGCGCGGTTTAGCATGCATAGGTTAGTAGGTGCATCGTACAAGATCTCGGCGCTTCAAGTGATCTTTCTTGTAGGTTATGCGCCATACCGTGAGTAGGCTTCAGTTAACCTAGCGATGTTTGCTAGTTTCTATTATGAAATCATAAATTTTGTTTTATGTACGTCGTACATTTGGTACTCGTACAGTTCATTATAAGTATAATTTATCTAATTATAATAACATTACTTGCCATTTCTTTGGAGTCATATGATGAAGAGTTACTGCAATAATTGCACTGTTTGTACCGCTTATCACTCCCCAATGGAATTCAATCAGGGGCGTATTATTTCAGGGCGGATCATTCGAGATGTGATTATATTACAACGTGCAGTCAGTGATGCTAGCTGAGTTCTCGGTATATATTTCGTAGGTATACAGTTGACGATGATTCAACAGTTAAACGCCGTTCAATGTTAATACCGCTAGTTCGTGAGATATAGCATATTTTTTTCTCTGCACGTCATGGCCAAATAAAACTTGATAGATTATAATTGGTATTTATGTGTAACCGACTGTATAGCGTAATTATGGCAACAGATTGCAATGTATGTAACAGAAAAATCAAATCACGAGCATAGTACCTTAACGTGAATGTGATTCTGTTTTAAAGTATAATTTAGCTATTAAATTGTTAAAGGCAGCACATCATTGATTAACCTTGCTTCAGACAACAGGAATTAACGTTTTTGTTGAACACTATCTTATAATTAGACAGTTTTGCATATTTATTGTTTTATCGTTCCTTAATCAAGATAAATTTATTCAAAAATTTATATCCAAACTAGAGGAAATTGATAAATGTTTGCCTGAATTTATGTATCTATTATTCTTTTGTAAGTTTTCTGTCATGGCCGCTGGCTTTACTAATAAGATGTGGTGGCTTATTTACAAGATGTGGAGGTGAAAATAACATTTTCCGCAGGATATGCTAAATAATTAACGTGACATGGATATAGAATATTAAAACATTTTCAAAAGCTGGTTCTGTGCTGTAGGTGTACCTACATCTGTTTTGAATAATGAGAAGTTGTTAAAAATATGCCTTAAATTCTTATATAGGTAACAGATAGTTTGTTGGCGCAAGGCTTAAAACACTTCTTAGGCTTTATCGCCTGACGCAATTTCGGTGTAACAAACGATTGATTGCTATCATGAAAAAGATGTTGATTTTCCTATTAGATATTGAAAACTGTGATAAATTTCATTCTTTATGAGTCAGTAAGCAATGGCGACCCTTGTTCTTGGTTTTATCTTATTTCAAGACGTCATGTAACAGCAATTCTTTCTCAGGGGTGTCAAATATTCTTGTTTCCCTGGGTTACATTGTAAAATAAGAATTGTCTTGGGCCTGCAATAAAATACACTAAGATGAACTCATTTGTAGATATATTGGTTCGGTTTGGTTTGAATTGGAGGTGTGAGGTCCCCAAGCACTGCGGCCACTAGGGCCTATTGTGCTAGCCCTCTCAACTTCTTACAACAACCCTGTCCTTTCTAAGAGGTTCAACAGCTCCCGCAGTTGTCAGTCACTCAGCTCACTCGGTACCAGAGTTGGTTTCCCGATTCGGCTAAATCTGCGCATGGCCACTACAGGGCATTCACATAAAACGTGTAGTGTGGTCCCATCGTCCAGACAAAGTCTGCAGATAGGGTCAATGGCTCTGCCTATTTTAACCAGGTGTTTCTTCAGCTGACAGTGGCCGGTAAGCAAGCCAGCCAGAGTTCTGACATCAAACCTGCTCAGCTTGAGGAGCTCCTGGATCTACCCGCTGAGGGTGAGGGTGAGGACGTTAGGCTTGTTGCTGAAATAAAACTATGCTCCTCACTTGAAATGTTTGCTTTTTAACCTTTTGAATATATTAATAATATAAAATGAAAGAAAATTAATTTTAACAGACTATAATTTATAAGGTTTCTAGGAGGGGGTACGCCTACCTATGAAAAAACACGTAACTATGGGAATTTGTTTTAAATAAACTACACAAGTTTCTTAAAAAAACTCGTTTGCCTTTAGTTATATATTCGTTAGAAATTATTTTGCATCAAAAATCAAAAAAAAATATTATTAAAAAAGAATTAATATTGAAAATAATCTCTTTTTTGTAGCAAGCGGTGACCACTCTGGAATTCAAGGCGTTTGTCTGAAACAAAAAATTTTAAACAAGACTATAAATGTTCCATTTTTAAAAAAGCATCAAAACAGGGGAAGGGGTTACCAATTTGCTTATTTTTGGTTACAACGATGAGGGGGGGGGATTGACCGGTGATTTTGTCAACAAACAGTTTACAAAGTGAAAAAAGCTTATTAGATTGGTTCAAAATATCTCTTTTCCTTTGTACAATGGCATGTGCTCGCCGACAACAGGAACTGCGTGCAAGTATCGAAATAAAACAGGCGAGACAAGCTCAGATGCTTTTACTCTTTCTAATGTAGCATTCTTAATCTTGGACCGATTTTACCCTAATTAAGTTCATATCGAAGGGGATGTTTTTTTTGTTTTAGACGTCTATCCACGGCGGTATCTTGCTCAAATTTTCTTCTCTTACGCAACCCCCACCATCGCCGCATTTTTGGAGGTATCGGAACGAAAAAAAAATCATACCAAAGTAAAATTTCGGATGTGCTACTCGAAAAATGCTGCTGGTATAACAAAGAAATTTCATTATTTGCAATTATTTCTATAGATAGAAAACATAATCATCTAAATCCGGCAACACATTCCGAAGTTAATTTCGGCCACAATTTGACACCCTCACATTAGATACAAAATTCTCACCATGGCGATTACGAAGTAAGGGGACTGCTCCATCCTCTTAACGTAGTGACTCCAGCTGCAACATTTTCTATCATCAAGCGTATTCTGTACAACCGAATGAAAATCATCAAAATCGGATTGAACTTTAGACTCCATTATTCCACTACCCACACCCCAACACTATAAAATGTTGTTGTTGATTTTGGAGGAACATACTCTATACATCACAAAAAGAATATTCTAAATCGGTCCACGTGTTACGAAGTTAGCATATCGCTCCCCCCACTGATACCCCAGGTCTAATTTTTTCCTCATAGTAGCAATGGGGGATCATACTCTAATCAAAAAAGGAATCATCCAAATCGGTTTGCGCGTTAAGAAAATGTTTGACATTAAAGGATTTCTTTGTTCCATTGTACACACTTCAGCAAAATTACGATTTCAAAAATTTGCTAATGTAAAAAGTTCTTTTCAAGAAACCTCGTCTCATACCCTACTATAAAATTGTTGAAGGTATGAGAGGAGGGGTCCGTGCAGTGCTCGACCATCGTTAATTAATTATTTTTCAAACTTTGTAAGTGTGTTTTACGGCAGATGGAGTATCTAAATTTTTAAATTCTTCTCAAATAAATTATCTTAAATAAATATCTTAAAAATAATATAAAAATATTGTTGTATTTGATGTTAAAGAAACTTGAGATTCTCGGAACTTTCTACCATTCTTTAAAGCTTTGTCCAAAACTGGGAAGCACCCCAACAATTTGCGAAAGCTTTCCTATTAACAAAAATGTAAAATAAATAAAATTTAATAAAAAATTTAATAATTTGTCAACTTCTTTTGGTCTTTATTACCGGTAAGAAATACTGCACAAACTAATTCTACACAGTCAAACGAACTGATGAAACACCATTGTGAACTAAGATGCTTTTTAACATCGACCACAGGAGCTTAATGGGGTAAAGGTGAGGCCGGGACAGTTTAATAGTCAGATGGTGCATCCTGGAAACGAATTCCTATATTTTTTGGGAGCGAAATATAGCTGTATACTAACGGTTCTCCAATATCTTTTTCTATCATGATATTCCAAAGCATGACACATCCTTTATCATATTATACGGGAAGCGCTACACATCCAGGATATTTCATTTAACAGTAGTCACTCCAGGATCCCCGAAAATCTACTTAATATCCTATAACCTTTTATTACTATTTTATTATTAAACATTCTCCAGTTTGCCAAACATTTTAATGTGTTTCGTTATTTTTTAAAGAAAAAGATATGCAACGTTACTTTAAAATTAGATCGAACAATTTTGGCCCAACCCTGAGCTCTCAGGCCCAATAGATGTTTCTCTTTTTATTGGGTTCTCTGAGAGCCATTGCTTTTTTTGACGTTACAGGCCAACCAACTTCTTTTAACCTTGTTCTAACAATTCATACAGAAATTGTTGCTTTCTTGATTAGTAAGATAAGCAATATGCTCCGTGGACGTCTTACGGCTATATTCCAGCGAATTTCGAATAAGTAAACGATCTTCTTGTTCCGAACTGTTTCAATCTCCTTTAATCTTAAACAATGATCCGATTGCAAGACATTACTTTGCTGAAAAAGAAAGTTTGACTTTTATTTAAATTTCTTCTTAAAATAAGGTTTGTTCCCGTACTTTTCCAGCTGAAAGTTGCTGCAGCTTGCTTCTTTCTGTGGTGAACTAAAACTATGCTTAAAAAGAAAAAAAAAAGATTTGTTTTAAGTAACACAGTTTTGATACTGTTGAAAAAATTTACGAAGAGTCCTAAAACTTTGACCAACTGAACACTAATTTTTAAAGTGAATTTCTACAATTTGCAAGCGTTTTTCGATTGTATGGTATTCCACTATTAATTTAAGCATTCTTTTCACTGCATAAATGTCAAAAACAACTGTCATGATTACTTTGACAAGTGACAGTGTCACCTTTCGAAAGTTCTATCATGAAAAAAACAACAACCTGAACTTTCATACAGTAGTACTTAGCGTCTCCACAGCTGATTCTCTTAAGGCTGGAAGATGTGGTCATAATTAACCATTGATGTCATTCCTGTATCACTTCGGACGTTACAACCCACACATTTACTGTTCGAATCGTACCTATATCAAATGAAACCATATCCTTTTCTAGTGACTCAAACTTGACTACTGACTACTACTAAAGATTACGTGTTCACATGACTTGTTTTGTAATTCAGTCACAGGTTTTATCTTAATTGCAAAATAATAAAAACATTACACTGTCATAACAAAATTGAATTGGACGAACACTAAAGACGTCGCTGACGATGCAACTTATGCTTTTGTTGTTGAGACACAGCAGTAAAACTGCAGTCCTTTTGAAGAATATTGCAGATCTCCAAACTGACTTTTCTAGTGGTCCTGACGTGGTTCCTAATGCAGTCGTAAAGAAATGTTCTCCGGTATCATTATGGCCTTTACTATTACTATTCCGGAAGTCTCTTTCGCAGGGTCATTTCCCAGCACTCTTTAAGATATCCTTTTTAATTCCTATTTTCAAGTGTGGCAATAGAAGAGAGATTTCCAATTAACGGCCAATTGCTAAATTGTCTTGCATTCTTAAACTTTTCGAACTATTAACTCAATCCTAATTATTCAAAGTGTGTAAAGGTTAATCTCTATCCGGCAGTATTGTTTTCTTCAAGGTAGGTCCACGGTTTCAAACTTTGTTGAGTTTGTTTATTGCAATGTGGGCGGATTTTTCGATTTTTTTACACTGATTTTAGTAAGGCCTTTGATAAGCTCTCTCACTCTATCATTGCTTTCAAATTGGCTAAGTTGGGTTTCCCGCCCTCGCGCATTGTTTGGATGAAGTCATAATTATCTAATAGGACATATAGCGTACGTTTTTGTGGCGCACTCTTTGATGATTTTGTGGCTCATTCTGGTGTTCCCCAGGGCAGTCATCTGGGTCCATTATTATTCATCTTATCTATTGATGATATTTCGTATTTGCTTGAAATTAATGTATAATTCTTATATATGCTGACGATATTAAGATTTTTCTCCAATCAAATCTAATGCTGATTGTGAGATTTTGCAATCAGAGCTGCACATTTTCTATGGGTGGTGCTGCAATGTTAATCTTAAGCTGAACATCGGGAAATGTCAGGTTATGGGGTAAGGGGCTTGGGAGTGTATCTTGATGTTCAATTGAACTTCTTGTCGCATATTAATAACGTTGTTGCTAGGGTAAACTTTATGCTGGAATGTATCCTTCGATGGTCAAAGGAGTTTCCAAGCGCTCATATAAGACTCCATCTTTATACATCCCTAGTTAGAATATGTTAGTCAGGTTTGGTCTCCGTTTTACGGATCTCAAATTAATCGTATCGAGTCTCTGCCTTGGAGTGATCCTCTTATTCTACCAGCTTATGAGGAGCGCTTAGGGTTGCTGCCACTTGCTACACTCGCGAAGAGACGATGTGCTGCTGATTTGATGTTTTTGCATCAGCTTTTGCAGGGAAAGCTAGACAGCGCTGAACTAGCTTTCAAAATATTGCCTAGAGGACTGTACTATTCCCTACGCAAACGATCCCCTATACAAAATGCTTTTTCCTGGTTGGCAGGATTTGTATTCGAAGACATCAGATGTAGGTCAGTATGCTACAGAAGTTACTTAACTTTCAACATCTATCTATGAATAAGAGGGGAGGTAGGAACTCATTATTTGCAATCCAATCTTTTTTTTAGCATTCCCATCTTTTTAGCATCTCCGTCTCTTCTGGAATGAACTTTAATATAAATCTTTTGTAATATATTATTATATTTAATTTTTTAAATTTTAATGATCTTTTTTTTTCGTTCATATTAGAGAACATTAGAATTTTAATAAATCCTTACATTATTTCCCATGAAGAAGCATTTTAAAGAAGACATCCAACCAAATCTTTGAAAATTTAGGTTAATTCGAGAAAATTTGTTTGAACTGATCTATATCTGTCCGGAAATTCGCTTTTATACGGTAAATTTACTGCACTTCCAGTCCTTGTTAAATTTATTGTATTGTTGTGAGATCGTTTAAAATCTCATAAAGATTTTCTTATAACTTCTTTTGTTGCTATATCGGTCAAGAGCTTGCGAATTAAGGCTTTTGTTGTCAAAGAATAAATTGAAATTTCTTGTTGGCCGCGTCTAAGTGAAATCGCACCAAGAGCTAGCTAGTACCGCGATTGAAGGAGAAAAGATCTAAAAGACAGCGAAAAAGTCCATCACAATGATCAGACATGGCATTCTAAATACGTAAAATTTTCCCTTTCGACTGTTAACGTGATATGCTTAATTCAATTGAATCAAGTAGCCTGCTGTACTCGCTTAAGAATTGGCATAAAATTAGATTCACTTTACACAATTTATGTGTGAATTACCAATTGTAACACAAAAGCGTTTCAAGTATGTAGCCTATCTTCTGTGATAGAATTAGAGATTAAATTACTCTACGTCTCTACAGATCTACAGGTTTCCGCATTAAATCAATCAAGTTAGTCTTGTAAACAAAGTGAACGTAAGCTTTAGATATGAAAGTTATGCTTACTAGGCAAATTTGAAGAAATAATAAACAGTTTGAGATGACAGGAAGAGTGATAAACCACCAATTTGAAAATATTAAATTAAATCTCAGTGGCCCACTGACAAAGAACAAAGTGAATGAATCATAATTTTCGTAAAACCTAAGATAGTTTTCTTTTGTATCACGACTTTGACTGACCCAATTTTGGGGTCGACGCAACTGTCTTTCACCCGACAATATTCTTTAGGTTTTCTGGGGCCAGCACCAAAACTTGTTCAGATCAAGTCGTGTTGTCAGATTTGTTCGTTGTGAAATTACGTTTGGCTGTTTATTAGTGAATAATAGCATTTAATTGACTCTTATTGCACGAAACTGGCAACCTTTAATGGGCGGGGTCAATAGATTGTATTTTGTACTTTCTAATATCTCTTCAAATTGATTTAGCAATTTTTTTTTATAAAAACAGCCGTAAACCTAAAATTGTAAGAGTAAGGTTTTTTTTGTCTTAGCATCAACATTGCCATGAGCTAATGGGAACAATATTAATTGACGCAACGTTTGTTTAATCTAATCAAGTTCAATCACTAATGAAAACGATTTTTAATAGATAAACAAAATGAATAAATTGAAGATAAAATAATTGGTGATAAAAACAAGTGTGACAATTAGGAACTTTACTTGAAGACATATTTATTGCTGTACACGACTGACGAATTACCTTCCCTTGGGTTAAATATGCCTCGCACTTGTATATTTTGTTGTCATGTTTTATTTGAAGGGTAGGAGTTAAAGGTATATTAATAAGTCTTATTGTACCTGAAATTGTGTTATTAATTTCTTATTTCTTCTGTCTTAGATATTTTCCATTATTTTCAAATTTATAAATGTTTAGTTGGCAGTAAACATTTGGTTAACAAGAGCAAATTTAGGAAACCGCTAACCCATTCTGTAGATTATCTTTCTCATAGCAATAAATAACTAATAAACGTCTTCCAACGCAACGCCTTAGACGTATACAGTGGGTCATAATAAATAATGAATGGTTTCCGCTTGCACACTTTCTCTTTGGAAAATACTAATTAAAAATTAGTTGCACATAGAAGTTCTACATGGCTATTGATACAACAAGTCATTTGATTTTCTCTCAAAGCTTATGGTATATAGTTATAACATAATAAAATCTGTAAAGTATTCGGTTCATTTTTAAACAATTTAATTATGTTAGTACCTAGCAATAGCTAAACAATTTCACACCTCAAAAACGGTGCTACTAATCTTATTTTACTTTAGTACTTCGACAAATATTACGTGCTTTATACAATCTTATACAGAAAAAGTCTGTCTTCTTTCTTAACAGAGATACACAACTCTGTCACCTAGAAATGGATTACATCTATAAATTTTTTGTCAAAAATGGATAGCGGGTAACTTCTTACCATATGCAACGCCTGGAACTGAGTGACGACGTAAGTCACAGTATATAAATTACAAGGTGTGGTAAACAAATTTTGACACATTTCAGCTGATGGGCTGTGACGTTAATGAGTCGGAAAAATATATGGGAAAAGTAATAAAATTATAATTTTATATTTGATGTTAATTAGTATCAACAAAATAAGAAAATATAAGAAAAGACACGTTTTTTAAGTTCGGGTGAAATAGTAAACAGAAGTAAGAATGGTGAATTATATACGATATTCAGTTCGTTTAGTTGATCTTAGCTGTGTATTGCAAATGTCGGAACTCAATACTTGAAACTTTACAAGAATTATTGCAAGTTGAGAAAATTCCATTTAGTTAAAAAAACATTTAATTCTTTACAGGCATCTTTCCAATATTCACGAGTTAAGCTGAAAAAAGTGTGGATTGATCTTGCGCAACAGCAACGGCAACAACACGACCCTGATATGCTTGAGGGTCATTCCTTTTAATATATTTATATGTTATACAATGTTTAAGATAACCAAGATTTAAAAACATACAAACTTCCGTTTACTATTTAACATATTACTTTAAAAAACGTTACGAAGGTCTACAAAATGAAAACTTAATCAAAACTTAACATATGTAGTTATGGAAAGAGTTGACTTGCCTTCTAGTAGACACAAGAAAACTTTTCGATAAAAGTTTCTTGCTTTTAAGTTATTACAAAACTAAAGCTTCGTAATGGATGAGAAAAACCTTACTTTAAATGTTTATGAAAATTCAAAGTAATTTTTAGGGCTCCATTCTTCAAAACGAAAAAAGGAATCCTTATAGGATCACTTCGTTGTCCGTCTGTCTGTCAAGACATACACTCGCAAGTAAATCAAAACCTATAGGGTACTTTTCGTTGACTTAAAATCATGAAATTTGGCAAGAAGCACGGTCTCACAGCACAAGTAAAGGAAAAATCCGAAAATCATTAATTTGTAGTTATGTATATCAAATGAAAAAATATTACCAAACCCTCGGTGCGCGAGTCAACCTCGAACTTGTCCGGTTGTTTTATTGAATGTATGTATGTACGAATATACGAAACCTTGTCTTATGTTTTTCATACCTTTTATTCTCTATTCCGTGGGTGTAAGTAGTTTGTCATAATCACATAATCCATGATTAAGTCGTCGGTGGCGGAAGTGATAACCCTGAGGTCCCAGGTCCGAGTCCCATCGGCGGCCACCAATGGCTATTTTCTATTGACAACAGCTTACGCTAAAAGAAGACCATTGAGGTTGCAGAGTAATGCCAGTTGTTCGGAATCCACCTTAAATAGTAGGTCCACTTGCAATTGCTGTGGTCGAATCGGGCAAATGCTCCTTCCGCCCGCTACGAGAACTAGAGAGAAACATAATCCATGGCAAATCATCAACTTACCACTGCCACTTCAGTTATTCAGTAATTTTTTAAAAACAACCCCTGCTATTACCAGCTTAGCCCTTCCACTTATAAAAATCAGTTTAAATGCATGTTACTAAACGACACTTCTTCGCGACTAGTTTAGTTTAGACAAAATAAAAAACACCGATCAATCAAATGTCTGACGAAAGTTGCAAACTACATTTCCAGGAATTATATATTATTATATAGTCAAGTATAAACGTTATTCATATTATACCTGTTTTCTGCAGACAATAGGTTGCGATAAATGGCCCTTATTTGTTGCAGAGTAATGTCGGTTCTTCGGAATCCACCTTAAATTTTAAGTCTATTTGCAATCGTTGTGTTGATCTAAATGAATCCTCCTTCCGCCCTATTTCCCACAAGGGGTTACAGGAGAGAGCTCTAAATTGGCACTTTATACATAAACTATGTAAGGTAATGGGATAATAAATTGATGGGTATATTTGACTGATTAAAAAACATATTGCGTTTTACAGTAAACCTAGCAATTTACTTTAGCTTAAATTAATGTTAAAAGTACAATTTGATCATACAGATCATACAAGAAAGGAATAGGCGACTTTATTGGGGTCGGCGTTGTGGAACATGTTTTACTGGCGGACGTTAAATCTACAACCACCCAGCAGAAAATCAGTCACCGTGGATAGTCGATGGAAATTGTACCCCTTTTTCCCCTTTTCAAAAATTTTGTTTCACTCCAAGTAGTAATTAATTATTAATTAAAAAAAGTTATAATTAGTAAGCATTTTAAATAGTTTGGAATTTATTTTGTGAGTATTTTGTTGTTTTATATATTTTGGTAAAATACTATCAAAAATATATTTTCGACGACTACCCAGCTGATATTCAGTCACGGGGAAAATCGGTGGAAAATGTACACAAGTTCCATTTGGAGTTCTATTTGGGGTGCCAATTCCCCGTATACTATTATGCATAACGCCTAGGAAATCGGTACCCAGCAGAAAATCTGTCACCGTGGATAGTTAATGGAAATTGTACCCTTAATTCTTCTTTTCGAAAATTACAAAATGGTCACAATTTTGTTTCATTCCAAGTGTTAATAATTTTGTGATTTAAATAAGTTGTAATTAGTGAGCATTTTAAATAGTTTAAAATTTATCTTGTGAGTATTTTATTTTTTTTATACATTTTGGTAAAATGGTATCAAAAAGATATTTTCGACGATTATCCAGCAGAATTTCAGTCACGTGGAAAGTAGGTGGAAAATGTATACAAGTTCCACTTGGAGCTGATGTACCGATTCCTCGTAAACTAATATTCTTACTTTTGACGTAAAGTTTCGTAACAAATCCCCAAAGAATCATCGTGTATTCCACGTGATTTTTTTTACTGGGTATACAAAATTCAACTTACTTTCGACATAGAGTTTCGAAACAATTCCACGTCGAATCATCGTGTATTCCACGTGATTTTTTTTTACTGGGCAGTTTATTAGAACAGAAGTCTTATATAGAATTCCGGCCATCCTAAATTTTAGTATCGATTGCTTGGTTAAAAAATTTCCTTGGGCCCAACTCTTCCAAAAATTAAGTTGTTATTCTAATTGTTGCGCTTAGGTCCGCCAATTAAAAAAAGGTGTTTTGAGAAAAAATTATTCAAAGCTCCCTATTGCGCAACGATGAAGATAACAATTGCCTGTAGCAGCGAAAATTTTTTTGTATTTTGCGCCACGGATGGTAGCGTTTGAAAAAAAAAAAAATTTTAAAAATTTAAATTTGACCGCGAACGTAAACGATTTCTGGCATGTACGTCAAAGTTAATGCATCTACGCTATTTATGTTGCATTTCTTTTTATATGCCTCCACTGCTATCGTTCACTTTTGGAATTAAAAAAGAAAATATGCCAAAAATATACCTTTATCTTGCATTTTTAATCGCCGCTGTGCAGCTTAACTCAAAACTTAATGAAATTTGTGCGAGATGTCAGTTGTCAAAATGCAATTCAAGTTCACCAATTAAATATCTTGAGTCATCGGTGGGATAAGTGATAACGTGTCGGCCTACCAATCCAGAGGTCCCAGGTTCGCATCCCACCGACGGCGACCCATAACTGTTTTCTGATGACAGCAGATTACGACAAGAAGGTCCATAGCGGTTGCAGAGAAAATCCCAGTGGTTCGGAATTCACCTTAAATTGTAGGATCGTTATTTTGAACCGGATAAAGTTCTTCTTTCGCCCCATGCGCCACATGGGTTACGGGAACTAGAGAGAGAGAGAATTAAATATCTTGAAATCAGTTCTACCGAACGATATGTAAAGCCCCACTAAATAATCTACGAACCTTTGATTAATCCAATCCAATAATTTGTTATTGAAGAAGCGTAAGCGGGTGCAGTATCCCGATGGAAACAACTTATACTTTTAATAAGTGAGGACATTTGGTTTTATTAGCAGTTCCTGACAACATTCTTTAGTTTTTGCTTTCGCCTGGTTGGTGCAGTTGCGTTTACGTTTACCACTTAATCTGCCATTGTCAACAGTAACAAATCGTCGGTTTACGTTTACCACTTAATCCACCATTGTCAACAGCAAGAAAGCGTCGCAAAAATTTTGGTTCAATAAGTTATAATAAGATTAGTCGACAATAAGCTAAGGAATAGTATTTGTGAGTTGCTTCCCGGCTATGGCTTACATCCAAAATTTGTTATATTTCCTTTATATTTGTGTTAATTAAAAAACTTTTTAAAAATACTATGATATTTCAAAAGGAGCGAGATTGAAAAAACTAGTTCCACATTTGTATTGCTAAAAATATTTTCTCGATACTGAATGATAAGCAGATTAATTAAAAACTTCTGGGAATTAATGTAATTTGTCTCGCAGTCGTGTTGCGTCTACGTAAATCCCCATAAAACAAGTTTGAATAAATTAAATATAAATTCCAGCAATATAAATAACATCTTTTTTGGTTATACGACATTCTTATAAGCCTCAGGAACATGAGTAAAAAACAGGTATACCTGACTTAAATACGACAAAATCAAGTCACGAGTTTTACAGGATGTAACAAAAGTTCTGAGAAAGTAAATTAAAAAAGTAGTGTTTATGTATTTAGTAGGTATCAAAATTCTAAATTGAAAAGTATCAACTGAATAAAATCCTTAATAGCCGAATTGCTACACGTTAAATCGAAGAGATTCATATATTCCAATTCGCACCAGATTGTCTCGTAATGACAATAAAACTATTACTGCTTCAATCATAATTAAATCATCAAAATGAGCCTCTATTTGCTAAACAAGACCCAATGTGGTTACGCACTTAAGAAAATCAAGCAAGGCATGTGAACTCTTGGCGGCAACATCCGATGTTGAAAGTTTTGAATTAATCCAATTACAACAAATGCTCACTTGTTGTATTTATTTTCAACACGCAAATAATGTGGCGCTTCTTCTGTTCTGCATAAATAAAGTTTGTCGGAGACGGCGTATTTCTTGTGAACTAACTTGTAAGATCGTGGCGCATGTTTTGAGATAACCAGCAAAGACAGATTGCTAGAAAAAAAAATTCAGTGGCAACACAGTTTCTTGCATTGAACCGGACTTTTTGTTGTTGTGAATATTGTCCATGATTTTGCTGTTACTTGTAGTTATTTTGTTTTAAAATGCTATTTATGTGGAAAATTGCCAACTCCACTATTAGATGTGGAAGTGATTTAAGTTCGTTTTCAGTTTTTGCTTTATAAGACACGTCCAAGTGAAAGAATGTGATCAAAGGTAGCTTTTAATTGCCATGTTTTGTAACTACACATTTTCGTATCTGCAGTGGTGGACAAGAAAAGATTAATTTTATCCGAAAATATGACCTGAATGTACTTTTAATGTTATCAACAGGAACCATCAATCATCATTGAGTTGGCTAATTGTAACACTGAAAGTAGTATCGGAGCTTGAAGAAGCAACAGGGAAGACAGTATGTGCGGAATTTTTTTTTGTTATCCTGGATGTCATGGAAGAATGCCTCGGATATAGATCAAACAATAAGATAAATCGTAAGAAACATAAAATTTTGCCAAAGATTTCTTTTACGATGCCGGTCCTGATGGTATTCCTATTTCCATTTATAAGAACTGTTCTTCTTCCTTGGTTTCTGTTCTTTGTTATTTATTTAATTTATCTATTTCTTGTTGAGTCTTTCCAAAATCTTGGAAATCATCTCTTATTATCCCTCTTCACAAGAAAGGCAAGAGATGTGATATTTCCAATTACAGACCCATTGCAAACTTGTGTTGTATTGCTAAGATTTTTGAGGCATTAGTTTGCGATACACCATACTTTCATTGCAAACCTTTTCTTGGAACTTTCCAGCATGGCTTTATGAAAGGTAGGTCTACTGCGATTAACCTACTGGAATTCTCAAATTTCTGCTTATCCAAAATTGAGGCTGGAAAGCAAGTGGATTGTATCCTTACAGATTTTAGCAAGGCATTCGACAGAATAAGCCACCAAATTTTGATTCACAAGTTGACTGCCCTCGGGTTTCCTTCATTGTTTGTAGACTGGATTCGTTCTTACCTACTAAATCGGACCCAGCGGGTGTCCTTCCGTGGATCACTATCCAAGTTTATTTTTAATTCCTCTGGCGTACCTCAGGGAAGTCATCTGGGCCCGATTTTATTTATTATCTTCATCAATGATGTATTTTTATTCTTGAAATATTCAAAAATTCTTTGTTATGCTGACGACGCCAAAATTTCCCGTGTTGTGTCCCATAGTCGAGACTGTGAACTTTTAAATTCTTGTAGACGGTTTCTACAACTGGTTTTCTGTTAACTATCTTCCCCTCAATATTAGTAAGTGTACGTCTATGTCTTTTACTCGTAGAAAGAATCCTCTCGACCTCAACTACACCATGCATGGCTGTGTTCTGGAAAAAATTAATAGGACCAAGGACTTTGGTGTCTGATTGAACAGTCGTTTTACGTTTGACGATCACATTGATGAGATAGTTATTAATTCTAATTCTACATTGGGTTTTATAAAAAGATGGGCAAAGGAATTTGGCGACCCTTATATCACCAGGCTTCTCTACTGCACCTTTGTTAGGCCTTTTCTGGAGTATGCTAGTTGTGTTTGGTCACCATTTTATAGTGACTCAATTGACCGGGTAGAGGCAGTCCAGCGCCGTTTTGTTCGCTTTGCACTTCGTGGGCTTCCTTGGAGCGACCCTCTTATTCTGCCGCCGTACTCAGATAGGCTTAAGCTCATCAAACTAGACTCTCTTGAATTTAGACGTAAGATCTCTAAAACTGTTTTCGCTTTTCAATGTCTTCAAGGTAATATTGACTCTCCAGTCTTGTTGTCTTCTGTTAATATATCGATTCCGAGTCGCTCCTTGAGAAATCTAGATTTTCTTAAAATTCCGCAGCATCGTACAAATTACGAGTTTCACGAGCCCGTCACGTCAATGTCTCGGTTTTTTAATTCGCATTTTAACAATATTGATTTTAATCTGTCGAAAAATTCTATGAAGGCCAAACTTTCCTAACTACTTTATTATTGTTTTGTAATTATGTATTATTAATTATTTTTCTAGTTATTTTTATTAATTATTGTAATTTTATATTTTATTTTACAACTGTTTATATTTACATGTTAAGTAATCAGCCTTTTGATGAATCTTAAATAAATAAACCCTTTGATGCGTTAGCATGGTTTTAGCCGGAAGGGAATTAGGGTTAGGGGAGTGAGAAAACTTGAATATCTTGTTTTTGCATTGCTGCGCGCTAGACAACAGCCCAGAGACAGAGTGGAATTTTTAATTCAATTTTAAAAAGAAACGGGGATACCTGATCTCGAGCCCGGGAACCATGGCATGGTGGTCGTGTCGCCCAACCAATTGATCCAACTGGAAGAGTTTCCTCAGCTGAAAACCTAACATCCAAGAAAGAATGCGAAAAGCTACAACTGCCTTGTACTCGGCAAAAAGGTAATTGGCAAAAGATGGGGCATTGAGCAGCGAATTGTGTACTAGCTTCATCTCAGCGTTATTAGGCCTGCGCTTACTTACATGGTGGTCGTCTGGTTGCCTGCATTAAAAAATTTGATCCACTGGAAAGCACTAGAGAAAGTTCAGAGAATGGTAGCAGTACTAATCACATGGAACATTACTCTTCAGAGCTCCCCACACCATCCTCCATGATGGACCCCTTCGGTCAGCAAATCACATCGTCAACTGCTATTAGGATCAATTTACTTCATACTTGGACACGTACTACTGTATACGGACATTTCATGATTCTGGATAAAAGTATAACAAAAAAAAAACACAACAACACAACACAAGCCTTATTTCAACGTCGAGCTCGATTGTTATATTTCCACATCGGACAAGAATGGGAGGAAGCCCCCCCCCCCCCCCCCTCCAGTACATCTTTACATGGATGACTCTAACTTGGGGGATGTAATGAGGGTGAACGTTCTACCCAGAACACCTCGACTTAAACATTTATTTTGGTTTGCCAGAATGCTGCAGTTTTTCTCAAGCAGAGATCATGACTATAAACGTGTCATTAGAATGTCGTTAAGCGTTGTTAAACTTTCACGCTGCTATTAAATTTCCCATCCATAATGACATGGCTGAGGATTTAGCCAAACTGCTGATATAAGTGACCTAGTTCTGTTCAATAGGAGCTCTAAATTGTTTTATGTATCGTTTTATATAGGCGGGAATCCAGCCCCAACGTGGCATCGCAGTGGTCCTTTACTGCCTAAGTGTACCCTTGGAATGGCTGCCACTCTAACCTGCATAGTAACTTAAATATTTTGCTGCAATTTGGTTTAAACTACTGCAAATTTCTGGCTTCTCTCTCTCTGTTGTTAGGAAAATGTAAAAACCATTGGAATTACTGAAATAAAAATTACAAAAAAAGGTTGTTCTAATATGCTTACCCAGAAAGAGATATAAAATGATTGTGAATATTGTCATCTATTTCTATCACTTGCATTTAGTAGGCGATGTGACGTCAATAATTAAGAAAACCGGGTTGGAAAAAAGATGCTTACGCAGAAATGGCCAAATAGTAAAAATTGATCCCATTTTCTTTAACAAATTTCAGAGCACCAGTCACTCCAGAATATATACCTCAGTGGTCTTGCTTCTATTTTTTTTTTATGTTTTTAAATTAAAAGAAGGTAAAGGAGGCAATAAATCTTTACTTTTAAACAGTTGTATAACCTAATAAATTACAGCTTTTTGCAAACATCTGACTGTTCTACATTTAACAAGTAACTTTTACAAAGCTTTAAAGAATTGCTCACATTAAGCAGCGTTTGGCAATCACTGCCCAAAATAACTTCCGAGAAAAAAATCAAGAGTTAAGTCGCACGATTTCGGCGGACAGTCAATGTCGCCGTTTCTTGAGTTGGCGCGGACTTAAAATGCGCAGAAGATACGTAGTTGTTTCTGCTGCTGCGTAACTGGTGGCACCTGTCCCTCATAAAGTTTTTTGTTTTTATAATGCTCCGATAACAAACGCCATCGACTCTAGCACATCATTACAAAAAGCAAAAGAAAAAAAACAATCAGTTACTTCTTCAAGAGACCTGAAAGCACATAAGACCGTGATTTATTAAGGATGCACTAGCCTCGTGTATGTACATAACCCCAAATGTGGTAATTTTGATTTATTTACGAACTCAGAGGTTTCGGAGTCACCAACAATAATTATGTAAATTTGACAAATATTTTTTCTGTATACACGCATCCATTCAACAAATTTATGAGCTCATGACGAGGGCTGTGATACAAAAGACGATTACAGCTACAGCCGCAGATGGTCCCAGTTATTAAAAAAGTTAGACTAGATTGCTTGGTACTAACTACTTGAGATTTTGGAAGATTGCAACTTGTACTACATGCATCTAGCGTTATGTATCATTTGCCCCGCCATTCTCCTTACCCTAAAATCGCTCCATATACCTAAATATTTAATATTAGCATTTCTCAGAAAATCTGACACAAGATTGTAACTGCAGTCGAATAGCTAAATTTTGCAGTTAACTTTTTCATGTTTCGAAACGCGAAAAGTTCGACTATTCTGACGTCACTGACTGTAAAGTTTTAGAACGATCAAAGTCATGTTTTGGAAATCACAGCCTACTCTAGATATAAGCCCGGAAAATATGACAGTTCGGCCATTTCACCATCAAGCGTGTCGTCATTAGTTAATTTTTTTTTGTGCCACAGATTAACCAATCCCCTGCACACATATAAAACTGCATACTGTCTTAACCAAAACTATGCTGACGTCATTGACGCATTTTAAGCTCAATACTTCAACAAAACGAGCACAAGAAAGTTTTCCCTTTAAAACACATAACAATTGTAAAAAGAGACACTTTTTGTCGTGTTATCATTTGCCAATTCAGTGATTTTGTCACCAAATCTGGTGTTTTCGAACACCTCCCTAGTGACAAAAAGTTTTTTTTCTCAGACACGTCTAAAAGTTGGTGATTTTTAACTTCCACCGCGGTGACTTTTAATGCAGTGACGCCAAATCAGGGACTTTGTCAACAATTCTGGTGTTTTCGAATACCTTTCTAATTACTGATTTTTTTATGCGACACTGTGATTTTGAACTTCTTCTGATGACACCAAATGTTCTCCGACTGTCTTACGTTTTAACGTAAATATTCGGCATTTCTCATTATTTTTGAAAATTTTTGTACATATTTGCTGGGTTACCACTTAATTCAGTTGTTAAACCGGTGTTGCACCACACATTCAAGCGGGCCCATTTATTGCTTTTGTTGCACGTGTAACACGATAAGAGGATCGCCCACAAAATTAGAGCTTAATCACATTTTAATCGTTCTCTGTTTCTCCTCCCTTTCCTTTTACAAATTGAAAGGAAGCAATAGGTCTGTTCAGTTACTTGTGCAGCTGAAAATTCCTGCATTTTCCTTCTTTATGTGGTGGGGGTACAGTTGTCAAAAGTACAAAAACATTTTTCTGAAAGTTCCTGAAAAATTAGAAGAGTGCCAATGTAACCTCAAAAATAAACTAGTCAGGTATTTGACATCAGCCGGTGACAGTAAAGAAAAGTAAGGCAGTTTAAAGCTACTGTAAATTCCTGAATTTTCCTGAAGGTGGGGAAGCGGTGACGTCAGTAAAAATCTGCTGTCAAACAGTACGAAAACGACTTCCTGCATTTTCCTGCGCAGGAATTATAATTCCTGCAGGTACGTGAACAGACCTAATTCCTGCATATACGTGAAATGACCTAATTACACGACGCTTAAGTACATGAGATCAGCTGTGGATCAAATCAAAGTGCACTTAATTTCTTAATGAGCACCAATTAAAGGTAAATACGCTTGTGATTTAGGTAAATACAGTCTTTTATTGAGTAGTAGTATTTACATTTTTGTTACTTAGAAATTTCTTATATTATATTGGAAGCAATTTTGCAAAAAAAATGTATTATTTTGTATCTGGTGACTTTTTTCAAAAAAGGTGTCCTTTTTAGTCCCTATCTAGTGACATGCTTCATTGACGACTTGAAAACACTGTAATTGTAGGTTAACCTCAAGTATTGGACGAGGAAGAGGTGGAAAGCATTCAGCACTTACTCTGCGAATAACCGGGCCTAGCAAAAAAAGGCACAACGCAATGGGCGTGTACTACTTAGGTGGTTTGGGTGATATAGTCGGCATCGGGCTGAAGCAGCTCCTAAGGTTTATTAACAGCTGCGGCTGGCTTTAGATAAACACGGCAATAAGGTACGGTTCCACAGATGTGGTAACACAACGGACCATTTACAGGTCTATGTGAGGCTGTAGGGCTGATAGCCGCCACTCTAACCTAACCTAACCTTAACCTCAAGTAAAATCCAATTTCATACTTTAAAAATATTGCGAGAAATACTAAGAGAAAGTACAATTCCCCAAACTGCGTTAGCATGGTTTTGGCCGGAAGGGAATTAGGGTAAGGGGAGTGAGGAAGCTTAAGTCTTGTTTTTGCATTGCTGCGAGCTAGACAACAGCCCAGAGACAGAGTGGATTATTTTTAATTTCTTAATAAAAGCTCACGGGGAGATGTGGTCTCGAACCCGGGGCCCATGGGATGGTGGTCGTAACGCATTGATCCAACTCCGTCTCCGTCTATTGCGTCTCCGTCTATTGCGAGATACGACCCTTATATTCTTCCGCACAAGCTCTATATGGTCCTAGAAAAAACTGCATTCCGTTCGGATGTTTTGACAATCATTCTGACACCAAATTCAAAAATTGACCCCATTCTGAGCCAGAGATGGGCATTTTTTATTCGAATAAAGATAAAAGATAAAAGCTCAAATAGATTGAAAAATCGAATAAAAATTTATTTGATTACAAAAATTATTTTTTATTCGGAGAATTATTCGCAAATAATTATCTGTTATTTGGTGCTTTTTATTCGATTATCAAATAATTATTTGTTATTCGATCGTGCGTTATTCGATAATCAAATAATTTTTCGATAGTTCATGTCTCTTTATGAAATAATTATTTGTTGTTGGTGTCCATTAGTTCAATTTCAAAAAATTATTTCTTGGTACACGCATTTCATATCACAAGGTGTCTCGTACTTAGGAAATTAAAACTGCCTTGTTATGTTTCGATGTTTACAGTAAAGATTTTAGTAAATGATACCATAAAACAATACAATACAATAATTATTTGAAATTCGAATAAAAAGCACCAAATAACAGATAATTATTTGCGAATAATTCATCGAATAACGAATAATTATCTGATTATCGAATAACGCACGATCGAATAACAAATAATTATTTGAAATTCGAATAAAAAGCACCAAATAACAAATAATTATTTGCGAATAACTTAAAATAAATTGAAAATCGAATAAAAATTTATTCGAATAATTTTTTATTCGATTTTTAAAAAAATCGTTATTTGATTGAAAATTTATTCGAATAATGCCCACCACTGTTCTGAGCCTTTTCGAAGACTTCACTTTGAGGCCCTTCTTCAGCTAAATATCCCTTTATACATTAGACGCATAGCACACATTTTTCTGTTCAAACTCATATACGTAATACCCAGTTCACCCCCTACAGCCCGAGTAAGTTTCAACTTTGTGGCTTCGCCCACTAAAAATTAAGGATTGGATGGTAAAAAAAGCACCACAATCCAATCGGTAGTAGTATTGCCTAAAAAAAAAATTTTAAAAGATGTAAAAAAGGTTCAAGATTTTTTTCAGAAATCGGGCTCCGTTACGACCCAGTTAATACTTTTCCTATCCATTGCCGTTTAACGCATAGAAATCGGTCCGGTAGATTCTTCTTCTTCTTTTTCAAGTCGCATTTTAACTACTTATGTAAGAATATTAAAGGTTTAGAGAAGAAATGCGTTTTTAAAGAACAGTCACGAATTTCGTTAAGGTAAGGATTTCATGGTTATAAAGTCGTAGCCCATGTGTGAAACGAATACAGCCGTAAAACGCCATATTCAGTTTACGAGTGCAATGATGGTCCAACGCAGACAAGATAAGGCTTCCCATTATTTAATATTTTCTTTACATGGTCAGATCATGTTATATCTGAGATTCCTAACACATTTAAGAGGCGGTAAAGCACTACAGTTCATAACAAGCGGAGGATAATCTGCAGGTTCCAACCCTCCCCTCAGAATTTAACAATAAATTGTTGGATTACACCACTCAAAAATACGTTTAAAGCCCATATTTAAGCGACTTAAAACTTTGCATTTCGGGCTAAATTAAGCAGGCCGTTAATGTGTAAAAGGCTTAACATTAAAGGGGCCAAGATAGAACCTTGTGGTACAACGCAATTGAGTCAGAAATTCAATTTCTTAACTTAACCTGTTGAAAACTTGTAGTAAAACAGTATCACAACTGTTAGCAGTAATGAATGTTTTTAAATATTTTAATCATGTGAGAATTGTACTCGATAAACCAATGGTAATTAAATTACGAAAGAACTCACAAGGAAAAATCCTCGCCGGGAAACGTAAAATATTTGAAAAATTCAAAAGCCAACTAAAAATTTAACTTTTCACATCATACGCTCTCAGAAATATTGTGTCTAACTTTACGTTTTTACTGCACAATCCTAAGTTGATTCACCTTAATGTTTGGAGGTGAATATTCTCACGTGAAGATTGTTTGCTAATGAGATCAAAACTCAAAGTGCAAATTGTGCGAATTCTCTGCTTAACTAATCAAAGGTAAATGGGCCTGCAAAAAAGGTAACATAAAAACAAAAGTAACCATTTCCTGTTTTATTGCTTTTTTATTTTGGATGGAAAAAATTAGAACTTAAAAAATGAAACAAAAAACTTAAAATAATTTAAAATAAAATGCATAGCTTTACATTAATCTATTCTAATTAACCTGAAAGGGGCCTATGTGAAGTCCAGCGGAATTAGTTTGAATTTGAACAATTAAGTAAAAAATTATTAAACGCGTACCCCGTAAAAGCTTTTATAGACTACAACAAAATTTTAAATCCTACAATTCAAGCTATCCAAACTGTGATAGAAAAAATGTTTCTGTTTTTATTTACATATTTTGGAGCCGTCATGTCCGTCGTTTGGGAAAATTTAGAAACTCACTGCAGATTAACTACGGATAATCTCGATGCGGAATACTTATTATGAAGTCTTTAATGGCAACTGCCTCATAAAGCGTATAATATAAATGACCAATGCCCAAGAGCTGAAACAAAGCAGTTTCAGTGCAAACAAATGTTTGGCAAATGCACAAAAATGAGTAATGAGTGGGAATTATGTTAACGAAGAAAATAACTGGGTAAATAGGATTAAAACTTGCCTCGAATAAATCTTTTTTTCTTTTTTTGATTATGCGAAAAAATTATGATGTAATTTGCAAGCAAAAATTTGTGTGGGAAATGTCTACTCAATGCCAATTTTATGGATTGTGAATGCCATGGTGTCAACGACCAAATATTTATGAATAACATCATTGACCGATTTCTTCTTCAACTGATTTTTAATTTAGGTCTGACTAAACGGATTAGTATTTATTTACATACATTTCTTCTACAAATAAATGCATTCTGTTTTTCTGATTACTAGATTTATGACAATATTTACATATGCACACACATTCTGCACATGCACAGTTCTTGTAACCGTTTGGGGGGCATGGGGCGGAAGAAGAACTTCATCCAATTCGATGACAACAATTCCAAGTGGACCTACAATTTAACGTAGTTTCCGAACCATCGACATTACTCTGTAACCCTCGATGGCATTTTAGCGTACACTCATGCGCACATGAAAAATATTGATAATTTAAAAAAATTCCAATTTCTGAGTTAGTTTCTGTCCGTTGACCGAATTTTTTGATTCTATTTACTGCCACAAAATTTTTGTTGACTGACTGGAGTAACGAGAGAATTGAACAATTTTAATGAAGTAGCCTAAAAAGGTAAACATGGAATTACTATGTTAATCAAGTATTAACCCATTAACGCCCAAGTTTTCCTTTCGAGGCTAATTTGCAAAATTTTAATAAGATTTAGAATATAGCGACCCATCGCAAAGCACTAGATAAGATTCAAAGGATGGCAACGCTACTGATAACAGGTTCCCTTAGAACCACTCCATCTAAAGCCCTAAATACTATTCTCCACTTTCTACCGGTGGATCTTTTCGGTAGGAAATCGGCACCCTCGGATGCCATTAGGCTTAACTCAGTCCAGACCTGGAAATAAACTGACATCGCTCACTACAAAATCCTGGAAGAAAGAACCGCTACCAACATCGACTAAACCTACCACACCCAAGCCTTTCTTTTCAACGAAATTTGATTCTTCCTTTCCCACCAGGTAAGAGTGGGAGGAAGGTCCCCCCCCCCCCCCCAACCTAGGGGGGTTAGTATATCTCTACACTGACGTCTAACTGGAAGGCAGAGCAGGTGGAGGTATGTTTTCGGAATATCTTAACCTCGATATTTCATTTCACTTACCTGACTACTAAAGCGTGTTTCAGGCGGAAATCATGGCTATAAAGGCAGCCGCAGACCGTCTGAAAGATTAAACGCTGCCTACGGATAGCATCTGTTATTAAATCCCTCACGGGAGTAAATACAACCTTCAAAACGGTTATAGCATGTCGCTTAGCTTTAAATGACATGGCAGAGCATCTTAAAGTACGGCTCATTTGGGTACCTGGACACAGTGAAATTCCGGATAACTGCAGAGCAGGCGAACTAGCGAAGATATGCACTACTCGTCCCGACTCGGACATTTACCACCGGCTTGGAAAGATGCTGACCACTTGAAAACTGGAAATTTTACAATAATCCCTGAGGATTTCAAACTCCAAATAGCAGGAGGAACTCACCTCCCTGATCACCCGACGGATTTGGCCAAAGCTTGACAATAAACGTCTATTGACCGTTCATCTCAGAATTAGCGTCATCGTGGCCGTTATTTCGGGTGTCTCATATGCAGATACGTCGATGGACTTGGTGCGCCTTCAAACGACTTCTGTAGGAGTTGCTAAGATGAGGAGGAAGGGGAAACCATATTCTAGCTCTTCTGCACTTGCCCGGTTTTGGGCTCCCCCTTTTTTGAAGTGTTAACCGAAATAGGATCCACTGACATCAGGGACCTAGTTCGGTTCATCAGGAGCTTTAAATGGTTTCCGGATACATAATATTGCATATTGGCTCCCCGAGAATTAGATTCCACTGGTGACAGGGAACTAGCTCGGTTCACAGAGAGTAATTAGGTAGGCTCTCCTCTTTTCCTAGGGGTTAAACGGAGATCTGAAAATACAGCCTCAACTGTGGTATACTCTCTTTGCAAAGCTTAAGATTAAACTGCCTCTAGATACAATATCATTAATATGCAGAGTAAAGTCAAATTTCCTATCAAGTTTTACTCCAAGATCAGTTACGGATTGCACGCGACGGAGGCCATCCCCAGCAAAGCCGTAGTCAAAAACTTGTGTGGAAATTGAGACGTAAGCCAGTATGCTCACACCACTCCAGGAACATGCCCAAGTCCTTTTGAATGACGGCGGCATCGCCACCGCCCTTAACATAGAAGATATTCATGTCGTCAGCGTATAACAGAACATTAGAGTGCGAGATCAGATGGACAATGTCATCAATGGCAAGAACGAATAGTAGATGACTACCTTGTTGCACACCAGATGAAGCTCTGAAAATTCTTGAGCTAGAGCCACGGCGCGACACACGATATGTCCTATCTCTTAGATAGGAAGAAATTCAGTCAAGAGGGAGTTTATCAAAGGTTTTACTGAAATCCGTGTATATAGAGTCTGTCTGCATGCCTCGTTGGAAACCTGAAATAAAGTGTGTGGTGAACTCTAGCAAGCACGTATTCGTTGATCTATCGGGCGAAAATCCATGCTGGTTGGGTGAGATTAAACCTTGACAGCGCTCAATAAGCTGCGAATACACTTTCGATTCAAATAACTTGGAACTTAGAACTCCGCGATTGGTCTATAATTAGTTATACTATTCCTTTGTCCCTTTATAGTCCCTTAAAGGAGCCCTTCCACAATGCGGGAAATTTACCAGCTTGAAGTGACTTATTGAAAAGAATCGCTAATGGTGTGAGAAGGGCATCGGAGCAGGACTTAACGAATGTAGGAGGGATACCGTCAGAGCCGAAGGAAAACTCCGATTTAAGTTCTTTGATATTTTCCGTAATGAGATACCTAGATGAAAAGGGCAACAAATCGGATGACGCAGGACCATCCAAAATATGATCAAAATTATTCTCAAGTCTTAAAGTTATCGGAAGAAAATGCACTCTCAAAAAATTAAGTGAAATTATTTGCTATGTCGGACACGATATTACTGGAAGACCCTTCATACCACATTGCATATGGATAGTCGCTTGATTTCTTTTGCATGTTAACGGATATAAAGAAATTACGGGTGTTAGTTGTTCCGAACACTAACAAGGTATTGATTATAGAGCTTGGAGGATAATGCCTTAAAGCTATCATAAAAGGTCACAAAATCAGAATACGCTTTTGCGCTTTTACAACGCAAGTAATTTTTCCAGAGTTTGTTATTCCGATTCCTAAGGTTGCGAAGTTCGGAACTTTACCACGGAGGAGTGGAGCAGGTAAACCTAATCCGTATTAATGGAACCAAATAGTTACGAAAATCATAGATCGCTGACATCAATATCATTATTGTCCAGCAATGCAAAAAAAAAAATCTACTGTGAGAAAGTTAGACGTTATCTCAGAGAGGTTTAATCTCTTATATTCATAAACATGGTGCTCTAAATTGGGACCCACAATACTAGTACCATCATAACAGAAAGAGACGAAGGTGGTCGGATGAAAACTATCAATAGCGGATAACTGATTGGAAGCTAATTCGACTATACTGTTACTCGAATCAGAAGTAAACACAAGATCCAACTACCTTCCCATAGAGTTCTTTACATCACTCTTTTGGTGCAAATCATAGGAAGTGATGGCGTCAAAAATTTGAGAAACCTCAGCTGTGTGACGACATGAGGGAAATAAGTCTTCATAGAACATTGGATAAGTTAAAGTCACCAAGAAGAAGAATTTCATCTTCACGGTTCGTCATGTTATAGATGAAGTCTGAGTTAAGCGTTAGAATATTATACAGACTACGCCCTTCTGTGTCAACGCAACTTTTGATATTAGGACACAAACAACAGCACAAAAATATATTTAGCTATGTAGCGATAGCTTAAGAACCAAAAGTTCAAAAGTGAGTGAACTAGAGAATCCAGGGATATCTACTAAGTTGCAGTTCAAGTGCGATCTGCAAGCAACCAGCACTACACAGCCCGACACATGGAGTCGGAATATATGTCCCTACGAAAAATCTGATAGGAGTTGTGAAGAATCTCTGCATCGTCAAATCCAAGATGAAACCAAGTCTCAGTCAACATGATAATATCGTAGCATTAAGCAAGGAATGCCTGAAATAAATGGCTAGTTTTAGTATTTAGCCCTATTCACAGCCTACTCCAGATACAAGCCCGGAAAATATGACAGTTCGGCTATTTCACCACCAAGCGTTTTGTTATTATTTAATTTTTGCTGTACCACAGATTAACCAATCTTTGCACACACAAATAAAACTGCACACTCTCGTAACCAAAACCAAAGTAGTACTGTGGCAGGTTTTGGTTTATTTACACCACCAATGCTCAGCTGTTCGTGTCGGCTTCCGGGCTTGTATATAGAGTAGGTTCTTAGATTTTGATAATAAACGAACAGTGTACTTGGTTTGTTGAGCATTAGTTACTGCTCTGTCATCGGTATCCCTGATAAATCTCATATAGAGCGCAATGATTGCATTTATTATATAAAAACAGGGTGGGTAATAAGCGTTTGTGGTTGGCGTAGAAAAATTCCTTCTGTTAACTCTTACCACTTTTTATGTTAGCTTAAGTAAAAGTTTCACATTTTATCTTCTACTGTAAATGAATTAAAAATTGCACTGTATGTCTTCAGCCAGATGCATCTCATACATAGCCGAGTTTTATTTACTTATTTGGTATAAGATCCTTGATTTCTTGGAATTTGGCTACTTCAATTCAGCCTTTCATCTTTGTTGTCTCCAATTTTGAAAAGTATAAATAGTTTGTGTGATTATGTTTTAACCTACTGTATATGGATTGTGCAGTAACTTTACTCTTAAATATTTTACTGTGAAATAAATAAAACATGAAAACTTAATTCTTTTTCTTTTTTGAAAATTTTAGCTGTTCATTAGTTTTACATGTAACTTTCCTTGTCCATATAGGCCTTAGACAACAATTGAGTTGTTTCAACTTCAGAGAGAGCAACTTGCAACGGTTACAATAAAAAAATGGATGGTATACTTGATAGTGAATTCGATTGCAAAGTAAAAAGAAGTTCTTCCAACGATGATGATTCGATAGATCTGCAGTTTTTTGACGATCCGCAATCGCACTATATGGACGACTCAAAACAACATAACGATAAGAGCGAGGACGACGATGGCGAAAAAGATCAGCAATCATCAATAAAAACTGAACTTACTGCATACGAAAGTGAGTTGAAAAAGAGTGACCTATTGTCTCAGCGGGAGAGAGACTATCAAAAACGAAAAGAACTTAAAAGTAAAAAAGAAATCGAAGAAGAAGAACGAGAAAAAATGCAAGTTTTAGTTTCAAATTTTACTGAAGACCAACTAGACCGATATGAAATGTATCGGCGAGCTGCATTTCCAAAAGCAGCAATTAAGCGACTTATGCAAACAATTACAGGATGTTCAGTTTCGCAAAATGTTGTTATAGCTATGGCCGGTATAGCAAAGGTATTTGTTGGTGAAGTTGTTGAAGAAGCCTTAGATGTAATGGAGCAAACTGGTGAAACTGGCGCTGTACAACCTAAACATTTACGAGAAGCTGTGAGGAAATTACGAAGTGAAGGCCAATTTCCAATAGGAAGACGAAATAAACAGTTTTTTCGTTTAAACTAAATTTTTTTTCGATTTGTTTGTAGATTTTAGTTTGATTTATAATTTTAGTTTTAATAAACTTTTGCATGGGATTAAAAATACGTTGATGATTCTTAGACATTATTGCTTTCTCGTAATTTGTAGGCTAAAACAATTTTAATCTATCATCCATTTGCTTGAAATGTGAATCTGTAAAACTCAAAGAATTTTAGTAGTAAGTAGAAAAAGTTGTTTGAATTTAAATTGTAATTGTAATTTTAGACTATATTTTAACATTTATTTGATGATAATAAATTTTCTAAGAACGACACATATTGGTGCTTAATTCAGTAAATTCTACTAGTAATGATTCTGCTTCCCTTAAAGAGAGTTATAGTTCGTTTTGCGGCACGAATTTGTACAAATTTTGAATTTTTTTAAGGGGTTATATACGCTATTCGATCCTATTATGAGGGATTGCCAGAAGACTATTAACTAGTTCGATTAAACGGTTTTTTTTATTACAATGATTAAGTCTTACAGGAAAGGAAATATATATACAAAAAAAAAACAATAATTGGCTGCGGCTGTGTGGGCGCAGGCACAATTTCGAAGTTTCGCCGTGGTCTGCTTAACCCAAACCTGGCTTTGTGGATCATTTGCTGATGCTGAACTTTTCGGTTCTGAATATATGACTTTTCGACATGATCGTCATCTTCGAGCGGTGGATGCTCCAATTTTGTGTGCTGTTCTACGTGGAGCATGGAATATGACCCATTGTTGAGCACTCGCATTCGAATGATTTGGAGTTTCTGAGCGTCGGATACGCCATTTATTTGCTGATAAATTTTGTTCCACATTCGTTATCAGCGACCCAAATTTTTTTTGAGAACATATATGTAGGTATATTAGATTTTCCATTTTGTTTTTAGGAATGATCCCACATTCGTTATGAACAACCCAAAAAGCCTCTTGATGATAGTGATAATTTACCGAATCTAACATTATTTTGAATAACATAGGGGCCGTACACACATAACGCAGTTTTTGAAAATTGCCAAATCGAACGTTTCTTCGGAAAACATGATCGCCATTTTGTTTTTCGTAAATTGGATTCCGAATTTGTAATCAGCGACCCAAAAAACCCCGAGTCACGAAATTTCATAGTAATCAGACTTCATCTTCATAGTTTGACCAACTTTCAGGGATTTTGAACGACTGTGCGTCGTCTTGAATTTTTTGTTTTTATACGATGTGGCCAAATCCTAGGGGACAACCCTTTGATGCGTTAGCATGGTTTTGGCCGGAAGGGAAGTGAGGAAACTCGAGTCTTTTTTTTGTACTGCGAGCTAGACAACAGCCTAGAGACGGAATAGATTATTTTTAATTTCTTAATAAAAGCTGACGGGGTCATCTGGTCTCGAACCCGGGACCCATGACATGTTGGTCTTGTCCAACTGCCTTATAAACGCGTCCTTATTGCTACATTTATTTCTCCGGGGACGACTGCGGACACCTATGTGTGGCTTGCTTTCCGCATCGCCGATTTATCCAATGACTTGCGTTCGTGTGATGAATTGATGTTTTTTGGAGACTCCTCTCCATCCTTCATGTTTCATTGACAACCTTGCGCCTCTTTTGGTTTAACACAGTGCTCCGAAACAGCCAATGATTCCGGCAGATTATATGATTTTCGAATTCAGACAATTTTGCAAAAATTTGTAGACTAGTGTTATTGGGGACCTTTGCGCGAATGCTTAGAATTCTGCCATTTTTTATTATTTTTTTTATGATAAATTTGGATTCCAATTTTCCATGCATGTACTTAAAAATACAAAAAGAATTAAATGTGTAAATAATGAAATTATGTAGAATAAATTCATAAAAAAAATACTCTTTTGCGTTGCTTAAAAGTTGTGTACGTCCTTCTAGCCGAGCGGCCTGAAAAATTACTGAAGTTTATGAATTTTTTTCTCACAGAAGAAGGTAAATAATGTATAATTCGACTTTTTCAGCTATTAGTATATTTACTTAAGTTCACAAAAAAATGTTTTTTTTTAATTCTTTAAATTGTAAAATTTGCACGTGCATGGCGCTGCGCCGTGCAGGATTCCGCCTTTCTCTTTTATCTGAAACACAAAAATCAAAGTTATTTACAAAGTAGAATAAATTTGCGGGGCCATGGACCATTTTTAGAAAAATTCAGTGATTTTGATAAAATTACGACCGTTTGAAGGAAAAAACCGACTGTTTTTACCCTTTTTTTGTTGTTAAAAAAATAGTAAACAATATTTTTTGTTGAAAATGGTCCATGGCCCCCTAAATTCAATAATCTTTATTTAATAGAAGAAAGAAGTGAATCGGTTGAACCGACTACACTCTGCACGGCGTGTCTAGAAACATGGTTTTGAGAAAAACGCTTTTAAAGTTTGACAAAGAAAAAAAGTGGGAAAAATATAATTTTTGTTTCTTACAGCTAGTCAGCTGTTCCTGGACTATAGAGCAATCCTTCCCCTTCCTTGTGAAACTGATTTTGAGTTTTATATTCAAGGAACATTATTTTGTCCAAACAGAATATGTAAAAGAATTTTTAAACCTGCTGAACAAACATGTTACGACGTCATCGCTCTGACCGAAACCTGGCTTCATAACGGTTTTAATGATGCTGAAATTCTTGACGAGTCCTATCCAGATTTTTCGTAAGGATAGATACTCTGACTCCATGGCTCGTGGGGGCGGCGTGCTGGTTGCATGCAAAGTGCGAAGTGTAAGAACTTTTTATATTGGATTTTGACAAATGTAATAAGAATTATCAAAACATTTGTATGGCTAAAAAAAATTGACAATCTTTTTCAATAAAAATATTATTTTATACAATTGATATGTAGATATCTAATAAAATTTGTTTAAATTATAAAGGGATGGGTTTCAGTTCAGCTGGAAAACAAGTTTTCCAAAAGTTATACACTTTTCGGACCTTCTAAAACCAGGTTCCCTTCTAAAACACATTTCTTTTTCAGCATGAATATTTCATTCCTAGTTAAGATATTCGTTGATTTCTTAGATAACTGTTTTATGAATATAGACATGAAATTAATGAGCATTCCTAATAAAGAAACCATTTTCTTTCAATAAAAGTGTATGTTTACATTTTTAACTTCTCAAAGCTTTCATTCTCTTAAATATGAATTTCATAAATCACTTACAACCCACATATGCAATCCGCTGTTACTCGATGGTATGTAGGTCAGTGCTCAAAACTGTTTCACACTTATTTAAATACGCCTTGAACCGCATCCAAACCGCTGTGAAATAATAAGTCTTTGTCGCGATGATGTACAACTCTAGACAAATAATGCCATTATTGACCACAAAAAATATTAAACTTTGCCATGAAGCTATAAAATATTGAACAAGAACCCAAACACACCAAAGGATCGAACAATTCTTAGTGAGGTATGACGGGTTTATGTACTATATTTAAACTACAAATTTGTACTACACAAATGTATAGTATGCTTAAGAGCCAAAAATTAATTATGGAAAACTTTGCGATTTATGATATTTCCACTTTTTCATAGCGTGATTAATTTCGATTGACTTAACCGTAATTTTTGTAATTCCTTTTTATCATACAAAAAAATCGGCGAGGTCAAGTATTTCACCTCTTTTTGGTGACCTATAAATTTATGTACCATGATGATGTACATACATATTTATGCTTGTTCATTGCTTGGTTGTGAATTTTAGTTAAGGTAGAATTACTATGCCGCATAAACAATTGCAAATAAAGTAGGAAATTTCTTCAGTTTTTTGTTGATTTACTTTTAATGATTTCGGCTAAGGTGTCCTTGGGTAAAACCTTTTACATCTTTCTATTGTTTGGTAAATTTATTACGTTTTGAACAATTGTTATTATGATTTTGTTAATGAAAATTACAGTGAAGGACGAAAGATACATATACCGTAGCAGAGATAACTATCAACATTGAAGAGAGTTTAAAGGTTTTTTTATAGTAAGCTTAATGCTTAGTAGATACTCTATGATGTGAAAATGTTGCAGGCAAATGATAGTTTAATGAAGCATTTTGGGTAGGCAGAGATTTTTTTTGGATCTGTGTTTTTAAGATCTAGCCAAAGCTCTATGATGCGTTAGCATGGCTATGGGCGGAAGAGATTAGGGTATTTATTTATTTTAAAGGTCTCGATTTCAATAGAAAAATAGTGAAATCAATTTATCTGCAGTTACAGTGCGAAGATGACTTGTGGGTTGTCAACGAATTATGATCACTTTAAAATTGCTTACAATTTCGACTTTAATTATTTCAGAAACACACAAAAATGAAGAAATTAGAGGTCTTCTTATTGAAACTTATAAATATATTCTTTTATTTATTTATTTAAGATTCATCAAAGGGCTGATTACTTAACATGTAAATATAAATAGTTATAAAATAAAATAAAAATAACAATAATTAATAATTAATAAAAATAACTAGAAAAATAGAAAAATAATAACAGAGTAGTTAAGAAAGTTTGGCCTTCGCAGAATTTTTCGACAGATTAAAATCAATGTTGTTAAAATGCGAATTAGAAAACCGAGACATGACGTGACGGGCTCGTAATTTGTGCGATGCTGTGGAATTTTAAGAAAATCTCGATTTCTCAGACTGGAGAGTCAACATTACCTTGAAGACATTCAAAAGCGAAAACAATTTTAGAGATGTTACGTCTGAATTCAAGAGAGTCTAGTTTTATGAGCTTAAGCCTATCTGAGTACGGCGGCAGGATAAGAGGGTCGCTCCAAGGAAGCCCACGAAGTGCAAAGCGAACTAGACGGCGCTGAACTGCCTCTACCCGGTCAATTGAGTCACGATAAAATGGTGACCAAACACAACTAGCATACTCCAGACTAGGCCTAACAAAGGTGCAGTAGAGAAGCCTGGTGATATAAGGGTCGTCAAATTCCTTTGCCCATATTTTTATAAAACCGAATGTAGAATTAGCCTTAATAACTATCTCATCAATGTGATCGTCAAACGTAAAACTACTGTTCAACCAGACACCCAAGTCCTTGGTCCTATTAATTTTTTCCAGAACACAGCCATGCATGGTGTAGTTGAAGTCCAGAGGATTCTTTCTACGAGTAAAAGACATAGACGTACACTTACTAATATTGAGGGGAAGATAGTTATCAGAACACCAGTTGTAGAAACCGTCTAAGTCAGAATTTAAAAGTTCACAGTCTCGAATAGAGGACACAACACGGAAAATGTTGGCGTCGTCAGCATAACAAAGAATTTTTGAATATTTCAAGAATAAAGATACATCATTGATGTATATAATAAATAAAATCGGGCCCAGATGACTTCCCTGAGGTACGCCAGAGGAATTAAAAATAAACTTGGATAGTGATCCACGGAAGGACACACGCTGAGTCCGATTTAGTAGATAAAAACGAACCCAGTCTACAAACAATGAAGGAAACCCGAGGGCCGTCAACTTGTGAATCAAAATTTGGTGGCTTATTTTGGCGAATGCCTTGCTAAAATCTGTAGAGATACAATCCACTTGCTTTCCAGCCTCAATTTTGGATAAGCAGAGATTTTAGAATTCCAGTAGGTTAGTCGCAGTAGACCTACCTTTCATAAGGCCATGCTGGAAAGTGCCAAGAAAAGGTTTGCAATGAAAGTATGGTGTATCACAAACTAATGCCTCAAAAATCTTAGCAATACAACACAAGTTTGCAATGGGTCTGTAATTGGAAATATCACATCTCTTGCCTTTCTTGTGAAGAGGGAAATTAAGAGATGATTTCCAAGATTTTGGAAAGACTCCACAAGAAATAGATAAATTAAATAAATAACAAAGAACAGAAACCAAGGAAGAAGAACAGTTCTTATAAAGGGAAATAGGATACCATCAGGACCGCACGAAAAACTATCTGCCAAATTATTGATGTAATTCGCGACTGTATCGTCATCAAATGTAAGATCTTTCATTTCCAGTGAAGAAGGAGGAAATAATGTCAAGTAGCTAAAATCCTTAGAGCAAGTATCACAGTTGTCAGAAAGAAAAGCTGTCTTAAAAAAGTCGCCGGAAAGGATCGCAATCGTCAAGGGATCACTACTTTCAGTGTCACCTAGTTTTAATAAAGTAGGGTAGCCGTCGGTGCTACGCTTAGAGTTAACAAATCTCCAAAACTGCTTAGGCTCACCGCGTATAATGGACCTCATTCTGTTAACGTAATTATTATATGAGGCATGAATTTCGGAATTGAATTCATCGCGCAATTGTGAGTAGATATAAAAATCCGAGTCGCTCCTTGATGAGCAGAACCGCTTCCATGCTTTATTTTTTAAGTTTTTAAGATGCTTCAGCGAACTATTGAGCCAAGGCGGACTAGAGAAAGAAGAAAACGAACGAGAAACAGGAACACAATGCAAGAAAAAGTAAACAAATTGTCAAAAAAAGCACTTACCGCCACATCAATGTTCCGCTCATAGAAAACATTAGACCAATTACAATTCAATAAAAAATTATTCAATAGAGAAAAGTCAGCCTTTTTAAAATTAAAAGAGAAGTCGTCGTGAATCAGAAATGCAGCAGCTAGTGGATCGAACACCAAAGCAATTTGAAGCGCAGGATGATGAGACGTCTCAGGAACTAAAGGAACCGGGCAACGCTTGACCATGCATGGGTCAGTGCTAAACACCAAATCCAAAAATCTGCCGGAATCATTAGCGATGCTGGAACACTGTACAAGCCCGGAAGAGGTAATGCCGTCGATGAAACATTGAGAACTCTGCAATGCAGGTGATTGGGAAAGAATCAGCCCGTCAACATCTGATGACACCCAGCTAATACTTGGCAGATTGAAATCTCCGAGGAGCAACAACTCATCTGGCGGACGCAAAGAGGAGGAAAGAGTGTCGATGCAGGAAGCAAGTGAGTCGTAAGTATCCCTGGTCGCTCCCGGAGGAATGTAAGAGGTGGCAAGAAACACGTTCTTATCCGGCAATCTGAGAACTATACATAAAAGTTCCAAAATATTCGAGTCCAAGATCTCAACAACAGAGCAAGGGATGTTGCGACGAACAGCTCAGCATCGGCGATCATACCACAAAGCCAAGTTTCAGTCAGACAGACCACGTCGAAACATGTAAAAGTAGAGCTGGTATAGAGGCAAGTCGTCTTTGATCGAAGGCCGGTAACGTTAGCGTAGTAGAACGTGATCTCGCTGATCAGTTTTTTGGAGCATCTCTAGAGCCTGAACGGTTTTGATGAATTCGCGAGACAAAAACGCTACGAGGTAGCACAGCCGGTCTCAGAGTCACGACATCAGAGACATTACCAGCACTCGAGGACCTATGTAGCTCAACCTCACCAACAGCAGCATCACCATCTGGAACAGACTGCACCAATTCGGAATGCAGGTCAGTAGGAACCAATTCCTCGGCCGTTCGCTGCACCGAGACGGAATGTGAACTACCAGCAACCCCATCCACAGTGGGCTGCCGCACGATGTTTTCAGTCGCAGGATGTTGAGATGACATGACAGTATGCGAGTTGTCAATATTTCCGTTGATATCGGAAGCAGGCTGAGAAGCACGACCCTTACGACGACGAAGACGCCTACCCGCCGTTTGTCGAGGCAGTTGATTAGTAGAATTAGCAGTTGATTAGTAGAATCCTGAGAAATGGCGGAAGAAGTCGAGTCCAAAACGTGAGCGGACAAGTAGGAAGAATAGTCAGACTCAGTCTGGGTCAGAAGAAAAGTTTGCCAACGTTTATTTCTCCTGTTGCGGAGAGAGCGTAATTCTTTATCGTACCAAACGGGGGAAGAGGAGCAGTTTTTACGAGGAAGAAGAGGTATAGATTGTGTAAGACAAGTGTGTATTTCCGAATAAAACGCCTCTACAGCAACGTCTATTGGAAGATGTTGAGGAATAGTGCCAATGTTGGAGTTGAGGAGCAAGTGATTTAATTTTTCAAAGTCGCCTTTACGAAAATTGAAGGAAAGATAAGACTCGGAGCTTGAAAGGGCGTGAGGGTATTCGTAGGAGAAAACGAGGAACAAGGGAGGATGGTGACGATCGAGGTAAGAGAGGAGATGGTTGCTTTCCGCGACAGCCGAGTTAACTGGGTCTGAGGAAAAGATTAAGTCTAATTGTGTGTCCAGAAAGTTCCTGACTCCACTAACTTGAAAGAGACCAGAAACAGAGAGCTGATCGGTAAAAAAGGCTTCTTTGGCGGAAGAGGCGTTCAGGGGGACAAAGTGTGAACAGTCCTCAGACAATGACCATTGAATACGGGGGAGGTTAAAGTTACCCAGTACAATGAAGCGTTTCAAGCATGGTGTCTAACGTTTCATGTATGCATGTATGTATGTATGCAAGTAACTCTTGTTGAAGGACAACTCTCTATGGTAAGCTGGTACCATCACTTATTTTTCTTACGACAAGAGGTACACTTTAAACTGGTTTAAGTAAAAAAAACTCGTAGAAGATACAATGTTGTTTAAAAAATACTCGACTTAGTTAGATTTCAAACAAAAATTTGGCTAAAAACGAAACTAGTTTCAGGCGTGCATATGTAAAAATGTTTGATTCCATTGTAATTCTTTCAGTAATTTTCTCTACAAAAGAAATTACACAATCTCTTAAGGTGAAGTTGCAGAAACGAGAAAATGGAAGAGTTTAAAACACCGTAAACATTTGAATACATCTAAACAACACTAAAGAACCAGTTGTTGTCAAATTGCCGTAAAGTCGCGGCAATCACGTCATTTATACGCGAAAAAGTGAAACTTTTACTTTCGTAGATATTACTAAGGTAAGTCATGAGAAATGTAGCTATGTAATGGTTGAATTGTTGCTTGAATTTTCAATTTAGCGAGACGAAAATTTAGAAACTAAAACTGGTTTTGAAGAGATCAAAACCCTTTAAAGTAATAAGTTTATGCTTGAGGGCCTGTTGTCGTTTTTATTAATTATCATTTCGCTCAATTTTCAATTGCTGAATTGTTTACGTTTCGCAACGAGAATTGTAATGCATGTGAACTCTGCTTTGGGTTAACATATACCGCCAACGACATCGTCGCGTGAAAGTGAAATGATACACGAGATACTGTTCTACGTAAATATAGAGAGTAAACAAAATAACCTTTTGCTGTTCATCTTGAGTTTCGTCGACAGAAAAAGTCTGGTACCCCGAAGTCATCTATAACATGAAACGGTGAGCCACGATGTTGGTGGTTTCCCAACTTGGGAATTCAATACCAGCACGTCTGGTGGCATGCTATTGTAAAAATAGTCTTTCGAGTATGACTAAATTGAATGACTCGAGATTTTCACATATCCGAAACTGACACCTTGGAAGCAATATGCAGGTAAAACGATGGTGGGTATAGTGAATGGATATTGTTTATAAACATCAGGTGTAGAAAATAAACATGGATGAAATTTTATTGTATTCATGATTATATAATTTATCAAGTGTTTCGAACCGGCACAACCAGACATCGTTTACGACGGGCAATCATAACATTAAGCGATAAATAATAAATTTTGAATAACCGGTCACCTTGAGAGTTACCCCCTTTTTTCCCACTCCAACTTTTTTAGAACAACCGCAACAAATTCACACACTTAACATATACAGTCTGTGAAAAATTATATAGTCAACCGCAAAAATTAAGTAACTACACTAGGATGCCTAATGAATTAAGACATAGCGTTAAGACTCGGGCAAAAAAAATTACAATTACATAATTGCAATTGAATAATAATAAACTTAATTACGAGTAAATGTATTTGAAATGAAAAATGAATTAAAGTAAAAACCAAGTATGATGTTAAGAATTCTTTTTTATTTATTTATTGTGAGGAATCTTCCAAAGATTACTATAGTCCGCGCTACTGGCATGAACGATTCACCGCCGATGCAGCGCCTATGTCCTAAACCACACCCTCCGCCATCCTTTTCAACCACTCTCACCGCAAAACTGCCGCTAGGTATTACTTCGCAGGGCTGGTTAGATATCATGCTATCAACCTGTCATATTAATCTGGTGTCTCAATTCCTTTTGGACGTTTACTATTAACTCGGTCACTTCGCTCCAATTTTCGTCTTGGACTCAGTATACTTACACGCCATGCCTGGAAAAGTGGGCAATGAAATACTACGGGTTCAGCATCTTCCTCCTGACCTAAGCAATTCGTACACATCGGGGAGCTGTCATGTCGAAATCTGTGCAGGTACTTGCGGTATCCACCACTTTACCAGCCGTCGAGGCGCGCAAACAGGTCGACTATGTATTCACAGATTTCCGTAAGGCTTTCGATAGGATCGACCATGGTATCCTGATCTAAAAATTGATTCTTCTTGGGTTTTCTTCCTGCTTCATCAACTGGTTGTCCTCTTACCTGTTTGGTCGTACCCAGTGCGTCCTGTTTCGGGGAGCTCTTTCTGACCAAATCCTTCTCATTTCGGTGGTGCCACAGGGCAGTATCCTTGGCCCACTTCTCTTCATTCTATACGTTAATGATGTTTCACTTTTCCTGACCCGCAGTAAAATTCTGTGTTATGCAGACGATGCTAAGATTTTTCGCACTGTTTCCTACGAAGCAGACTGCAGTACCTTACACTCTGACTTGGCTGTGTTCTGCGATTGCTGCGTGCGCAATCGCCTTCCTTTAAATGCCGGCAAGTGCACCGTTATCACTTTCTTCCGTAAAAGATGTCTTTTCCTCTTTGACTACATCGTCGATGGCGTTACCTTAGGCAGGGTTGATAAGATGAAGGATCTGGGTGTGGTCCTCAATTCTCGTCTTTCATTCGAGGATCATGTAGACTCGATCGTAAATAGGGCAAACGCGATGTTGGGTTTCGTTAAAAAATGGTCTAAGGAACTCTATTATCCCTACCTAACTAAGCTTCTTTACTGTACCTTCATCAGACCGCTTTTGGAATACGCCAGCCTGGGCTCCCTATCTGGCCGTTCACGTCGACCACGTCGAGGCAGTCCAGCGCAGATTACTTAGGTTCGCTCTCCGTGGACTTCCCCGGAGTGATTCCTGGTTACTTCCTTCTTAAACTGGTCGGTTGGGGCTGATTTATCTTGACTTCCTTGAAAAGAAGCGGTAACATATCCAAACTATTATTTTTGTTCCATGTATTACAGGGAACAATAAATTCACGCGATTTACTGGCGGCCATGAACATCTCTATCCCGCAACGCTCCTTGTGGAATCGCAACTTCCTGGACCTGCACATCTCTTGTCATCGATCTCTGTATGGGATGCACGCGCCCATCACGTCGATGTCTCGCCTCTTCAACCAACATTCCGCCAATTTCGGTATTAATCTCTCCAGGCTGCAGTTGAAGGGCATGCTTAGACAGTGTCTTGTTTGACGCGGGGTCGTATATGGTGTCAACCGCCGTCCTTCGATCGTTTTTTACTGATTTATTATTTTTTGGCTTTTAGTTTGTAGTTTAGTTTATAAGTCTTTATTGTACGCTGAAGTAATCTGAAGGAAATAAATAAATGACCAGTTAAGAATTGCGTCAAGTGGTGGTTGTTTTCTCACAGCTTGCGGTTGACCCAAGTTTCGATGCATGGAATCAGTAGATGCGTTCATCTTCCTTTCCCTTCCTTCCCTTTTCTCTATATTACTTTCTTCTACGATGGCAGGAGCAGTCGTTGGATGTTGTGGAAAAAGCGTCGTTATGATTTCTCTTAGTATTATTGGGCATGTAATCTGGGGAAATTTTTGTCCTTTTAGTTTCGACATAACGACTCTGTAGGTGGTTCCCCATGGGTTAATGTTAGCCTCTTCGCAAAGGCGTTTCTAGTTTTCTCTTTTACTGTAATTGATGGCATTCTTCAAAGCATTTATTTCGCACTGAGCAGCGACCTTTGAACTTTGCGTCTGGTTTTCAGGCATTTTGCCCTAAGTGACTGAATGTTTTAGTTCCACCAATAGGTTGGCGAGCCTCTCCTATTGGGTTTCCTGCGTGGCGTTGCTGCATCGCATGCAACCGTTTTCTGCGGATCCCAATTGCATTTGGTACGCATTCACTACTTCTTCGAAGGTGTCCCGGTCGAACAACGAATCTTTCCATTTTGGGCTTGTTAATTTAGAGCGTCTTTGGCTAGAGTTCGTTTCTTCTTTTATCTCGAATATAACGGCTTGGTGGTCGCTATGTATGTAGTCCTCGCTCACCCACCATATTGTATTCCGTAGTAGGGAGCTGCTTACAAAGGTAGCCTATAATCGACCTCCTTCCGGCCGTTTGGAAGGTGTTTTTCCTTCCATCATTAGTTATCTCTACATCGGGTACAGTAAGCAATTCTATGAGTCTGCGCCCCCTTGCATTCGTGACTCTGCTACCCCTCTCTATAGCCCACGTGTTAAAGTCACCAGCAATGACCACTGGTGATCAACTCCATCATGTTCGGCAATCTGAAAACAATACATTCGAATCCAAAAGCTCAATAATAGAGTGGCGACCATTTCACACAGCCAATTTTTAATCAGACATATCACGTCGGAACAAGAAAAAGTAGAGCCAGTGTAGAGACTAGTCGTTTTAGATCGAAGGCCGGTTACATTAGCGTAGTAGAACGTAATCTCGCTGATGAGTTTTTTGGAGTACCTCTGGAGCCTAAACGGTTTTTTGGAGCAAGTTCCCGGACGATGGTTTCATTGGGTGAGATTTTGCCCAATGAAACCATCGTCCGGGAACTTGTTGCAGAGACGAAGAAGGGGTTGAACAGAGCATCAGGGATGACAACTTTGAAAGACGCGAAGAAGAAGTCGTTACGTGACTTGTCAATTCGTCGGCAATTAATTACATCTCATGAAACTCCAAAGTGTGCGGAGATATGATGTACGACGTCATCCACGGTAATTTCAGGCGCTTCGCTATTTTCACTATTGATGACGGGAGATGGCCGAGATGCACGAACCTTACATCAAGGAAGGCGTGAATTGATGGCTGTTGGGGGGGGGGGGGGTGCACTTTTATGATTTTAGTTTTACATATTATATTTATAATAAATTTTGAACGTTATTATGCCACACACACTATACTTGCTCTTTAAAACGGATCATAATAGCTTTCAGTTTTTTAGTTGTACACGCACTATAGTTTTCTCACTTCCAATCGTTTTCATTGTAGTTGACGGTGAGTAAATCAAATTAGAAACGTAAAGATCTGCATAATTGTTAAACCGCCAAAACCAAACCATAAAAACCTTTTCCGGTCTATTCATTAGTTAGTTCCCTGTTAAAATAGTTTCAGATCACCTTCCTCATAAGTTACGCGACACCAAAACAATAAGTTGCCGTCCAAATCACGTTTGATCAATGGCGAAACGAAATAAATTTCATTAGACATGAGACGTGGAAAAATATTTTAGCCAAACTACTTCACGTATGATTTGAAATGCAAAAATTTTCTTTATTGCATTTAAATTCGTGACATACCTCTTGGTTGACTGATTGCACACACCTGAAATAATTGCTACTCACCTTAATCGTGTTGTGATAGCAAAAAAAACTACCTATTCTATATTGTATAATCTAATGCTTCGGCAAGAGTGAATGAGTTCGTGGACTATATTTATCTGTTGTTTTTTCTAGACTAAAGTAAATCGGGCTTAGTCAATTGAATGAAGTCATAGCTGTGAATATTGTCACGGTGACTTCATAAGGGTGACAATTTCTTCACACCTTTTAGGTTTGCCTATCTATGGTTGATTGGATACTGATTAGAAGTTTCCTTCATTCAAACATCTTTTAAAGTGTTTTACCTGCAAAGTAATTTGGGGCATCAAGAACGGGTGTATTGTTGCACAGAATTTTTATGTTCTTTTTTTTTGTATTCACTGGAATAATGCCGCGAAAACTAACTTAGAAGTCGTGAGATGATTAACTGCTACGTGGAATAGTTACACATGACTTAGTTTGAGTTTTCAATTTGTAAGTTTAAGCCAAAAAAAACTCAATGAAATCGTGAAAATAAAGTTTCTAGTTACCTTAGTGAAAATGTTATTTTAAATGGGGCATTTTGATTGTATTGTTGAATACAGACCTGTAAAATGAAAGTACAAGTACAATAACCTTGTAAGTTCTTTAATATCTGATCTTAATTACTTTAGTACTTACAAATTGTACTTAAGTACTTTTCAATTCTTATTAAGTATTTTCAATTACTTTAAAGTACAATTTGTAAGTACTAAAGTAATTAAGATCAGATATTAAAGTACTCAACAGACAGAACTATGCGGAAGTTGCCAAGAAAGTCAAGAAAGCAGCAAGGAAAGACAAACTACGCCAACATCGCAAGAGACACCGAAAAAGCCGCCTCAAAACATGACATGAGGGTCGTATAGAATAACATCAAGAAACTAACCAATAACTCCGGTAATACAGAGAAACTTGTCAAGGACAAAGAAGGGAACTTGATAACAACAAATGATGAACAACTAAAAAGATGGCACGAGCACTTCAATGAGGTCAACATCAACACCAACACTAGCATAACAGGGTCAAGGGAGCATGTGTTACGCAATGAAGACAGTATATCAGAGCCAAGTATCATCGAAGTAATAGAGGCAATAAGGAACCTCAAGAATAACAAAGCAGCTGGGGAAGATGGACTACAAGCTGAGCTCCTAAAAATCAACCCAGTGCAGAGATCAGCACACCTCTACTCAGAGAGGCCTGGTCAAGTAACAACATACCAAAGGAATGGAAAAATGGCATAATAATAAAATTACCCAAGAAAGGAAATCTACAAGAATGTAGCAACTGGCGAGGCATCACTCTGCTCAACACGATAAACAAGCTACTAGCCAGTATTATAATGAATAGATTATCAGACAAAATTGAACATAACCTACGTGGCAATCAAGCTGGCTTCAGACCAAACAGTGGATGCACTGACCAAACGAATACCCTGAGAATAATCACGGAACAATCTGTAGAATGGCATACGCCGCTATTCGTGGGATTCGTGGACTTCCGCGAACTTGACGATCCCTATCTAACTAGGTTCCTCTTTTGCACATTCGTTAGACCCATTCTGGAATACGCTTGCCCGGTTTGGGATCCTTATTTCGCTGTCCACATCAACCGGATTGAGGCTGTTCAGCGTAGATTTCTTCACTTTTATGCATGATTTATTGCAGGGGACGATCAACTCCTTTGAACTGCTGAATGATACACGCATTTCCATTCTCGCCCGGTCCCTTAGGAATTTCAACTTCCTGCATGTTCCCTTTCATCGTACGCTCTACGGTATGCACGAGCCTATTACTTCTATGTCCCGCCTCTATAATGACTACGCTGCCTATATCGAGCTGGGTTGTTCTAGGCGACAACTGAAGTGCCATCTGAGGATACTTATTGAATAAATTAGTTTAATGATTTGTATTAATTTTGTAGTCTTCTTGGTTCATGTGTAATTTTCTTAATAGCCAGTTTTGACGAAGCTGTTGTTAATTAAATAAATAAATTTTCTATAATGTTGAAGAATTCCATATTTTGTAACCGGCAGACCAGAATCCCTCAATCAAAAAATAATCACAGATTTTTAAATTGTTATATTTTGAAACCGATTTAGTTATTTCAAAGTAATAATAGCACTTTTTTATTTATTTATTTTTTTTTCAGGGGAAAAATGGACAAACCTAACTCAAGGAAAAGTCACCGCTAGCTGCAGAAAAAATCAGACACTAGAAAAAGATAATTTGGAAAGCAGTAAGAAAAGAGGAAATGTTCTAATACTTGTAAAATGCGACGATATAACTGGAAAATAGGAAAACAATTATTCATTTCATTTACGTTATTCGAACTGTTTGCAATCGTTGCTACTGTTAGTGGTGGTATAATTAAAAGAGAAGTTATCGAAAGCACAACTGCTCTCGCAGAAACTACAACGCAAGTCATTGCTGTAACAGATGTTGCTGCCACGGAAGGTGCAACTCAAGGCATTCCTATAGCAAATGTTGCAACAACTGATTTTTCGATAATAGACAGCACACCTTTGACAATTGCAAGACTTACAGCCAATGATATAAAGCGACAAAGAGAAAAGAATCTAGAAATATCGACCACTGAAGAAGATAGTTCAATCGAAAGTACCACTAAGATAGAAAGTATAGCAAAACTAAACATAACAAAACTAGCCCAAACGGAAGTGAGTACTTCAACAGAGCCAATAACTGAAAGGAGTGTTACTGTAGCAATTACAGATATTCCTACCACCAAAGACATACTAAACTCAAGCAATAATAATGGCAGTGATCATATCTCTATTCAAACAGTTCGTACGACTGATTCTATAATACTAGAAAATGAAGAGCAGACAACTCCAGAAATACCAAAATCAGATGATAATGAGTAAGAATATGTTGTTACAATTTTTTGACTTTTTATTTGATATTTTTATTAGTATTTAATTTTTATGATTTATAATTCAAATTTAAAGTTCGGAGTTACAGCGCCAAACGCTAATTCTAATATTCTAATATTACATGAGGACAAACCCAGGGTAGGACGTCGGTGGAGTAAGGGATAACCTGTTAGCCTTCCATCATGAAGATCCCAGTTTCCAACCCCACCGGCGGCGACACTATAATTGTTACCTACTGACAACAGATTGCACTAGAAGGCCCGGGGGGGTTTAATCGGAATCTACCTTACATGCTAAGTCCACAAGCAATCGTTGTCTCTCGCCGCATGCCCACAATGGGCAATACGGGAACTAGAGAGGGACGTCTACTGCGGACACAAGCCAACGTATTTTAATATTGCGTCACCATCTCTACTAGACCTTCTGTTAATCTCTAAGCTTGGTAAGGTTCTGTTTCACAATCAGATCAGCACGCCTAGCATTCTGGATCATGATATTGTTTTTTTGTTTGTGCTCTAATGTAAAAACTGTTTCTTTCCGTAATTACAATGGCATAAATGTCGATTCCCTGTCTCATAAGTGCAATAGTATCCCTTGGGGTGAAGAGCTTACTCCCGAACGGACGAGAATAATGAGAAAATGACCTGATGCGCATTGCTTGTCGGCTTTTCGAGTAGCGGCAGAATGGCTCGGGTCCAATAAACTGAGAGTCCGCACCTTTTTTCGCCAGGTGATCCACCTTCTCGTTGCCTTCAATGCCCTCATGCCCTGGTACCCATGCCAGCGTAATGCTGTTGCTCTGAGCCAGTTCTTTAAGAGCAGTGAGATAGTCCCAGACGATTTTGGATTCAAAGGTGTAGGACCCCAGAGCCTTGAGTGCCGCCTGACTGTCGGACATGATATATACTTTAGCACCGCGTATACCTCTATTAGTAATTTCTCGTGCGCAGAGTTCGATGGCATGTACCTCTGCTTGAAAGATGGTTGGTGCAGAACCGAGCGGTTTGTGCAGCCATTCTTCTTGGTTCGTAGATCCCGATGCCCGTTCTGTCTTCCATCTTGGATCCATCCGTGTACCAAACCAGAGATCCCTTCTCAAAGATATGTCTATTGTTGAGCGAGTAATCTCTGCTCTCAAGGATCAGCTTGAATGGTATGCCAAAGTTGTGCCTTTTCGGCATGGCATCTGAGATTGAGTTGATCACCGAATCATCCATGAATTCTTCGAGAATTATCCTGTGACCAGCCCAATTACCTGCTGAGAGGAGATTAGTGCCAAGCAGCCTTATTGCGCTTGAGGCGGCCTCCTTCTTTACGAGTAGGTGTAATGAAGGGAGGTCTAATAGAACCTCCATTGCTGCCGTGGGGCATGTTCGTATGGCACCCGTAACTCCTAAACATGCTGACCTTTGCAGTTTAGACTGCGCTGTCTTTTGTTCAGTTTTTGGCCACCACACGAGAGCTGCGTAGATGACCACGGGTCTTATAATTGTTTCATATGCCCAAAGGGCCATTTTAGGCCTAAGACCCCATGTTTTGCCAAAGAGTCTTCGACAGGACCATAGGGCTGTCATAGCCTTGCCTGTGACCCTATTTAGATGAGGATTCCATGTGTCTTTGATCTAGAATCACTCCTAGATATTTGACCTCATTTGTGAATTCTATCCGTGTTCCTTCAAGAGTAGGAGCTTCTAATCTTAGCTTCCTTTTTCTTGTGAATGGTATAATGGTTGTTTTACCAGGGTTGACTTTTTGAGCTGTTCCCTAGTACACCAAGATTATACCATATTGAGAGCGTTTTGCAGTCTGTCCTGCTTGCTCATGATGGTAATAACCAGATCATCTGCGTAGAACTGGCATTCAACAACAAATTAATAAACTCCCTCATTTAGGCGTTATTATGAAAATATATCAAATTAGATTAATTCTTGTAGAACATGTTTTTTTAGAGTCCACCGCTCACTTCCTGGCAACATTTGCTGGTAAAGAAGCCTACTTAAACCACTAAGAGGGGATTCTGCATTTTTCTTTTTACTCTTCAATCCCGAATCATCTTTTGTTACAATTTTATAAAAATGTTATCCTTAAATTTTATATCTACGCTTTCTATTTCTATATAATGCTTATACCATTATTTCTATTACAGACACATATTTAACGATAGTGATTCAACAACGCAAGCGTCGCAGAAAAAATTCGTGGAATTCACAGCAGTAGGTAATCAAAATCAATTAGATAAATCGGTGCAGTCAACACCTCGATCGAATTTTAATACCCAAAATGCATCACATCACAAAGCCGAGGAAGAAGTTTCAACGGAAAAACGCAATTCACATTCCACACCGTATGATCAGGATGAGAAGGAGACCTTAACAGTAGCAGATACCACTGGAGGGTTTGAAACAACAACTCTACAACCATCTAATACAGATCATGGCAGCAATATACTTTTACATGTTTCAAATGAAAACAACAACCAAATTGCTGTGAACAACAACTCTTCAATTGAAAGTACAAACTATGATATAGCTACAAATGAAATTAAAAATATTACAACTCCCACTAAGCCTGGAGAAAAACGACCAAAATTTATGAAAGGTTCTAATATGACCCTACCTGATGCACCTGAAGTTTGGGCCCTGGCAGGTATGAAAAATGTGAAAGACACCAAAGAAATCGATGAAAAGTTAGGCAATATAACTGATGAAGGAAATGCTTTGCCGGAAATAAATAGTACAAGCCCTTCAAAATTAATCACTGATTGGACTCGTATTGTAAAAGAAGTAGAGTTGAACAATAACAGTATAAGAACTAGCCCCAATTCAATTGAGAATACATTGGAAACCAATCAGGATAACTTGCAAGAGCCTAAAAATAACTTGAACGAAAAACGTGAAGATCAAAACCAAATTACATCGATTGGATCAAGCCCATTGACGACGTTAGTTAATTATACAACTCCAGTGCCAAATGAACAATTAGCAGCTACTACAGGGAATATCGAAAAAGCAACTCCGTCGATTGAGAAGAATCAGGTGGAGGATGTGGAAAGCGATTATATTAAAAATAAAAAGGTTAAAATAAAGGATGGAACGAGAAATAATAGCATTAAAGAAGTAGTTAGTCAAATTCATTTTACACCAACCACTGAAGCTATAGTAATTGATAGCACTACCAACAAAACTGCAAAATCTAATATGCTTGCAAAAATTGTACAATCAACAACACCAGATCAATCACTTACAAGAACAGCTACTATATCTCCTCCCACAATTAAAGCAACAACAGATAACAATAGAAATCAGATAAATAAAGATATTGCATCCACTACTTCCATAAAAATTGCAAGCACCGAAATATCGAGTAGTACACAATCAACCAGTACTATTACTACAGAAAGTGATACACAGCAGTCCGAGTCGTCGTCAATGGTGCAGAAGGTGACAGAAACAACATCATCGGATATGGATGGATCATTTACAAGTAAAATAAGTATTTCCACTCAACCCAATGAATTTTTGCTAAGCACTAGTAGCTCGACATTCTCTGAAGCAAGCAGTACAAGTACCGAACCCTATGAAGATATTTCATCTTCTACATACGAAGTGCCTTCAAGTACTATAATAATGCAAGAAAAGCCTGTCACCTTTACAGAAAGTAATACTACACCGACTGAAGAATACTCTAAATCAACAACAGTGTCTTATACATCCGAAGATTTATCTACCGCAACAATTAAAACTACAACAGCAGGACTCACAATTGCAAGCAATACCATTGACAAATTTGCAGAGTCTACAACAAGTGGATTTGATCAGTTTACTTCAGAAACTAGCAAAATGAGTACAACAACTTTTATTTTTCCACCAGAAAATTACGATACCACTGCTGGTGTTATGAATAGTACAGAAGATATTTCTACAACAACTGTTTTTCAAAATACTCCAACCACATTTACGCAGCATTTCGTTGAACCAACACAAAGTCAAGTCATTCCTAAAGTAGCAAATATTACGACAGAGCAACCACTGCCACTTACTACGAGTGAAGAAACACCGATTGGCGGAATAATGCAACCTGACAATAACAATATGACCAATGACACAGATTACAATGTTATTATAGCAATTTCTGTTAGTGTTGTCGGGATCATAGCATTAATTCTTCTTGTTGGCTTTCTCTATGTAATGCGAAAGCGTCAGAAAAATTTAACTTATGGACAAAGGTGTCGCCCTGTAAGCTTGGATGCTTATAGTTTGGACAATGTATCTATTTACAATAGTGTCCGACGAAAAGGAGCCTTAAGGGCGTCCAAAAAGTCCTACGGAAATGTTGCCTTTGACGACCCATCGTTGAAGCCCAATGTCTTAAATGTTCAAGATTTATCTAAATTTGTTGAAAGAAAGTCGACTATCTACGAGGAGTTTAGAGATGTTCCACAGATAACCGCTAGACCAGATGAAGTACCACAAGGCTGTGAAGATAAAAACAGGTAAAAAGTGGAAATATATAACATAGGAATTTATAGAAGTCAAATTTTATTACAGATATGCAAACGTAATACCGCTCCCGGAGACCCGTGTTGTATTGCAAAAATTAACTGATAATGAAAACTCTGAATATATTAACGCAAATTATGTCCGGGTAAGTAGATCTACATATTGAGTATTTGCAGTTCGTTAATCTTATTCTATATTTACTTAGGGGCCTAAAGATCCGCCTAACTATTATATTGCATGTCAAGCTCCACTGGAAAGCACTGTTGCTGATTTTTGGAGAATGATATGGGAGCAAAATTCACGAGTTATTATTATGGCAACGGATTTAGTAGAAAACGGAAAAGAGAAATGTGCTGAATATTTACCACCGTCCATTACAATAGACAATCACGTCGTATATGGAGACTTTCAGATTACTTTAAAAAATCGTGAAGTTAAAGACAAATACGCTGTATCCACGCTTCATATAAAAAATACGTCCACAAATAGTTGGCGAGAAATCACTCATTTCTGGTATCAATGGCCTGAAACGGGAGTTCCTAGTGACGAGGCCGGCGTCATTGCTATGCTATTGGAAGCACGAAGCTGTTTAAAAGTATCCACACAAGAACAAGCAGACGATGAAGAGACAAAAACCAATGGCAATCTACCAGAGGCGAATGGAAATGTTGACAAATCAAAATCTCTTACAAAAACACAAGGGTACTCACGTTAAATTGTTTTTAACGATTTTATTCAATTTCTATCTATTGTTTTACCCTTTTTTTAGACCCTTGACAGTTCACTGTTCGCCTGGAACAGGACGTACAGGAACCATAATTGCTTGTGACATCGGTTTAAGAAGTCTTGAGACACCTAAACGTTGTGTAGATATTCCTCAAATTGTTTACTATGTTCGACGAGGGCGAGCAAGTGCTGTGCAAACTAAAGAACAATACGAATTTATTTATCGAGTAACTCATATGTATGCCACAAAAATATCTGGCCCTTTAAATGAGGCGTAAATTATGGTGGCTGGCGATTTTCCTTTGGAGTTTGGATCAACACTTGAATTTCTTTTTGACACAGCACAGCGTCTGTTGTGTCGAAGTACTGTGAAATGCACTCCTATGATATTTCCTTGTTTGTATTGAAATTAATCCTATTGTGATATTTATTGTTATTTCTGTTTAAGGAATTACTGTAAAAAGATACAGCACACATGTATTATACTTAAACATAGTTGAATTATATTAAAAATATTTTTATTAAATAAATATTTTGTACAATTCATTTTCATTTAGATATTATTTTGCTTATTTCCACACGAGAAACATCATATGAATTCAAATGACACAACAAAACCCCTTGTGGAGCAAGGGGCGAAAGAAGTACTACTCCCGATTTGATAATAAGTATTGCAACGGACCTACATTTCAAACTGGATCCCAAACAGGGTTCCGAATCGATACAAAATATCGCTCCGCTCCACGTATCGATTCGGCCTGGAGCGTTATGAAAATATCGAACCGCTCCGGAGCGAATCGTTATTTTCCAAGTTTGATATCGAACCGCTCCGGAGCGGATCGTTATTTTTCAAGTCTGTTATCGAACCGCTCCGGAGCGGATCGTTATTATTTTTGATTTTAATCGATCCGAACCGCTCCTGGAGCAATATTGAATCGATTCGGAGCGATTAGAATATCGCTCCACTGAATCAAAGGAATATATCTAGGAATTTTTATAAAGTGCACCACATCTACACCTTAATTACAAGGTGTTTTGTACTGAGAGATCTTTTAGAGTTTGAGTAAATGGGTGCTGGGTAGGAGTGAGTGGTAGGGTGTGTGGTGTGTGTGGGAGATTGGTGGGTTCCGTAGAGAAATACCTGGAGCATAGATGGTACAGAGAGCAAAATGGTCAGGAGAACAAATTCTATAGCATAAGCAATCCCGGACAAACAATATTGAAGCAATCGTACGTCTACAAGATAGAGACTGTAAACCAAGCAGTTTACACCTGTCGGCATAGGAAGGAAGACCATTCGTCAAATTTAACTTACGAAGAGCATACCGGGTAAATGCTCGCTGAATTGACTCAAGACGGTCAGAATGTGATGTGGTGTAGGGGTTCCAAACTACAGAAGCATATTCTAGTACTGAACGAACCAACGATATATACAATGATTTCAAAGTGTGAGCGTCAGAGATATCAGTAAAATTGCGCTTAATAAAGCCAAGCATTTTAGAAGCATTACATGAAATACAGTCATTGTGAACATTGGAAGTGAATTTCCTACCAAAATACACACCGAGATCGCAAATATTAGGCGGTCGACTTATGACAATGTTATTGATCATGTAAGCAAAGCAATGAAGTGAACGAATGCGATGGAACGAAAATGCCTTACATTTATCAGGAACGTTTCCGATAACTCCTTGATGATACAATACAGCTTAAGGTCATCAGCATAAAGCAGAGCTGAGACAAAAGAGAACATCTTGATTACATCATTAATAAAAATAATAAAAAGAAGGGGACCAAGATGACTTCCCTGAGGAACGCCAGATAAAGCTGCAAATACTCTGGATTCGACAGAACCAATCTTCACACACTGACGAGGACCCATTAAAAAGGAAAGAATCCATTTTAATAAAGAAGAATGAAACCCAAAAGTATAGAAACCCTTTTAAGTATAGAAAACTCTACTCGATCAAATGCCTTATAAGCAGCACAAGTAATCCTTAGACGGAATATCAGCGAAGATTGTTGATATTACTAGTATGAATATCATAAACCGTAATGGGGCTAGAAGGTGGAATGTACCGTGCTTTATAGCTATAGGTCAAAGTTTTCGGGAGAAAGTGCTCTATAAAAGAGCTCTAATGCACTGTTTTTGCAAAATTGTTTTCAAAAACGTTATTTCATCAAAGCTTTTCAACCCTTAATTTGTGAGGTATTTTGCTTTTTTATCCTTAAAATTACGGGTTATAAATAAAAGTTGTAGATAATATTATTGTTCAATTTCTATTGAATATAATTTAATTTAATTTATATATTTTTATAAAATATGCACATCTCTGTATCTAATTGTTATATTCTCACGAAAGTGGGACTTTATAAAAATGAAGTCCACTTGCCTTCTCTCATCAAAAACAAACGTCAATCATGAACGCCACGGTTAATGTTATAAAAAGGGATCAACAGGCTGTGAGTCAACAATTCCAGCAATTAAAAGCTCACATCACTCATATCACCGCAAAAATGACTGGAATTTATCAGGATATGCATCAGCAACGGCTAACGCAACTGTTTACATCTGTTGCTATTCAAGCTATGTTGCTCCAATTTTCAACGCATCCAAAATGCTTTGCTAGATGTAGTGACTCACACTCGCGGTGGGAGGAACAGTTCGCAATTCATGACACCGACACAACTACGGCAGGAGCTCATGATAATACAGAGCCATCTTCGATCACACCTGAAGCTTCCAACCGAAGACGATACACTCAACTTTTAAAATTTTTCTGACACAATTGAAGGCAGAGCAAGGACTAAACACATTATATTTTCATATTGTACCTGTGCCGGTAAGGATCAATGATACATTCATATCTATTCGACCATCCTTTCCATTAATAATATTTTGTGGGACCTACCCGGGATTATTCTACCATTCTACGCAGCTTCAATAGATGTTTTTAATTCTGAAATACTAGCGGATCTATTTTTATTGATTTCGTATCGTAGGATTGAGATCTGGGCTAAAAGGTGGCCAGTGCAACACCGAGATTTCCTACTCCTTCAAGTATTCCATAGTAGACAAAACCAAAAGAGATTAATTAGTTTGAACATTATTTGGATTTACAAATGTATTCTTGATTTTCATAAATAATTTCCTTCCCCTTCTCGCTTTATGCATTGTCCTGCTGAAAAATTACTTCGTCGTTACAGCTCTCTCACAGATGGTCGTAGGTGTTCCCTTACGACCACTGTTACTGAATCACCCCCAAACCATAACACCTGTTTTATTTGGTAGGCAGGCAATTTTGAGCAAGTCGTTCCCGAACACGTCTCCGCACACGTAGTTGACCGTCACCAACGTGGACCTTAAATTTTGATTCATCTGAAAAGATGACTTTCTTCCAGTTATCTTCCCTCCAATATTGATGCTCCCTGGCATATTCCAGCCTTCTAGCTTTAGCAGCTGGCGTCAGGCGCGGTATTTACACCGAGCTACTTGAAGCAAGTCCACTTGCATAGAGTCGTCTTCTAACGGTTCTACTAGAAACTACGGTACGACGAGAACAGATACGGTCGCTTCTCAGTTCTGACGAGGTTGCAAATCGATTTCTTAAAGACCGCTGCAGTTGTTTTTCTTGGCCGTTCTGATCCTTTCTGCCTCTCCGCACTGCCAGTAACTTCCATTTTTTTCAAAATTCTTACAATTGTACTCTGAGCACATCCTATACGTTCACTAATTGCACGAGTAGACAGATTTTCTCTAGTCAAAGCTAAAATTTGACCTTTTTGAATTTCACTTAACTGAGGCATGAGTACAGACTTTTATCACTAGTAACTTATCACCTTGAAATGCGATACGAATGACAAATCACTCCAACTTTTGGAAAATTAAGATCGCATTTCCCCACCACCATATTCCACTACCCTCTACCTGCACCTGATTTGCAATATCGAGTTGATTTCCCAAGAACTTAAGGGTGATGCGTTTTTTTATCCATTACTGTATGTGCCAAAAAGATAACGTTTCAGTTTGCAATTAGGTTAAAAGCCTTTAAAAAACATAAATGAATTTTCTGGAGAATTGAATGTTTTCGGCATTAAGGAAGTAAGCAAACGTCAACGATTTTTAGCGCAAAATATATTACTTTTTCTACTTTAATACTTAGTTTCTAAAAGATTTAATAATTTGTTCACATATGAATATTAACAAGAATTTGCGGTTCTAAATGTATCTATTTCAACAAAGATTTGTAAAGCAAAATTGTAAAGACGAAGAGAACAGCAATCAATGATATTTTTCTTAAATTAACTTGGTTAACTCCTTTTACAGTTTTAATTATTTCATTATTGAGTTCGAAAACTTTACGACTTTCCTCAAGTAGAAGTTCTTTAGTTTGCTCGTCTAGCTCTTTTGATTTATCATCCACCAGTTCTCTCATTTTCTCTTTCAGCTCTGTAACAGTTGTGTTAGGAAAAAGCGTAACTTCGTAACCTGGATTAACATCTCTACCACTTGATAGCAGGTTTATCTTCTTTGCAAATGAACGCTTTTTCTGAAGAATCTGACCACCAGATAATAATCCCATATATAAATGGTAAACATAGGCCAATAGTAAAATTGGTTTTGTGATACTTATCTTGTGGAGATGTTCAATGTAATTTTGAACAGCTTTTCGAGGTTGATAGGTTTGTTTCCAGTCTGGCCCCAAGTAGTAACTAAGGTCATTTTCGAATGCAGTTTTGCGGTGGAACTCTTGAGGGAGAAGTTCAACAGGGACATGTTCCTCTAGATATTTGAAAATTTCATAAAATATCAACAAGCCATCCGCCCAAACAGCATCATCTGAAAGAGCTAAAGCACACATTATGACAATATTTAAGCAAATTGGAATTACGCTAATGATGCTTTTATGATGTTATTGTGCATTTAGATAATGGTTATAAAACAGTAAATTCTTCTATAGCAATACTAGCAAAGAATATGTTATTATAGGTTATATAAATTGTCAATTTAAGTTAAGTAAAATCATGGTGATCGTGCGAGGAACTAAACCTGGATTTATGGGGAGGGGTAAACAAATCCTCCTCGGTTCTTCAATGTGAAATGACAGCGGTAGAGATAGGAGCTACACAGCCAATAGAACGGGGAGTAAGATCCTCTAGGATTGCAATATGCACGGATAGCCAGGTGTCCATCAAAACTTTAACAAACACCGCGGTAAAATCCAAAACGATAGAGGGATGTAAACAGACCCTAACGAAGCTAGGGAGACAAAACGATGTCACCATTTTTTTAAATATTTTTTTTTATATATGATGTTGCCAAAGCTCAGGGGATGCCCTATGATGCTAAAGCACAGCCTTGGCAGGAAAGGAATTAAGGTTGAGGGAAATGGGTTAGGAGGTTGAGGGAAGGAGGTGTCGATGTACGCCCCGTTTGAAAGTTTCAGGCTCATAAGACGAGGGAAAAACAGAAGATGGTAAACTGTTCCACATTCGTGTTGTTCTGCTAAGAAAAGATTATAGGGGTGACAGGACATGAAAGACTAAGGGCACATGCCATAAAATTAGGAAGGGCGAACACTAGTCTATGCAGGGGATGCGAGGAAGAAGACGAGACCGTATTACACGTTCTCGGCAAATGCCCAGGCCTAACGCAAAAAAGGTCTAGAATCTTAGAAGATTTAGCAGAAGTTAAGAAATCAGGGTATAATCGAATTACACAGGCCGACAAAATTCGAACAAATTTCAGAACCAGAAACCAGAGTATACTTTTCCGAAGGTTTTCGGTGCGCTGAACAAGAATCTGGCCTCAGAAATGCGTCAGGTTTTCGAGATATCCTAAGGTAAAAGTGCGAAAATGGTGGTTTTTGCCTGTATTTGAGGTTATGTAGCATAACGATTTTAACTTTTATTGTAAAATTACTCCAACATCTTAAAGTACAAGCCTTGCCCTCTCAAATGCGCTTTAGTGTGCTCAAAAATCAATTCAATCAATTTTTTATTTGAGATATCCAATATTGAAGTTTGGAATATACCGACATCAGATCCTTTGCAAGGTGTATAAACTGTACAAGGTGTGAAACTGAAGGTGTACAATTCATGAGTATTCCAAACTTCAATATTTGATATCTCAAAGAGAAAAATGATTTTTGAGCACACTAAAGCGCATTTGAAAGGGCAAGGCTTGTACTTTAAGATGCTGGCAGTAATTTTCTGAGGCCAGATTCTTGTTCAGCGCACCGAAAACCGAAAAACAACAAAAAAATCTCGCCGCTACAGGCAACTGTTTCGCCGTCTGCTTGGCATATGTTGCGCAGTAGCGAACTTTAAATAGCCTATTAGAAAAATGTGAGCAAAAGAAGTTCGATGAATACGTAGAACAACATAAGATTCTAGTGGGTGGCCAATCGGGCTTTCGAGGGAAACACTTGTGAAATATTCTTAGATCTAAAAAGATCCTTCGAGACGATTGATGGCAAAATATTAAAAATGATAAAAAATACTGAACAATATGTTATCAGGAATACATAACTACAATGGATTGCATCCTTCTTGGTGTTGTGACCCGGGTGTCACACCTTGAATTTGTGTAACGATCAATAACCATCAGGTAGGATTAGACATTTAGCCTAATCAGTAATTAAACTCCCTGTGAAAATAACAAAAATAAAAAACAACAATTTATAATACCCACAATCTACATTACTCTCCCATAAAATCGTTGAAGATCATATATCGCCAGCTTTTTACCTAATCCTCATTTTCCCGTACGTAAATATTCCCACGTATAAAAATCGTAAACATTGCAAATTCTCTAATTTGCAAAAGATTTTCCCACGGCAACTGCTAGCGCTACAGCAGTAGCTTCAAGCTAACATTGCTGACGCTGCAAGTTGCACTTTCCCACACCCGGCAGCGAGTTGTTTGCTGCATATCCATGAACCAAGGGCAGTAAAAGAAAACAAAAAAAACTTGTTTTGGCTCGCTTAAGGTGATTAGGAAAAACAGTGGACAGTCCTTTTTACGAGTGTGATAATCGCGGGCTAGAAAAATAACCGAGCAAGTGAAAGGGTTCTTATCTTTTTTCAGAAAATTATAAAAGAGCTAGTTGGAGTGAAGATTGATATAGCGTTTAACGACTTCTATAATCAATGTGTATAATTAATAGCAATCTCTAAATTAAGTGCTAAATTTTTTTTGTAAAAGAGTTTTACTCGAATTATGTGAACTGTTTGATAACAAGTTGGCTAAGAGGCTAAATTTGGTATGTTTGAATTTACCGAACCTGTAATCAGGGATTCGCTCTCACTACGAGCACGGCGATCCTTCAAATCTAATACAACATTGGCTGAAAGAACTCACAGGACAAAAGTAGGTGGTGTGTTCTCGACTATTATGGACGTGAGGGTTGCTGACTACCAAAAAAGAACTAAAGGAACGCAAAATGTCGTAGAGATCTGAGTACTAAAGAAAAAGTTACAGCTACTAACAGCGCGCTACCTCCGTTAATTCCTGTCCCTTATTTGCACAAAAAAATTGTGTTTTAAAATATTTTTCTGAAAACACCTTTTTTTAACTGGCACACTGCCGCAAAAATAAAAATTACAGAAAGAATACGTTTTCCGGCCATCTTACAAATATGTACCATTTAGTAATATTTTTTTATTTCTCTTCTTAAACAAATAAGTAGTAATAATAATTTTTTTTTATGTATGGAAATGTGTCCCTTATTTGGGCTTATCGTTATAAACGGTAAAATTCCTATAAAACTCTAGCTACCCTAATAATTGTGCAAGTATTGACAAATACGCAATAGTTAACGATGAAAAAACATAAAAAGACACGTACGTTTCTCTTAAAGAAATAAAAATGACTAAACTTGAAGGCAAAAAAAAAGTTGTAAAAAAGAAAATAAACAAATTTCAAAACGCCTCTGAGTCTGAGTGTTCCCAGAGGGTAGATGCAGCACCGGGCGAAGTTCCTATTTTGGGAACCGCTGTACCCAAGCAGATGCCCTCTACATAGAACCGTCTACCACTTTTCTAGTCGTCCGGGAGCACTCATTCACAAAAATTTCGAACCGATTGGAGTCCCGCGGAAACAGTCTGAGTTCTACAATTCAAACGTGAGACTTGAACTTCTCGCAGCAATACCAAAGCGAAGAGAAGCTTCGGCCTCCGTTGCCAGAAACGTTACCGTCTCTTCAATGTGGCAACGAAGTGGTTCTTAAGTGTACGTGTGAGTACTTGTGGGTTAGTGGGCTGTTGCCCAGGCTCGATCCGTATGTAGCACAGATGAATTGTTGATTTAGCAAATGTTAGAATAAAGCTTATTGTAAAATTTACCTGGTTACATGTCTTTAGCTCCAGTAAAAACATTGTTTTTATTATGCCGAAAGTAGGGCAGATAAGCTGGCACATATCGCGAACAAAATTATTATATTAATATCGCACAAGGTCGGGCATGTGAAGTATCTGTGGGACAGCGTTCCTTCTCCAACACAAACCATGCAGGTTCTTTGAATTCGTCGATCGATGTAACAATTTGTTTGGATGCACGAGGCTATGATGGAGCAGTTTGAATGTAAGTTGTTCTGTATCGGCCGTTACACTTCAACATTACTTAACACCGAATCTTCTAACTCAGGGAACGTGATGGGTATTGCTGAGAATTCCCCGTACCTAGGTTCATTCCATCGCAAATGGAATGTTGGTCTTATTCTACGATGCTATCCCCCCCCCCCCCCTTCACTAACATACAACTCCAAAGCTGCGAAATTAAGATATATCTTTGACAGAACCCTCGTTGGAATGCCCATATTGAAGGCGAAATTTCACGACCATGTCTGTAAGACCCAAACCACCCTCCCCTACTGGTTGCAGAGCGCGCTTTCAGCAACCCATCATCTCCAGGTACACGATGGACAAGGTAATCAAATAATCGACAATGACTGCACGTCCTTTCAGCGAAAGGGGGTGTAGTCTAGTCCGCTATGAATTCACAGCTCCGGAGAGTTTCTGCAGAGCCATGCGGCTATTACTTGTAGTAATATTGCAGGGAAAAAATTCGTGAGAGAGATGAGAGCAGAGTAATTTTCCTGCGCTTCCCTTCCAGGGATCTGTCTGTTTACCCACGCCCGCAAGAATAAGATACGTTAAAACACAAAGTCAAGAACATATTCAATTTTAAGGAAGAGCAATATATACTAGTAAAGGACTTTTGTTATTAATTAATATACAGAATTAGGCTGCATAAGTAAAACGAAGGAAGACCCAACAATCACATACCTTCTACTATAAAAGACTTAATGCTCCAAACGACTTTTTGTATAATAAACATAGTTTCATTATAATGTAGTATAATATAATTATATTAAATGATTTTTATAATAATACTTACCAAAAGCAAGTTTTGCATTTACTAGCATGTCACTTATTTTATGAACATCCCTTGTGGCTTTCCGCATTTGTCGAGAAAAACTAGCTTCATTTCGCTGCGTCATTTTCAATTACTAACTATTATTCAAAATTTACAATAGGCTTCCAATTTTATCCAAAAACCAACAAGTATATTTGCGAAACAGCAATGACTATTGAAACGCAAATGTAAACAAAAGAAAACTCGCCACAAGTGGCCGTCACATCTTATTCACCACGGCCCTAACAAAAATATGTTGGTGTAAAATATTCTACTTGTTGTGCGGTAATGCTCTCAGTTGTCATTTTTTGACGTTAACAGGTCGTGGCTAAAGTATGTAAATCTTAAGAAAATTATTTTGTAAACAACTACCAACATGTCCTGGATTAGTGATTTAGCCGGCAAAGCTGAAAACATATTGAATAAAATTGATCAAAATGCAGCAAATGTTCTTCAGCAGCCTGCTAGGCCAGAAAATGATAAACTCGATCAAACTGGCGAAGTGAAAGTGGAAGAATCTATCGTAGAAGGGCTAAAAAAAAGTTTATCATCAAGTTCATTAACGTTAACTAAGTCGTTGACACCAAAACGACTGTTTAAAAGTGATTTAAATACACGTCAATCAGAGGAGAAAGCAAATGATTCCAATTTGTCGTCACGAAGGAGTTCAATCAGTTCTAGGAAGGATGGCTTGACTGGGGACCAGGGAACAGCTCCATCCGAAAATTCGAATTACGTTGATACAAAAACGAATGAATTTAGCACGGAAAAAGAACTAACTGCTATGCGAATTGCTCTAGCAGAGATTACAAATGAGCGCAATGAATTAAAAATTGAAATTTCAAACATTAAGGAAGAATTGAAACATGCTAAAGGAGAAGAAAAGATTAAGGAATTGAAAATTCTTGTTAGTAGTCTTGCGGCTGAAAGGGATGCAGTTACCGAGGAAATAAATAAACTAAGAGAAAGCCAAAGTAATTACTTGAAATCTATTTCTGAAACAGATGCAAATTTGGCAAAGTCCCGACAAAATATTTTGGAACTTACGGAAAAACTAAATTGGCAAATAAAAGAAACTGAACAAGTAACAGCCGAATTGCGCGATTATAGACAGAAAGCAAAATCTACACTTCAAATGAAGGACAAAATTATAGAAAAACTAAAATGCAAAGGTAAACCGTCTGCAGATCCTGCAGACAATGGCAACGAAAAAGTTCTTAAAATGGAAGTTGAAAGCGTAAGACACGAAAACTTAAATCTTAATGAAGAATTGAGCACATTAAGATCTCAACTTGAAAAATTCAAAATTTTGATTCAGGAACTAGAAGGGAAATTGCATGAAAAACAATTAGAAATAAACAATGTTCGGGAATCATTCGGAAGTACTCGACTGATTGACCAAGAGCGGTGTAATCAATTGGAGTCAGAGGTAAAAATTCTCAATCAAGAACTACATGCTCTTAGGGAAGAAGCGAACCGTCAACGACAATCTCTTACTGCTCAGCTACACGAAAAAGAACGAGAACTTTTGAAACTGCGTCGGCAAGCATCGGAAATGCCTGGATTAGGTGATCCAAACAGCATAGAAAATAGAATCGAGTCACTAACTCAAGCATTAGTAAAGAAACAAACTGCCATTGAAGGAGTAACCGCAGAGAGGAATGCATTAAGAATACAGCTGGAAAAAGTTGAGGTAAATAGAATCTTGATTTAATACATGAAAATCAATTATAACTTTTCGTGTCAAATAGGAACAGTTTCGGCATCTTCTGGTCCAAAATAGGCAGCATCGTATTGAAGTAATTCATATGAATGACACAGATGACGGTAAAGAGAACAAGCACGCAATTTATTTGATTAATTATCTATTTATTGTTTAGCAAAAGCAAAATTACCTTTGCTTATGACGGAAAACCCGTTTGATACGAATGTTGCAAGGAGAATGAAACGAGCATATTCCACCTTGGATTCCGCAGGGATTCGGATAGGTGTATTTCTACGCCGGTATCCTTTAATAAGGATATTAGTGTTGATTTATGTTGCTTTGCTGCATTTGTGGGTCATGTTTGTCTTACTTTCGTCGACACCAACATAATTTTTATAGAAATTTCACGTCAACTCGAATTTTGTAATTGTTATTTTTAAAACTGTTAACCTATTAAAATTATAAATTATCCATTAATAAATAAATATAAATATATTTTTTTAGTTTCATTCCCATTCGGCTGGCAATATTTCTGGCCCAAAGCCTCCCAAAGCAAATGCTACATCCAATACTCAAGAGAATGTTTGAATGTGTTTATTGGAAGAAAACGGAACCATGTGCTTTTTCGGCTATTTTCGTAAAAACGAAACGAGCACCGATTTAATGACAGCTGTCAATTTGACAGCAAACTGAGAAATACTTCAACCGCTGTTTAGTTAGTGAAAAGTTAAAGTAAATTAAAGTAGTTAAACTCATTAATATGGATTTTGATAGCCCTGATGTGGAAAAGGACTTTCCCGGGCTGTATGCATCAGAATCAGGAGCTAGCAAAAAGAAGGAAGAAAGCGATTGTGAGTATTTGTATCGGTAATTTCAATGAAGTTCAAGCTGTGTGCAAATTTTATATTTTTGATTTCAATAATTTTAACTGCCAGAAGTAAAAGCTTAAATATTATTTTCAGACAAATCTTATTTAATATTAATTCATATTTAAGATAATGTGAAACAATTCTAAAAATTCGGGATTTAGTAAATTATTAATTCATCTATTAGTTTATGCGTAACTCTTTAAATGACATTAATTATACATATAAATCTTTAAGATATGCTTTTTAATTATTGCACACATTTGCATTAAAGTTTGTTTCTATTTTAAGTTCCACAGGGAGTTCAGTAAATAGTCGCAACCCTTTGTAAAGTACTTCATTTCGTGCTCTTGCAGTCCTTCGATTATTGAAATAAACATTGCGATAAGTAGCGATAGTAGAGATATTACAAGAAGATTATAAAATATAACAATTTAACAGAATTGCTGTGAATTCTTTCTGTATTGTCATTATTTTCTTAAAGAGGTGTGGGATGGTCTCAGAACATTTTCTCACTCCTTGTCAAAAACAGTCAATATTTGATTTTGCATTTATTTCGAATATCCGGTATTGGGTTTTACTGCTTTTTAATTAAAAAGGTGTGAGTTAATAAAAGACAAGTCTATGATGGTTTATGGTGACAAGCATTTTAGAAATTAATAGTGCAATTGGCAACATTCAATAATTTTGTCGATGGTAAATCAAGATAACATTATTGAAGTGTTGAAATCAATAAATCAGAAGGAAGACTTTACTTACTTAAGTGCGAATATGATTTATAATGCGATTGAAATCATTGGTCCAATTTTGGTGAAACTTGTTAATCATTCTATGAAGGAAGGAATCAAAGGTGACCCCAATTGAAAAAGTAAAAGGCTCAAATAAGTGTGAAAACTTTAGATCAGTGAACGCTTTACCAATTTATGAAAAAGTGATCGAAAAAATTGTTAAAAACCAATTAGAAGAATATTTCGAAAACAATAACCTTTTCATTTATTTATTTATTTACAAATTCGCCAAATACTAACTACTACAAATCAACGAAATCTAAACAGTAAGTATAACGTAAAATAAAATATCAAAGTGATTAACTATTAAGATTCATCAAATGCTGACTACTACAAAAAACTAGTGGGGTGGGTCGAGATTCTGGGTGTCGCATCAAGAGTGCGACCCTTGAGGTCCACACGAACAACTTTCCAGTTAATTGTTAATGGCGATAAATTTCATGATCATAGTACAAACGAGTAAGTGAAAACTCAATAAAATTCATTCTATTCGATTTATCGTTTTATTTATCATTAATATCAATATATTTATGGTTTATGTAGTTAATGGTGTTTGCAGGCACCTGGTGAAACTTTTTGTCAACATTTTTTAAAAATTGAAAGAAATAAACACTTGCTAAGTTTCACAAAATTACTTTATTAAATTTGATAGAACAAAAAACCTGACGCGTTTCGACCTTCTAGGTCACCTTCAGAGGACTAATCTGTCTAACTGATCAAAAGTCCATTGACCGGTCTACCAATATCAGACAACTACATCAATATTTTAAGCTTTAGGTAAACAGAGATGGACTTAAAAGAGGACTTGTATTCTTAAATCTAATTGGTCAATAATTAAACAATAAATTTTACTTTTTGCTTCTCTTATATCTTTAATTTCATATTTATCCAAAACTCTCCCTCCCAAACTATGCAACAATTTTGAATTATTTTCATTTATTTTATGCTTGCTTTGGCTGATGTGTTCTCTGACGTTTGATTGCTTTGATTGCAAATGCACTTTGAATCTTGTTTTAAGTTTTCGCTTAGTTTTTCCTATATAAATTGCATTGCAATTGTTACAAGAAATTTGGTAAACACCGCTTTTTTCTAAATCATTAACCTTGGGCTTTAGTTTATTATTTACTAAAATATATTTTAAACTCATTTTATTAGAAAACGCAGGAAGAATATTGTTCTTTTTAAATTGCTCAATTAGTTTATTAGATATATTATTAACGTAGGGAATCTTTTTCCACTTATTCTTATTGTCAGTATGTCTGCTATCCGTTGGGAAAATTAATGACAAGTCTCGTTTTTTAATTTATTTTGTAAAATTTTTTTAATGAGGTTTCTTGAGTAACCATTATTTTCTGCTATGCATTTAATAGTGTGTAGTTCTGTTTTAAAGTTAAAAGTCGTCATTGGTCAGAAATTAATCTATCTAACATTGAGTGAAACGCCGACATTTTTGTGGACCAAGGATGTATAGAGTCAACCGGAATAAGAGTATCACAGAAAGTTTCTTTTCTAAATATCTTCAAAAATCTAACAAGTTATGCTTAATGCTGATCGTCAAGTCAAGAAAATTTATTGCTTTATTACCTACTTCAGCGGTAAACTTGATGTTATCGTCCAATTTATTTAAAATTTTATCTAAAAAATTACTGAGTTGTCGCTCAGTTCCTGTCCAAATACAAAATACATCATCGACATACATACCTACACCAGGTATGTACATATGATAATAAATTTGTATTTGATGAAAACAAAGACTTTTCTAAATGCTCCATGGTCCTCTTTTAAGTCCATCTCTGTTAACCTAAAGCTTAAAATGTTGTTGTCAGATATTGGTAGACAGGTCAATGGACTTTTGATCAGTTAGACAGATTAGTCCTCTGAAGATGACCTAGAAGGTCGAAACGCGTCAGGTTTTTTGTTCTAGCAAATTTAATAAAGTAATTTTGTGAAACTTAGCAAGTGTTTATTTCTTTCAATTTTTAAAAAATATTTATGGTTTTTTTTACCATTTTTTCAATGTTACAAAAAATATCTGTTTTCTTTTAAGTATCGAGTTGTATCAGAACCAATTAGATCAGATGAATCCTTTTCAAAAAAAAAACTTTCGCCCACTTTTATGTCATTTAAAAATACTTCAAAAATTGATATTTTAAATTTATAAATAAATAAATTAATGAATTTAATTTATCATGATAATTTCGTTGTAATTAGATGCAACAAAATTATTCCGTTATAGCACTATTTTTTAATGAAAACCAAATAAATGCACTCTGTTTGGAATTCATTTGTTATTAATAATTTTGAATGGTAATAAACAATTTATAATTGATATAAACAAAGTTTATTCATAAAAGAAATTTTTTGTGGTAAAAATAATTTCAATTGTTTATAAGAATTTTTCAATGTTTATAATAATTTTCATTTTTTTCAATTTTTGATGTCCCGATCGTCATTAGAACAAATTATATCGAAGAAATCATTTTCAAGAAAGTCTAAAATCAACTTTTTTTCACTTTTTTTGTTTAAACAAAAAAAACGGCTGAACCGAAATTGATTAAATTTCTTTCAGCTCTTATTGACAATAATACGCTTCGAATGGCACCATAGCGAAGTCGTTATCATTTTTTGTTCGCGAGATTTCGTTGTCGAAAAAAGTGGGTACGTACGTACGTACCACACACACACACACACACACACACACACACACACACACACACACACACATACATACACACACACACACACACACACACACATACGCATGTGTTCAAAAACATGCGTAAAACACTATGGTGACTTTTAAATGTAAAAAAATTTTGAAAATCGGGCCCATTACAATAACATCCCTATATCTGGGAAGTTAATAAAATAAATAACAATATAACTACAAAGAAAAAGAAAAAGTAACCCTAACAAAGCTGATTCTTCAGATGAGATCTAGATAAGTGAAAATCAATAAGCTCAAAATTATTATTAAAAAGACGACACATAGATGTAATATGCTCAAGCATACCATAATTAGTGCAGTGGTGGGGAATATGGAGAAAGCTTTGGTTCCTCAAGGGGCGAGTGCGAATTGACAAAAACAACTCTGGAGTTGTCGTGTCTGCATTCAAGGGACTCCAATGAAATAAGCTTTAATCGTCGCATAAAAAGGAGACCACACAGGACTAGCATACTCCAAAACAGGTCTCACGAACGTAAAATAAAGGAGTTTAGTTATATATGGGTCATCAAACTCCTTAGACCATCGCTTGACGAAGCCCAGAGCAGAATTAGCTTTGTTTACAATAGTGTTGATATGGTCGTTAAATAAAAAAGTCGTATTTAGCACTACCCCTAAATCTTTGGTCTTGTCAAGTCTGTTCAGAGAGCCACCGTCTAAGGTGTAGTTAAAGTGCACTGGATTCCTTAATCGAGAGAATGACATAGTAGTGCTAATATTTAGGGGGAGGAAGTTTATAGAACACCAATTATGAAAGGCGTCTAAGTCCGAGTTTAATAGTGCACAGTCATTCGCACTTGAAATAACGCGGAAAATGTTGGCGTCATCAGCGTAACATAGAATTCTGGAAGTAGGAAGAATTAAGGATACATCAATGATGTAAATGATAAAAAGCAATGGTCCTAGATGGCTTCCTCGAGGAGCACCGCAGGTGACATAAATATCGTTCGAAAGTGAACCTCGAAATAGAACACGTTACGTGCGATCACACAGATAGGAACGAATCCAATTAACAAAAATTGATGGAAAGCCTAGAAAAGACAACTTACGAACAAGAACACTATGGTTAATTCTGTCAAAAGCCTTGCTGAAACTGCACGAAAAACTGTCAGCCAAACCAGAAATATACCTTAGCACAACATCCTCGTCAAACACAAGGTCTTTGGTTTCAGGAGTAGTCGGAGCAAACCTCGTCATATGAGTAAAATCCTTATCACTAGTATCACAGTCTGTAGTCAAAAATGCGGTGCCAAAAAATTCGCCAAATAGGTTGGCAGTGGTCAGGGGGTCGTCGCTCTCGACATCACCAAAACTTAACACGGAAGGGTAGCCATCACAATTGTGCTTAGAATTTACGAACCTCCAGAACTGTTTAGGCTCAACACGCAAAGTCGATTTAATTCTCTCTGAATAGAAGTAGTCAGCATTACTTCTTGAGGAACAAAACCGCTTTATTCTTTAGATTCTTTAAGTGCTTCACGGAACTATTGAGCCAAGGCTGATATGAACGCGAACCACGAGATCTTGAAACAGGAACACAAGTAGCAAAACAAACAGAAAGAGAATCGTAAAATAGTTTTACATTATTATCAATATCACGTTCATTCAGAACATTCGACCAATCACAGGCAAAGAGCCAATTATTAAGTTTAGAATAATCAGCCTTGCTAAAGTTATAACAAAAATTACTTGAGTCAGAAGATGCCGTCAGTACAGGATCAAAACTAAAAATGATATGCAGTGCTGGATGGTGACAATAAATCCAGGAACCTGCCCGAGTCATTCATCACGTCACAGGCCTGTGATAAACCGCAAGAGGCAATGGAATCCATGAAGGCCGGAACATAGCGTGGGGCAGCCGAAAAATATGGTAGTAGGCAATCCTTATCCAAGGAGCGCTCCCAACTGATCCAAGGCATATTAAAATCTCCAAGGAGCATAAGGTTATCCGACGGAAGCAGGAAATCAGCCAGTCCTTCAACACAAGTACACATCGAAAACCAGTCCGTAACATTTCATTTAATTTAAGTTAATCGGGCATGTTTTCAGCGAGCTTTAATCGAGTTTTAATTTTTGAAACGAAATGTTAAGTATGTTACATTTTTTAGCAAAAGCTGTTGCTTTTATAGGGTGAGTAAATTCGAGGGGATTCGTAGAAATTCTCCCGTTCTTGATTTATCAATATTGAGCTATTTTTAAGGGCGTTACAGCCGTATAATCGGTTCGCACCGTTTTTTGCAATATTGTACAAAAACGAAAGATGACCAAAATCTGAAATAAATTTGGGAAAAATTAGCAAATCCAAACGAATCGAATAAGCCTGGGTAATTGATTAATATTGCCGACCAACTTTACACTGGTAGTGGAAGCAGGGTCTAAGAGCGAAAATATTAAATTTCACTTCATATACCTATATCAAGTAAAATTGGTAGACTCGTCCTTAAAAAAAATTACGGTGTGTAGTACTAAATCTCTAGTAGACAGATCTACTAATTTTACTCAATATAGGTACCTTTTGAAATGACAAAGATCATATATACCCAAAAAATCTTTCTATAATTTTTTGTGTTTTATAGTTAGTGAAGGGGATCACGACAAAGTGAGCAAAAAGGAGCTTTTAATTGGTCGACGAAAAGATAAGAAAGATAAAAAGGATCGTGGCTATGCAGCTCTAGAAGGCGAAAGTTCTCCTGAGGAAGAAGTTGAGACAAAGTAATTTTTCTCAATGATTTTGTACAGCGCTCTATTATCTTCTTTAAATATAGGAGTCCATCGAAGTCTACAAAAAAATCAAAAGCATTTAAATTCTCGTCAAAGAGCAAAGAAAAACGTGAAAAGTCAAGAGAGAAGGATAAATCTGAAAAGGAAGTAAAAGATAAGGATAAGGATATTCCCGAATCTAAAGAAAAAAAGAAAGACAAAGAGAAAAAGGAAAAGGAAAAGAAAGAAAAGAAAGAGAAGGATAAAGATAAAGATAAAAAAGACAAGAAATCCAAACAAGCAAGCATATGTGAAGAAGTACTGGAACTAGGTGATGTCCAGCCAGTATTTGGTGTTTCTGTAAGTCTAGCTACTGAAAGGAGCAGATGTCATGATGGAATAGATTTACCTTTAGTTGTACGAGATTGTATTGATTACTTGCAAGAGAATGGCTTGCACAGCGAACAAATTTACAAAGTGGAACCATTAAAGACTCGTCTTCAATACTTTAAAAGGCTGTATAACAATCGCGAATCTCAAGGCATAGATGAGTTGGATATTCCTACAGCATGTGGTTTATTGAAGTTGTACTTAAAGTATTTTGACTAGTCATATAAATTAGTTCAACCTTAATATTAAAATTTAATTTCTTTAGGGAACTTCCCGAACCTGTCTTAACAACAGATTTAATAGCACGATTTGAAGAAGCTGCTTCACAGGCCCAGGTTACAAAGCAGGAACAAGATTTACGCTCTCTATTGGACCAACTTCCAAGTTGTAATAAAATGTTACTTTCCTGGGTGCTTTTACATTTCGACAATGTTATTCAGAATGAGAAAACGAACAAAATGAATGCCCAGAGTTTGGCAATGTTACTCAGTCCGACTCTCCAGATGTCTCATCGATTGCTGGTGACTTTTTTGTGCCACTGCCCGAATTTATTTACCAATGTGAAGCTTGTCAAGTAAGTAGCTATTCTATACTTCCTTTTTTCTCCCATTTTTATATTGGTGTTCTTTTTTGATCCATCCAGCTATGATAACTACGAGCAAATTATTAAACATAAATTAAATGATATTTTGCATACTACTTAACGAGAGCAATTTTTATTGGTACTGTTTTCAACTAAAATATCCCTCCATCGAAATAACATAACTTACAAAACATCAAGTAAACATGTGTTATAATGGAGAAAATCGTTTTTGTTAATGAAATCTACTTTAATTTAAACGGTTATTGCTCAGGATCAAATACATATTCCGCTTTTTCCTTGGCTTAGTAATTCGTCAGACCTAAATCAGAAAGAAAATTTTTGGTTTTTAAAATAAAAATGTGATTAGTTTCAGGCGGTAATCATGGCTATAAAGGCAGCCGCAGACCGTCTGAAACATTTAACGCTGATAGCAGCTGTATCTTCTCAGATAATCAGGCTGCTATTAAATCCCTCACGAGAGTAAATACAACATCCAAGACGGTTATAGCATGTCGTTTGACTTTAAATGACATGACTGGGCATCTGAAAGTACGGCTCATCTGGGTACCGGGACACAGTAAAATTCCGGGTGGAGCGAGGATTGGCACTTCTCTTCCCGACTCAAACATTAACCACCGTCGTGGAAAGCCGCCGCTGGCCACTTGCAAACTGCGAATTTCACAGGAATCCCTCAGGATTGCAAACGCCAGATGGCAGGAGGTACACACCTGCCTGATCACCCGACAGAGCCAAAGCTTGGCCATAAACGGTCAAGAGACCTCACTCGGACGTAAATTAAGTAGCGTCATCTTGGCCGCTATTTCGGGCCACTGTCTCATAGGCAGACACGCCGATAGACTTCGGTGCGCCTTAAAGTTGTATGTTCCTAAGATTCTAGACCGTTTTTGCGTAAAGGCTGGGCATTGGCCGAGAACGTGTAATACGGTCTCGTCTTCTTCCCCACATCCCCTGCATAGACTAGTGTTCGCCTTCCCATTTTTATGGCATGCGCCCTCAGTCTTGCATGTCCTGTCACAAGGCCAACAGGAAGTTAAAATTTTGCTTTGTTAAGCTCAATGATCTTATCAGATTCATGTACATTGAGAGTTCCCCAAAACGCCTTTATGTGTCTGGCGATATCAGGTCCCTCCATTTTTCCTTGTGCCTCTCCGTTACCCACTACATGATTTCTTTTTTGATTTCATGGATGGGTATGCTCAGGTTGAGCATTATTGGAGTGTCCTCATTTGCGCCTCTGTGCGCCAGCTCATTCGCTTTTTCATTACCTGGGATACCACAGTGCCCCGGCACGTATATTAAGGTGACATAGTTTTGTATCCCTAGCTTCGTAAGGGTCTGTTTACATCCCTCTATCGTTTTAGATTTTACCTCGGCGTTAGTTAAAGATTAGATGAACGCCTGACTATCCGTGCATATTGCAATCCTAAAGGATCTTACTCCCCGTTGTATTTGCTGTTTAGTTCCTATCTCTATCGCTACGATTTCACATTGAAGAACCGTCTGTATAAATCGCTTAAGTGTTTTCTTCTATCACTCTATTGTTGATCTATTTACTTTTTGTCGGGAACTGAGTTTTGAAGATTGCCTCTAAATCTGAGTTACCAGTTTTGAAGTCCCAGCAATCTTCTTCCTCGAACAGTCTCTTGATCGTATTACCATTACATACTCGGTCGATCTTTTCATGTTGGGTTTGCATTCCCCTTATCTTCCACGGTTTATTCATACGTAAACGTATAGCCGAGTTAAGTGCTACTTGTTTAACATAGAATTCTAGTGAAGCAATATTTAGAATGCCCTCCAAGGCCCTTGTCGGTGTTGACCTGGTAGCCCCCGTTATGCCTAGACAGCACATACGTTGGGCTTGGTCCATAATCTGCTGCCTGCCCACCTCTATCGCTTTCCACCAGACTATCGCTCCATGCGTTATCATAGGTCTGATTACATATGTGTGTATCCATTTTATTATATAGGGTGATAGTCCCAATACTTTACCTGTAGCATTTCTACACGTCCAGATAGCTCTTACCGGTTTGTTTTTCTTCTTGTGTGGGTGCCTCGCCAAATTTAGTTTCCCGTTCATCAACACATCCAGAAATTTGGCCTCATTCTTTAAGGTTAATCTTGTGTTTCCTTTGCACGGGGGAACTATCTTTCTTAATTTATGTCTTTTGGTGAAGCAGCAGAGTTCCGTTTTATTTGGGTTTATCTTCAGTCCACAATACTGCGCACAAGAGGTTGCCGGGTCGATTGCTAAGAAGTATCCCAAATTTTCTTCAAACTTACCTATGACTACTATCGCTAGTTCCTCCGCATAACAAGTTACGTAGAGACCTTTCTCCGATAGGGTTTCAAGTAGTTCGTCAATCACTATCAGCCACAGGAATGGTGAAAGAATCCCTCCTTGTGGAGTTCCTCTATATACCCGCGCCCTTAGTTGTTCATTTCCGAAACTTATGATTCGGTCTTCAAGCATGGACTTGATCCACTTGATTATACTATGATCTGGCCCCTTTTCTCTCAACCTATATAGAATCTTATCGATTCTGACGTTGTTGAAGGCCCCTTTTATGTCAATGAAGCAGCCTAACGCTACTTCTTTGTACATCAATGCCTTTTCCACTTGATGTACCAGGCTATGTGAGCGGAATCAATCGATCTACCTTTCATATATGCATGTTGACAACTTGATAGTGGGTTCATGCCTATCTGTTTCCTTACTTCCCATTCTATGAGCCTTTCTAGACTTTTTAGTAGGAATGATGTAAGGCTAATTGGTCTATAAGCATTGGATGTGCTATAGTCCGTCTTGTTTGGTTTGGGTAGAAATACTACCTTTGCCACTTTCCAGTTTCTTAGCTTGCTCCTCTTCCATCCCAACTTGGGATCCCCAAGGTGTAGCGTCTTCCCTTATCGATTCCCCTCCCACAAGGGCACTCCCCGGGAAGCTATTTGTAATCAGCTTCTCAAGAGATTCCCTCATGTTGGATGAGTTTTCGATAAGTTCTAACTGGCTTTTCGATTTAGACAATATTTTCTTCAGTCTAGCTGCCTCACCCGTCCTTTCAATTTAGCTAGTAAAAACTTTCCATGATTCCCTCGGTGCTTTTTGGCACTCGGACTTGAATTGCCTAAGTGCCGTTTTGTATTCTTCCTAGAGTTCCTCTCTTTGGTGTTTATTAGCTTTATTAAATAGCTTTCTGCTTATTTTCCTCATTTCCATGAGAGAAGAATTCATCCATCTCTGTTTCCATTATATTTTCAGTCGTTTCTTTGGACACGCTTCCTCCAATGCGAGTCTGATAACATCTTCAATGTTACCAGTCTCATCATCGATTCCCTGTGTTGATTCCAAAGGAACATTTCTTGTACACCATTTTGTGTTTAAAACCTAACTGTATTTATCCCAGTTTGTTATTCTAGGGTTTCTAAAAATCAGGGGATTATTTCTGACATTGCCGCTCAGCTCAAAGAGTATCCATCGATGGTCTGAGAATGATACCTCGTCAGATACGTACCAATACTCAATCTCGTCAACAGTCCTCCCGTTCGGAAGTGTAATGTATATATATTGTTTTCTGTTTTTATTAATAAAAGTTGGCTTATTGCCCCTATTTATAATAAAAAGTTCTGATTTTGCTAGATATTCAAGTAAGGATTTACCCCTGTCATTGTTATCCGTGCTGCCCAGTATGATGTGCGTTTGCGTCACTGCCTATGACTAATCATAAATTTGTTTCCTTTGCATACCTTACCATATTTTTCAGAGTTTCTGTGGAAGATAGATTCTCTTCATATGGAAGGTATGCCGATGCTAATAGTAGCTTCGTTTGGTCTCGTCCTTTGCCGACTTCCCATTGTACAGCTACACAGTAACGGTCGCTAATCTGTGGAATAGAAATAGCCTGTATCTCTAAAAGGGCGTTTACTACACCGGCTCTTCCCCTGGTTATGTTAAGATATTTCTTAGAAATGCAAATTACAAGCTTACCAGTCCTATCCCAGGAGGAGGGCCGTTTCTAAAGGCGTTAGTAAGTCAACTACATGTAGAATTCGTAAAAGAAAATGTTTAGAAAGACATGGGAAATTGTTTTTCTAGTCCAAGCAGAGTTAAAAAAATAAATAAAAAGTAAAAATATATAGTAAGGTTGTGACTTAACACAGGCTAGCAAAACGAAATCTAATATCTGACTTGAAGATTTGAAAAATAACGCATAATCATTAAATTACGAATAAAGAAAATAAATAAGATACCGTATTTCTTCACGACCTGAATTATTGTATCTGGATAAGCTGACCATGGTCGGTTGTAAGTAGTTAACACTATCGCGATTCTACTTTATGAAGTTTCCTTTTCTTTACCGTAAAAATATTGAAAGTAAATACGTCACGGTTTTAAACTTTTATGCTCGTACAACGAGAAAATACTTGTAATTTTTTTACAAATTTCTGTTTACACAGTAAATAAAAGTTCATTTTACGAGCCTGGTAAAGATCTAATACAATGGGCGATTGAAATTATTCATGCAGAAAACACCTATCGCTCTCGAGATTCAGTTAATTAAATAGCAAAAGCATTAATTAAATGAACTTGACCAGTTGAAAGCACTCTGCGTGGAGTAAGTGAAGCAAAAACTCACACTAATTACCTCGCTTACGCAGCTGTAGGTACGTTTGGGTGTAATGAGTCATTTGGAAACTGTAGAAACAAGTAGAGAGAGATTCATTTCGTAAGATCGAGATGATCTCTTGAAGATAATAAGATAACAGAATGCTGTTATCTGTTCAATTTAAGATGCTTTGATAACTACCACAATGTCGTTTCGACTCTTTAAATTAAATAAATTATTTACAAAGTAAGATTTAATTACAATTATTTAAATTTCAATTTATAATATTTGATCTTACAGATATGTTCCGCCAATCACATCTTCAAGTCCCAAACTTCCAGAAACACGAAATGCGATACAAACAGAACTATGTAAGCAAGAAAGTCTGTTGGCTCAAATTCACGCTGAAATGAATGCTGGTTTTGTATCAAAAAAACGCGAAGAACAATTATGGGAAGTTCAGAGAATTATAACACAACTGAAAAGAAAACTGCGTGCTTTCGAAAAAAAGCAAGATTCTACAGTAAAATGTCCTGAAGATAATGTTGATGGTGAAATTACAAACGAATCGCATTTGAGTCACACTAAAGCAAAGTCGTCCTGTTCTGATGATGAATCTGTGAAAACAGTCACTGCTATTTCTAATGAATCTGCAACAAACACTGAAACAAAAAGTACACCACAAGAAACTCCTGACATCCCCTCAGTTATTCCGGAAGAAAACGTTAAAGAAAATGATGGAAATATGTCACCGGATGAAGGAACTAAGAATGCTGACAAGATATATACGAATGAAGCTGGTCTTCTTATGCTTCCAGAAGCTCATCCCGATTATCTGAATCTCATTAGGCTTCAGATAGAAAATCAGGAGCTGTTGCAATGGAAATCTCAACTTCAATCACGCATAAATACTGAAAGAGCGGAAATATTACGACTCAAAAAACTTCTTTCGTTAGCAGAGGCTCAACAACAACAGCAGGGAAAATCAGCAAAGCCTCCAATTTTGAATTCTGAAGAGGGTGATTATGAAAGAATTATCGAGCATTACTTAAAGGAAAATACACTATTGGAGCATAAGCGTAATATGCTGGCTAAGGAAATTTTTGAAGAGAATAAGGAACTGGTTCAATTGCAAGTTGAGTTGGCAATGCAAGCGTTTAAAACATAATTACAAATTATATCTTAAAGTATTTCAGGCCATTTGTTGTTTGCATATTCATGATATAAATATATAAATGCAATAAATAATGTTCATGACAAGATTTTTGCTAGTCTAGAGCTTTGCATAGTCAGTGTTTCCAAACTCTTGTTCTGCCAAGGCTATGCTTCGGCATCTGAGGGTTCCTTGAGTTCTGGCCTCATTATAAAAAAAACCATTCATACGTGAGCAAATTCAATTCTGCAATTTTTGAGCATTATTGCCGCTAAGTAGTGAACTTAGATCTAAGAATTCATATCTCAGCAAATATATTTTTTTAATTTATTGTCAAAGTGGTAGCACGCACGGAACCACAGCCTACTCTAGATAAAAGCCAGGAAATTGTGATAGGTGTGGTTATTTTATCACCAGACGTGTTGATAATTTTGGCTAAAGGAGCTTTTGTATTTATTTATTAACTCTTAATGTAAACAATAAATGCTTAGCCTAGGCTTAAGCGTCCTCGAGCTCATATGGCGCACTAATCTAAACTATTTTATTAACAAGTCTACGCCTTACTACGGGACTTTATTTTTGTCTACATATATCTATATATATTCTTACTGTGTTGGAATTTCATCTGTTTTGCACTGTTGGTTTTTTAATTTACACTTTTTATTACTATTAAGATTATAGACTACTTGTTTACAATTCAGACAAATTCCTGGCTATTCTATCTATTCTATTTAATATTTATTTTAAAGCTAATTTGAGTACCTACCTAAGATATTCTATTAACAAATTCTTCAAACAATTGTCGCTCTTTATATTATTTTTATTATTTCTAGGATCTCTCCAAGGCCTAGTACTGTCTGTGGTCTTTGTGGATTTAACAGGTGTGCTAGTTCGGCAGGTATTCGCCCATATTGTTGTCGTGTTATTTCACAGTCCTTTAAAAGGTGCTCCACTGTCAACGTTTGTTGATAATGTGTGCATCCCGGTCTCGGTGTTTTTGGAATTAAGTAATCGTGCGTTAGTCGAGTGTGTCCTAGGCTTAGTATTGCTTGTCCTTGTTTTTGCCAGAGGTTCCGGTCATGTATTGTGCTTCTGTTGTCAGGTATTCAACACTTCTTTTTCGGTCGCGAATCACCTCGGTAACACTTATTCTTCTAATGAAGGTCTCGCATGGCGGGGGTATTTCATTTTCTTGGGAATTTGTTGTTCGGGTGAGGCTATCTGCTGCCTCATTTCCTGTTAATTATTGCTTCTCTGGTTATATGCACTAGCCAGTCTGATGATGCTTGCCGGTCGAGGCAGTGAAGAGCTGCCCGGGAGTCAGTAAAAATGACTGTCTCACCCTGTTGATTTTTAGCGTCGAGGACTAAGGACATTCAAATCGGGTGGAGTATCGACACTGATTCCTTTAATGTTCTCCGGTTCGACGTTTGTATAGTTATCGCCCGCACTGGTAACCTGAAGATCTGATTTAGGCCCACCGTCTTGTTCTCCAGGATGTAAGCACCAACTTTGGCAGAACAGCTTTCTGTTTCATATATTGCACTACTAAGGGACCCCGCCGGATTTGCGCTGCTTTTGGCTATTATGACATTGTCTGCATACATGTAATGTTCTGCGCCTTTCAGTTCTGTAATAATTTGTAAATATAGGTGTTGAAAAGTATTGTCAATATCGGTGATCCTTGTGGAATACTGTTCTCTAATGATCGTTTGTCTGAAAAGAACCCATTAACTCTGACTGTGTAGAATCTTTGGGAAGGATTGGATAACCTAAACAGTTTTGAGATCAATTCCCCAAGTGAGTAATTATGTCTATAATACGCGACTGCTTACTCTGTCAAAGGCCTTCTCAACGTCCATGGGCAAGCCATATGCATCTTTTCAGGCCTTACGAGCCAGTTGCAGTAGTAGTGAAGTAGTCCCTCTCCCTGGTCTGAATCCATGTTGTTGGCTGGTAAGCAGCGGCTCGATGGTATCACCCAGTCTTTTCCCAATTATCTTTTCGAAGGTTCTGGACAGTGCGGGCAGGAGTGAAATGGGTCAGTAGTCCCTGAGCGTACTGCTCGAATTTGTTCTCATGTTGATCGGGATCATTACTGCATTTTTCTACATGCTTGGAAGATCAAGTATATTGTTATATAGATTTATTAATCGTATATGAAGAGTGGCAGGGGCATTTTTTATCATACCATAAGGAGATTCTATCAATACCGGGAGCTGAACCCTTAAAAGAGCTAAGCGTAACGATAAACTCTTTAAGAGTTATGGCGTAGGATAAGTTTGTGGTGGGGTCAGGAGTATATGGATAGTTGTTGACTGAGAAACTAAGTTTCTCAAGTATTTCTAAGGCGAAATTTTTGTTTTTACGCGTAGTCAGACCATGCTCCGGCAAACTCGCGAGCAATATCCATGGAATGTGTAAAAAACCTACTTTCAGTCGTCAAATTGGCCATAAGACCTGTTGGTCTTTTGCCAGCAATGGATTTCACTTTTCTCCATGAGTCAGCCAGGTAAGATCATGTGTCTATCGACTGTGCAAAGGACTCCCAAAACTGTCTCTTTGCTTCCTTAATTAGCCTCTTAGCGGTTGCTAGATATATACGCAGGTTCTCTACCGTGGGATGCCTTTGGAAAGATTTCTATTTCTCTCAGAAGTTGTAATCGAGAGGTTTAGAGGTCGGTGTGGCTTTGACGTAGCAATCAATTTGGACACATTTTTATTTTGAACTACCCGATCTACCAGCCCCAACATATGTAATTCATCCAGGTGGGTTGGGTTCTGGAGTAGGGTTTTGTGTGTGGCATGCTGGCGTTGGCAGCGCTTCTTTTGGTGATCTGTGCTGTTTCCTTTTGGATATTGTGGGATGGGGCGAATTTCTGACAATGTGAAACTACTATCGTTTTTAAGTGGTGCCAGTTCGCATCACGATCTAAAAATATTTTTATTTTTAAGATTTTAAAATGTTCTGTTTCCTGTAATTACGTCTTTTAGTGCTAGTTTACACGATCAGCTCTGTCCCTACTTTTGTCGCCCCTTAAAAATGAATAATTCCAACACTTGCCCAACATTACAATCAAATGCATCAATACGCCAATAGAAAGTCACACGACCAGCAAAGCGAACGTGAGTCCAGTTCTATTCAAGACGCACTTTTTGACCACCCGATCTTACGCCTCATCCAGAAACTACGTGACAAAAGTGCGCTGAAAGGATTCGTCTAAACAGGCACTATGGCTGCTTTTTTGCCGACAGCTTAAAAGTTTAAAGTGAGCGATTAAAATTCGCTTGCAGATCCGTTGTTGCTCCTTTTCCATTTTCAGAAAACAAAAATCTGTTTCCGAACATTTTAAATTTTTTAGCAAAAATATTTTAATTTACTAAAATAGAAGGTAGGGTTTACTTCGTTTGTGCTGTTGCAACCAAAGAACCGAAAGGAGTACAACAATAGAAAGACCAAGTGTTTAATTTTGAATGGATTTTATGAGCCACCTTGTGTATAATTGCAATCCCTACTCAGAGCCTTTTGTGCAAACATTTAGAATGAAAACGGCACTTATCGGGTTCTAGATCCGATTTTTTCTACTGAGAACTCTTACAAACGAAGGAGTTTGGTTGTGGTATATAATCACTTAGAATAGGCTCCAATTACCAGCTACAAATTATTGAAATAAAAAATCATTCACAGTTTTCTCATTTCCAATTTATTTGCAATAAATAATTTTGACTAAAATTTACTAAATGTGATAAAATATATCAGCATCGGTATCACAACTATTCAGCTCACCGCAGCTAAAGAGGAATGTTCGTATTAAGTGTCCAGGTCAATAGTTTTCAATTCCAATCTCAGATCGCCAATAGGAGTTAAATCCAGGCACCCTCGGTGTATTATTTGCTTAATATTTTCCTTTATTTGTCCGACAATTTTCAAGTGCTCGTCCTCTTTAGCGCGAAGTTTTGCTTCCAACTCAAATAAATGATTATCATCCTGTCCAGGAAATAATTCTCTCATTGCATTTGCCAGCTTGTAGACATATTCCCGGTTCGATCCGCTAGGACCGGAAGCCGTAAAAATTTGATCAACAATTGCTTCTGAACTATCGATATGACCAGCATAAGATGCATTATTTTCGGTTGCTACATATGCTGCCATTTCAATCGGCTCATCAGCTCGAGTGTCTGGTGGATGTTGATAAAAAAGTACAGGCAGTTTAGTGTATCCATTTTTCTCCCGTACGTCTAAATTTTGAACCACTGAATTTTTTACTTTACTCGAAATCCTGTAACCAATACCCCACACTTTTGAATTATGATCTTCTGACGGTATAAGCGTGACGACACGTCCCGGTTTTTCTGGTAAACCCCGGTGATCAATGCTATTTTGATAGAATTTCCTGTCATATCCCTTAATAAAACCTGCCTTTCTGCATATATATGGAAAACCAACTTTCCAAATTAGGGATCCATATCCAAATATCCATATGTCTGTTGGGGCTTCAAGGTTACTTGTTTGCAATAATTTTTCTTCGGCAAGGTCAATGCTTACTACTGACTCAACTTTCTGCACTTGAGGGAATTTTTTGCCGTAATATTGATCGTAAATGGCACTTGTGATTTCCTCCACAGAAAAAGTTTCTAATTTATCAAAGCCTACAGGTTCCAACACATTAAAAGCCAGTTTCTTTAAAAATTCTGAATTTCGTGTACTGGCCGAAAATTTGTCCACCGAATCTGACATATCCCTTGACTTTCGACTGCCCAAAATGTTTTTAGGTTAAAATCTTCTAAAGAATGTTACCAGGCCTACTAGAATTTATTTTCTGTAAACATCTGCACTGCAATAGTTTTGTCTTAGCAACAACATAGTTCACCTTGCAGAGTTATTTTATAAAATGCGCCTGAAATACAAAATATTAACTACAAATTTACTGAAAAATTATATATTTTTACCTTTGGTTATGCACAATGTATTTTACAAGGGACTTCTCTTGTTGTTTATCAAATTCATTAACTGGAAATCTAGAAAAATTTATAAGAATAATATTGAGAGATTCCTTCAAATTGTCTTACACTTACCAATTTCTCTGCACTGCAATAGTTTTGTCTTGTCAAACGTACGCCATCTCAGATGAGGATTTACATCACTTTGATATGTTAAAGGCGATTTTACAGGGGAATCTTGTGTCGTCCGTAAATCTTGAAAATTTTATTAGACACTTACAAAACATCTAAAATAAAATGCACCACTATGCCAGGAGAAACAGTCTCGTGACCAGAAAAGTTAATATGCCTGCAAACATAAATATTTTAATAAGAATTTATCACTATCCTTTTAATTTTATACATTCCTTCAAATTATCTTATACTTACCATGACAACCTCTACAGTATTCATATACCATAACAAAGGAAAAAAAATTATGGCAATGCAGAGAAAACATTACACTTAAATGTGGATTGCAGCAATTCGTAAAAACTCTTGCCTGTTTAAATAAATACAGCCAGGTGTTTCGTGTCTTCCAAATTTAGCTAAAGCAGCTAAGATTTATATTAATGACAGTCTATTAATAACAATCCATATATTTACGGTAATAAGACAAAGAACAGCATTTTCTTAAATGCCACATAGAAAAATTTACAGAGGCTATCAATTTATTCGCAATGAATACCATTTTCAGTTACATACGGGTTAATATCTCACATATCTTACTCAGGGAAGCAGCTAAAAAAACATCATGTATCGCACAGGGAAACGATTTTTCAAACTTTCATATAAATCGCGTCCAGCAAAAGCTGTTGTCCAAATTGTTAACAACTTAATTCAGCAACAAAAGCTTTGCAAAAATCGTTCAATTTATAAAAAAATTCGATTGTCAACATCTAAATTTTCCACTAATGGAAGTACAAATTGGTAAAAGTTCGTCCAATTTCTACAACCTCAGAGACATTTTACAATTGAAGAAAGCAAGTCATTCTTATTCGTGACAATTACTTCATTCAGCAGACTACATCTTTTGTACATGTTTGAAACTCTGCATGCACTTCTGCCAAGTTTCGTGTTCAATTGATAAAAAGAAGATGCGTTCATCCGAATATTTTGAAATAAACAAACTTAAATCAAAGTATAAAAAAAATTATTTTCGCGTATCTGTAGCAACGAATGGAATTGATGTTTCTCATACCTAAGCAGAAACCAGGAGAATAAATAATGCATTGTTTCATTAAAACTATCAAAAAACCGTTTTCCGTAGTAACATCTACATCAAAATGTTAATCCGCAAAATATGCATGCTTGGGATGTCTTTAGAAAAACAAAAAAGGCCGAAAAATTCCAAAAAGTTATTGACACAAAATGTAGACATAATACCGAAGAAAGCAGCAATTAGTAAAGTATCCGAAAGAAGCCTAAGAAAATCCATTGCCGTTTTGGGGAAACACAACACATTCTGTGCTGTCAGATGAAGTTAAAGGATGGAATCGTTATTAAGGTTATGCTAACTCTCAGGTCTTTTAAAATGCTCCGGAAGTCCAATATCCAAAACATCAAACAACAAGTTCTGAATCATGTTTAACGCCGCATTTATATCTCTGTTCCACGTCACTTTACAGTGGGGGCACACTTGAAAGCGATGTGGACTTTTCGACATAATGCAAGGCGTTGCACATTGACTACATAACCTTGTTGTTCGATATTCGTCAATCATGACAACCGTGCATTTATGTTTCCTGGCTCGCAGTGCTTTTAATAAAGCCTTCTGCGGCAAGCGAACATAACCTTTGATGAATGGGGCAATTTGCCCGTCACCAAACGCTATTAGCGTTTTTCCACCTTCTGATGATGTACTTATTTCATCAGCTAACTTATCAGTACAGCTTTTAACTTTCATCTTTTTCTCCCACTTAAGCTTTGCTACTTGCCGTCGGAGATATATGCTTTGTATTTTTACTAAATAGCTTAATGCAAATTTAGTGTACTCCACATAATCTTCCGTTCGGCAAGAGGAGTCACAGGATTCATGTTATAAACTTTGAGTTTTTCAATAACAATTTAGTTTGATTGCGACTATCATTTTTATTAAAAGACACCATTCCAATCATGCACTTTAGTCCGGGATCAATCCCACACATTTTGGTGTAAGTGCCATTACGGTAATCAGTTTTGATTTCTTCTAATGAAACAGTATCACTACTTGTTCGCTTTGGTCTTCGCAAATGTATCGACACATCGATTCCATCTGTTGTTATAGACCCAGCAAACGTAATTTGTTTACGCTCGGAAAGAAATTTGTTAATTTCAAAATATTCCGACCATTTCTCTGACGCTTCTTCCCTTGTCAATTTCACACCTAAACTTCGCAGCAGTTCATACAACGCATCGCGTGTGTAGAGAACATGTCTTCTGCCATTTGAATCAATTGGTACTACTCGGAATGACTTAATTCCTTCATTTGTAAAATATTTCTGCAGTCTCTGCAGAAATCCTACAAACTTCCACCAATTTTCTTCAACAGTTGCAAAGTCTAGATATTCACAATCGAATTTCTCTCGAAATTCCACGATTTCTTCACAAATAAGCTGGTAACAATTTTTTCCACATCCTTTTTTGGACGTGATTTATAGCAGTTTAGGAAGTATCGCTTCACTCTACTATACATGTGTGTAACAACATTATTTTTTATGTTGGTTTGTACCTGTTTCGCTGCTCCTTGAATCAGATATGTGCGATGTTTACCTTCATGTAGCGGAATGTGGTAGTCATTCCGAATTGTTTGATAATCTCTATCAATTTTTTCTATATGCCCCTTTGTGTTGTCTTTCAGACAATAAAAGGATTTAAGAAAATCTGGTTCCTTATCTTCATTGTCGAAAATATTTGGATTTGTATTAATTGTGTAATTAATATAAATCGTTGCTTCTTTCGTTAAATTCGATAGACACTCAACATCTGCCTGTATTTGTTTATTCAGGCGAGGGTCTTTTACGAATTTGTTAAGTCCACATTTAGTAGTAAATGTTTCCTTTTCTATATTGCCATCATTCTTTTCCCTTTGGCATGGTATATATTGCGGACATTTCTTGCTGCTTTTCCGGCTGTGGTCGTCCCGACCACACGCTTTGCACGGCATTCCGAAATTGAATCTGGTTGATGGAAACAAATAATTACTGATTGTTAAGATTTATTTAATAAATCAAAAAGTATCTAAGGCTTTACTTATTCTTTGTAAGGCTTTAAGTATTTTTTTCCAATACAAGGATCGAAATGAGAAATTCCTTTTGTTAATGGATATACCAATGGAGATGATTATACATAGAGATAACGTTGCGGAACCGTAATAGGGCAATATCTTTGATATTTCCGATACCGTGAATTAGATTTTTTTTATCGAAAATCCTAGATCAACATTTGTTGGACCTATAACATATTCATCTTTCGTTTAATAAATAAAAATGTTCTCTTTGATGAAACGTATTAACATTTTTCGTAGTGTACTTACAAGACCCGCAAAACACTGTTACATTGCCGGAATATTAAGGCTACGCTACAATGTTACGACTGTTATGTTGCTGTTCCGTTGAATAGTGGTAGCACTTACGGCTTTATTTCCAACTCAGCAACGTAACAGAGGGTAACTTTACATTAATTTTCATTTTAAAAAACCTCACTCTGTCTGGGTTCGAACTCACGTCTACCAAATTTCCAACAAAATCACTACTTCCACTGCACCAAACTTCCAACAATTGAGTCGGAGTTGGTTCAATTCGTTCAGTGGCAAGATAGAGGTAATTGAAGCAAAAATTTTTAGGGTTAACCTCAAAGCCAAAAAGTGGGCCCAGAAAAGGAGAGCCTCGTGAAGGAGTGCACCATTATATCCCCCCCAAGAACAATAAAACCAAAATGATTTTGTTCTTTACTAAATTTCTGGGATATCAGTAAATATAAACATCTCAGCTCGCTAATAAACAGCAGTCATTTTCATTCGCTGAATAGCTAACACGAAAACAGAGCTGCCAGGTTCCTCGATTTCAAGTTTGGAAACTTGTACGCGTCCATTGCCTGATACATCACCGTCACCTTGCAGTGAAATCTCAGGATTGTGGACATCAGGCTTGTGCACTCTCGAAATGTGCAATGGATGGTATCCCTGTGGATTAAAATATTGCAAAAGGGAAAAGAGATCAATCAGCCGGGATTGGATAAACTCCAGCAAATTATCGATGTGGTATTAAAACGTGCCGAAAATGCAGTCAATTCCTCTAGTATGTTCGTTTTCATCATGGGCACTGTGATAACCTCCTTCCTACTGCATTGATATAGATCCATGATTTCGAGATTTGTAAATATGTATGTAAGTACGTAAAATTAGTTTTAGATAAGCATGGTACATCTGGACATAAAAAGAACGGTTTAGGTTAGTGATTACTAGGTATACGCATAAACGAAGGAATAACTAACAAGACCTTTCAACGGCGAAGAACAGCATGCAATGCATTTTCCGATATAAACCGTCTCGCATCCCAAGAAGCTTAGATCGGAACCTTTTATACAAAAGCACACATGAGCTTTTACCTAGAACAAGAACCACTCTGAAATTTCTAATCAGTAGCCAAATTGTGTGTATAACAATAAACGAAGAAATAACTAATTATTCCTTCGTTTATGGTATAACACAAAACACAGATTAACATTGATAATTAAAGAAGTGTGCGCGCACATTCGTAGTTATCCTTCGATTATGGTCCAAGAGACAATTCGACGATTCCGAGGGTAGACTGAAGTTCCATCACAGCGTTCAATAAAACTTATGTGTATTGCGACAGACAACATAAGATGTTTAAGAAGATTTAAAGAGATCTGAAAAATCCTAAACTTATATAAATATTTGGCATTTTGCCACAGTTGAACTATACAATTTATATTATGTAATTTTTCCTCATCTTGCTCGTTTTTAAGATTAAACGATTTAACCAGGGACCGTACCTGTTTTATCTTTTTACTGAAAAAGTGCTATTTGAAGTGGTCCATTTGAACTTTTACTTTTTCCGTTTGATGAAAACTATTAAGAAGACCTTTTATTTATTCCTGACAAAAATAAAAATTCCACTTGACCGTTTTTTCTTTCTATGAGTTGAAAACTATTTAATTTTTTTCCTGGCAGCAATAATAATATTATTATTTGTAACTACCTAAACAAGTAAACAGCAAAAGATTTGTACCACAAAAAATAAAAGTGTTATTTAACAGTTTTTAACAAACTGAAAAATGAAAGTTCAAATGAACTGTTACTTTGCACTGGAAAAATAAATAGTCCAAAATAAGTGGTTTTTTCTAGTAAAATTTCTAAGTGTGTTTTTCTGGTATAGAAATGGATGAAAATGAAATTTTAAAAATTCTGTCGGAAATCATTGGAGGACTCAATGAAAATCACCTAGATATGTTTCATTTCATTTGACGACTTGGAGACTTTTTCGTTCAAAAATTCCAAAATAACAGTTATTTGCGGTCCCTGATTATAACACAAAATAATTGATGGAAACCTCTTCAGTACTTCGGCACTTCATACCGAAATAACGTAGTACATACCTTTCTACTGAACAAATCCTTTTTCATCACTCGAAGTATTCATTTTTTTAAACGCTTCATTATTGCAATACAAACGAAAACTATGAACTGAACGCTTATCAAAATTTGCTGCCTGCCTTTCTATTCAAAACTCGAGAATTTGTATTAAAAAACTTGAAAATTGACTTCGATTGTTTTTTTCCAAGATAGGGATTTTTATTTTTGCTAGGCTTACAACATAGTTTGTTTTTCGTTGAGTTGAATTAAAAATATCGAAAGTGTATGACTCTAGTTTTTGAATGATACCCATATCTCGTTTTCAGCAAAAACTGAACTCTTACTTTATTTTGCCTGCACGCTTCACATATATAAATATTCCAGAAAAAATTGAGAAAGTAGTTATAATGGACCAACAATATAATTACGTTGCTGGTCATGCTTCTTAAGATATTAAAGGTAATTGTTGAAATTGTAAGTAAGGAAGTATCAACATTTAAAATCAAAAGCCAAATATTTTTCAAACAAATATTCGCATCATAAATTTAGGGCACGTAATCGTACTTATCACAACAAAAAGTTAAACCAGGTAATAAGAAAACCTTTAAATGAGGTTATTGATTCTATGGTACATTTAAGCAATGAGGGAAAAGTTATTTCGAAGATGTTAATAAAAAAAAGAAGTAAGAATTCGGAATGGTTAGAGGATGAAAGGCGTTTAGCTCTCACAATCCATTATAAGTCTCAATCTTGCTACAGATATTTAAGAGAAAGACTTAATTTGAATATTCCGTCCGAAAGTTCGTTATATAGGTGGGCTCCATTGAAAAGTATGCATCCTGGGCTTAATATAAATATTTTAGAGCATTTAGCAACTATTGTACCTAAATGGTCGATTGAAATGAAAGAATGTGTGCTGCTAGTTGATGAAATATGTATTCGCAGAGAAATTATTTATGATCAGTCTTCCGACAAAATTGTTGGGTTTGTAGATACGGGAGATAAGAGAGAAAATAAATTTGGCAAATACATATCTGTTATTATGATACAAGGTACACTCTCCAATTGGACGTATGTTTTGAGTTTCTTTGTAACTGAAACTCCAATAAAAGGCGAACATTTATGCAGCAAAATTAAAGAAACTTTGGACGCCTGTTATTCGATAGGTTTGAATGTGGGCGTTATAGTATCACACCAAGGCTCTAACAATCGAAGCTGTATGACGAAGCACTTTAAAGTAACTGTAGACTAAAAATTCGTCTCGTTTTCGTGTTCCGTAATAAGGCCCCTTGTATGCACTAATAAAAATAGGTAATTTCAATGGTCGTGTGTTTATTATTCTCTTCTACCTAAGTGGTACGCCGAAATGCCAGGGTAAAAAACAATAATTTCGTACTCCTTGATAAAATGCTGGCAAATTTTAGACGTCTCATTTATTTAAAGTTTAACGATCAGTGAAGTAAGTCGTTTGCAAAGTTTAGTTAAATAAAAATCACAAGTTTAATTATTGATATATATTTTAAATTTGCAAAAAATTTAAGTGAGTTTTAAGTGAATAAGATACATTTAATATTAAGGAGAACTCCAGTGAGATACATCTGCATAAGTGCAAAGTAAATATTTTTCATACTTTTTTATTTTAAGTTAGCAGTGAATAGTGTAAATAATAAACATACATAATTATTATTATTATTACATAATTTCGAAAAAGGAAAAACAGAGCGGGAAATAGCCGAAATTACAAATAAAAGTAAATCAACGGTACATGATGTTATAAAAAGATACAAGGAAGAAAGAAGAATATCAAATAAACCAAGGAAAAATTTATTTTGAGAGAGGTTGAGAAAGATCCTTTCTTATCTGCTCCTCAGTTAGCAAAAATTGTGAAGGAGACACTAGGAAAGGATGTCCATGCAGAAAACATCAGACGAGTTTTCCGGCGCGCCCATCTTAATGGTAGAATTGCAAGAAAAAAGCCGTGCATCACAGAAAAAAATAGGAAGGCAAGGCTTAAGTTTGCTCGCGACTACATAGCTAAGGATTTTCCATTCTGGAGCAGGGTAAGTATGCACTTTAAAAGCTGTGAAATTTTTTACACGTCTAATTTACAGGTTTTGTTTACCGACGAGAGTAAATTTAACCTCTTTGGTTCAGATGGAAGGCGATATGTATGGCGAAAACCCGGAGAAGAATGCGAAAACAAAAATGTGAAGAAAACAGTTAAACACGGCGGGGGGTCTGTAATGGTTTGGGGGTGTATGTCGGCCTCTGGGGTGGGTAACTTACACTTCATCGAAGCCATTATGGACAAAATGATGTATTTGGACATCCTTAAAAATAACGTCAAGGATAGTGTACAAAAATTGGGAATTTCGGATAACTATATGTTTTACTAGGACAATGATCCGAAGCATACTTCGGCTGTAGCTAGAGAATGGCTACTATACAACTGTCGGCACGTTCAACCACCACAATCCCCAGACATTAATGTCATTGAACACTTATGGGAAGAATTGGGTCGACGAATGCAATTTAGAAAGTGTTCAAATAAAACGGCACTTAAATTGGCCCTTCAAGAGGAGTGGTATAAAATAGAGCATTCGGTATGTAAAAAACTGGTATGGGTATAAAAGAACGAATTTTGAAGATAGCTGGGACTTATTATGGGCTCACGACTATCCATTTCGAGCATTGGCTTATAGAATGAGAAATCTTGAAAGTCATCAGATAGTTAACCACTTTCCTGGATGTGGCTATATTACTAATAAGGTTGATCTTGCTACGTCAAATTTGCCTTATATCCCAAAAGCATTCATATTACCAATTAACAGAGATTATTTTATTCGGTACTCGCATGAAAATCCGAACAAATTTTTTGTAGAAAAACATAACGAACATCGAAATATATTCATAAAAGCTGCTAACGAAATTGATTTGGCATCTAACAGCACATTTATTCAAGAATTTATTGAAAATCCTTATCTCGTTGATGGTTATAAATTTGATATTGGAGTATATGTGATCATAACCAGTATTAACCCTGTACGTATTTATGTTTATAAAGGAGACGTTCTTTTACGTTTTTGTCCTGTGAAATACCATCTTTTCGATGAAAAAATTATTTACAAATATGTAGTTGGAGACGATTACCTTCCAATATGGAAATTACCTTCGTTATCCTATTATTACAGTAAACTTAAATTTAGTATGAAGGATTCGTTGGATGCATACGTAAGACTACACAGCAGAAGGCCCGAGTTAATATGGGAAGAAATAGAAGATATAATTCGCTCAATTATTCTAACGAAAGAACCAAAAATAATAGAATTGCTGAAATCTTACAAATACAAATACAACTTTTTCGAATTGATGAGATTTGATTTTATTTTGGATAGCAATTTACGAGTATTTTTAATGGAAGCTAATATGAGCCCAAACTTGTCTTCTGCACATTTTAAAGAGAATGTACTACTGTATATGCAAATTTTATATAATATTATGAATCTTGTTGCAGTTGGTTCACCAATTAAGCGAACTTCTTTAAGATCTAGGTATTTTAAATACTTTATTTAATAAATAGTGTAAAGCATTAATTAATTACATTTCAGATCATTAAATGTTGAAGCTATGATTTCTTCAGATAAAAATATACTTGTTACACCAGAAGAATGTTCCAGTGATAGATGTAAAATGTCATGTTCTTCCAGTCAATGTCGATTATGTAAACAATGTTTAACAAATGAAGATAATAGATTACTGCACGTTGCATACAGAGAACATATGCAAAAAACTGACACGAAACGATTATTTCCAAAACCAATAGTAAGTGCATTTTATTTTCTTACCACTATAGCCAGAAACATCAGATTTTGTCAGATTGATTTCATACATAGCTACTTAGAATTTCCAAATATGGCGAACATTTATGCAGCAAAATTAAAGAAACTTTGGACGCCTATTATTCGATAGGTTTGAATGTTGGCGTTATAGTATCACACCAAGGCTCTAGAATCGAAGCTGTATGACGAAGCACTTTAAAGTAACTGTAGCAGATCCTTACTTTATATACCAGCAAAAGAAAATTTTCGTGCTCTATGACACGACTCATTTATTTAAGTCTATTCGAAATTCCTTAATTAAAACGGACATAATAACAAAGAATGGTACTCTCACCTGGAATTGTGTAATTAGCTAGAGAAAAACGTAAGAACCAAAATGTGCCACAATTGGAATAAATAAATATATAAATAATATATAAATATATATTGGAAGACTTACAACTGTCAACAACATAAACACTATAATACACTTTAAACACTTTATAATAAATCACTTCATTCATCCAAGACGCGTCCACACACTTTCCGTAACGTACATCGAGTGGAAAGAGTTTTGGGTACCACAAAAAAACCAAAAAAAAATGGTTATGTTCGCTAATCGTCCGCTGTAATTATAAACCAGCGACTCACAAATAGAGTTCTGTAAATTATCAAAATAAATGAATGAAATAAAAATATAATTAATTAATTAAAGGAGACAATTTTTTGTACCGAGAATTAGTAGTGCAATTTTGGAGAAGAATTTACTTGTTTACTATGGTTTACATGAGATTTTTTTTAGTTGTCAATTTGTTTAGGACTGCAAAATGCCCAGGGATGTAATTTGAAAATCAAAAGGAGAAAAAAGACGTTTAGTAAATATAACTTGAATTTGATGAATATAACTATAATATACTTATTATATTATTATATTAATTTAATTATAATTAATTATATTATATTAATTGTGTTATTAATATAATTAATAATGAGTTCAGAATGTGTATTCAACGTTTAAATTGAACTGTGGCCAACTTAATCTGCCTAGTAAAGCAGTTGTTGTTGGAAAGCTCTGCAATTCATTTAAATTCGTTGATGAATGTGCTTTTCGATTTCAGAATGGCTGAAATGGCTGAAACAAAGTGGAATGTGTACACGTCCTTCTGTCAAAAGTGTGATTTCGCGTTGCTGCATATTCCGTTTACAAATCTTTGCGAAGCTATATTTTATTAGAAATTGTTGTATATCCACATAAATTGTGGTTTAAATCAGTTTTAAATTGTTTAGTTTGTGGGTTACTTCCTATACATTGTATAAAACTTAAAAAAATTCGATAAGACAGCTTGCGCAAAGTGAATGTTTTCTGCAATGAATGTCTAGCAAGTACATAATAAATCTGTGAAAAAGTGGTTAAAAACGATAAATTTTACAAAAAAGTAACACATTTGTAATTAAAAAGATGTTGGAACGTGTCAATAATAAAAAGTAATAGAGATTTGGTTAATAATCGAAGGAATAATTTTGTGAGTGGCATTCAGATTGATATTGATTTTTGTTTTAATCCCAGAAGTTTTCCCTAAAAGTCTTCTGATGAGATATTAATAGAGAACAATGAAATAACCTTTGATTACTCATAATAAAATATGTAATTGCACAATTAAGAAATTAGAATAATTAAGCAATTCCGTCTGTGTAGGACGATAAGAAACGGGGCTGACACAGCTGGTGCTAAAAAGATAAACACCACAGTAGCTTACAAATTTATCATGCCTGGAATTTTAAACACGACTGGTCACCTTAGGAAGGGCTGGTGGGTAATTAATCGTCAGAAAAGTTGGAAGCATAAAAAAGTCCTGCTGCTATTCGAGCGGCAGTTCCAAACACCGGCAGTTTTTGTCTTATAAAAAGCGGTTGTTTTGGATTTTTAGTAACACCTTTTTGAGAAAAACAAACTTCTTTGCAGTGTCGCTGTTACAACTGTTGGATTAAGATTTTACGTAATTCGAATTCGAATTACATAGTACTAATTTAGTGTGATATAAACATCCTGAATTATCTAATACTAGGTCTGTTTACGTACTTTTTGGTCTAAAATATTTTGAGTAAAAATTTTAAAATAGAGAAATTACTAAATGTGAAGAGTACGTAAACAAGTTTGAGTAGATTGGGACAAAAACTAGCCAAATGACTATGTTTGCTTTTAGGTCTGTTCCCTAACAAGCACTAGTGATAACTCGTGCTCACTAAAAGACATTAGGTCTGTTCACGTACTTAGTTTTGGGTAAATGCATTATGATATTTTTACACAAACGCGTTCACGTACTCATGAAATGGGGGAAAATTTGCTGACGTAACATTTCCCCTACTTAAAAATGTTAGTCCGAATTTACCCGAAGAAATAAGTTGAGCACTTTTGTTAAGCTTTGTTATAAAGCAGTCATATTTAAGTTGTTTTGTAAGCAATTATACAATATCTTGAAATATACAACATTTTACAAACATTTTAATGTTCTAAATTAAACAAACAGTACGAAATGGTTTTAAAGCTTTTAAGCATTCCTCACATTAAGTAGTGTGAGTTTGGCCATCACTCTGCGTTCCTCAACTCAGTGAAGTGTTATCCCCACCAACATCAGTGCACTTTTATCACTGAAAATCAGGGAACAGACCTTTTGTAACAAAACTGCTCAACTAATTTTTGTGGGTAAGTTTGAAGTAAAACATGCAAGTAGAGGATATTTTACGTCAGCAAATTTTCCCCCATTTCATGAGTACGTGAACACGTTTGGGTAAAAATATCATAATGTATTTACGAAAATCTAAGGACGTGAACAGACCTACTAGTACTAATTTAAGTCACCATTTACTAGTAGTAGATTAGTGCTACGTAAATCGGCTTACGTAATACTAGTTCCTGAATAGCACTGCTAGAACAAGTTTGACACTGATAGTGATTTCGATGAAATTTCAGCACAATTTCCGCGGAGCACTTTATTCTCGCAGTGACTCCTTGGGCAATGAGACATGAATTTGTTAAAAGTCCCATTGAACATGTTGAGCACAGATTACTTACTACTAGATAAACGGCTTGGGACAAAGTAGTGAAACATGTTTGGTTGCTTTTATATATTTTCTGCATTATAGCAGGACCGCCGAGAGGGGGGGGGGGGGCGAAGGGGGTATACCTCCAAGGCCAGGGCTTTCAAAAGGGTCCCGGTGATCTAAGTCATCCACAGAAAAATTTTTCCATTTTAATTATATGTATAAAAAAATGTTTCACGATCGAAAAAGTGTAATATAATAGACAGATTTTAAATTGAAAGTCACTCATTCGATTGTATATGGGCCCGTAACCGCTTAGTCCCGAGCCCGATATTCCTTTTACGGGGGCCCCCGGGCCCGAAGACAAGAGTAAATGACTGCACACTACCTGTACTCTTTTTTTGCATGTATATTCTTATGACTTTAAAAACTGGGTATATTTCGTTTTACTGTGGTGTCAGTATTACTTTTTCAGACTAGCTTGGTAATTTAGGGAGCCGGTTATCTAGTAGTAAGTAATCTTTGATGTAGAGCTTACTAGTATACGCAGATTTGCGCCGCAGCTGCATGGTTCATATAGCGATTTCGATCGGACTTCAGTGCACCACGAGTTTCGAATTATTCTAGCAGTCTCACTGTCAAAATATGTTCGACCACAACCTACTCTACAAGCCCGGAAATTATTACAGTTCGGCCATTTCACCACAAAGCGTTTCGTCATCATTTAATTTTTCTTGTACCATAGATTAATCAATTCTTGCACACAAAAAAATCTACACATTCTCGTAACCCATCCAAAGAGAAACGCTGATGTCATAGACCTGTTTAGCTCAACACACAAGCGCTAGAGAGTTTTTCCTTTAAAACACATGAAAATTGTAAAGAGAGACATTTTTATCGTGTTAAAATGCTTAACACATTTGTAGGTTAACCTCAAGTAAAATTCAATTTGAGACTTTAAAAATATTGCGAGAAAGGCTATGAGAAAATGTAAATTTCCCAAACTTTTACTGTGGTAAGTTTCGGTTTGTTTACACCACCAATGCTCAACTGTTAATGTCAACTTCCGGGCTTGTATCTCTATAGTAGGCTGTTATAGGATACAATTTGACAGCGGAACAAACCCAGCCGGATTAGTATTACCTAAAATGACTTACGTAAAACTAGTTCTAAATTTCTACGGTCTAAATAGGCTCTAATATGTCATTGATATCGGTATTTCTCTTTTGTTTTGGTTGTGAATAAACATGATATGTAAATCTCGGAAAGTTTACTCATATTTAATGTTGAAAGTTACATAACCTTTGAGAGGAAAGAGAGAGACGGAATAAGCTTAATGTCTACCATGGTACACAGATATTAGGTCTTATTTCTCGAAAGTTTTTATACAAAACAGAAAGTTTTCGTCCGCACTGCGTCTGTTTACTTTTGGACTTGAAGAAATTTGACAGTCAAGTAATTTACCCTTTTACTCAAATTTTGCACACGTTGATGAGTGTGGACAAAATTTGAACTGAAGTTTATTTTTGACTTCAGTTGACATCAATTTACCAAAAAAGCGTCTGTTAACTTTCGCATTTTCATACCTCCACCAGAAGAACATTTTTACTTGGATTTTACACTCACGCTTTTTTACACAGAAGTAAACAGACAGACCTATTAATGTCTACCATGGTACTCGTGTAAAGTTGGCCGGGGATTATTAACCAATTGTAACGTACCTAGGCTCATTTGATTCGTTTGAATTTGCTAATTTTTCTCAAGTTCATTTTAGATTTTGCTCAACCTCCGTTTTCGCGCAATACTGCAAAAACCGTTCAAATCGGTTAAACGGTGGTGTAACTCCCTTACAAATGTACGAATCTTGATAAATCAACAATGTCAGAATTTCTACGAGTCCCCTCGAATTTGCTCACCCTTTCAAAGCAACAAATTTTGATCAAAAACGCGAAAAACCTAACCTTTTATTTACCTAGTTTTAATCAAGCTTTTATCAGTTAAGCAAGCTTTAATCGAGCTTTATGTTTTTCAACGAAATGTTAAATGCAAGTTTTAGCAACATTTGGCCATTTTCGTTTCTTTTAAAAGGTAAGCAAATTCGGGAGGATTCGTAGAAATTCTCCTATTGTTGATTTATCAAGATTGGGCTATTTTTAAGAGAGTTACGACCGTTTAACCAGTTAACGAAGGATGTGCAAAATCTAAAATGAACTCGAGAAAAATGAGCAAATTCAAACGAATCAAATGAGCCTGAGTACGTTATAATTGATTAACATAGCCCGGCCAACTTTACACTGGTGTCTGCGTACCATGAATGGCTACATAGTGTTATATGGAGGGGAAGGGTACAAAAACAACGTTTCTGGAAGAAGCGGGTCATAAAAAGTTGACTTTCGTCGTAGTTTGTTGATAGCAACACTACTGGAAAAATTCGAAACATGTGGCACACGTCCCATCGAGATCGATTTAAATAATTCAAACTTTTGTCAACTTATACCGATTTCAATGGGACTTTTTCAGTCCAATTTACGTGGAACACTTTTCAAAAGTTTCAAGCTTTAATTCAAAACAGAAAAAAATGATTTAAAATCAGAAGTTATAAATAAATAGATAACTTTTATTTACAAAAGTTAACATTGTTACATTTCGCAACAAAGACGGTGACTACGCAAAATATGGTAAGATTTAGCACAATTGAGAATGCGTGAAAATCTCAATACTAATTTAATGGATGCAAAGGCCCACTTTGTGCAATTCAGTTTCATTCATCCAACTTACTCTGGAACTAATACTGAAGTTCTTACTAAAACTTATTCAGTTGTAATTTATTTGATATTTTCGAATAACATTTTCTCTTTACTATTTTGCACCTATAGCTCATCCTGACCTGCCTTTCGACCATATAATAATTACATTGAATTTTTAAATACGTAATTTTTTCTACCTTTCTCAGCTGCTACTTTTTGGAAGAATAATATATAACTCTAAAACTTTCTACTTTCTTTTTCACATTGCACCTTATACTTAGAATATTTGATATTATTTTACTTTGAAAAAAACAACACAATATAATTACAAGCATACATGGAATTTTACATTAAGATCAGGTAAATATCGAATTATGCAAGCTCTAGTAATATCCAAAGAAGAAAATTCAATAACTGAGAACTCCTGCTTCCTAGAATTACTTTCACATGTAATACAATATTATTCTTAAAAGAACTTTGCTAATAAGAAAACTACCAGAAGTATAAAATTTCTTTCACCTTCTTTAGTGAAATTTGATATTCTGCATGTAAGGTAAGAGATATGTTCTTTAACTTTGCGTGATTTTCTCTGTGGAAAGTGAAATACAAAGAAAATTAAATTAAAATTAATTGGGAATAAAACCGGAAAGTTTTTTTCCTAGACATCACGTTTTACTGCTTGGCAGGTGTCCAGTAGGAAGAATTTATTGACCTAGATATTTAGTTAATTTTTTCGAATGGAATTAATTTAATATTAGAAACTTTTTAAAATTTATTTTTGGACGTACGTACTTATTTATTAAATCATCAGCAAAACAATTAACTTAAGTATGTTATTATAGCAATTATTGAGCTATTACAAAACAGACTATTTACTTTGAATCGTTAAATAGCTCTATTTATCAAAGGCTATACTTTTTAATAATATATACAGTACAACCTCAGTAAACGCAACACTCGGTACATGCAACTTCTTGATAGATTCAAAAAAATTTGATTTGGTATTTGACATTTATATTTTTCGTCTTAAGTGAAAACTAAAATTCAGATTAGTTGGAAGCAATTTCTTCAAAATTATTAGTTAAATTTACTTCTAACGACTGAAGTAACAGGAATAATTCGTTCATTCAGTGGAAAAGCAGAGTTGCAATTGCAACTAGAAGTGATTCAGGTCAATCAGTGAAATTTAAGTCGCTGATGGAGTAAGCGATAACGTGTTGTTGGCCTTACAACCTTACAATCCGGAGGTCTCAGGTTCGCATCCCATCGGCAGCGACCCATGGTTGTTTTCTGCTGTTAACGGTAAAAAGACCATGTGGGGTTGAAAAGAAAATGTTAGTGGTTTAGAATCTACTCTAAATTGTAGGTCCACATACAGTGCGTTTCATAATTATAGCACACCTACCAACTTCATGCAATATAAGCGATAATTTTTTGGGTTTGCACATTGGTACAAAACAGCTTGTGCTAGAATAAATTCTCTCTCTTCCCCCCTGAGAAAAAAAATTTTTTTTGTTGGATTGTCTCGATCATTCCATAGTACTGTTATAAGAAATGAGACACTGCAATTATAGGTCTTCTTTTCGCGTTTCATAATTATAGCACATTTCAAAAAACGAAACAAAATTCAACTTTATTTTTGCAATTATGATACAAAACAATATTTAATATCTAGTTACACAGCCCGATGCTTTTATTCATTCAGAAATTCTTTTTTTCATTGCCTCAGCCATGGATTTGATCCAACGCGTTCCACTCCTTCGAAATTGCAGTTTTTAGCTCAGATATTGTATCGTAGTGCCTGGCATAAACGACTCTTAAGAGAATGCACCAACTATTTTCTATTGGGTTAAAGTCTGGCGAGCAGGCCGGCCAGTCCAACAACCTGATGTTATTTTCCATTAACCAGTCTTTTTTATGGTGGCTTACATGTATACTTGCGTTGTCCTGCTGGAAATTAAACTCTTTTCCTGAACTTCTTCGCAAAAATGGTAAAAGACTGCATAGTACCATGTTTATGTAGACGAAGCTTTTCATTTTTGATGAAACAAATTGTATTTCCAACGGACTATCTACGCGAAAAGTTCCCAATATCATTACGGAACCTCCTTCAAAATTTCTTTTCGAGAAATATTGTCATTCCTTTCTTTCCTGCAAAGTGAAGACACGTTCTCCTCGAAGCTTCTGTTTGATGTAGGCCCAGACATTTTCGATGCGATTACCATCAGGCGATTTTGAAGGCCAATCAAGTGTAATAACGCCATTTTTCCGTTACCAGTCAGTGCAGAGTCGGCCCCGATGTTTGGCATCATTGTCCTCCTGCAAAATCCATTCTTCGCATTTTGTGATGAATTGATGTTCGGCAGTCGGTAACAAGGATTTCTTGTAAATTTCGACCATCTTGGGAGCATTGAGGTTGTGTTTAAAGAAGTGCAAAACGCCAAAACCCTTCTTTAAGAAGTAGCCACAAAGATGCACCTTGATTGGATGTTTGACGGTGCGCTGGACGATCTGGTTTGGGGAGGAACACCATGCCAGTGGGATAATTACAAAACGTAGCTACAAACGGTAACTTTCTTCAATGTACTCCGCCATTTCAAATTATTTGCACATAAATGTTGACGAATAGTAACGTGCTATACGTCCAGTCCTTTTTGCTTCGTCGCTTGCCCTTGATGCAAGGATACACCAGAATGCCGTTAAAACAATGTCACGATCAATTTTTCATCCTTTTTGTTTACTTTCCCTATTAAATCACGATCTGGAAGGTCGTCGGCATTTTTTGACTCTTCGAATCGATTCACTCGCTTCTCAATAAACGCCTTCATGAAACCCATGGTCTCAGATTTTTATGATTTTTTTATATGTTCCATTTGCCATCCTTATTAACCATATAAAATGTTATTGTGATATCTTGAATACTTTTTGAGATATTAATTTCCAAGAATTTACGGTAAAAGATGTTTTTGCATTAGCGAGAACTGTAGCGGTGGTGACACAGTTTAAGATAAACTTTCATAATTTTGGCAATTTTCATCATATCACAATAATTTCTTGACGAAAATGTTCATAACAACCTGCAGAATAAGAAAAAACTACATTTGGAAACACATCTATTAAATGGTGCAGTCGTTATCACCTCAAACCTGACTTTTATAAATATTTTGAAGAAAAAACAAAATGTTAGAATTATATTTAAACTAAAAGAAATCATAAAAAAATCATAAAAATCTGAGACCATGGGTTTCATTTTCATCTTTGGCTGGATGATTTGAAATGGATTGACTCATAAGACATTTTTGGTCCTCTGACAAAAGATCGACAGAGACTGAAATTCGAGGTTTCCTGAACCTGATAAAAAAAAATTTAGGTTTGTTTAACTTACCGACTGCGAGTAATACGTACACGCTCTGACTCAAAACACTATATCTATGAGAAAATCAATAAGTTCCTCATTATTTAGGTAACTTTCATATTTAGGTTTGTTTATATTTTTAATCAATAGTCGCGGGATAATGTACAGGCTTTCAAAAATACAATTGGGGGCTATAGAGTAATATCGGTGGTCCGGTATCCACCGTAAGGAGATTCCTACATTATTGGGCTTAAACAATTGGTTATTCTCAATAATTTATAGGAAACAAACCCTTAAAGATAGAAGGATGAAATTTGATAAATATAATAATATATCTATATTGTACAAAAAAATAATTGCCATATATTTTGTAGTGACGATTTTGACGATTCTTTTTTTGTTGTATATAGTATGTCCACCGATCGGTACCATGTCAAAAAAATTTTTGGTGGAATAGAGTACGGTGGCGATGGTAAAACTTTTGTATCTAAGGAAAGGGTATGAAAGGATGACCGTGACTAATTTCGTAATATGTTGCCGGATTTTTCTTACGGATGCCGGATTTCCTTTCTATAGAGTGCAACTGAGTGAAATTGGTTTGTTCCTATGATCAGCATTTGTCGAGTCGTATATACAAAGACACTAAAAAGTGAAAAATAAAATAGTTTAAAAAAATAGTTTAAAAAAAAGTTGCAGCAGCAATGTTCTTGATTTGTTGCGATTGTTGAACGTGTAGTCCGAATCGTATCGTATCTGTTGTCAGCAGAAAACAACCATGGGTCGCCGTCGGTGTGATTCGAACCTGGGACCTCCGGCTGGGCAGGCCGACACGTTATCACTTACTCCACCGGCGACTTTTCAATTTTCTTAAATGTACATGTACGACCACAAATAATAAGAACTTGTTATGTGCGGTATACATAACAAGTTCTTATTATTTGTGGTCGTACATGTACATTTAAGAAAATTCAATTCTTTGCTCTCCATTGGAGACGTTTATAAAGGAAGTATGGAACGGTACATGTGTCACTCAACTGCTCTCTCTCGTTCTTTTAAAACCTTTTGGGGCATAGGGCGTCTATTACACCAACTCTCCACCTGGTCCGATTCTGCACCAACGCTTTCAACTATGGTCACTCAACCCTGTAGTTCTTTATATACTTCAAATTGGTATTCCATAAGTATTTATTTAATCGAAAAAAACTAGTTCAGGTTAAATTCATGTGTTCATATCTAGATACTGGGCTTAAATTTAAATTCAAAATTAATTAGTGAGGCAAAATCGTCAAATATTTAATAACACACACCTTTTTTTCTGCATTAATTTCTCGATTTGAAATTGTTTTGAGAAAAAGGTACATGTCTGAAGATTTGAAAGTCCATCAGCGTGAAAATGTTGTCGCTTTCAACGTCAATCTACAGGTATATTGTGATCCTTTTGTACCATACGAGTACAACTGTTTGGAATTGCTGTTAGTTGATTTCAGCTGTACAGGTGCGCAGTGACGTGCTTTGGCAGTGTTCTATAATTTTGTTCGCTATCAAACCAAATTTACCTCTTTTTTAAGACCATAATTAAACTGTTTCAATCATATGAATCAATTGTTAATTCTTAAAAATTATTTTGTTTCGTAATCTAAAACATTAAGGAAACAAATTCTGCGAGGCTATATGACTGATCAACTTACCACATGCCTGTTTATAAAGTTTTTGTGACGTTAACAAAATTTACGCCTTTTTTGAACCCAAAAACAGAGCCTGGTTTTAAATCATGAATAATTCATTTTCAATTACTTTTCATTCCTTGGCCAATCTCGGTGGAATATATGAGAAATTCCAATTACTTACATCATTACTTGAAATATTAATTCCATTGGTTTATTCCATTCCTAATTAAAAAGTATTGGAATTAAAAAATGTTAATTCCAAAGAATGGAATTGGAATGGGAACGTGTAATGAAGTTTACAACTCTGTCCAGAAATGTTAAGGAATATAAATTCAATGAGTTCGTGCGCACTTGTGCACCCGAGTTGACGCAATAATTGGATAAGAAATATACTAAGTCTCTTTTCTACTTCTATCTTTTATATAGTGTATTATCGTCGAAGTAAAATCTTTATATGTTTAACAGTAACGTATTTAAAAAGTTTATTAATGCTTAGACCAAAAATTTTTTTTAACCACCCTCTGATTAAAATAGGTTCTTATTTAGAGCTAGATCACTCCCGGATATAATAGAAACTTTGGCTAAAGGAAACGCAGAAAACTTTTATTATCTACTGTGTATTCGCGAAAAGAAATAATGGCGATGTAGAATTGATATATAATAAAAAAAAAGAGCTAAAAACAATATACTACCTGAATGCTGATTTCCAAGGTCGCAAAATAAAACGAAAGTCATTCAGAAAATTGTCCGTAAAGCTTTTTGGAGCTTCTCTTAAAAATAATATTACATATATGGCTACGTGTTACGTGAGTAGGTCTAATAAGTTTTGTTTTATCTTGGAATGGCCCAGAAAACGCTGCTCCTAATTATATATTATGTATGTTTAACGGTGTAAATAACTTATTTTATTTTTCAGTATACAAACCCGAAAATTTATATACGTAAATGTGCTGATACGCTCCTATTCCTCTCCCTACAGAAAGCTATCTAGTGAATGAATCGACGTAGCCGCATAGTTCGATGACATTATCAAGCTCTTTTGCGAAGCGGATAAATAAATCAGAGTAACTATATACTTCAGCCTTTGCGTGACAGTATTTCATAAAATAATGGTCTGGCCCATTTTATTGCTATTTTGCGAGTTAACAGAGATCTAAAGGCTCGAAGTATAGCTAAGCTCCCAGACGTAATTTTTTTAAAGCCTATTTTAAAGGATATTCTTACGAGTCCTTTTGCGATATCAAGTAAATCCAAGCAGAATTTTCCCAACCTAATCGGTTCTCTTTTGGTTTTCTTCAATTTCTCCATTTACATTTTTGCTGGATTCCATCTATATTCCCTAAACATATCGAAGGCAATTCACTCAAGTTCACAGTGCTTGCCCTAAACTTTCTGCACTTTTATACGAGCACTTTTCCTCAAGTTCTCCCATTTTCCAACCTTTTACTAAGATGCTAGTCGTCAGTTCTTACAGTATATCATGAATTTTTCCTTTCCTCCTCTCAATCCACCCGTTTCCTTATGGGGAGAAAAACATTTTCTGCTGTAACCCAAAAAGCTCTTCGTATTTGTCAGTTCTGCAGTCTTTAGCCAGACTTTGTGGCAATTGTACTGTCGGGACATGAGACTTCTAGTTATTGGTGCAGTTCTGTTTATGGTGCAATTTGTCTTATGTTTTGGGCGAATTAGTTTTCGGTGAATGGCATTATATGTCGAAGTCAATTTGTTTTTGTGATTGTTTAGAATAAGAGAAAAATATGGATTCGTTTGTGCGAACGCCGGTTCTTCTTAGAAGAGTGTTATTTGAGGCCAGAAGGTAATTTCAATGGAGACGAACGTAGTATTTTGAAAATAGATTTCGTCAATATTTATATAAAGCAATGTCGTGACGAATCATATATATTTTGATTTATTAAACTCTTATATTATATAACGTGTATTGTGAATCCAATTTTAAATTAACACTCTTCTGACAGTGACTCAAGAAATCAAATTTCACAAATAACATGAGACGCAATTGTAATTATTTAAAAATTAGGGCAACAGTTATTAGTTATTATTGTTAAAAAATAATATGAACCATACTTAAAGGATACATTTAATGCATAACATATATTTAAAGAAATCAAAAAGGAATTTTTGCTAATAATATAATTGGGAAAGGAAACCGACCAATTTACGCTAATAAGATTTTGTTCTGAGCTAAAGTGAACCAAGATCACTTCTATTAGAGATAAAATCGAAGTGAAATTTTTAAACAAATGTCGCAATAATGCTGGAAAAATATTCTTAAAAAAAGAGCTTGTGGATTTGCCAATTAAATGATTAGATATTTATTTAAGCTTAATGCAAGCTATTACATAAAAAAATACAAAATAACAAAATAAATACTACAAACTTAAATAAACAATAATTCATAACAGATAATGTAAGCTACAATATGAGCTATGATTATGATAAATATAAACTGGGAGGAAGGAGAATTAGGAAAGGGATGATTTATTCAGATGGAAGTCAAAGGAGGGAAGGTCGTTGACTTTTCTCAGCATCCTGGTAATTGGTTCGCGTTGACCGTTGTTCGTGCGATGGCGGTCGAGTCGGAAAAGGGGAGTGGACCTAAGGTTGCGAGGTTTGGTATAGATGGGTAAAGACTGCAGGATTGAAGGGCAGTCTATGGCACCAGCTAGTAGCTGATGAATGAAACGGAAACATCACGACGTTTACTTAGGGCTTGTAAGTCGATCAGTTTCAGACGGTCTTCATAAGGTGGAAGGTTGAATCTATCTACCCACGGAAGATCACGTAGAGCAAAGCGAATGAACCTACGCTGGACAGATTCAATTCTGTTAATGTGGGTTGTTTGCGTAGGTGACCATACCTGGCTGGCATATTCAAGGAGAGGTCTAACGAAGGAAATATAGAGAGATTTGGAAACATAAGGATTGGAGAACTCTCTAGACCAGCGCTTCACAAACCATAGCGCAGAGTTAGCTCTGTTAATTATGCTGTCAATGTGGGAACGGAAATTGAATTCCCTATCACAGATTATTCCTAAGTCACACAAAGAGGTAACGATAGCGACTGGTACGTCGGTTAACATATAGACTCTCGGGGTGTAGGTAAGACGCTTGCGGGAATAAGAGATGGACTGGCATTTGGAGACATTGAGCTCAAGAAAGTTTTTCATGCACCATGTGGTGAACGAATCGAGGTCATTTTGGAGAAGAAGAGAGTCGGTTGTGGAGGAGATATGTTTAATTATTTTCAGGTTATCAGCATAAATGGACAGCTCTGAGTATTTGATGACACAATCAACATCATTAATTGTAAGGATGAAAATTAATGGACCGAGGTGGCTGCCCTGAGGGACGCCGGAACGAGCGACAATAGGGTTAGAAATGGATTAGCTGAAAAGAACATTGTACTGACGGTTGTTGAGGTAGGATTGAATCCAGGAGATGAATCGAGGGGGGAAGCCTAGGCGATCAAGTTTAAACAGGATAACGCTATGGGAGATCTTGTCAAAGGCTTAAGTAAAATCGGTGGCGATAACATCAACATCTTTACCGTTTTCCAGGGCACATAGTGTTTTGGAGACGAATTCGGTAAGGTTGGTGGTTGTAGATCTTCCTTTGAGGAAGCCATGCTGGAAGAGGGAGAAAATAGACTTACAGTGGAAGAACATGGAGTCATAGACCAATTTTTCGAATAGTTTAGGTATGGATAATAATTAAGCAATGGGTCTGTAGTTGGATACATCGTTCTTGCAGCCCATTTTTGAATATAGAAATAATATAAGAGTTTTTCCATAATTGAGGGAAAACCCCTTGAGTGACCGAGAGGCGGAAAAGCAAAGTAAGGGGTTGAACTAGATGCATGGCACACTTTTTCAGAACGATGGCTGGAATGCCGTCAGGACCGGGGTGAAAGTCATCCTCAAGCCCGTTAATACTGGCGGCAATTTGTTCGGGGTCAGGGTCGAAAGATGTAAACGACGTTTGAGTGCATTTGTCCATGAATGCAAAATAGTTAAGGTCGGGTTGTAGAGAATTGTCACTGAAAGATTTAGTGAAGAAGTGTGCAAAGAGGTTAGCGATAACCTTAGGATCAGATAAAGAGGTATTCTCGAGCTTTAGGGTGGAAGGGTAACCATTGGATTTCTTCTTGGAATTAATAAAGTTATAAAAACGCTTGGGGTGGGATATGAGGCTTGTTTCCATCCGTTGGAGGTACTCATGGTAGAGGGTATCACAACGTTCAGAAAAAGAGGTGTAAGCAGACAAGTAGGAAGAATAGTCAGACTCAGTCTGGGTCAGAAGAAAAGTTTGCCAACGGGGGAGGAGGAGCAGTTTTTACGAGGAAGAAGAGGGATAAATTGTGTAAGACAAGCGTGTATTTCCGAATAAAACGCCTCTACAGCAACGTCTATTGGAAGATGTTGAGGGATAGTGCCAATGATGGAGTTGAGGAGCAAGTGATTTAATCTTTCAAAGTCGCCTTTACGAAAATTGAAGGAAAGAGAAAAATTTGACAATTGAGAATTGAGCCAGACACCCAGGTCCTTAGTCTTAGTAACTCTTGTTAACGGACAACCCTCTATGGTAAAGGTATATTGAAATGGAGACCTTTTACATGAGAAAGACATATATGTACACTTGCTAATATTAAGGGGAAGGTCATTAATGGAACACCAATTCTGAAAGGCGTCCAAGTCAGAATTTAAGAGTAGGCAATCGGCATTGTCAGACACAGTGCGAAATATCTTAGCGTCGTCGGCATAACAAAGAATATTTGAGTTATACAGTATCGCAGATACATCATTGATATAAATTATAAATAACAATGGGCCAAGGTGGGAGCCCTGAGGTACACCGGAAGTGTTGAAAATTGCATCAGATACAGCTCCACCAAAAAGAAACACTCTGAGTGCGCTCAGACAAGGCTCTCTGGTATTATCCAGACCGAAGCTGTGAGGGTTCGAAAATACGACGAAGCGCTTCGAGGAAAGGTAGGTAATGCCCAGTCTTGGCGCCCCCAGATTATGAAAAGTTATGTTCGCATTTTTTCAGGAATTAGTGCTTCAGTGGCACTTAAACAGGAAAAAACTGTCATAACAGATTGGTATACTGTTTGGACAATGATAAGGCGCTTAGAAGAATTCTTCCACTCACTTTGTCTTCTTTGTGTCTCTTACTCATATTTTCCTCTTCCTCTTATTGTTGAATCCGACGGATTAAGGATTTCCGCCGCAAATAAGATTCACTTCCTCTTAACGTTGTGATTTTTGAATCCGCCGGCACCTTTCGAAAATGTAATTTGCTGATAGTTTATCTAAATGTTAAGCGTAAAAGTAAAAGTTATAAGCAATGTTGCAAAAAGTTACGAACATAGTAATATAATCATGGACATCGGCTTTTTTGCATTTAGAAGACGAAGAGGAGAAATTATTAAGACTGTTACGAAGAACAATCCGAAATACAGCTGAAACTTTTATGCTATTACCGGATTTCGAGCTAATTTACTATATATGAACTCTACGTTTATTGTTATAAATTTCATTTCACCGATTCAATTGGAATGTAAATTAGCTACTTGCTTAGCTAATATACACTAGTGTGCAAAAAAAAATAAAACGTAGCACCGGCAGGTATCCTAGGAAAATCATGATTTCTCCTTATTAGTAAGTAGTCCTGCGAAGGGCCCTGAAAGATTTGATACAATAGCCTATAGACGATTTAAGAGGTGAGAGTTTGATTTCATTTTTTAATTTAGTGTTCAGATAGTGAAGACATTTGTGTATTTAAAGAGAATTTTGTGAAATCACATATATGCTTTAATATTCGACTGCTGCGTTTTTTTGCACACTACAGTTGTGGAAATAGCTATAATTCCACTAAAGAAAAATGATGTCAGAACTTTGTGATTGAAAAAGAGGAATGAAAGTTGCTCTCCCAGGATCTCTGTGCATGCTTAATCATGTTCGTCAGCAACTGTTTGAATTTTTTTGGTGTTTAAGGTTTCTAAGTCAGTTTTAGTCATTCTTGCTGTGATTGCGCGCGGAAGCAGCTATAATTCCATTAAGTATTTTCGTGTGAGTAGTGGAAATTGTATTAAGCGAATCACTTTATTGATAGACACACAATTAATTTAGAGGTAATTTAAATATTTTATAAAGAAAATATAATAAATTTAGGTTAAAGTTTATTCAGACATGCCACGAGGAAAATTATTAACGAGGGAGGAGAGCAAGCAAAAATCATTGCATTGAAAAATGCAAATTTTTCAACTCGTCCGTTCGCAGAAGATCTGGACAACGGACACACAACCGTAATAAATTTCCTGCGCTTGGGCGAAAATTAAGGGAAAACTAATAAAGATGGACGTCCACCAAAGCTCTCTAACAGACAGCATCGTCCTATAATTGGGCTAGCAGGGAAAAAACACTTAAATTCTGTTCAAATTGTGAATGCACTCAAGTTGCCCGTAACTTCCAGACGTGTTCGGCAGATTTTGCACAACAGCGGGACACTTCAGTAGAAGTAGAGGCTGTCGAAACCGCAACTAAACAAGTTGCATAAGGAAGCTAGACTTAAGTTCGCTAAAAAACACATGTCCTGGACCTCCGAATGGAAAGAAGTGGTTTTTAGCGACGAAAAGAAGTTTAACTTAGATGGCTCAGATTGCTGTCAGTTTTATTGGCATGACTTGAGAAAGGATGCAGAGATCGCTATGAGCCACAACTTTGGTGGTGGCAGCATAATGGTTTGAGCTGCGTTTTGCAACCAAGCAAAGACGCCCATCTTTTAGATATCTACGAGAATGAAATCGAAGGATTATATAGAGCTTTTGGAAAGTGCACTCATTAACTTCACCGACGATATTCTTGGCGATGAGTGGGTATTTCAACAGGACACTGCTGCTATACACACATCTCGCCAGACAAAATCGTGGTTTCAGAGTAGGAACATTGGTGTTTTGGATTGACCGGCGCATAGTTCTGATCTCAACCCGAGAGAAAATCTTTGGGGTGTACTGTTTCGGCACGTCTACACAAATGGAAGACAGTTTAAAACCAAAGAAGAGTTGAAGGAGACCATAAATCTTTGTTGGGCTCAAATTTCTAAAAACAACTTCAACGATTAGTAAATAGTATGCCAACAAGAATATTTCATGTTATTCAGGCTAAAGGAGGAAGTACGCGCTACTAAAAAATCAAATATAGTAAAATATCGATAGTGGATTTATAGCCAGATTTATTTCCATGCATAAAATTGTTTTTTTTTTTACAATTACTGCTAATTTTCTATGAATTACTTCTGTTTTTGTTTTCTTGATTTATAAATAAAATATTATTTCTATTACATATAACGCATTTTGTATTAAACATTAACATTAACTTCCTTTAAATGTACAAAAAGTTTTTTGGAATTATAGCTATTTCCACGACTGTAGTATACTTACATAATTTAATGGAAACAAGACTATGCCCAGAATGGATAAAATTACACTTGAATGAGGAAATTTAAGGTGCTTTTTACCTCACTAACACTTTAAATCCGCAATGATCATATCACGAATTTCAAATGTCAGAATAACTAGGCAGGAATCGATTTTATCGTTTTCAATAAATAATCAAGTGAAACGTCTCTTTTTCACTTCGACAGTTTTCAGTGATCGCAAATTATCAAATTCGCAAACGTTGTTCTCCCGGCGGATTCAGTAAAAGGGGCCATTGACTCTTAAAAAAATGTTATCAAGTAAAATTTTTTTATATTCTTGAAAGCCAGAGTAACATTCTTTTCGGACATTGGTAAATTCTGCTACAAAAGCACTCTGATTTTTTTTTTATACGATGTGGCCAAATCCTAGGGGACAACCCTTTGATGCGTTAGCATGGTTTTGGCCGGAAGGGAATTAGGGTAAGGGAAGTGAGGAAACTTGAGTCTTGTTTTTGCATTGCTGCGAGCTAGACAACAGCCCAGAGACGGAGTGGATTATTTTAATTTCTGAATAAAAGCTCATGGGGTCATCTGGTCTCGAACCTGGGACCCATGGCATGTTGGTCTTGCGACTCAACGTATTGATCCAACTCCATCCCCATCTTACTGACTTAACTATAATATTACGTTATTCTTACTGTTTCATGAAAATGAAGCAACATAGGAAATGTATTCCTTATGGCAAAACATATTTAATCAGAAGGAGTATTAAAATATTGATAAAAGTTAAGAAATTTTGAACTAAATACTCTTCTTATTGATACATCTGCCGCACACAACTTTTGGCAGGTGGATCCAAAGTACGAATTACTTATACTCCCACAACTTTTTAATGTAATCAGTTGCCAGGCCGTCATTGATTATTATAAATTTGTCGGGAAATTAGGATATTATGGCGATACTTCTTGCTTTATGGAAAAAAATTCAAGTTCTAAATATATAACTGCATTATCTCTTTAGTATTATGTTGGTTAATGAATGCTGACTGTATACATATTTCTCTACAAAAACATGTTTTGTTTATTTATCATTAGCATATTTACTTAATATTAAAAGTTTGTTTACAAGTAGGTTGAACGTGCTGCTATAATCTTCTACTTGACTTATATCCAAAGAAAAAATATACCCCAAAAAAGCAATGATTTCTTAATCTAGCTAAAAAAATCTCATTAGGTGTGTTCCCTCTAAAGTAATTTTTTTTCAACTTGTTCCACTTTTTTCTGCTGAGAGAGGTGAATTCAACGATGTTTCCATGCCCAAGAAAACAGAGTTCTCAACATATTAACCTTAAGGGCATTTGATGCTTTTATTATTCAAAAAAGGAAAAAAAAACTGCCAGAAGAGAATAAAAAAAGGATTCTCGCCTTAGGGTGGAAATTCAATAGATTTGTCTATAAAGTAAGTTATAGTTGGAGAGCACTTCTTCTGTCCCAACGGAAAGTTTTTTGCCAGATTTCTTTTTCCTCTCAAGTATATTCTTTCCTTTCTTACGCGTAAAAAAGAAGAATTTTTTATAATATTGAAAGTGGTTCAATCACGGCATGGCTTATCGTCTTTTGTCTCACCCTATTTTATTTTAATGAAAACTGAAGGCAGAATGTGAATAAATAGAGAAAAAAAAAACTAGTATAAAACAGTACACAAAAATATCTGATAAAAGTCGATTTCATCAAGGATAATGGAAGGGATTTGTGTGCGTACATTATGGATGCTATCGTTCTAAGATTTATTGTAATTGCTTCAAAGATCTCTATCTGTGTCTATACTTCCGCTCTGCTTTGGCCGAACAGAATCATGTTTCGTTGCTTAGTAGATGCTTTTTTACATGTGGCCATTGAGTGTGAGGTCAATGATTTTATTGATTTTTAAAGCACTTTGAAATATTTCTCTAACAAAAATCGACCTAGCAATTTCTAGCTTCAAGTTCACAACATCGTGGAAAACCATAGAAGTGTACTAGCGATTCGTGTACTTTTATTTGCCGGTTAGTAATAACCGATGGCTATTCGAAATTGAAACACTTTCAGCTAATTATTGTATTAAATTAGGTTAGAATTAATTTGATTGCATTTACACCTGAATTGTTATTTTAAGTAGAGAATAGATAAGATTATGGACAAGATGCAACACTTATGATATTTCAGTATTGATTTGTTTGTTACAAGATAATTTCAGATTTGACGACTTAACGTATATGTCAAATTTGATAGAGATAACATATATATGTCTAAAGTTCTAGTTTCTGGTAAATCTTGTTTTGGGATTATTCCTGCCTTTAAACTGCAGATTTCAGTGTTTAATTTATTTGAGAAGTGCTACGTTGTGCAGATCTTGAAGGTAGTTTCGAAATCCCAGTGGAAATCAAGTAAATATAAAATGTTTTTCCTTTACTAAAGTAAAGCAAAAGCTTTACTTAGTTTCTACCGATTAAAACGCATTAACAAATTAACTCCCTTTAGGGGAATTTAAAAAGCTAATTTACGAAAGATTTTGTCAAATATTTTAAAACTTTGAATTTAAAGGATGGCGACACAAACATATGTATCAGATCCAGCTCCAATCTAAAAATTAACTAAATTTAGCCATAGCTGCAAAAAAAATTCATAAACAATTGTATTAACACAGTAATAGTCAATAAAAGGTCGACAGGGAAAATTTTACAGTGCTTTGGCTTAAGGTTCTACATAGTTGAGCAATTCCAAAAAACTAATTTTTTTGTTTTTGCATATTATAAATCCTTATAGTGTCTAGAAGAAGCCTCTAAAACGATTTGACGAAGTTTGGAAAAATGTAAAAGTTACAGCCGATTTAGTGCGAACGTGTACCGGCCGAAAATCAGGCCTACACGGTCGGGCCAAAGGCAGATGCACGTGCGCCGTATTGTTGGCTCAAGAGGTATAAAAATTCTTTTATATGAAGCGCTCAGAGCTGAAGTGGACCAACTCCAAAAATTTAAAATTAAGATCAAGTTACTGCTGGGTAGGAAAACTTGAAATTTATTCAGTTCCAAATGGTGCCAAGTGGAAAATTGCATACTGTTCTCTACTGCCTCCAAGAAACCAACATACTTTTAGAAGTTTTCTCTTTCGTTCCGTGCATAAGTGAATCATTTGCCATTCGTCATCACTTTCTTGATGGTTTTGCAAGTAACAAGACGTGAAAAATGTGAAATTCAAATAGTGGGATGAATTTTTCATGATTTGTTCTACTTCTAGCTCTTTTCATTTGTTTCTCCCTTGGCATGGTACCTCGAGACATCTGAGGAACTTGAAAGAGGTTCTGTGCCTCAGGTGGTCACGAAGATTACCTGTCGTATTCTGATCTCTGTCGTCGGTTTTCTACATATGCCGTATGCCGAATTTTTATCTAACATGAAATACAAGGTTAGGTTAGGGTGGCGGCCATCAGCCCTACAGCCGATCAGCCTCACATAGACCTATAAATGGTCCGTTGTGTTAAATGAGATACAAGCTTTTAGCCGATTCTAAACAATTCTGCAAGTTTATAAACTCCAAACTTAATTGCAACGTCTATCCTTCCTCCTTGAGTTATTGTTATTGTAAGAGCGACAAGCTCTCGATAATTGCAACTTTCTGTGTGAACTTTTTCCGTCCTTACTACCTACTGTCATTCAAACTGTGATACTTCCTTTACTGAATTTCTGCATTTTGAGTTTCGTCGTATGGTCGCCCTTTTAGGTGTGAGGTGGCACAATCCTTTCAGATATAATTTCTGTCTCCTCAGGCATGTCCCAGGGCAGCATCCTCTGCCCGCTCCTTTTCATTCTGTATATATCAATGCTGTTTCGCATCTTTCCAAAGCCGCTGTAGGCTTAGTGCCCAGTACCCAGTTATACCCAGCTAGGCCGCGTTCTGTACTTTCTATAGTGCTTCTAAACTACAGAGATTATTGACACCAACCGAAATTAGTGTAGACACAATTGAAATAAAATTCATGGTTTCTGGACACTCCTTTTTGCCAAACGACACTGACTTTAGCGTCATTGAAAAGGAGAACCGTAAACATCAGTTAATTTACTCTCCTGGTGAATGGGTGGAGATCGTTCGCTCTGCAAAGCGTAGGACATCGCGGTACGAAGTTATAAAAATGAGTCACCAGGGCTTCCTCGATCCTCGAGGGGAACATTACAAATGGAAAGCAACCATAGGCAAACACAATTTAAGCTGGGTTGACTAAAGATGGCTTTCGATTTGAAAAGCTGCATCCCTTTAAACTAATGTTTAACCTTAAACGAGGATGTTCAGTTCTCGCTGGCAAACTTGACACAAACATTATTATATTCTCGTCGCAGAGCAGTAACGGACTCGAAGAAAAAGGATATGTTGCATTTGTTAAGATTTATTTCACCGATTCATCATAACTATTATAAAAACCTTCAGGTCAAAGTAAGCACACAACAGTTGCAATCGCAAAATCGGGATACTGCCAGTCATCTTTCAAAACAACCACGATATTTCTGCAAAATTTTCAGAGCTGAAGTGAGCCAACTCACTTATTTTTAGAAAGCATGCAATTTTTAACTCCAAGTATAAGCTTGCACACCTTTATTACACTTATGTTTTTATAGACCGTTTTGTAATAGAATAAGCGCATAAGGCAAAACTAACATTGTATTGGTAATTAGTGATACCCCTTACCCTAATTCCCTTCCGGACAAAAGCATGCTAACGCATCAAAGGGTTGTCCCCTAGGATTTGGCCACATCGTATAAAAAAAATACAACTTTAAGCTTCTTGTTCTCAAAATCACATTTTATGGAGTTGGTCCAATACAGCTCTGAGCACCTCATATTATCTTTTTGAACAAAATAATGTTCCTTGAATATAATAATATCAGTTTAACGAGGAAGAACAGCTCTATGGCCAAGGAATAGCTGACTAGCTGTAAGAAACAAAAATTATATTTTTCCCACCTTTTTTCTTTGTCAAATTTTAAACCCGTTTTACTCAAAACGATTGACTTTTTTTTTAAATAAAAATTATTGAATTTAGGGGGCCATGGACCATTTTCAAGAAAAAATATTAATATTTACTATTTTTTTAGCCACTATGGACAACAAAAAAAAGGTCGCCATTTTATCTAAAATCACTTAATTTTTCTAAAAATGCTCCATGGCCCTCCAAAGTTTATTCTACTTTTCAAATAACTTTGATTTTTGTGCTTCAGATAAAAGAGGAAAGCGGAATCCTGCAAGGCGCAGCGCGTTGCACGGGCTACACTACACGGCTTCAGAAACGCGTGGATATCTCGAAAATTTTAAAATTTTAATAATTAAAAAATATTTTTGTGTGAACTTAAGTAAATGTACTAATAGCGAATTATACATAATTTACCTTTTTCTGTGAGAAAAAAATTCATAAACTTCAGCCATCTTTCATGCCGCTCGACTAGAACATACCCTTAAATTCAGTAATAGTTCCAAAGAGAATTTTGTGTAAAAAATTTATAATTATAATTAATTTTTGCTAACGTAAAACCTTTTGATTAAATTTCTGAGTTATAAGATCATTACCTACACAGGATTCAAAAATATTGTAGATAAAGTGAATTGACAAAGTGTAGAGAAATTTGAAGTTATTAGGACGGGACAGGACTATCGGAGATATGGAATAGGCGCTATATATCCCAAAAAAGTTAACTTAAAACATTTGCGTTAATATAAACCTCAATGACTGTTAGGCTGAACTTTGAAAAATACAGATCAGTTTAGATGAGTTTTTCTTTGTCGTATTAAGTGCTGGATTTGTACGATGATAAAAATATACCTACGGTTGGTGTGGTGTTGAAACTCGTAACGCATGGACCTATCTGTACAGTTTAGCTCGCGAAGTCATGAACTGAAGGAGGATTCAATATGTCAAACGAGTCGTTCGCATGGTCGGAAATTGTGATCGCCCTATTTTTACAATCGCCTTAAATATTCACAGGCGGCCTACTAATTACAGGATCATTCATTCTACGTGCAATTGGAGGAACTTATAAGAGTTATTTAAAAAAACTTTATTTGAGATAAATAAATCGTATACTATTATTCGAGCAATATTTATATATTTGTTTGTTTGGTTTGTAATCGCGTTCTCGAAAACTGCTGTAACGATTTCGATGAAATTTACAATATAGGGGTTAACGGGGGCGAAAAATTTATCTAGCTAGGTCTCATTTCTGGGAAAATTCTTTTTCGCCGTGTTTTCGTATTTTCTTTAAAATTCCACTTTCGGTACATTTCCGCGCTTTATTATTAAAAGAAATGGCGCTAGAAATGCTCAGTTTATGCTTATGATTTTTATGGGACACTAAACAGTGCTCAGAAGACTGTTACTGTTCACAGGGAGATGACGAATCGAACCCAACTTGGGGGCAACACCTTAATGGTAAAGGCCCAAGTGAAATATATGGGTATCATTCTTGATTCCAAACTAACATTGAGAAGCGCTTGAAAAAGGCTTCGATAGCGTTTTATGTCTGCAAGAAAACCCTAGGGAAGAAATGGGGAAATAATCCCCGTACAGTTCACTGGATGTACGCAATAGTGAGACCAATCATGATTTATGGAATCTTAGTTTGGTGGGGTTGAAAGGAATTGTAATCTTAAGAAGCTTACCAAAATTCAATGAGCCGCATACTTGGGCATCTTAGGAGCGGTATGTACAACGCCAACTGCCGCGTTGGAAACAATGCCCCCCCTCCACTCGACATCTACAGAAGGTGTATAACTGCTCGTAATGCCATTAGACTGAAGAAATCCAACAGTTGGAAAATACTTGAGCCTACTCTGGGGATCTCTGCAGGAGAGCACTGGCTATACCGTTCCTACAATAAGCTTTGAGATAGTTTTCTCTACTAGATTAACTAGTAGGGAGAAGTAGGAAGGTTGTCAGTAGCTGACAATGCGATGTATACCGATCTTCACGGATGGTTCAAAAGTGAGAAGCAGGGTGAGAGTGGAAGTTTTCTCCGACCACATCAACATAACAACTCGTATCGATTGCCGGACCAATGCAGTGTGTTTCAAGCAGAGATTCTGGTTATTGAAATGGTACAACATTGTTGCTGTCGCACAAGGACCTGCAAAAACGTAACAAAATTAGCTTGCATAGAGATAATCAAGCGGCCATCAATTGACTCAAACACGAACCAGCCGGACCGGCCTCGTAAGCTTGAGAACTCTAGACAGCGTGATTATCTGCGGGGTACCCGGTCATAGCAATGTGACGGATAACGAGGCAGCCGATGTTCTGGCGAAAGAAGGTTCGCAGATGAATTCTTCATAAATAGACAGATCAATCGGACGGCCTCTAATCTCAGTAAAAAGAGAGATTGGCCTAAAAGCTGTTCAGCTCGCCGAGCGCAGGTGGATCAGTCTGTCAACCTGTGACATGTTAAAAAGAATGTGGTCAGAGTGGAATAAAAGGAGAACGGCGGTTCTCCGAAATATCGTTGCGGTTATAACAGGTCACTGCCTTTTTGGTAGTCATGCATTCCGCATGCGTATTCCTGCCAATTTCTGACTGAGTTGCCTGACCGAGGAGGAGGTCGAAAACATTCAGCATTTGCTCTGCGAATGCCCTGGACTAGCCAGGAGAACGTTTCAGGCCTTTAGAAAGCATATATTGGACTGGAGGAGTTTGCCAGCGAGGAGTACAAGGATCTAACCAGGTTGATCAATAGCTGCGGTTGGTTCAACTAATCACTGCATAGCAGTGCTACAGCGATCCAGGTTAAGGTTCCTTTCTATCTATCAACGTCTATGTGAGGTCGACTGGTGTACTACCGGTGGCCGTCAACTAACCTATACCTATGGGATACTAAAGCTTTTCTGTGGTGACTTGGTGTGGTGCAAATGAATAACGGAAATTTCTAGAACTAAGTTGCTGAACTTTCTAGAATTAAGCTAAGTAGTATAAACAGGGCTCAGTAGCAGTCGCCCAGATACTATACTCTTAAAGTATGTGAAGTAATTATCAGGTGAGAAAAGTTGACAACCGCATGTGAAAATTCAGTTTTGAGAAAAGCGCATTCAAAGCCGAGCGAGATCGTATAGTAAGAGTTCAAAAGATCTTGGAAAACACGCTAAAATAATACAAGGGAAGCTTGGATTTTCATAAAATTTTCTGTGAACAGTTATAATATAAATATTTTCAAAACATGAAAACAAAAAATCGAATTTTTCAAAATCTCTAGGCGGTGTAACTCCTTAGCAACACTTAAACTGCATTCATATAGTTATTACTAACTACATAGGACGCGATATATTAAATTACGATGGGGGGGGGGGGGGTCATTTATATTTGTAAAAAAAACAAAAGCTTGTAAGCTCACATGATAAACTAGCGGAGACTTTAAGTACTACATAAGTTTAAGTTTTTTGAATAGTTCTATTTATATTTGAACACTTGTTGCAAGTTTTATTGGGTCGTGTGACTGGGACACATGAACCGGGAACTCAATTGCAAATGGATTTAAAGTTTTTGCTTAGGCGGATTATGAATCATCAGACATTTTGTAATTCTCAATAAACTTTTTTAAATTTTACTAATAAGAAAATTATTACTACTACCAGGGAAATCGCTTGTTATCTTTACAAACAACACGAAAACCACTTCTCTTTCATTAAAACAACTTTATTTTGCAAGAATAATACGTAAACTTAAATGTAGAAATGTAGTTGTTCGTAAACTTTAACTGAAAATTTCTCTATGCCTTTGGCATATTTCGTTATAATTCCTGCTAAAAGTTGTTACACTTTAATTGGTCTTTATTAAGTTTCTTTCTTTTAGAAAAGCTTTTGTTATGAATTTTTCTTACGCTTCATGATTCATAAATTTTTGAGGTCAGCAGCCTCGTTCCCTTAAATATGAAACAAAAAAATGAGAAATAAATTATTTTACGTTGCTTAGCATATGCAACGTAAAATAATTTATTTCTCATTTACAAAGTCGTTTAAAAAAAATATTATTGTATAAAACTTAATCATAAATATTTCTCTCGGTTTTCTTTAAAGGACATTTAATCGCCAAGGTACGGAATATAACAACATGGAGTTGTCACACAGTCTAACATTAAACGAAGAGGCTTTAAATCAAATTCCGGAACAGAAACGTCCAATATTCATATTTGAATGGCTTCGATTTCTGGACAAAGTTCTTATAGCAGCACAAAAATCTGATATTAAAGGATGCCAGAAACTTCTTGTACAACAACTGACTGCACAAATTCATGCATCACCAGGACCTCCAACTAGAAAATTGATTGCAAATTGTCTGGCTACACTTTTCTCTGTTGGTGACACATTTCTGCTCTTCGACACTGTAAACACCTGTAATGACATACTTAAGAACAAGGATGATTCGCCAAGTTTTCTTCCAACAAAATTGTAAATTCTTCTTGAGTGCGATAATTTTTTTTTTCGCTTCAATGTACTTTATTCTTTCTATAGAGCTGCAATTTGTATAGTTGGGTGTATGTACGAAAAGCTTGGACGAATGATGGGTAGATCATACGAGGAGACAGTTCAAATATTGTTAAGGTCACTCAGGAGTGCAGAATCTCAAACACGAATCGAAATTATGATTACTTTAGAAAAGGTAAAAATCAAGAGGTTAATAGTCGAAAGTTTGCTGATAAGAATTTTATTTTTTATTTCAGGTTTGTGCAGGAATGGGAACTGCTATATCAAATGTTCACAAGGATATCTATAAAGCGACTAGACACTGTTTAACAGACCGGGTTATGGCTGTACGTGTGGCTGCGGCACGCTGTCTTCTTGAAATGATAAATCATGCACCATTTTTGTATACAACAGAATTGGAAAGTTTAGCTACACTTTGCTTTCGGGCATTTGACGGTAGCAATTATGAAGTTCGGTGTGCTGTTGCTAAACTTCTTGGAATTTTATTAGGTAATCATTTTTTTTATATTTATTTTTTACAATTACGTTTTAGAACTAGAAGACTCTGAATTTTTATGCGAAAATTATATACATTGGGACCAGTAGTTTTATTGCTAGCTGCTGCTAGTTATTTTTTGCTTCAAATGCTTAAAATAAAAAATTGTATAATATTTATGACGTCAGCAAAAGCATTTACCGTTAATTTGGTTTACTCCAAATGAGCTCAAAGAAATTCCGAGATTTATCGTGAATGGCGCAAGCGTTAGAATACGCCATGTGTTAATAAAAAATATTTTTTTCTATTACAATTTGTTGGAAAAAAAGGATTTGTCTAGACAAAAAAAACTGGAAGTCTCCACATAAGCGAACTTATCAAAGAAAAGCATATAACATTATTCAGTATACTCCTGAATTATGGTCTAACATCAACAATTAAAGGGTTAAGTTGATGAAGGTGTTAATTTAGATTATTGCTATTACATTAACCGTAGCAAGTTTTGGGATCTATCTTCTGGTACGTTTTACAATAAAGAATAAGGAAAAGTGTGCACAAAGGTTTTTTTCATATAAGCAGTTAGCTAAACCGGCCAATTCAACGTATGAAACTGCCTGACATATGGTTTTAGCGTGTGAAAAAGGCAAAGAAACAAATTTCAAACATTTACCACCCATGTACAGTGCAATACATATACAGATGATAAAAATCTAACAACAGAATAGTATTAACAATAATAAAAAAAAAGTACCAAAAGAGTCAAAATGCATAAATCTAAAAGCGTTTCAATGGCTCTGGGGTTTACGAAGAGAAATTGGCAAACAAAAATTGTTGCGTCGTAATGGTTGACGACAGTGAAATAGCTGATAACGTGTTGGCCTTCCATCATGGGGTCCCAAAACTTAAGTTGTAAGTCCACTTGCAATCGATGTAGACGAATCGGATGAAGTCCTATTTCCGTCACATGCTCCACAAGTGGTGTCCCTTTTTAACAGAGCGACGACCGAAAGACAAACACTTTTTCGAATTATTTTTATGACTCTCACAGACCTGGTAAAAAAACAATTCAATTTTTTTCAAGTAGTGGTAATATTTATTTTCGATTAAGGCTTAAATATTTTGGATTTAGTCAATGTCGCTAGTCTAAAAAGTTCATAGAAAAGTCAATTTGAGCAAATCAAATTCTACGGTAGGGTTTGTTCCTTCTAGCTATAAAATCATCAACAAACAGATCACTTAGTACAGCAGTTTACGAACATTATGGATCCAACCTCCGCCTGACATACATTGTTTACTATTCAAACAGGTTTTTTACACTTTAAAGTAAATAAAAAAGCGAATGAGCTGGCGCAGAGGGGCGCAAACGAGGGCACTCTAATAATACTCAACCTGAGCATACCCATCCATGAAATCAAGAAAGAAATCGGGTAACGAGGAGGCACAAAGAATAATGGGAGGGATCCGACAACGCCAGACATATGTACAAAGGCATTTTGGGGAACTCTCAATGCACATGAATCTGAAAAGATCATTAAGCTCAACAAGGCCAAACTGAAACTTCTTGTTTGGCCTTGTGACAGGACATGGAAGACTAAGGGCGATAAAAATGGGGGGGGGGGGGGGCTTCAGCTAAATTTAGCCTAGCATATAACTAACATTAATACATTTACTTTTTATTTCAGCATTTACTCAAAAATCCGCTGAAAACAACAAGAAGTCTCAGTCACCTCAACAGCATACAAAAAATCAACCACGTGCAATGTCTCTAGATGAAACATTTGGTATATTAATGTCAGGTTTTTTACGTGGCGGTGTATCATTTCTCAAAGGAACAGGAGAGATAATTAAAGGAAGTTCTGGTGTAAATCGCGAAGTACGCGTAGGTGTCACTCATGCCTATGTAGTTTTCGTTCAATATATGGGAAGTGTTTGGTTAGAACGAAATCTTCAAACTTTCCTGATTCACGTACTCGATTTAGTTGCGAATCCTAAAGCAGCATCGTCTCATGTTGATGCAGTTTATTCTCGGAAATGTATTAGTTTCATTCTTCGTTCGACTATTGGTAAAATGCTCGGTGAAAAGGCACAATCTTCCGCTTGCAAAGAGCTGATTCATATAATTGCCAAACAAATGAATTCAATTGATTTTAATCCAGAAAACGCAAAAGACTCGAATCAAGAAACATTGTTTAGCCAACATCTTCTAGTTTGTGCACTACAAGAATTGGGAAGTTTAGTGCTGGGATTAGGTACAACAGCACAAAATTTATTAAATGATCAGTCTTTAAGTTTTATCGATGCAATTTGTGCGGTTCTCGTGCATCCATGTGCTGCTGCGAGATTAGCTTCTGCATGGTGTTTGAGGTGGGTATATTTTCAATTATAACTAAGAAATTAATTACATTCGCTGTATGATTTAGATGTGTTTGCGTTGCTGTACCTAGCCAGATAACTCCCCTGATTGATCGATTTGTAGATGCTATTGAGCAGATGAGATCATCTCCTGAGGCAATCGCTGGATATAGTAGTGCTCTTGCCGCTGTTCTTGGAAGTGTTCGATTTTCTCCACTGGGTGTTCCACACACAAAAGGAAAAGTTGTTTTTAATACAGCAGAAGAACTCTTAAGATCAGCAAGTCAGAATAGTCGTTTATCTTTAAATCGAACGCAAGCTGGATGGTTATTAATTGGCGCTATTATGACGCTTGGATCACCCGTAGTAAAAGGTTTGCTACCTCGGATGCTTTTACTCTGGCGCAATTCTTTCCCACGTTCTGCCAAGGAATTAGAATCTGAAAAGGCGCGAGGTGATTCTTTTACATGGCAAGTCACCTTAGAAGGACGTGCTGGCGCATTGTCGGTAATGCATAGCTTTTTGCTTCATTGTTCTGATCTTGTCACGGACGACATCAATCGCAGACTATTAACGCCAATTGAAAGTGCTCTGGCTATGTTGGTTAAGTAAGTTAAATTATTTTTTTTGAACAATTTCTATATATAAAATTTGCACTACTTCAAGTATTTCATCGGTCCTTAAAAATTATGGCCAGCATTTAAAGGCTCCAGCAGCAATGGTTCGCTTGAGACTGTATGAGACGTTGTCGCTTCTTCCAGCCAGTTCGTTGGAATCATCATACACTCATTTATTACGAATGCTTGTAACAGAATTCACATTATCAGAGAATCCAGCTAATACTACAAATTCTCTCCTACGAGCTCTATGCCATGCTGATGATTCCATAATACTAGGAACATGGCTTCAGGAAACGGATCATAAAACAATTGAAGATCAGGTAAATGATAATTTGTAAATTTGTAGTTGTGATTGAAAGTGTATAAGAAAAATCATACCTTGTACTCTCTAATTTATGGCGCTCAGATGGAACCTAATAGGAAATCCGATGGGGAGCACGTAAGTTGTATGATTTGAGCAGATCTCCCAATGCGAATATTTTTATGTTTTTCTGAAGTTTTCTTGTTTTTCTACGCTTCTGATTTGATTTAAACCATGTAGTGTGTGGATTTTTATTTTTCCATTCTGTTGCATTAATTTTAAGTTTAATACAATTTAAATTTCCGGAAAGGTCCCCTTATTTTGGCTTAAGAGTCTACAAGTTCACTTTATTGAAACCAATTTACTTAAAGTAAAAGTGAATTAAAATTGCAGAGAAGTTTAAGCTTACAACCAACGACGTACAGGAGTTGAGCTAAATTTAGTTAAACTTAAAACCACTGTAAAATAAAGTGAATTCTAACCCTCAAGCCGTTTTAAAACATTAGTTGAATGCTTTACGAAACTATAATTTTCCGCGCCTTGTCACGCATTTCATGAACAGTTAATAGTTTTTTTTAAATGCCACCTTAAACGAACTTAATGCTCATTAAAATATATTCTTATTGCTTTACAGCTTCAGCCGAATAGTGCAGCTGGTTCTGGAGCTTTAGAGCATGATCCATGTTGTCTTTATCGATCAGTTCCGAAAAACGAGCAATATCCTGGACCACTTCCACTTGGAGTTGCTGTAATCGATATGTCGGTGACACTTTTTGGACTGATCTTTCCACGAGCTGCAAATAAACATCGCATTCAAATGCTTGATCATTTTGCAGAATGTATAAAGCAAGCCAAGAGTTCTCGACAAGAAGCCGTCCAAATGAATATTTTTACTGCGCTTTTAAGTGGCTTGAAAGGACTCACAGAAAGCAAGAGCGGAATTGGTCAAGAAGAAGTGAAAAAGAGTGCAACCATTTTAATTATTGGAGCTTTAGTTAGTGGGAATTCCACCTTAAGATGTGCTGCAGGAGAAGCACTTGGCAGAATGGCACAAGTTGTTGGAGATTTTCGATTTACAGCTGAATTATCTCAAACAAGCTTTGACAAACTGAAATCAGCTAGGGATGTAGTAACACGTACTGGTCATTCATTGGCTTTAGGATGTCTTCATCGTTATGTTGGTGGAATGGGATCTTCACAACATCTTAGTACGAGCGTTTCCATTCTGTTAGCACTTGCACAGGATGCCAGTTCACCAGTTGTGCAAGTTTGGTCACTCTATGCTTTGTCTTTAATTGCTGACTCTGGAGGTCCCATGTTTAGAGGATATGTTGAGCCCACACTTTCCTTGTGTTTGAAATTACTTCTTACTGTTCCTCAGTCACATGTAGATGTACATCAGTGTATAGGACGTGTGCTTAATGCATTAATTACGACTATGGGACCCGAATTGCAGGGAAATATTTCATCTATATGCGCAATGCGATCATCATTTACTTGCACGGCTGCCATTATGCAGGCACACTCTGATCCGTTAGTGCAAGCAGAGGCCACTGGTTGTCTTCAACAACTACACCTGTTTGCTCCTCGTCATGTAAACCTTTCATCATTAGTTCCCACACTAGTGAAAACTCTTTCCAGCAACTATTTAATGTTACGCAAAGCGGCTGTGTCCTGTTTACGACAACTCGCTCAACGTGAAGCTAAAGAAATATGTGAACATGCTCTTTCTTTATCGGCTGATGAATGCTCCGGACTAACTATGACTGATGCTGGTCTTCCAGGTATTTTATTTGGTATGTTAGACACTGAAAGTGATCCGGAAATGATTAAAAATATTCATGATACCTTGACGTCTATGCTACAAATGTTGGCATCAGATAATTTAACTCAGTGGTTGAGCCTGTGCAAAAATGTTTTGACTATTGCAGTAGAAACTTCTAACGACGATTCACAGAAAAAAGATCTTCTAGATAATGACGAAAATGAAAATGATGACGATGTTACAGAATATCATGCAGAGGAAAATGTGGAAACGCATCCAGCAGTACAACCAAGATGGCCAACACGCGTTTTTGCCGCCGAATGTGTAAGAAAAATTATAGCCGCCTGCGAAGCTGCAAATTCAATCCATTTCGATCTTGTTCAAGCTAAAGAAATGCAAATGACAAAATCTCGTGGCGATTACTTAATTCTTCATCTTTCAGACCTTATTAGAATGTCCTTTATGGCAGCTACAAGTGATTCGGATCAATTGAGGCTTGAAGGTTTACGAACTTTACAGGAAATTATTGATAAATTTGCTGGAGTTCCAGAACCTGAATTTCCTGGTCACTTATTGCTTGAACAATTTCAGGCACAAGTTGGTGCCGCTCTACGACCAGCCTTTTCATCAGATACTGCGTCTCATGTTACAGCCGCAGCATGTGAAGTTTGTTCAGCTTGGATTGGATCAGGAGTAGCTCGAGATTTAAATGATCTTCGACGAGTTCATCAACTTCTTGTTTCAAGTCTTAATAAACTTCATACAAAAACGAATACTACACAACTATATAATGAAAGCATGGCTACTCTTGAAAAATTGAGCATTTTAAAAGCTTGGGCAGAAGTTTACATTGTCGCTATGGTGGGAAATGGATCAGCTCCAGCAAGTTTAATACAAAAGAAATTATCGAGCAATTCAAATAATATTTGTCTGTCAGCTTCGATTAATAATAACGGTGACGACGATGCTGAATTTGGTGACTTTGAAAGCAGAGGTGAAAGTTTACTTTCATTAGTAAAACCAGAGTTGGGTAATCTTTCAACTCACTGGCTTGCGGCATTAAAAGATCATGCTCTCCTATTATTACCTCCAGAATTTCAGAGTCAATTACCACACGATGGTGGAGCCTTTTATACGACTGATACAATCAATTCGTCCAAACCGCACTACCTTGCCTCATGGCCACCGATATTATATGCTGCTGCTCTTTGGCTTAATGATGGTGGTTTTGATGTTAACGAGTCTAAAGAATCAAAAGATAATAATGGTAATGGAAATTCACAGTATGACAACAATAATGCCATCACACATGGAAGTTTAAGTGCTGACCGTTTTCACATGATATTTGGTATCTGTATGGAAGCCTTGTGTAGTACGAGAACCAGTGAAAAACCTCAGTCTGTAATTTGCTGTTTACAATCCCTTTATACAATTTTTGATTCGCAGTGGGCACGCAAAATGCTTGTTAAAGATAAGTCAATTACAATTGAGTTATGCAATGTTCTACATAGACAAATACTGACAAGAGATAGTCTTCTAGTACAGTTGCTTTGCATGGAAATTTTAAAGCAAACAATTGCTGCTGCTAATCAAGCATTAGATGATGAGAAGAAAGAAAGGCTTCAAGAACAGCAAAATGATAACGAGACTAAGACAGATATAAGTAAAGAGCTGGATAATTTAGGTGAAGGAGGTGAGTCCGGGGAAATTTTTCCTGGAAAGTCACACGTTTACGCTGTTCTAGAAGTTTGTCTGTGCGTTTTTGTAAGGCAAATTCCAACAATGAATCCAAGTAGTAGTGCCAAGTTGACAACAGATCAACTTAGAAAGGAAATGGCTATGAAGGATGCTACGGGGGTTATTACTTTGGGAGAAGACAATGGAATGTTAGTTGCTAGTGGACTACAATGTGCACAGTCTTTAACGAAGCTCTGTTCACCAATGGGTAAGTGCGGTTTTATCGCATATCCTAAATTAATTTTTTTTAAACTAAACATTTTTCATATTTCCTGCTGAATATCTTTAAAGTTATTTACAAAATTTTTTATTTTACTTTATTTTAGGAGCAGTATCAATTCTTCCTACAATTTTATATTTAACAACAAGTATTATAAAGGAAGTTGCTACAAAATCTGTACACGATCAAACAGTAATAGCCAACACAGGTCCAATACAGGCAGCTCTACATTGTCTGAAATATGTTTGCACCGATAAATATGCTTCTGATGAGCGATCATCTACCGAGTGGAAGAAATACTTACAAAGCGCTCTGGCTAGTATTATTGATCTTACAAAGACTGGTTGTGAAGAAACTAAGGTAGACGAAGTTACTATGATGTTGGCCATAGCGGTATTTATTCTTCATACCGCTTCAAGTGTGGTTTCAGCTCCATCCCTTCAATATCCTTGTATTAATCACTTTAGGCAGTGCCTTCAAAGTGATAATCAAGCAGTGAAATTGAAATGTATTCAAACTGTTCGATCCATTTTCGCAAATTCTGATCTTAAAGTGTGTACACCATATATTCATGCTTTGGCGCCGAGAATCATTGAAGGATTATATTCAGAAAGTGCTAAAAATCCTAAGACTGATAACGAATTGGCTTTGGTTTTGGAAAGTATTACAACTGTGGAAACATTAATCGATTTGGCTGAGCCGCAAAATAGTAAGTAAAATTCTGCATTTGACTTTATAAATCAAATAAAACGACGATTACTTCATAATTTATTAAAAACCGAAAAAAACTGGTCGCTTCTAATAATCAATAATTGAACGGTTGTGACACGTTGCGTGTATCTGTAATTCTTTGCTTCAATGGATTCATTTAAAGTATAAGAATCAGTGCATTCTTCATTATGTCTTTCAGATTAAGAACTATGAGACCGTATTGCTTGGGCAATATTTGTCTCCACTTTTTCTTATTTTATTTCAATTTCAGCAAGTTTTTTGTAATTAGAAGTAAATAACTTAAGAGAAACAAAAACAGTTCGAACTTTCAAAGGGAAAAGTTCTTTGAAGTTCGAAGTCTCGCAGTCTATTAATGCGATCTGTTGTTCATCCCCGGAAAGTAGCTTCCATTATTTTACTCTAATATGGGCGTATTTCACCCATGTAGATAATTATAATAATTCTCGTTTAGCTATGGGCTTTACTCTTGGTTAATTTTGTGAACTACTCCTATCAAAGCTAGGTGGGAGTTGCAGCCATCGGTCAAGACTTATCAGCCTCGCATATACATTAGCAATGGTCTGGTATGATACAACAACCGTATGGTACCGTACTTAAAAAACTATAAAGGTTTCAATTATAACTAGCCGCAGTTGGTAATTAACCTGAGAAGCGATTTTAGCCCTACGATGGGTACAGAAGGGAAGTGCTGTTGTATCCATAATCCGAATTATTCCAACAATTGGACTCTATGTATTAGTTTTACGGCTTATGCAACTATATTGTGGAGTATTGTTTAAAATGTCGCAGTTGGCATTGCATTGATAGCTCCGAAGATACACAGAGAGGTAGATATTTGGACTAACTTTGAGTTAACTTCTCTAAAGCAGTCACCACCATCACAGGAAGCGTATAGAATTTTCTATTGAAAATAATTATCAACGGTGGGTTAAAAAAAGTTAGTCTTTACAAAGGTTTTAATCAATTATGTTGTTCCTTTGGGTTGTGTTTCAATGCCTTACTTGCCTAAAAGATCGCTCTAAATCAGCTTCCGGTTGGCGGTTTGATATATACTCATTTAATTTGGGATAGTGATGTTAAGTGTGGGTACAGAACTGTATAACATTTATTTCTAAATAATTGTATGATGGTTCTAGAAAATAAGTCTTTCATTCATTTTCAATCTATCAGATTTAGTTGTGCAGAAGCTCAAACTTTTGATGCTTTCCTTAAATGCTACGTGAAGGCATGTTGGAAACCCGTTAAAATACACAAAAATCAAAATCACACAGCTCCCAACCAGGCGGCTGAGGATTTAGATGAACGTTCCGGTAAACAGCATGGGAGAATTACAGATCAGGCGCACAAATTTGACACATTTATTTGTTGCTATGACAATTTGGAGTTCAATGTATTGAAACGGTTTGGTTGTCTCGAGGCAACCAAATTTTGTGAGAATTCCTACCATGAACTGAGTCTTCTACTGATTTCTGGAAAGATTGAAGTAAGTAAGATCAATCGGACAATTAAATAAACGTGACATTGAGGAAGTAGGCTCATTAGTACGTGGGATGTTGAAGGCGGTAAAAAGCTCGGGAGAATTGAAAGTTCCCATCAAGCAGTCGAAAGGAAACACAATCCTGGAATGGTCACCTCAAGATTCTATAGTATAAATATTTCGACTCTGACAGTATAAGGAGGCAGACGAAAAGGGATTAGTCCCAAACCGACCACACAGAGCACATCAATTGAATCTACGTTAAACAGTATCAATGGATGGAGTAGTGAGGTGAGCAAACCGAGCAAGCGGACTCAAGAATGGATCTAACAAAGGTGGAGATGGAGTTGGATCAATGCGTTGAGCGGCAAGACCAACATGCCATGGGCCCCGGGTTCGAGACCAGATGACCGTGAGCTTTTATTAAGAAATTAAAATAATCTACTCCGTCTCTGGGCTGTTGTCTAGCTCGTTGCAAAAGCAAGACTCAAGTTTTCTCACTTCCCTTGCCCTAATTCCCTTCCGGCCAAAACTATGCTAACGCATCAAAGGGTTGTCCCCTAGGACTTGGCCACATCGTATACAAAAAAAGTTTAGTGATGCATTGATTTTTGAATTTCTTGGACCATCTCTTCACGAAACCTAAAATAGCATTGGCTTTATCCATGATAGAATCAATAGGTCTGTCTGTTTACTATTGTGTAAAAATGCATGGGTAAAAACCAAGTAAAATGTTCTTCTGATGGAGAGGATGAAAATGGGAAACTTATCAGACGCTTTTTGGGTAACTTGATGATAACAACAAAATTCCGACAAAATTCGAACAAATTTCAGAACCAGAAACCAGTATACTTTTCCGAAGGTTTTCGGTGCGCTGAACAAGAATCTGGCCTCAGAATTGCTCAATCACGTCACGAGATATCCTAAGCTAAAAGTGCGAAAATCTTGGTTTTTGCCTGTATTTGAGGTTATGTAGCATAACGATTTTAACTTTTATTGTAAAATTACTGCCAGCATCTTAAAGTACAAGCCTTGCCCTTTCAAATGCGCTTTAGTGTGCTCAAAAATAATTTTTTTTTCTTTGAGATATCCAATATTGAAGTTTGGAATACACATGAATTTCTCAAGTTTTGTACACCTTCAGTTTCACACCTTGTACCGTTTGTACACCTTGCAAAGGATCTGATGTCGGCGTATTCCGGTGTATTCGCGGAACACAGCCAGGTCAGAGTGCAAGGTACTGCAGTCTGCTTCGTGGGAAGCAGTGCGAAAAATCTTAGCATCGTCCGCATAACACAGAATTTTACTGCGGGTCAGGAGACGCGAAACATCGTTAACATATAGGATGAAGAGGAGTGGGCCAAGGATACTGCCCTGTGGCACCCCTAAAGTGACAAGGATTTGGTCAGAAAGAGCTCCCCGAAACAGGACGCGCTAGGTACGACCAGACAGATAAGAGGACAACCAGTTGACGAAGCAGGAAGGAAACCCAAGAAGAATCAATTTATAGACCAAAGAACACTAGCAAGATAATTGGCATTTCTTCAGAAAGGAAGCGGGTAAACCGTCGGGACCACCCGTGAAGCCCTCTGCAAAATTAGATAAGTGTTCAGTAGCGTGTGCATCGTCGAATACTAAATCTTTAGGCTTAAGGGAGGTAGGCGCCGGCCGCGTCAAGTGGGTAAAATCAGAAGTGGAAATATCATAGTAATAGGTTCGGAAAAAATACGCTGAAAAATTAGAAATTGTGGGAGCATCGTCACTCTCGCAGTCGCGGTACCTCAAAAAGGAAGGATAGGCATCACATTTACGCTTCGAGTTAATAAATCTCCAGAACAATTTGAGGTCGCTACGCACGTAGTTCTCATATTAAACAAGTACTCGGCATAGGAGTCCTGCAGACCAGTAGAGAAGCGGTGGCAAAGGTCAGAGTGCGTCAAATAGTCATAAACCATCGAAGAATAAATACCAGCATAGTGTTTGCCCTAGCAACGACGTTATTAATATGGGAGATTGAAGTTCAATGGAACATGCAGGTACATTCCCACTCTTTGTATGTTACTATGATGCAGTATGATTCAAACAGATTTTCCATATTATATGAACAATTAGTCGACTCACTGTATATGTATTATTAAATCCATCAAATGTTTCTATTAATTACTATTGATAACAAAGATTTTTTTACTTTTACTGCAAACAGGAAATTTAATGCAAGGTAAATTTGGGTTTTTCTGTATAATATGAAACATATTTGTTGCTATGTAATAACAATTTCTACAATAAAATTATTTATCTTTTCAGGAATACAAATGTTAACACTCCTCGTTCCGGTTTTGATAAACTTTTTAGCGGATCCATCAAATCTTCGTAATATTTCAAAGCAAACGCGGCAATTACATGAACAATCCCTCCAGTGGCTCATGCGAATTGGACCTAAATATCCTCAAGAATTCAAGACTTTAATGAGTCAATCAGGAGATTTACGACAAAGACTCGAACAAGCCATTCGTAATAATCAACAATCGTCAATTACAGCCAAGGCTTCCAATGATGCACAGAACGGATCGAAATCGATCACAACAATGCCACAAAAGCCAACAATTAAATTGAAAACGGACTTTAGTAATTTTTCGTAAGAATTAAATTATGTTAAGAAAATAATCCTGTCGTAGAAAGTGATAAACTTAGAAACGAATACGCATTGACAAATTTACTTCTCAGATTATTTAATACTAGATATAACGGTATTAATATACATACGTTGTAGTATACTTTAGAATATAGATTCTTTTAAAAGTAATTTCTAATAACAAATTTTCAACTAACTTGCTGCAGTGATTACTAAATAATAATAAAAAAGTAACCGTTTTGGATGTGATTTTCAGGCAAAGACTTGTTTTTAAATGTTAGCAAATATTTTAAAATTATAATAATTAAAAGAAAAAAGTTATCTGAAAGTTTAGAAGAAAAAAAACACTTAGGGACTCTTTTAAACTACTTACTTACTTTTAACTCTTTTATTGGTTTTATTGTATTTTAATTTTCTGTTAAAGGAAGGGTATTTAAGGAGATTTTATGTAACCTTATGTTCCGTTTGAATCACAATTTACTTAAACTTTCTATTTATGTTATTTATTAAGAGGATAAAACATATTTTTTCGATTATACATACACTTATTTTCCTTTATTTTTATTATTGATTGAATGGCACTAAAGGTACGTAAATCGGAAAATAAGAAGGAATAGTTGTGAAAGGAATTGAATTGTAAATTTTTTCAGTACATTTATTTTATTTCAAATATATATTTTAACGATAACTTAGTTGCGTTTTTAACTTACAGAAGATGCAATCATAAAGAAAATCGTATCAGTAAGAACTGGCATGGTGCATGGGTAGTTGGCTCAATGATTGAGTGCCATGAATGCAGGTTATGACCTCAGCCTGCCTATGAGCATTTCTGTTGCAATAAATAAGAAGTTTCTGGGCTGTTTTAGCTCGCAGCAATGCAAAATCAGACGTTCAATTTTCTCTCATGGTGCCTTTTTTTTAGCGGGAGAGGGAAAAATCTTCCAAAAGACACCGGACAGCCCGTACCCTCGGGTAGTGTGAGATTCTTAGGGGCTATTCAAGTATTACGTAACGCAGTTAGGTGGAAAGGGGGGGGGCTTGTGAAACGTTACGGTGCGTTATGGGGGGGCGGATCGAGGGGTGGTCAAACAACGCGTTACGTAACATTAAGTTTTTGTTTAAATTAAAAGTTCTAACTCTTAACTCGTGACTCGCGGCTCAGTTTATATGGTATATCTACACTACACATATGTGGGAGCGAAAAAATAACGGCAGCGTTTAAAACTGTTTTGTTGTGAGGAGTAATAAAAGTTTGTTCGAAAAAGTGCTGATCACTCTCAGTTAAGTATTCGCTAAGTACAGACCACTAGAAGTCAAACGGTTAAATCTGTAAAGTAGAGTCAACGCAAAGTAATTAGTTTTCGGATTTTTATTGTTGTTATTAAATTCCACATTACTTTTATATTGAATTTCCTTGTTTAAATTATCGTAGCTAATAAAATTGAATTCCGCCAAAATATTTTCTTTAAAAAAAATTAAAAGAATTATCCCATCCCACACATATTTTTTTACGTACGAAAAGAGTGTTCGAATGCACAGTCGTGAAAGTAGAGTACAGCCACAGCGACTTGCTACCAGAAGGACAAATGAGGTTCTCTGCATTATGCGCCGCTTCAAAACATCGTCCGAGGAATAAGGGCATTGTCTAAAATAATAGCTCCAACACGATCCCGAATAGTGACGCGATAGAAAACCAGAGCCTGCGTCTTGGACGCGTTGAGGTTGAGTTTATTGGAGGTCGCTCAATTACATATCGCTTGAAAGTCCCTATTTATCAATCCCGCAAAAGCAGCACAGCTGCCGGAGGTCAGAGGAAAAGGTAACTTGTACATCTTCAGCATAAAAATGGGTTAACCCAATACCGACACACTCAGGAGGTCGTTGATGAATACACTAAACTCTTCCACACGTGCACATAAAGTCCTGTCAGTAAGGTCGGAGAAAATCAAGTCGCAAGCCGACCAGGAAAACCCAAACCTTGGCTTCAGTTTCGTGCGCAGCCTTACTGAAATTAAGGAGGAGCAAAATTGTAGCTTTGTGTTTGTCCCCGTTTATTCGAATCTCCTCAAAAATATCCAGCGGTCGCGGCGAAAACCAATTACTCACCGTCTGCAATTCTTCCACAAAGCCAAGTCTCAGTCAGATAGACCACGTAGAAACAATTATTCATCGAGCCAATGAAGAGTCGAGTCATTTTAGAGCGCAGTCCGGTTAGGTTGGCTTAGTAAAGGGAGAACTCACTGAGCCGTTTTTTGATGAAACGTTAGGGGCTGTAGTTGCGTTCAAGCGAGTCCTTGGAATGAATTCACGGACGGTAGAATTAAGTGGCCAGACGTCGGGGCAAAGTACCGAATGAAAAACAGCATCGCCTGAATGAGATTAGAACTGCCTGTCGCAGCCGATGACAACGATTCTATATCCTTTCTTAAAAGCTTCAAATTATTCCCAATATCGGCACTAGGGATAACAGGGTTTGCGGCAGTAACAGAACAGTGTGCAGAATGAACAGTAACAACATGTATGTCCTCAATAGAGCTAGACATAGTAGTTATCTTGTAAGAGATATCACGCAACTTATCTAGCAATTCCAGATTTATTCACTGAGGCCAACAAGCTTTCGATTGGACATGCCAAAATCATCAAATACTGCTTGAAAACTGAGCAGGCTAGTTCTGATGTTGCAGAGATTTTTAGCCATGCATTCCTGCTCAGTGGAGATACTGTCAGCTATAATCTTCATTAGCCTAAGGACGTGACAGGGCCTGAAATATAAACAGTCCTTACAGAGAAAGAGGATGTTTTCAGCCTCTGCTTTAGGCATGTTGAATGAAAGAAACCTCCACAAATGCCGTCACAGGCAATGGCGTTATCGGTAATCTCCAAGCAGCAAATCTTGCACGCACTCATGGCAGGACCGGCTATCAGAAACGTACCAAATGAAGATCAATTAGCGTGTAAACTCAATAATAGCTTATATGTGTCCAGACAATCCGATCCACCGATGAAAATGGCATCAATTCTCACGTCAAGGGCAGGCACCAGGATTCGAAAAAGAAAATCCAAGATAGAATGCAGTATCGATAGCTTCGGTAGAGGCATATACCAAAGAGTGTTGCATTTTCAGTTCGACCCATTTTGCTGCGTCAAATGCAGACTTTTTATGATTTGTTTATATTATTGGACGAAAAATGAACACCCAACAAGTAAGCTTAGTTTTAAAGGAACACTTTTATTGCGGATTTGAAAGAAAAATTGAACAAACGAAAACGCCCGTAATCTAACCGTTTAACGACGCATACGTAGTCGGTTGCAAAAGGAAATGCGAAGATCAAAAAGATGTATTTAATAGAATAATCAGTAAAATAGACATAAATATAATCACATTCTATAGATAGCTACTTATTTATCTAGTAAAAATCATTCATCCTCAAGTTTGGCATCGATGTAGTTCTCTACCTCCTTAATGGCTTTTACAGTGTACTCAGTTCGTGTACAGAAATCATGAACAAGAAAATTCTGCAGTAAGTTAGCTTTAACTTGATTAAGTCTGCAGCTAGTATGAACTAATTCTAGTTCATTTCGTAAATAAGGACCTAGTTTTAGTTCAGCACAACTTTTGAGTAAAATACATTTCTCATTCTTGACCCTTACTAATTCCGTTTGCGCTTTCCTCCTCTTGTCCTCTAACTGAATGATTTCATCCTGCCCTACTGCTGGATTAAGCAATTCTGGACTTTGTATTTCAGTTGATTTAACATATTCCACAATGGGCGTGCATATTTCCTTGACCTTACCTACGACAAATTCACGTACAGCCTTTCTCTCCGTATATGATAGTTCGACAACTTTATGTTTATTCAAATCTGAAAAATTTTCTTATTAGAAGATTGGAAATAAACTAGACTGGCGAAAGTCATACTTAAAACATTATTGCTTTCGGCAATTTTAATAAAATTTTGAATTGAGAGGATTTCAAGGTGCCTTTTGAAAGTGTCTTGATCAACTCCGACCAAATTTTTATGTTTCACTGATTTTAATATTGAAATAATCAATTCTAATTTGTGAATTTTTAGTATTTCATCGTCTCGTGCCTTTTTTAGTCTCTCACTGCTTTCTGTATTGTAAATTTGAGTTATTTCACTAAACTCAGACATCCTTTCCTGCCTTCTGCAGAAGTTACCGTTGACAGCAGTTCATTATTCGTAAACAAACATTTCAAAATTTCCACTTATCGATATTTAAGTAATTTCTCAATAGATGGCACCTGAATAAACAGAATATTTATCTAATAACAAATGAAAAATTGATAATCCTAGTAAGTTTTAATAGACAATAAATTTATGTAAAATATGTTAATTTCGTGTTTGTTTCTCAATTAATATGATAACACTTTTAAAAAGAGCAAAACATGAAAATCCAGGTAATTTATGGTAATACTTCATTTCGTTAGCAACTTCACAATCATACAAACAACTTAACTTGAGAAAAAATTAAATCGGTTTTGACAGATTGTTGACGGGACGAGTTTGCTTAGCTTATAGAACTCGTAACAAAAACATATAATTAACTAGAATTCTAAGGTAAATTCATATAATTTCCAATTCTGAACTCATATAAGATAATATCGCACTAATTTACATGTAGAAAATCTATGAGCATCCCAACTTTCCATTAAATTTTTCTTTCTATCATTTGTAAATAGTTTTGGTGGTTTTAAGTTAATTTCTATCTTTTCTCTTTCTGTTCTTTACCCTTTTAGGATTTGAAAGAAATTTCTTAATTATTTACCTTCAAATATCCCTAAGTAATACAAATAAACTATTACTTTAAAATGTCCAACTTAAGTGACCCGTATACGGCCTATAGTAACAACGGAGATCAACAATTTCTGGATAATCACTCATCAATGGCATCGCCTTCGCAAAGCAGTCCAATGAGTTCATTATCAAGCCAACAAAATAATGTAATCAGCAAAACAAGTAGTGCAGACAATCAACCAGTTAGTCAAATACTGTTTCATTTACATATTGTTGTTAATGTAAATTAATTTTAGCAAGTACTTACAAAACCCCGTTTGCAAGAGTTAGTGCGAGAAGTTGATCCTACGGAGCAATTAGATGAAGAAGTTGAAGAGCTTTTACTACAAATTGCAGATGATTTTGTCGAGGATACAGTTAAAGCTGCTTGTTCATTTGCAAAACACAGAAAGGTGTCGAAAATTGAAGTAAAAGACGTTCAGTTGCATTTAGAACGTAAGTGGAATATGTGGATTCCTGGATTTGGAACTGATGAACTTCGACCCTATAAACGTGCATCAGTTACGGAAGCCCACAAGCAAAGATTGGCTCTTATACGTAAAACTATCAAGAAATATTAACATTTGCTTTAACATTATTTAATATAGATCAGTTTTTAAAATATTTGTTTTTCTGGCTTTGGATTATAAGCAAACAATTTGACGAATTGCTTTGAGGGAGCTATGCAGCATGAATTAAACTGAGGCCTCTTTTTAGAACTTTCCTTTAAGCGATCTGTTTAATGAGAGTTCGCCCAATGGTTCTACTCCTATTCTCCGATTCTTACATATTTACCAAGCACTCAAGTATTTGGGTACTCGGGTGGTTAGTATAACTGATAAGTATCATTAGTTTTACAGATTACTCAAATACCCAGTCAATACCCTTGATTTTGCCTGGGTACCCTGGAATTTTTTCACAACTATATCATCATTCGAAGGGTCGGTTTCTGGGCTACAAGTTGTGGTCTGTGATCAATCCAGGAAAGACCGATTTAATGTTGTACACCACTAAAGTCAAGATACCGAATTTCAGCTTCCTAAGCTTAATGGACAAACACTTTCGCTATCTTGCAGCACTAAGTATTTGCGCGTTATACTGGGTACAAAACTAAACTGGTAACGAGACTTGGAAGAAAAGCGTGCGTAGCTTGTAGGAAACAATCGTGGTACGTCCTATACTCACGTGTGGATCACTAGTTTGGTGGCCTGTAGTAAGTGATATATTAAAACAAAACTCAATAGAATACCGAGAACAGTAGGTGTGGTAACCACGGGCGCCATCCGGTCTTTTCCCGCAAACGTCTTGAATGTGATTCTTCACCTTCTATCTATAGACCCATTAAAAATATCGCATTCGCAGTTAAGCTCAGGGAATCTGGGAGCTGGACTGCGAAGTATTACATCATCATCATAAATATATTATCAGAGCAGTTAACCTCCTTAACAACGGGCTATATCATTCCACAGCTGAGTCTTAGCAAAAACTTCACCGTAACGATTCCAAACGGAAGAGAGAGAGACGGATCAAAAATTGACTGCGGAGTTGGCGCAGGATTATACTCTGAATCAGTGAAGGTTTCCAGGTCAAACGATGTGGCGTTAAATCGATCTATTTACTCTATTTACCCAAAAAGGTGAAAAATTACACCTAAAGATCGGTTTAAAGTTCAAACACTAAGTATATTCGTAGTCCCTTGTAGCTGCGGGTCATGGTACATTGGGCAAACATGAAGAAGTATGGCAACCCGTCTGAGAGAACACATAAATGCGGTCAAAATAAAATCAGCGGAAAAGATCAGCAATCAGCGAGCACATACTGGACCATCCAAAAGAACATCATTGGATTTATTTTGAAAAATCTTCAGTCCTGTCTTGCGAATATTAAAGCGATTGAAATTAAGCGGCGAAAAGAGTGTTCCACTTTGACGATAACAGCTTCAGGCAGTTTCCCGATGACGATACTTAATTTAACTTAAAGCGTTCGGGGTGAGAACTAATATCAGCACTCATATAAGTTAAATACAAATTACCCTTCGAATCCGAAAATATTAATAGATGAATTTAAGCAACCGCGAAAACCTAAAAAGTTATTCACACAGACTACCCCAGCGCCTTTCAGGCAGAGAAAGTAAGGTAGGAATCAGTAGGGCACAAAACTGCTATTTTATCGGACAGTGAAGCTGCAGTTAAAAGGCTTTTCACTCAGATATTATCACCTCTAAATTGGTAGAGAGATGCTCCGAAGAACTAACCCAGCTGAGCGACAAGTTCACCATCATCTTGATTTGGCTCCTAGGACACAGACATCAAGGGGAATGACAGAGCTAACAAGTTAGCTAATCGCGGTTCTGGACTTCTTGATTCCCGTGTTGAGATGGTGCACATCCCGCTTGGGATTCTTAAGGGGACAACCTAGTGTAGCGGGTAAAAAATAGAATAGAACAGGCCTAGAAGTATGCGTAAAAAATGTTAAGTCGATCCGATGAATAAAGTAGAAAACATGGGCTGGCAAACTTCATGCCGGCTTATCGCGTTATATGGTCTGTCAACTTTAAATGCGTAAAATTTTCGGAACTAGTGAGCAGGATTACGTCTAACCTACTTAACAAATTATCTCGAATTAAACTGCTAATAAAGGACGACGATTCAACGCAGGACGTGATGTCAATATTTTTTTTGAAATTACATTGTTTTATAGCAAAATTAAGGTGCAAAAATTTGTGGAAAATCGCATGTCTAAGTTTGAAGTTGTGCTATTTCCACAAATGTTGACTTAAAAACTTTTTTCAAACTCCACATCCGGCATAAATTTAAAAAGAATGGAATTAAAGTTCAAATTTTGAATTCAGAATACAGAGAAGAGCTGAATATTGTTCACCGTAAAGTGGCCATTTTTGCGACGTCACTGCGCGGAGCTAATAAAGATTTGATGTTTAAAAAAGGATTTTTGTAAAATATAGTGCTGTAAGATTGCAATAAAAAAATTAGGTCAATCGGACTTTTCATTCCGCAGCAAGTCTCAAAAAATTACCTTTTTGGTTGCTACACCAGGTTGCCCCCTTAGGAGGAATATCTTCTCACTTTCTATCAACGGCGGCTCCAGATGGAGAGACCTGACCTCTTGCGCCAAATCTTGGATGATTTAACCAACTTCTGATATAAAAAGAACTAGAGAACTAAAACTAGGATCCGAAAGGACGTCGCCAAGCCAACGGCGATGTGCACGAGTCATACGGCAATCGGGGACCACGCTGTAGGACTTGACATTCCTTTTAATGCACATTGTCATAGCTGCAGGGATGAGTGTCGAATGAAAGTCTTTTTCACTTCATGTGCGAATGTCTGGCTCTGGCCAGGACAAGGTATCGGGCATCCGGCAGCCTTTGTTTGGGATTAATATCGGGGAGGAAAATTGGAGAAATCATCCACATCCTGAATATTACAGGGTAGTTCTGATAACCTCCTCTCTGCCGCTCATCTCACTATTCTTTTACTATAATTTATCTGCACAGATGGATTTTATCTGTACCATCTATTTTTGATGCAGGGATGCAGGTGTTTTCCTAATCAACCAATCAGATAAGGATGGACTCTGAAGATTTAAGAAGTCAATCTCACAGCGACTTATAGATGCCTGGTCAGTATAAATAGGTTTAGTTTGTTGGCACAGGTGTCCCCCTGTGTCCGTTTTAATACATCATGATAACTCCACTTGTTCTGAAGGATAATATAAATCCCGGTGAAGACTTTGTTTTTATATGCGATGTGGCCAAAGCCTAGCGGACAACCCTTTGATGCGTTAGCATGGTTTTGGCAGAAAGGGAATTACGGTAAAGGAAGTGAGGAAACTTGAGTCTTATTTTTGCATTGCTGCGAGCTAGACAACAGCCCAGAGACAGAGTGGATTATTTTAATTTCTTCATAAAAGCTCACGGGGAGACCTGGTCTCGAACCCGGGACCCATGGCATGGTGGTCGTAGGTGATCCCAGTAAATGGTCTAGGCTAATGAATATAAATGATCCGATGTAAGCTGATATTTACCAGATGTAAAATTTAACTGCCAACTTTTATATGAGACAAAAGGGTAGGTAGGGTAGTTTTTATTAAAATTGTGTGTAGAATTCTTGGAACGTTATTTCCCTTTCATTAAATAAAGCCAAGCAATTATTTGATTTGAAGTCTGTTGTAAAAAATCCCAAGAGGTACAGGTGTAAATTAAAAAATAAAGGAAAGAAGACTCGATTAATTACTACTCAAGTTTTCCAGGATATAAAGTCGGTTGATTCCCTTGATTTGATCACCTAATTTTATGCGAGAGAGAGAGGCTATCTGTAAATGCAGGAAAATACGTTTTCAGGATGATTTCTGTTTATTACAACATAAATTTAAAAATATACCAAAAGTAAAATTGAAACGACCTAATATTCATCGATCAATGAATGTTTGAGATCTACGAAATTTCTTAAACGGGATCACCAAGATTTAATATCTTTTATATATAGATAGTGTAAACTAAGGACTTATCCTAATCTAACGCTTTGGCTTAAACTTAATCTTATAATAACAGTAATAGCTGAGCAAAGCATTCGAAAGAATTGAGCATTTGTATAAATGAGTTGAAATGAGTCAATGAGGTTTGCTATATCCAGAATAAGTCAAGCAATTAATTTCGAACCGCTTTGCTTTGCTTAATATTACTGTCAGATGTTGCGTCTTTTTTCGCCAAGATTTGCGATTTGAAAGTGGCTTTTTCTACCAGGTACTTCACCTTGAATAAAATAAAGACCCACAGACATTTACGTATTAATAATTAACATGTTCATACAAGGTGGTTTGAGCTGCAGGGTAAGGAACTTATAATTCTGATCTTTTCTCTATTTTCATTAATTCCACATCAAATACTAAAGTTGCATCGGGCGGTATTATCGACCCTGCACCGCGGTCCCCATAAGCAAGTTCCGGCGGTACCACCAGCCGTCTCTTCTCTCCTTCACACATTCCCAATAGTCCTTGATCCCAACCTTTTATTACTTGCCTGCTGCCAAGGGTAAATGTGAGAGGATTCCCTCGGGGATAACTATTATCAAATTCCTGACCATCTTGTAGTGTGCCCTATAGAGAAGTACTAATTTTACCCGGCCCCAAAAATATTCCCAGTTCTTACTTTGTAATGGACGTGTATGAAGTCGCCCTTCTTAGTCCGCACAGAACATTTCTCCACACGTTTCTTAATTCCAATATTGACTTTAGGTTCTACGTTTGCAAAAACAATGGCTATTAAGCTTAAGTTTAAAAACATTAATAGAAAGTTTCTCATTATTGTTTTTTAACAATCGAATTGTCATTTCCAAATAATTTTGACATTCTTCTTCTTCTTATAGGAGCGGACAACTCAACAAGCTCATTACGTTGTATTATGCAGGGTTGAGATATCGAGTCCAGTCAGAGTTTTAAATTTCAAATCGCGTATATGTGCTATACCACCCTCGTCATACCCGTATTAAGTTGACCGGGCATTATTAACCAATTGTGACATACCTAGGCTCATTCAATTTGTCTGAATTTGCTCAGTTTTCTTAAGTTCATTTAAAATTTTGCTCACCTTTTGTTTTCGCTCAATACTGCAAAAACCGTGTGAACCGGTTAAACGGCTGTACCTCCCTTAAAATAGCCCAATCTTGCTAAATCAACAGTGGGGGAATTTATAAGACTCCACTCGAATGTGTGTACATTTTGTTCAAAACTCGAAAATCCTAACCTTAGAAACGAAAAACGAAAGGAAGTGCACCATGCTCAAAAAGTTTCCGAATTTTCCTTATGTGTTTGAAAGGTGTCAGTTTTCACCATGGAAGTAGTAAATTTTTGACTCATTTGAAGTGGTCCTCGCAAACATTACTACCAGTGGATGGTATATAATCAGTTCTATCGATGGATTTTAACCACAGTTCTCTAAAGTCTTTATAATTTGGAAATCTAAAATACCAAAAAGCTCAAATGTAAACAAACGAGCACCATCAAAAGAAATGTTTATATTCTTTGGTAATGTAGCTTTTATTTATACAGCTTTTGCACATATTTCAAAGAAAATGCTGTATAATTGCTTTTTATATTATTTAACTTCCCTGAAAAATGATTTTCCACACCAATTGCGTCGATTATTTTTACAACAAAATACCGCACACTTCCTCACGAAAAATGTTCAAATTAAGCACCTCAGATTCTTAGTAAACTAAACCAACACAGTTTTTAAATGTTAATTGTCTTTATTTGTAAAATTACTCCTATTTTAATAATAGAACAGTGAAAATTATTCAAAAAACACTATAAACACTTTGAATGTGCACAGTTTGGGCAAACTGACAAACTCGCACTTGTTATTCTTTACCTGGCCAAATATCGTCATCCAAATAAGGTATGCTTTTACTCAGCCTCACTTGATAAGAGAACTCAAGTTAGAAACAAAAGTACAAGTTTAACCAAACTGACACACGATCATAGAACTGAAATTAAATTGAATGAAGCCTTTAAATTTAATACTGTTCGCAACGGGGTATGTAGCCTCTTGTTTTTAATAAAAATCTATTGAGTACATTTAAAAGTAGTATATTCTTGGGCTTATGTATTCGTTAATTGGATACCTTCTCATTTGTCTGGTCCACCCATTCTATTTCGAGGTGCACTTTCTAATGATAAACACACTACCACCGTTGTGCCTCAAGGTAGCCATCGAGAACCGCTACTTTTCATTATGGATGTTACTTCAATCCTGATTAACTTGATTTTACTTTCGTTAGAGCAAATTTCATGTACGCTAGTCCATTTCCCTCTCCTTTCTATGCGATTCATATTAATTGAATTGAAGCCGTCAAGTCTGTGCAAATTCCTTTTTTTTCGCCTCTGATCGCTTAAATCAAAGTTTTTGCTACAAACCACCCACCATCACGCCACCTGCCATATGCTGGCTATGCCCTTGCACAATTCTAAACATTGAATGTCTCGTCTCTTTAACGGACGTTTTGATTGCAGGGCCGTCGAGAGAGGGGGTCGAAGGGGGTAAACCCCCGGGCCTGGGCTTTCAAAAGGGGCCCCGTCATCTAAGTCATCAACAGAAAATGTTTTCCATTTTAATTATATATAAAAAAAAAATGTTTCACGATCGAAAAAGTGTAATATACTAGACAGATTTTAAATCGGAAGTCACATTTCGATTGTATATAAAGACATAAAACTATATCTAAAACGTTATTTTAAAGTCGGTTTAAATTAAAAAAACAAAGCAACTACCTACAATGAGATATGTATGTTTAAGCTATACAAATACGTATAAATATATTAATTCACCTTGTTATGATCTGGTGTGCATAGGTAGTTGTTTTGTTTGCTTGTTGTCTACGCGTTATGAAGTTAAGCTTCACCTCCTTCACCCCCAACCTAGGTGGAATTGTTTTTATCTAAGTAGCAATGGGGGAACATACTGTACACAGCAAAGGAAGATTCCACCAAATCCGTTCACGTGTTACGTAGTTAAGTCCCCTCTCTGTCACCACTCTAGGTTTCGCTTTCGGAAAGCCGGTTAAAAAGTGTCGTCAAAATCGTTGCACTAAGTACGAAGTTATGCATCACTCCATCACGACCACACCACCTCCTTACCCTTCCTTTCCCCTCCCTTTCCTTAACCCCACCCCATTAGTTCAATGCGTCAAATAAGAATCGTCAAAATCGGTCTGAGTCTGACCAAGCTAGTCGCTGCCTCTTCCTCGCAACCCCACCTTAAGATTAAAATGTTTATCATGTTACAAATGGAGCAAGGCATCCTATACCAAAAAAGATTCATTCTAATTGAAACGGTCATTTCGAAAAGGGCTCATGTCTGGAAACCCGAATTTTTTAGGAGAAGCAAAAAACTGATAAAGCGGATAGAAACTCTTTCTAATTAATTCTCTCACCTAAATGTAGAATTAAAAAAATTTTCTGAATGGAGAAATTTCACTTTTCACAAAAATGGCTGAAAATCCGAGATGAGCCCTTTTCGAAAAGACCCATTCAATTGGTTCACATGTTACGAAGTTAGGCGTCCCTTCTTCACACCACAGGTCCAAAGTTTTTCTCATAGTAGCGATGGTGAACATATTTCATAAAACAATAAAAGAATTATCCAAATAACTTCACGTGGAACGAAGTAAAGCTTCTTCACCTGCTTCACCACCAACTTAGGTGCAACATTTTGGGCGTCTAAGGCTGCTTCTTGAGGCATTCTGAGAATAACCGAAAGAGTATTTCTGTAGCGCATAGATTCTCTCTAAGATATTTTGGGTGGCACGTGGGTTTTCCTCCTCCTTGCTCAAATGCTCCGGCTACGGCGGAGTTCTAGGTATAGAAGAGCACGAGCAGAGGAGAGGCTCGGTAAAAGTCATATGAGAGGAGTTTTAATCTTCCCGCGTGTGTATCACCTCTATGACTAGCGCCTAGCTTGGTTTTATCCATCGAAACTAGATGCTTCGGCCAGACCGTGCGGCATTGTATAGTTCGCTTTGTAACTTAAAGAAAAACTCGGATAAGCGTGAGATTTGGGGACCAGCTTCTACAAAACACCTTTGATGTAAAAATTTTGTATACCTAGTTTTGCTGTTATTTACAAGAAAAGGGCTGTATTCGAGATTTTCTCAGAATTTTAAATTGAACGGTTTTTAGTATTGAAAATAGATTAGGAAACAGAAGTCTTTAAACGTTGTCAACTTTGATGGTCTCTCCGTTGTTTAAAAGAAATTGTTATAAAAATTTAGCCTTTGTCTATTTAATGAAAACTCTAAAACGGCAAGTCAAAAGCTTAGTTAGTACAAATACTTCGCCAGTAGAAAAGATACCCGACTTGTAAGCAATATGATTGCTTGATTATAATTTACTGCGCGCGAGCTCAAATAGTTGCCTATTAATATCAGGTGGAGCACACTACTTTAGTTTACTTTGCCATAAAGCCTAAAAAATCTTCAACAATTTTTCAATTCCCTTTGAATTAATTGTCTCATACCCGGTGAAAAGTAATTGAAATCGCTTTGTTGAAGTAGTCAACAAAAGGCGCGTCGGAGATTCTTTTACTTAAGCAGGCGCATATACATATGCGTGCGCAGCTTATACTTTTCGTGGGTGTTACAAAAGCAAAGGTAAAGAAAATATTTTGAATAGAAATAGAAGATTTTATGTTGCCCAAACAATAGGTTGTATTCCTGTTGTTGGTACACCACCATTTCGTCTTCAGAGTGCCATGCCTTGCTTACTGTCTTATAAAATCTTGAGAACAACGCTATGTTGCATGAATATTGGGCGCACTTGTTTGGGGCTAAGTTTCAGAAGATTAATCTTTCGCGTTCCCTTCAACATATTCCGCCTTAAGCTAGCCAGTTTATACTTACCGGTTACTTACCTACTGCTTCGGAGCTGAACAGTAGTCGTGTTTTTGGCGTACAACGTCCATATCATGTGTCACACGTCTCGCCTGACTTTTTTGTTAGTTTTTCGTTGCAGGGCTTCCATTTACCCGAAGGTAATAGGTAAACTATGGAACTTCCAAAAGATTTATGAACATTTTGCTTCTTGTTGGCTTATGTGTCATGTACCACTTGTGCAACCACCGTGGAATTCGACTGCCTTGGATCAAACAGAACAGAATTTGAAGACACGTTAAGGAAAATATGATGAAAAGTATTTGCTAATTAAAATCACCCATCTTTTCTTCAATTGAATAATGGCAGGATTGTTTGTCTTATAGTTGCTACACTTTGATAAATAATCTGATTTATTTACTAATTTAAAGACATTCCAAAGAAAATTATCAACGACCTGGCCTCCCTATGGCAAACAACGATTTACCTTATTTGTGAAGATTCATAACATCCAAGGGCAACCAATATGCCTGATTCCGAGAATGCCATTCGAATATGTTAAAATTCTATCAGAAAATGATTAATCAAAAACAACTTGAAGACACCTCATAATGACTCATAAAACCATTCAGTCGCCACACACATTGGGACAGATTTGTCATGTCATTGACCAAAAACTACAAAATGCCTGTGAAATGGATTCTTGAGCAGCATCTAATTGGGGCTTCCCTACAAAAAGAAGATAAAACAGTCCAAGAGTCTTTCGTCAGCCCATTAAATAACCGTAATCCGCTGAAAACTTTGATAACAATTCTCCGAGTGAAAACAAGGTGTTTCGTTATCAGTAGGTTCCAGTAAAAGGCTATATAACATATAACAAATTTTGTCGTCTGCTTGGGCACTGTCTGCTGTCTGGGATGCATTAAAAGGATTGGAACGTCTCAGTTGGACCACTCTGTTGTTGTCCGATTTAAGCTGCTTTTAATGTCATATTTTGTTTTGATGCTTCATTCATTTTTTGGGTAAGTGGTTTTGTTGAGTCATAGGATGATTTTTGCTGTTAAAGTGCAAGGATTATTGAAATTCGGTAGGAATATTTACAGTTTTAAAAATACATATATGCTCTTTTTATATTGCATATTCAGAGCATACCTGTATAATATTTTTAAGGCATATGAAAAGCTAGTGCACATTAAGAATTAAGAAGAAGTACAGGGTTGGATTTCTATCTGACTAGGGAACCAGAATTGACGGGCTGAGAGTAAAAGTGACCTATTTATAAGGTTCGGGGAAAAGTTGCTTAGAAAATGTTCCGCGCAAAAACGAATCGCGTGAGATTCCGGGCAAAAACGAATCGTAGAAAAGTTCCGGGCAAAAACGACTTAACTACTTAACTGCATTAACTTTGCATTACTTTTTGTAGTTGAATCGTTTTTGCCCGGCAATTTTCTACGAATCGAACATTTTCTAAGTCACTTTTTCCCGAACCTTATAAATAGGCCACTTTTACTCTCAGCCCGTCAATTGTCCTTTGTCGGATATTATGACTTATATTGTGTTAACAATAACATATGGGCACTATCGATGCAAAGGAAATGTAATTGACTGTGTGAAATCTCTCACAGTTAAAACACAGTTGGAATATAGAATGTGAAAACTTTTTGTTGTTTTTTAAATAATTCTATCTATAAAACATTAGAGATAGGACTCACCAAAACTAGATAATATGATACATATTAAGTAGGATAGATTAACATGCTTAAATTAATGGATATAGGAGTTTACACTCTTAACTACATTTCACAGGACATGAGCAAAACAATAGTGAAGAATAAGTGTGAAGTGAAAAATAACGACACTGTTATCAAGGTGGAAACACAACAAGAATAGATCTATGTCGCATCGATCTCATCAAATCCTCTGAACTTAGTCTGCTGGTTTGTTGGGCCTAGAAAAATTTTGGAGAGTACTTTCAAAGGACAATCTATAGGGAATAGATCTTTTTATGGATTGGTTTCTCAAGAACCTTGAAGATTGGAAGTTTTTTTTATTGTCTTTAGCATTCTTCTATAGAACCACACATTGTGCATCGGCTCTACACAAGTGTCATAAGACCTATACTTACGTATGGGGTGATTGTCTGGTGACTGGAACTAAATATATAATTCAACCCAGCCTGAACACTATTCTCCACCTTCTACCGATGGATCTCTTCGGTAAGCAAACGGCATCCTCAGCCGCCATTAGGCTTAACTCAATCCAAACCTGGAACCGACTTCGGTGACTCCAAAATCCTGGACAGAAGAACTGCCAGCAATATCGACTATACCTCGCCCAAGCCTTTCTTTGGAGCTAAATTCGACTCCTTCTTTCCCACCAGATTGGAATGGGGGGAGTCAGTGCGTCTCTATACTGATTTTGACCTCGATATCTCATTCCGCTTACTTGACTACTGCAGCGTGTTTCAGGCGGAAATCATGGCTATAAAGGAAGCTGCGGACCGCCTGAGTCATTTAATGCTACCTAGAGACAACATATGTATTTTCAAAGATAGTCAGGTGGCTATTAAATCCTCACGGGAGTATACACCACCTCCAAAAAAGTTGTAACATGTCGCTCAGTACTAAATGACATAGCTGAGCACCTGAAAGTACAGCTTATCTGGGTGCCTGCACATAGTAGTATTCCGGGTAAATGTAGAGCCGACGAACTAGCGAGTCCTGATTCAGACATTAACCACCAGTTGGGCAAACCGCAGGTCACTTGCAAACTGGAACTCTTACAGGAATCTCTCAGGATTGCAAATATTAATTGGCAGGTGGAACACACTCGCGTTGAATTAAAATATCGTAAAGACTTCGACCGTCTACATCAGCATATAGTTTGTGAAGTTTGGAGGGATATAACAAGATATCTTAAGAGCTAAGAGCTCGATTGTGAGCGTGTCGGAAAAAGCAGGTATGTATATAAGCCAAGCTGCAATCCAAATGCGATTTGCATGCAACGAATACGCCCCCCCCCCACCCCGAGCCATGGAGTCAGAGTATCTATCCTTACAAACAATCTGAAAGGACTCGTCAAGAATTTCTGCATCATTAAAACCGTAATGAGGCTAGGTTTCGATCAGAGCGATGACGTCGTAACAACAGGCAAGAGCAGCCTGAAATAACTGGCTTGTTCTTGTTCTTAATCTCCCTTACATTTTGGTAGTAAAGGGATAGCGTACTCAGTTTTTTTTTGGTTGCTAACAGTGGACCTATTCTGAGTGCTTCCCGCGACCCTACGACGGGGCACAAACTCGTGTGTAATGATATTCTCGGACCAGAAATCGGGGGCAGACATTATCTCGAAAAGATCTGCGGACGATGCTAATTTAAAAGACGACATGAGTCCTTGAGAATGACGAGATCCTAGAAGTTGACAACGGGGGATTGCAGAGGCTGCAGCACCACTCCTCTCTCTCACGTAGTCAATAACGTCATCAACAGAAGTCGATGGATCGAGTCGGGAAACAAAGAAGGTGGTTGCGCAATCCTTACATTGAAACCCTCATTTCGAGATACGTTAATAGATCTTAACGGGAATGTGTCTTGCAATTTCAAATGAAAGAAATATCCATCGGCAGACCGAAGTTTGAATATGCATCCATGTCTTGGTGATCGTGCCATGGTCCTCATTAACTCTAATCTAGTTATTTCTTAATTTTTCGTGAATTATTTTTGCCAAAGTGTTACTTATAGTTTTCATTAAAAGTACTAACTTAGGAATACACTCACGAATTTTTTCAGATATTCTGCATCAATAGCATACATATAAGAAGGAGAGTGAGGCTCTTTGGTAAAGAATATGAATTGGGATTAGCCGAAACAGATCACATAGAAGCGAACCAATTTTCGTCTCCCACCAGTCTCCCTTAGCGGGGACAAGCTGAGTTATTCCAATGTCGGTCCTAACTTCGATTACCAGGGTCGGTGCTACCATCTTAGTTTGTCTGCAGCAATGCATGTTGTTCCACCGTCTTCAGTGTTTCTTGCTTGCGATCAGGGGCGCATGCCACCAAACTCCTCCTCGGGGGAGTGGGGGGGGGGGGGGGGGGGGGGGGGGTCATACAAAAACCGAACTAACTTGAATTTTCCTTAACTTTACGTTTTATCGTGGCAGAAGAGAATGTAAATTTTTCTTGAGGAGGAGGATATTGATATGACAGTTATCTAGAACCTTTACAGCGGTATTTAGAGGCAGATTTCCTTCTTCGGTGAAATACCAATGATGAATCGATGAATGCTGGTATTTTTACGGACAGCGAGGCTGCCATAAAGCGCGCTTGACTAAGTAATCACCTCCTCTGTAGAGAAATATTCACCTCTCTGAGGGGTAGATTTAATATCTTCATTCCCTGGGTTCCAGGTCAAAGATACATTCTACGAAATGACAGGGCAATGAACTCGCGAGGAATGGCTCTGTCCTAACACTGCTCCGGAGCACAAGCGGTTCACATAAGACTAAACTCCCTGAAAATGGAATTCTTCCAGCACTTCTTAGCGAAGGCTAACCCCAGATGGAGTGCTTCCTTAACCTGTTCCATCTCGAGAGCGACTTGGCCAATCTTTAACAAGAACAGAACTTCGGAGCTGCTCAGCAGTTCCTGTGAACTCATTGCCAAAATAGTGGCCGTCTGCACGGGTCACTGCGTGATCGGTGTGCATGCGGTCAGGCTGGGATTTTCCCATAAAACACACTGCCGGATCGCCAGTAAAAACGAAACCATACTTCATCTTTTTTGTAAGTGTGCAGTGTTGGCGAGCATTAGAAGGAAGTCACTGGATAAGGAAGATATCACAATTCCTTAACTTTTCTTGCTGGCTTTAGATCCTCCCTTACGTCTCGTCGGCGTCTCTGTATTCTATCTTGTTGCGTATGATATGCTGTGATAAACAACCGGGTCTGACAGGTCGTGGTAACAAAACGGCACGTTTAGCGCTAATTGTGGTGCTGACCTCGTGGTCCAGCCCTCCCCACATAAACCAACCAACCAGGATTCCAGGACATTGTATCAATGAGTTTTCAAGGATGTAGGAGTTCTCGGCTGCTGAAAATTGTTGATGGGTTCCACTATTTTATATGAATCTGAACAAGTTAAACACCTAAACCTTTCTTATATTCCAAATCAATAACCTCAGTTTAAAGCAAATATAAAAAGAAGCAAAACCAAAGATAACTTTCTTATTATTTTGATTAATTTCCTTGTACTAGCAAACTTAAATTGAACACCGTAAATGAATACCTTTCAGCAAATACTTCGTCTTACATAAATAGCAACAAAACAAACTCATTTTAAATGATCCGCTTACTTTCAGCAGTTCTGGTGGTCAATTTGGAGCAACACGAGGCAATGGAGAATTTATTAATAATTGAAAGTTTCAAGATTAACTAATTTCCCACATACGGTGCCCCATGCTAATATCAACTAAATTGAACCTTGTTAGGCCAGCCCGGCATACATAACCGGTAAAGACAGCATGGATCAGCCTCAAAAGCGTAATAAGAAAATGATTTGCACAATTGCGGCTGGTAATGGAGTGCTTTCCATCTGCGGATTAAGATCGGTTAATTGATACTGCAAATTATTAGTAAAAGGGTTGGATTTGTTACGTTAATAAGAAATAAATTTCTTTATCACTTTGAAATCAGCATACCCAGTGGGAAGCAAATGGGAGCATATTTTACAATTGGGACCTGTTCGTTTACCATAACTTTGGACGACCTATAATAGGATGAAGGGTGGTTTGATGAAATTTGAGACATGTATGAGTTACTGGCAAATAGTTTCATATGAGATCTTAAAATTGGATCTACCCTTTTTCATAGCTGTTATTTACAGAAGACGTACATAGTTTACCTCTTGAAACGTTGGATACCTTACCATCTTTATTGTACATTGTTGCTCTGTTGTCGCGTAATCCAGAGTGTGATATATTCTCAGAATTATTGGTGTAGGTCACAAGAGATAACATGCTGTGCATCTTATTGTATGCAAAGTAGGACATCGAGTATTCTTTAGGAAGAACACGAAATTCACAGAGGATGAAACGCATAGGCACGACAATCACAGACCATCCCAGTTGAGGTAAAAGCAGTCATGGCCTCTGCGAACAAATGCACCAGCGAAATTAGAAAAAGAAAACATAAAAATATCGAACAGAAAAGCACGTGAGAGTATTCTGTTGTGAGAGGTAAGTTTGGTAAATACCTTGGTATTATTTTTTCATTTCAAGTTTATGAATTTTTTCTTATTTGTTGAGGAAAAATCGTAAACAGCCTCAAGGTAGTTTTAAAGTTTTAGAATCACTCAAAGTAAGATTTCGTTCAATTTGATAATGTAAGAAATTTTCCATTACTTATATTAACAACACTGTAGTAAATAAGGAGAGAGTTTTTTTTTGCTGTTATCTAGCTCGCAAGGATGCCAAAAAAACAAAACATTCAAGTTCCCTTATTCCTCTTACCCTAATTCCATTCCGACAGAGGACATGATAACGCATCATAGGCTTCACAAGTGATATATGTAATTTGTGTAAAACTTTTCAAGTGCAAGATTCTTATTATTATAAACAAATAACATTGTTTTGAGTGCAGGGCTTGGCCGTTTCATAGATCTAATGCATGACACAACATTAAAGACCAGTGACATAATTTCTTACCATAAGTCCATAGGAGTGACTGTGCGATGGCCGAGAAACTGCCAAGCCATACTTTTTGACCAAGATGTAGGGTTCCTAGAGTTAGGGGTTGTAGAGTTAGAGGCTTGGCTTCACATGAGATCTGATAACTTTTTAACAGTGAAAGCGGTATGAGCTTGTGAGTCTTGGCAACCTTCATTACAATTAAATGAAATGTTTTTGGTGGGATAAGTTATTATGAAAAATGTTGTGGTTTCAGAATAAACCCTTTTTACAAATCAATTATGCTTTCGTGTAGGTACTTAATAACTAGTTAATTTTATTATTTTAATGACTTAATGATTATTAGCCAATCCGGAGGTCCCAGGTTTGAATCCCGCTACAACAAACTGACAACAAATTACGATAAAAGGCCATGGGGGTTGCAGAATAAATTTGAGTGGTTCGGAATCAACTTTAAATTGTAGGTCCACTTGCAATCGTTGTATCGAACCGGGTGAAGTTCTTCTTTCGCCCACGCCTCATGAGTGGTTACGGGAGCTAGAGAGAGCATCGAATTTACTGTCCGATGTAGCAGTTAGAGTAAGTTGGCTGTATAGTAAATAAATACCTTTGCTATATATTAGTTTATAACAACTACATATCTAGGGTTTGCAATCCCGAACGATATGCAGTTCCGCGGGATTTTTAAAAATTAAAAGAAAAATGTTAACGCCGGGCAGAATAGTCTTCAAACTACTTGTTATGACTTTTGAATAATAAAACAAATATACAAAATGATTTCAACATGTACTTAAGTTCGCCGACCTTGACCATTTGGTTGATTGGTTTAGGTGACGATTGTTGGTTTCGGCCTATCATAGACAACGAGGAAGAAGAACTGAGATGTGGACGAGGCGTGAGGACTATATTAAAATCAAACCTGAGGAGTTGAGGAATTGGGTTAATTCCCCGATCTTTACTCCTGAGATTGCTTGAAGGGTCTTCAGGAAGTAATCACTCCGAAACTTCCTACTAGCTAGTGCTGGGCACTTGCACAGAAGGTGAGGAATGGTTTCCTTTTCACCGGTAATGCTCGACTATGCATATTAAATGGAGCGCCCAACCTGGCCGCATGCTCAGGTGAGTGTAGACCATTCACCTTGACTATTAGAGGGCCCCATCCATCTTCATTCCGATTATGACAGTTTCGATATCCAAGCTTGCTAGACGATTTGCAACAAGTCCAACGCGACGATTTGAATGTTTGGATGCGTTCATGTTGAGAAATTGCTATGTCGCGACTCAATTACTTTAGCGACTATAGATGCCGCTGTCTTAACTGGGCTTTATAATTTAAAATTAATTAATATTTGTTAGTAGTTTTTTAAGAAAATTTTTATTTAAACAACTACCACGAGGGGACTCTGCTTATTTAATATTATAAAGCATTTCCCCTAACCAAGATCTTATTGCAGTTTATTTTATATTTCATAAATTGAATATATAAACGATTTAATAGAATCTCTAAAGAATGACATGATAAATGATTGATCAGCATCAACAACTGTCTCTCGATCATTGTTGGTAGAATATTAGTCGGAGAGCCGGCTGTACAAATATCCTATAAAGAGTGTTTCAGATCTGACGTGCGGAAATTAGTGGGGTGATAGATCTCATCAAGCAAACAAAAATGATATGACAGGGGGGGGGGGGGGCGGATGTGCAATCTGAACACGCAATCCAGTCCTTATTCGGTGGAAATACTAAATAGGTTTGCGTCACTAACTCGGCTTTTACGAGTCACGGCTTTATGCAAACTATTTTCAAAAAGGTGTCGGAATTTTGGATTAAACACGAACAAGAAATGTCTTTTCATGAAGAGCTCCACCTATTACTGAATAAAAAACTCCTTAAAAGGTCTAGTACACTTGTGACCCTTAATACCTTCATCGACAGTTCAGGTCTAGGTACTACGTGTAGGTGGCCGATTAGAAAATGCTTCTCTCCCGTACAATGAAAGACATCCAGTGATCCTTCCCCTCAGCAGTCACTTAACACACCTACGTGTTCACATCGAAGTAGTAAGCGGTATTACTACGAATGCGTTCATGGCTGCTTTGAAGCCAAAACAAACAAAAACATCTTTTCAGACTGTGGAACTACTTTTGTTGGTGCCAGTAATCAACTTGATCACGATTTGAAAAGGTCTTTTGTTGAATCAGTGTATCAGGCAGCCAACAATTTAATGCAATAAGGCATACAATAGCACTTCATACCTCCATCATCTCCCCATTTTGGCGGCCTCTGGGAGGCAGGTGTGAAGTCCATTAAGACTCACATTTCTTTAACATTTGAAGAAATTGACACCCCAATAACCCAGATAGAATCATGATTGAATTCACGCCCCATTTTCCCCTGGGACATAAATGATATAGGGACTCTAACCCCAGGGCATCTATTAATAGGAGATGCATTGCTAGCTCCACTGTAAGAGGATGTCACTTCATTCAAAAATAAATGAATGATGTTCTTGATAGATGGAAATTCATTCAGCGTTTGAAGCAAAACTTTTGGGATAATCTTCTGTGTGGTCTCCACTTACGAAAACTGGTGCTCTAGACACCATTTTCCATTGACTACCAGCAAATGCACCGGAATTACCTTTTCACGTAGAAAACGTTCCATTTGCTTCAACTATTCCATGGGCGGTTACGCTTTGGGCAGGCTCGACAGTGTCAAGGACTTGGGAGTGGTACTCAGCTCTCGTCTCTCTCGTTCGATGAACACATTGACAGAGCCAATATTATACTTGTTAAAAGGTGGTTGAAGAGCTTGACGATCCCTACTTAACGAAACTTCTTTTCTGTACGTACGCCAGCTCGGTTTGGGATCCTTACTTTTCCGTCCATATTAACCGGATTGAATCAATTCAATTCAAATTCTTTAGGTTCGCTCTTTGCAACCTCCCCTGGTGCGATCCTGTTTGTCTTCCTTCCAATCCTGCTTTGCTCATTCTGATTTCCACGACTCTCTAAAGAGGGACGCAAGGTCTCTAAAATTGTTTTTTTGTGCGATTTATTTCGTCTCCGTCCCAGACCTTGAGGCCTCACTACTTTCTCCATGTGCCCGATCACCGAACACTGTTGGGAATGCACGAGCCTATCGCCTCTATGTCCCGTCTATTTATTGAATCTACTGTCTATATTGCAGATAGCAGCTGAAAACCCAACTTCAATTAATAATCGAACAATGATTACACTAATTTAACTTACTGTACTGGTATTGTAGCAGCCAAGAATAAATAAATAAATAAATACATTTGTACCTGCATTTACTTATATTTTTTTGTATGATGTGGTTAAAGCCCAGGGGACAACCCTTTGACGAGTTAGCATGCCTTTGCCAGGAAGGGAATTTAGGTTAAGGGAAATGAGGATACTTCAATGTATTGTTTTTGCATTGCTGCGAGCTAGACAACAGCCCAAAGACAGAGTAGATATTTTAATTCAATTTTCACAATCCACAGGAAGACCTGGTCTCGAACCCGGGAACCATGGTATCATACCGCTCAACCAATTGATCCAACTCCGTCTCCATCTTCTTAGCGACTATTAATAATCAAACGATTCAACCAAAACCATGAAAACAAAATTATATACTTTCGGCGATTTCGGATTATAAGCATTTAGGGTTATGGCAAAAAGTTTCTCTTGCACCGTGGTTTCGTAAAACCGCGCCCAAGTTTTTTTTTTAAATCTTCGTATATTAATATAATCGAAGCCTTTTGGACGCTATTATGATGAGCCTTGCTATTTAATTGTTATAAACAGTTTTTCAACATTCCGTCGTTTTTTTATCTGCTATTTGTACAGATTAAAGCAACTTCTGAGGTGCAAATCCGTCCCTGCCATGGCTATGACATTGTAGACATCGCATGAACTTCAACATTATCATTATAGATCTGTCCGTAAGAGAAAGCGATTTAGAGTAAACTTAGTACAGTAGTCTACAGTGATAGCCAAATCAACACTTTTGAATGTAAGCGGTGCTTTAAAGCTTTACAAAATATTCATAATCTTTGTTAACTTAAGTTCAGATGTCTGCAAAAGTTTGTAAATTATAAATTTGTCTGAAGATTTATTTGCCCTTTGTATCTTTGAATAATTCAAAAAACACAGAAGTTGAAAACAAGACATGGTTAAACAAATTGATTAAAAGCTAAAAAGTTCCCTTGCCTGCGGATGTAGGATGGTTTGTTCATTACTGATCTAAAACGTACTTGAAAAAACGAAAGACTTAAGCGACGAACTTGTTTTACAAATGAAATATCATAGATTAAAAACCCTCCTGGGAATTGCATTAACAATAATATACAAATCAAAAACACCTGTCCATTAGGGATATATTCACATAAAAAATTAATCGACGACATAACTCTACTATAAATTAAGTAAGACGAATAAAATTGATGGTGTTCATTTATACCGCGCTGATCTATGTTGAACAGTCGCGGATCCACGGAAACCAAAGTACCCTGTTTGTCCATGCGATTGCGATGCTCTACCCCTGTCCTTTTCCCTATCGTTGTAGCGTATTTATCGTGATTACAATATTTTGCCGGAATGTGTGTGGCTTTCAATTGGCATATCGACTATTTGCGGTCAATATCAAAGTTGGCTATGATTTTTAATCGATTAGTCAGACAGAAAGAAGAGATGAAACCAACGAGTAGACTACAGAGTCAAAGTAAAATGAGACGAGATCCTTGAAGGCATATTCAGAACTATCTTTAGATACCGCCACGATCTTCCGACTCTGTCTACAGTTTTCAGATTATTTCATTAGGCTGAACGGAAATATTAGTTTTTCCAGATGTTTTCAATTTGTTTACTCTGCACGTTCGCATTTGCTATTAATCCAATTGGAATTTATCATTTGGCGAGACTTTGACAGATGTTTTGATTGCCAGAGCTGCAAAATATTGTGTCAGTACATGTATCGCTTCGGGACAAGTGTTTAGTGTCAATCATGATGTTAACATACATTCAGTGACCAGTCAACTAACCGAACACGCTAACAACAGCCTATCAGAAGTGGGGACCCCCTCTGTGACGGGCGATATTAAACAAGAATTCTTGCAATTCCTGTTTTAATTTTTGATTTTAGTACATCGGAAAGGGTGATTTATGCATTATATAGACGTGGATAACTCTTCTTTCGAAGCAGTAATGGATTAAAGAACTTCTATTTGTGAGGAAAGGTGAATTGCTTCGATCTTTAGGTTACCATCGTAATTTTTCACAGCTGGACACTGGTCAGCTTGATGGTAATTGGCATATAATTATGTTGTTATACCTCGAAGGGGCAGACTAACTTGAGGACCCACTTCAGAATAAACTCTGTGATGTCACAAGGTAAATGACAGCATCACTTTGCAATTAAAATTGTCAATGAATCACCGGAAATTTCTGATAAACTTGAAGTTAATGAATTTGCGGAAGCATCTGATCCGATGTAGTTATACAGGCCATTTATAGGATAATGCACTTTTCTTAATGTTATTGTCCATCTTTACGGTGCTCAGTCTTTTTACTATCAATCAATTGTAGCATGTCAGTCATTGGCATGATAAGAAACATTACTCTAAATCGACTTCATTGTCTCAGTAGATAATACCGCGCGCTAAGATTTTATCGAGAAAGGCAACCAGTCACATTCAACTGAATCGAAATCAATCACTCGCAAATTGATTGCCCGCAGTATGATGGCAGTGTTGTGGCAGTCAGCGAGTGATTTAGCCCTCCTTAGCTCACCTGAAGTACCAACCACCAATGACTAGGGCAGAATCGCTATGCACAATGAATGACGGACTGATCGAGAATTGCGATTTCTAGTGATGATAATGTCGTCGTTGCAAGAATATGATCACCGCCAGTTCTCGAAATTTATAGACTTCATATAATTTTATTGATTATGTCATCAGGTAGCATTTGGTCGGATAAAGTGAGTTTTAATTGATTCCAGTAAGGTGGATTAATCGAATATCAAAAAATAATGATTTGATTGCAGTGGCTTACTAAATACTACATAGTATCATTTAAGTCGTTGAACTTCAGTTAGTTATGAGTTTGTTTACTATTGCAGATCCCTTGAGAAAGGTCTACTGTTATTATATTCTTAACTATTTCTTAGAATTAATGGTTTGATTTTTCTAATTAATAATTTACACGTATGTCCCTGCATTGATCGATGATCTTATTTTTTTGATTTCTTTCGTACTTTCAATTTAAGTTTGAGTGTTAGCTTCACTCACCTTGGAAAATTTCTTTTTGCTCTTTTTATATTATTTTACTTCCTGCCTGCGGTACTGTAATCCTCTGACCTCTTTTAAAGGTGAGTTGAACTTTGATTTAATTTGTGTATTTATTATGGCATCGTACAAGGTTTGATCGTCGAAGATTCTTAAGGACGAGATCGTTTGTGATGGAATCTGCGGAGGCTCTTTTCATGCTGCATGTATGAAGGGTCCCTCGAGATCCATTGCTATGGCACTATCAACTTGCAACGAGTGCCTTGATATCAAACCATGTCATGTCCTCCGGCTTATGAGGGGTATTATTGACTGGCTTTCTACTGACCAGTCTTTCATAGCGGACAAGGTCAACAGTATGTCTTCTAACTGGCCGTCCTTGCATGCTATCAGCGAGGACCTCAGTTGCTACAACAACAAGCTGGGCAGACTTTTGTTGATAATTGACCTTAAGTCTAATTCTGATCCCATGATCTCTCATCCAGGTTTTCTTGTATGACGCCTTTTTTAAATGACTTCCTTACCAGCATTGGTGACTAACAGCGGGTCGGTGTTGCCGATTGTTGATGATATTTGGCGAAGTATTAAGCATATAAGGACGGATCTGGGCTCCTGGGTGACTGTTGTTGACAAGAACTCAGAGCTTTTTAGTACCATCTCCTCGGATGTGGGAAGTTTGCTGTCGCGTGCTGTTGATGATGCTGGACTTCTGATGTCTCCACTCTATCTGATGCTGGGATTCACGGAGGAATGGTTCTCAAAAACGCTCCGGGCTACAACGTGCACAACGACGCCACAGAGTCCCCAAGCGCCCTGTACCTGCCAGCGATCTTTTAGTACAATCATTGCCCGATAACGGCCTTGATATCTAGCTCTTGAGTTTGCCTCTGGCCGATGCCGCTCCCGCAACCTCCGTTGATGTCATCCATGCTGAGAGAGCGGGTATCACACCATATGTATTTTCATATCCAGGATACATCGGGATACATGTGATAATAATGTTATTGCACACATATCGTAAATTTTTTTGATTCTATTATATCTGCTGATTATTGTTTTAATTTTAAAAGAGCTGATTTTCCAAAACTGAATGAGTTGCTCCTGCACTATGACTGGTCTATTGTTTTGAATGAACCGGATATTAACAAAGCCGTTTCCTTTTTCTATGACGCTCTTAATCTATTATTTTCGCATTGTGTGCCTCTCTCATCATCTAAGGGCTCTCGAACTAGTCAACCGTGGTTTGATGCTGACTTGAAGTATTTAAAGAACTTGAAGGATAAGGCCTGGAGGAGGTTTGCTTTCTCAAGAAGTGATGCTGACTATTTACTTTATTCTAATTTGCGTAATCACTTCACCTTCGGCTAAGAAGTTGCTTATAATAATTACCTTGATAGAATGACTATTGCTTACCTCTTTGCTGACTTCTTTAAGACTGCCTTCATAGTCGATAACTGTGATACTAGGATTTTATTGACTTGAAGAAGCTTCCACAGACTACTCTTGAGTTTAAAGACTTGTTTTTTGACGACGCTCTAGTTTTGAAACACATTGCTAATTTGGCTAATAGTTTAACCAGTGGTACCGATGGCATAACTTCTTGCTTTCTGAAGTGTTGCTACCCGTATGTGTTACCTTGTTCTATGTTATGTTAATTTATCCATAAATTGTGGTGTTTTTTCGAAACCCTAGAAACTTTCGTTGACTAAAGGTAATAAATGCGTTATCTCTAACTACAGGCCCCTCGGTAAGTTAAGCTGCATTGTTAAATTATTTGAAGCGCTTGTTTGCGATGTTTTGTATTTGCATTGCAAATGTTTTCTTGGTCCTTTTCAACATGGTTTTGTATAGGATAAGTCTGCGGTAACAAACTTTTCAGCAAGATACGAAGTAAACACGCACTGGCAAGACCGCTGAGATAGAGAGACCGGACCTGGAGAAGTGGCTAAAGAAAGAATACCGAATATAAAATGCGAAAAACAGAAAGCCCAGGCTGCCAGTACGGCGCCTTACTGAAGAATGACACCCGACATACCTTTTTTGAGTGCAGAAGATGGAGAGCGTAGAAAAGAGCTCGGTGGATTCACGCTAGCGGCGGTGGTGGACAGCATAAAACCGAAGTAAAGAAAAGTGAAACAGAGTTTAAGTTTTTATCCGGCAGATTTTACAGCAAACAATAAAGGAAATCCAAGAAGTTCCAAACGGGCAGCAGTATAATAAGAGTTAGATCAGCAAAAGCTAAATGAGTGAGTAATAGGTGTCACCCTGAAGTAATACGAAAATTGGTCTCGGGCTGGAAGACAAGCCTGACAGCAGGCTTTTTAGTCCCACATTTTTTTTTACTTCGAAGATGATTATAATGTTTTTTTACGATATGGCCAAAGCCTAAGGGACAGCCCTTTGATGCATTACCATGGCTTTGGCCGGAAGGGAATTAAGGCAAGGGGAGGGAGGAAACTACAAAGAATTGTTTCCGCATTGCTGCGTGCTAGACAACAGCCCCGAGACGAAGTGGATCTTTTAATTCTTTTTTTTTTTTAAACCCAAGGGGAGACCGAGTCTCGAGCCCGGGAACAATGACTTGGTGGTCGTGCTCTCAACCACTTGATTCAACTCTGTCTCCAATAATGAACCAAGCTTACGTATTCTCTGCAACTGCCTAGCCTGGGTTTAGACTTGTACCAAAGACGACGGGCTTTACAGAACCTTATTTCTTTTTCAAGATTTTTCTACAGACAGCTTTTTCTGCAGCTTTAAGTAGGGCCGTTGTCAGCATGTCTTCAGGTAGAGTCTACTTCAGATACAAGCCCGAAAGCAAATATGAACAGCTGAGCATTGGAGGTGTAAACAAACCGAAACTTGACATAATAAGTAATTGGAAAAGTTTAGGAAATTCTACTTTCTGAATCTACTATGAACATGTTGTCACGATAAAAAATGTGTTTTTGTACTTGTAGTATTGAACTTGCAATGCGAAAATAACATAAGAATTTTCCTTTAGTTTCGGTTAGGATAGCGTGCACTTTTATCTGTGTGCATGGATTGGTTAATCTGTGGTACAACAAAAAATTAACTGACGATGACACGGTTGGTGGTAAATGGCCAAACTGTCATATTTTTCGAACTGTATCTAGAGTAATCTGTGCCTCATGGAAAATGACGCCCATTCTCATTCCTGCAGAAACTTGCTTGTAGATCAGTGGGTAGAAGCCTCAGTCTTTGCAGACGGCTTCTTTGATGCTTTTGATGAATGAGGAGGCTAGTTCTCAGAGCGGTTTCTCTTAGAGTCTTTCTCTGGCTCCGAAGGCGGCTTTAGCACTAGTATTCGGGCCTCTTCCTACCAATCACTTGGCTTATATATACTAACCCTATTGTACCCTATACCTACCAACGACTTGAAGCGCTTTCTGGCCATTCTACTTAGGTTTTACGCTTTGTCGCCAAGGTCTTTGGGTAGACCCTGATTGTACATCGCACATGGGGTATTCACTTCCTACCTCTCCATCAGGACTGTCAAGGAAGTCCTGTTCCATTAGGTCCTTGGATGAGGAAGGCGTTGTTTCGATTTCAGGATTTATCATTTTGATGAGGTGCCACCCTTATTTTCTACTTTTCTGGTTTCCATATAAATATCACGAGTACGGGAGAAAGATGGGTCACCCAGGACAAAGATTCCCAGTATTACGGGAAGGTGAACATTAAACCGGAGGTCACCTGGTATCTGGAGTCCGCATACTAAAGACTAAGCTGTCACTTGGCCACTCATCCCTCGGCGTATGCTGTTCCACCTTGATTTGGGGTATTTTTATTTAAAGTATCCATCTCTCCGTCCGACTACAATTAGCCAGCATTCCCGCCAGAGATACGACACAACGAGCAGGTGTAGTCATACTACAATCAGTGTACACAGGCACACGTACACCAATGTGTTACATGTTATTCTGCTGTGTACATGTGGGATCCCCCTGTGTACCTGACGGTTGAAGGCTTTGCTTTTGGATTGTTACTGCTATGTGAGTTCTGAAAATATGCATAAAACTGAAAATTTGGCGGGTGTCACCTAACTCCGGCGATATATTAATTTCTTTTTATATTAATCAAGGAATTCCATGCATTTAAGACGTAGTATCATCCAAAAACCTTAGCACTTATCCTATTTCATAAAGAACCAAAAAGGCAACTCACGTTCCTTAAGTATTGACGTTTCCTTAAGTATTGACCTCTAAAACGAAAGCGTCCTAAAATGCACCAAGAGAAATTCCCTGTTCCACGATTTTTCATTTTCTACACTGTCTACTGCCAAAGGAAATGCGCAAAAATATATAAAAAAATAGTTTCAATCGATTAATTCCATTTAAGTTTTAAATTCACGGTAAATCGGAAAGAATCAATTTGAATGAGGCTTGAGGCTTATGCGCGTGGCCTTCCAAACAAATCGGCACTCTATCATCCGCAGCTGTTCTTTGAAATCTTGAAGGCGTAAGACCGCGATAAGATCAACATAAGAGAAAACACAGAAACAGCGCACGGCGTAAAGAACAAGATTTGCTCAAGGGAAAGAAAATCGATTTTAGGAGGAGCAAGCCAGAAGATCATCTGCACTCCGTAGTCATCTGTCAATCAATTTTTGTTCGCGTTTGTGAGGTTTTCCATAACACGCGAGACTCATCGACACCAAATCGCTTTAAGCTATAAAACTTTGTTGCGCTTTCTTTTGGATGCTGTCAATCGTTATCGCGCCCAAAAAGCTATCAAAATTAGTCTCAATCACACGAGTCCGTAAGATAAACGCGAAATGGATGAGTAACCCACGTGAAGCTACTTCGAGCTGACCTGCGGAGCATGGGAGCACAGGTGAGGTCCTCTTTAATTTTGGGGAAACATCAAATCGAACTTATCTTGATATTACTACGACGTAGCGATAGTAGCATTTACAACGGCAGCTAATTAATCACGGACTGGAGGTTGTTGCCTGACTGTGGGAACTTGTTGACGATTTCTGTTAAAAAAAACGGCTATTGCCACACCTAAATTCTGTACCAGATCAGGTGAGGAGGAAAGTACTCCTGACGTACAAAAACAATACGACGATCGTTGCTTATAATCTTATAATAGTATGCATTACTTTTCAGGATGAATCAGATGATCAAACTGTTTACGTTTCATCTTGTACTGAACAATTTAAAGTCAATACAGGTTCCATCAAGGAATTTCCCCATTCGTATGCGTGTCATAAAACACAGTTATGGGGGACAGGGCTCAGTTTATTTTGCTACAAAAATTTGACTGATTGATTGATTTATTGATCGCTTTCATCATCCACTGCGACCGAACTGCAGTCAATTCAACCAGTGGCTACTGTTGTCACAGTAAGCGTTACCAAAATTTATTACCTTCATCTTTGCGTGTTCATTTTATTTCTTCATTTCGCCAGTCCATTCTCCTGCAATCGTGCATCTTCGGTCCAAACGAATTCTGAGAGATTATGTAAGCCCATCAGCCACATTTTTACATTTCATAATTGAGGTCGTCAGTAAGAGGATTATCTGGAGAGGTGCCTGCCAGGGCTCCTTTCGAGGAGATATCCGTTTAAATCGTGTCGTTTTGTTGTTGTACGATTTGTTTACTCACCTCAGGTTTTATGACCACTTATCGACACCACTCTCGACCTGGATCACATTACCATTTCGGGATTTTGAATTATTCACGCGATGTACCTTGTAAAGTTAATGATATTGTAATGAGGATGAGAGAAACATGTTTCTGGGTGGGATTCGTAATTGTTTTTGGTAAAGATATTTTTTACGGGAGATTCAATTAAGTGATACGGATCGAAATATGACTTGAACGATTTCTTTTACTTTATATCATATCATGTCATATCCAGAGTAACTTGCTAGTCGCAGGAGAAGCACTGACACAGTATACGGTAGTATAATACTCAAATGTGTAATGGCAACCTTATATTTTCAAATATACCCTTCAATCGCTAAATACTATTTCATTTCGTTTCAATTAATGTGTTAAATGTGCTTTTACCAATATAATTCTTTACTTATGGATTCGTCTCTCACTCTCTCTTTCTCTCTCTCTCCTTCTCTCTCTCTATCTTTCTCTCTCTTTCTCTCTCTCTATTTCTCTCTCTCTCTCTCTAGTTCCCGTAACCCCTTGTGGGGCATGAGGCGGGAGAAGAACTTCATCCGATTCGAGATAACAGTTGCAAGTGGAACTACAATTTAAAGTGGATTCCGAACTACATGATTCGAACCTGGCACCTCCGGATTTGTAGGCCGACATGTTATCACTTACTCCACGACGACTGGGGTATAGTATGTAGTGTTCTCGGTTGTAGGGTTGAATATAAATGAATTAATTTTCGCGAAAAGTTGGCCAGGGGGTTTCATTATAGAGCTGATATGGTATCCAGTATATCAAGGGTATCTTAAATTCAAAAATTATTTTGTCTTAGGTTTTAGCAGTACTTGTTTGACTTAGGTTGAAAAGGGCGTACAGATCTATTGAATCTGGCGAAACAGGACGTCTGAGATTTTCAGTGAGTTCTTCCTGGATGCTTAACAATGAAGCTCTTTACTGACTAGGGATTATAATAGACGAATGTGGCTTTCCGTGTTTTATATCAATATTTAAATGAAGGACGGCATCAATGGCTGTCTCGTACCTCAGCATAGAAAGAGTTAAGGTTAGCAATAAGTTCATCATGCATCCTCGTTAAGAGTCCTGAAGATTGTCTTACTCAGAGTTTCTACTATACAGATATTTAGAGGACTGGGCTAGATCGTCTTAAGACCTCTGTACTCTTTTTCGATCACATTGTGAAATATGTGTAGAATTGTCTTATAAACTGAACTAGCATTTCAGTCCGTTTAAATTAAAGTATACCACGTCGTGCCACTGGTGGTCCTACGTTACCTGCTTCCTCGAAATAAATTTCGGAATCCTTTCCTACACATGTCACGTTAAGCCCACCTACAATATTCCATAGACGCACAAGTAGCACATAAGCAATCATTGTCCTGGAACGCATTATGGCTCTAAAAGAGGTTGGAAAATATTGCTCATTCAATATATAATTTTAAGTGGATATTGTGAATTTACATAATTTTATTTAACCTACGCTATAACGCTCCGTTTGTCTGCGGGTGATAAGGTGTGTTTTGAAGCTTATGAATTTTTGGTGTTTGCACACGTTTCTAACTTGGCTGACGGTTTCTCGAGTGATCCCGATGATATCCCTGCTTATTTGTTCAATCTCCCATTCTGGCCGATTTCCAGCGCTGTGGAAGTCTTCTTTTCTAATCCCCCTCCATAAGAAAGGCTGTAAGTCCGACGTTTCTAACTATAGACCGATCGCTAATCTGTGTCATTTTGCGAAGGTTTTTGAGTCCCTCGTTAGTGACATACTAACCTTCTTGAATTCATTAATTATTCTTTACCGACCATTGAGGTTGGCAAGCTGGTGGACTGTGTACATAGTGATTTCAGTAATGCCTTTGATAGGATCGATCATGGAATCTTGGTCTATAAGCTGTCCCTTCTCGGTTTTCCTTCTTGTTTCGTTGATTAGTAGTCCTCTTACGCGACGGCTCGTACGCAGCGTTTCATTTTTTGTGGAGTCCTTTCCGACTTAATCCTTGTCACCTCGGGGGTGCCTCAAGGTAGTATCCTTGGACCGCTCCTGTTTGTCGTATATATTAACGATGTTTCGCTTCTTTTGTCCAGGAGTAGAATTCTCTGTTATGATGATGATGTTAACATTTCCGGATTGTTTCTCATGAATTAGACATTAACCTCCTGAACTCAGATTTAGCGGTGTTTAGCGACTGGTGTCTGCGTAACCGCCTTCCTTTAAATGCGGGCAAGTGCACCGTTATAACCTTTTCCCGTAGAAACTCCACCACTCCATCAACGGCGTTGTCTTGGGTAGCGTTGACAGGGTGAGAGACTTGGGAGTGGTCCTCAATTCTCGTCTTTCTATCGAGGACCATATTGACTCTATTGCTTGTAGGGCTAACTCGATGCTGGGTTTCATCAAAAGATGGTCTAAGGAACTTGATGATTCCTACCTGACCAAGCTTCTACCTTCGTTAGACCTATTTTGTAATACGCTAGCTCTGTATGGTCCCCTTACTTCGCCTTTCACATCGACCGCATCGGGGCGTTGCAGCGCAAATTCCTTAGGTTTGCCCTACGTGGGCTTCCCTGGAATAATCATTGGGTGCTCTCCTCTTATGCCGATCGTTTGGGACTCTTTGTTAATTTTTCTATCCCTCAACGCACCTTGAGGAATCACGACTTCCTGTTCGTGCCAGGCCACCTTACTCTTTACGGCATGCACGAACCCATCACGTCAATGTACCGTCTCTTCAATTAACGCTTCAGCAGCTTCGACTTGGACATCTCTAGGCGGTGTTTGAAGTGTCTGCTAAGACTGTACTTTGGCTGATGTGGTGATCGCTGTCTGGATGACTGTTTGTTCCGACGATTGTCTGTAGCCGTAGTTTTTTATTCTTTATTTTTTGAATTGATATATATTGTAGTAATCTATGTATTTGATGAATCTGTAATGAATAAAGTTAAAATGAAGAGTTTGCCAAGAAAATTTTTTCCCTGTTCCGTTAAAATACACTGCGGTATTCCGAGACGGCATATTACTTTTGTGGTAAGCTTAATAGGGATCGTCTTTGCTTTCGCATTAGGCAGGGGTATGCCTTCTGACAGTTTAGAAGGATCGTCCTGGAATGTCAGGATATATTTATTCCCATTGTAACTGGTTGGGAGTGGTCCCACTATATCTAGATAAATCTTTTCAGATTTTAGTTGGCAGCGTATTTTCGCTTTAGAGCGATGAAAATTCGGCCGTACAAAACCATTAAAGAAATTTTACTGCATCATGACAATGCGCGGCCACACATAGCTCATACTGTAGTGGATTTCTTGAAGGCTCGCGGCATTGAACTATACTCGAAATACGTGCAGTCCAGATTTCGCCCCTTGCGAAGTCAAGTTTCTGCTCAGGGGACGGAAATTCAAAACCTATCACGAATCATATAAACTGTGGAGGCATGCTGCAAGGAGCTCGAAAAAGTTAGTCTGACGTTCGTGTTTATAACGGTGGGAAAAGTATATTAAAACCACTGACATGTATTAAACTGGACTGACTTATAAGCTATCTCATATGGGTACAATTTTACTTTCAGTGGAGGAAAACAATTTTTAATCTCCAACGTTTACTGTGAATTTGCAGCCATTCAGAGTATAATATAATAACCAAATATATACGAAGAGACACATATTTAATTTTAATCTTCTATATTGTTGTAAGGAAAATGTAAAAATCATTGGAATTACTGGAATACAAATTATAAATAAAAGGTTGTTTTAGTCTGGATAATTCTTACCCAGAAAGAGACGTAAGATGATTGTGAATATTGTCATCTATTTCTAACGCCAGCATTTAATAGGCGACATGACGTTCGCAATTAAGAAAACCATGTTGAAGAAAAAGATGCTTACCCAGAAAGGGACAACTAGCGAAAAGTGATACCATTTTCTTGAAGAAATTTCATGGCACCAGTCAGTCCAGTATTATATATCTCAGTGATTAAAACCGAAGCAAAGGGGGGGGGGGGGTTTACTTTGAAAGAGAGGATCTAGATTTAAAGGACTTCATAATTATTGTTTTCTGTAGGGCATTTTTATCATTACTTTTTGAACAGCCCTTGTGTTATTTGTTCTTATATTTCTTCGTGTAATTTATTCTAGTACAAAATTAATTTTGCTAATATAAGTATACATTTACTAATATAAGTATATATTTACTTATCGTATCCTTCTCAACAGCAATCTTCTTGTGGCTACCCTGGAAATGTTTCTTCTTTAGTTAGATTTCATGGAACGGCGAAAGCTGTTACAACCTGTCAACTGAGATATTAGTAACATCAACACCACGAAAACTGTAAGAAATATGCGGTAAAATGTAATTTCATCGATTGAATATAGACCTCCCTCTTATACATTTATTTTCGTTTCTCGCCTAGATCTACCAGTGCCTTCATTTTTGCACACGACCTAAGAAACACCCTGTGTAAGAAGTTCCCCAATCTTGGAGACTTGCCATGATCGAGCATCACTCGAGATTACTATTACTAGATAAACGGCTTCGAACAAAGTAGTGAAACATTTTTGGTTGCTTTTGTATATTTCCCGTATCGGGCAACCTTGCAGTCAGAATTAAAAATTTGTTTTCCCGGAGAGTTTGTGGATAAGAGACCCGTATACTTTTCATATATGCATTTACAAATATCAAATGTACTTCGCTCATTAAAAGATCAGAATACATCGACAGTTTACGCACATAAGTAACTAACTCAGTCATGTGATTCACATGAATTCTTTTTATTGGTCGTACTTTTTGGTACATTTTTCTGTTCGACAACATTTGGCGGTACTTTTTTGACAGGAGTATGTGATTCTTTCCGGATGAGAACAGAATTTTGACAGGAGTAAGTGATTCTCTCAAATAATTTTGACAGGAGTAAATGACTGCACACTACCTGTACTCTTTATTTGCACGTACGTATATTCTTATGACCTTAAACGCTGGATATATTTCGTTTTTCTGTGGCGCCAGTGTTACTTTTTCAAATTAGCTGGGTAATTTAAAGGAGAGCTGGTTATCTAGTAGTAAGTAATCTTTGATCACTACATCCCAGTAAAAAGAAAATTACTTGGAATACACAGTGATTCGACGTGGAATTGCTTCAAAACTGTATGTGGAAAGTAAGTTGAATTTTGTATAATTGTTACATTAACTCCAAGTGGAACCTGTGTACATTTTCCACCGAAATTCCACTTGACTGAATTTCGGCTGGGTAGTCGTCGAAAATATCTTTTTGATACCATTTTACCAAAATGTATAAAACAACAAAATTCTCACAAGATAAATTCCAATTACAACTTTTTTAAGCACAAAATACTTACCACTTTAAGTGAAATAAAATTCGGTCCATTTTGAAATTTTCGAAAAGGGGAAATAAGGGTACATTTTCCATCGACTATCCACGGTGACTGATTTTCTGCTGCGATGTATTTAAGTGAAATTACAAATATTTGCACTTAGCAATAACTTTCCTTTACTGAAAAATCTGCCAATCCTGAATGACTATCAAAACAAATAAACAAACATTTATGTGCATAAAATGAAGTTAATTTCAGAGAGTCAAAAATCGGCAAACACAGGAGGAGAAGGTAAGAAACAAAAATTTCGTGAATAAGCGCGACAAAACGTGCTCTGGGTGAGCGGAATTACAAATTTTCGGACTTGTTAGTTGGCGTTGTTGCTGTCAGTTTGTCGTGTGACATATCAACTGGAGAGGTACTCTGATGGTACGACTGTTGAATTTCAAGCGCATTTATAAAATGAATTTAGAATGGCTAACGCTCAGTCACATTTGCATTTTTAATTTGACATCTATAACAAGTAACTCTGGCACAATCACTATGTGACCTGCACTGAAATTTACTGGCCTGACTTGAAGCTTACTGTTTTCCATGTTGAGAATAATGCAAATGAACAGTGCAAATGTTTTTCAATTAGTCAACAGAAGAATGTTTTAAAAAAAAACCAACATTTCTAGGTTCAACAAAAACTAGAGAGAACTCAATTACGATTTCCGCACGCACCAACCTTCCGTTATAAACATACTTTGCTATACCATCACCCACTAAAAGAAGATCAGATCTTTCGGTACTATGATTACTTCACGTTCTATCTAAAGATGTCCGTCATTAATCGACCATGGAGGAAGCCAACCACATGGCTGCGATTCAATTTGCAGCCTTTACCTCAAGACGATCATTGAAATTGATTCCAGGCAATAAAATCACCGATCCGGTCAGCTACTGTGCGCACAAATCAAATTTAAATTTATCAAGTTTTTGCATCGCGCGCGTTTCTATTGAGAGGAAAAATAGGTGGCGTCCTAAGACGTAGAGGCAAATCTATATAGCCTTTCTATACCGTCAGTTTAATCGCATATCAAGCTAGATACAGTAGCAGCGCCTTCCCTGATGGTCAAAATCTATAATCTATCAACAGCAGCAAATTGACTTGCCTGATCGGCATTAGTAGGTAATCCTTGTGTTTTGTATTATTTCTAAGCACGGAGTTGTAATTCAGTTTCGTCTTGCAAACGAGATATAATTTACCTGCTCGAGGTATCTTTTGTAGGACACAATCACTATTAGATACTTTAGCCACTCTCGAGTTTGTTTTTCAGCGCAGTTGGGACGTGTCTTTTGTGGGCTAACTTTGTTACATTTTGTTTTGGTTGTTTTTCTTATTATAAGTGCTTAAAACACATTTTAGTAGGGGAGCTGGTGATTGTTTTATCTTAAATTTAGATTTAAATGTTGTAGGAAGGTAGTCTTATTATACTCGAAAATTATATTGACATTCTGTATGGTTGACTTCAGGCCTCAGTTTCCCCCCTAAAGATATAACTTGAGCGCAACAATTAGGTATATACTAGAAATTTCAGTTAGGCATGCCGAAAGACCAAGGTGGGACTGATAAGGCTTTCCGAAATATGACAAGGTCAGGATGGTAAGGATAACCAAAGTAAGACATGCCCAAAACACTCACTGGGTCGTCATTAGGAAAGTCAGAGTCATAACCTAATTTAGGCATATCTTTGGAATTCCCGATTTAAGCATGACGGTGATAACCAAGGGCTCGCCAAAATTAGGTCTCCTTAAAGGTTGTTAAAAAAGTTCAATCGGGATGACCAAAAATACCACAAAGTAGGGCTTATGCTATGAATTACCTTTGCTAGGATAAATGAAGATATACTAAAGCGGGACATGAATAATAATGAATCGGGTGAGGATAATAATCGAAGACAAGACATAATATACAAAATATGTCATGACAATAAAGAAAAGTTATGAGTACTTCAGTTCAGTTAAGTTACTTCATATAAAAACGGAATGTGTATATGTTTTTTTAAAGTCGAGCTTACTTTTTTATATTAAGGGGTTAATTTTCAATATTTTAAAAAAAATTTTAAATAAACAAACAAAAAATATGGTAAATATAAATTCATTTTTAAGTTAAGAACATAATAGTACAGCATTTCAAGAATCTTCTGTTAAATTTTTGGGTAAAAATATTGTGAATTGAGGTACAGGAAATAAAAAGATACTTTGGAAAAAAAGATACTTTGCGGTGAGCATCATAACTCATTACTGGAACATATGTTGACAAAAAACCAAAAAAATTTCGTTAGCTTATGAGTTTCTCGAGGTAACAACGTCGAGACTTTGTTTATTTTACTGATTTTTCAATTTTTAGAAGTCAAAAAAGACGAATTTTTTTAATTTATGAAAATTTATTGATAAAAATCGGCGAATTTGTTGTTGTAAAATTAATTATAATAATAAAAAATACAAATTCTCGGCGTTGTAACCTCATAATTTATGTATAAAAGAAGTGTGAAAAATTTGAGAAGGATCGGATAAGTAATTTTTGAGTTACAGTGATCACCAACTAAAACTAAATCTGAGAAAAACGCGTTTAAAGTTTTAACACTGCTCTTTTGTATATATGGGATGTATGGAATGGAGAAAGACCCGAGGCACTGTATCTCCGGCAGTTTTGCGCCAATCGATCTCAAATTTTAACTAGATACTCTTGAAGAGTTGTAATATAAAAAAAAAAATTTTAATCCCCCCCAGGGTACTGTTTTATTTTGAAAGACAGAAACATGTACTTTTGCCATCAGTGATGTAACACTCCCCCTCGTAAAATGGACCCCTTTAATTTCGAAATTTTTTGGAACCTAGCTTCCTATCACGTAGTCCGATTTGGATGATACTGTTTTACCCGACTACAGCAAAAAAAAGCAGGGTTATGAGTTTAACAGTCTTTGATGTATGTTTGTAGGTGTGTGAATGTTCATCTGTTTCCTCGTAGCTCCAAAGCTACTTATTAGATTTGGACAAACGAGTTTTCATGGGATTTGTATGAATGCGCTGCGTAACATAGGCTATATGGCGAGTAGTGCAGCGGCGGCGGAGCGGGGCTCAACGGGGTTGCGGTTTGTTTCCTTGTAGCTCCTGAACTCCTCCTCGGATTTGGATAAATGAGGTGTCATTGAATTTCGAGGAACGATATTTTGCTGAATTAGAGATACTAAGGGCTCTAAATAGAACTTAATTTTTATGCACGCTTTTTATTATGATACTAGCTTACGCGAAATTAGAGAAAACCCCAAAATGTCTTAAATAAGGTGGGACTGATAAGGCTTTCCGAAATATGACAAGGTCAGGATGGTAAGGATAACCAAAGTAAGACATGCCCAAAACACTCACTGGGTCGTCATTAGGAAAGTCAGAGTCATAACCTAATTTAGGCATATCTTTGGAATTCCCGATTTAAGCATGACGGTGATAACCAAGGGCTCGCCAAAATTAGGTCTCCTTAAAGGTTGTTAAAAAAGTTCAATCGGGATGACCAAAAATACCACAAAGTAGGGCTTATGCTATGAATTACCTTTGCTAGGATAAATGAAGATATACTAAAGCGGGACATGAATAATAATGAATCGGGTGAGGATAATAATCGAAGACAAGACATAATATACAAAATATGTCATGACAATAAAGAAAAGTTATGAGTACTTCAGTTCAGTTAAGTTACTTCATATAAAAACGGAATGTGTATATGTTTTTTTAAAGTCGAGCTTACTTTTTTATATTAAGGGGTTAATTTTCAATATTTTAAAAAAAATTTTAAATAAACAAACAAAAAATATGGTAAATATAAATTCATTTTTAAGTTAAGAACATAATAGTACAGCATTTCAAGAATCTTCTGTTAAATTTTTGGGTAAAAATATTGTGAATTGAGGTACAGGAAATAAAAAGATACTTTGGAAAAAAAGATACTTTGCGGTGAGCATCATAACTCATTACTGGAACATATGTTGACAAAAAACCAAAAAAATTTCGTTAGCTTATGAGTTTCTCGAGGTAACAACGTCGAGACTTTGTTTATTTTACTGATTTTTCAATTTTTAGAAGTCAAAAAAGACGAATTTTTTTAATTTATGAAAATTTATTGATAAAAATCGGCGAATTTGTTGTTGTAAAATTAATTATAATAATAAAAAATACAAATTCTCGGCGTTGTAACCTCATAATTTATGTATAAAAGAAGTGTGAAAAATTTGAGAAGGATCGGATAAGTAATTTTTGAGTTACAGTGATCACCAACTAAAACTAAATCTGAGAAAAACGCGTTTAAAGTTTTAACACTGCTCTTTTGTATATATGGGATGTATGGAATGGAGAAAGACCCGAGGCACTGTATCTCCGGCAGTTTTGCGCCAATCGATCTCAAATTTTAACTAGATACTCTTGAAGAGTTGTAATATAAAAAAAAAAATTTTAATCCCCCCCAGGGTACTGTTTTATTTTGAAAGACAGAAACATGTACTTTTGCCATCAGTGATGTAACACTCCCCCTCGTAAAATGGACCCCTTTAATTTCGAAATTTTTTGGAACCTAGCTTCCTATCACGTAGTCCGATTTGGATGATACTGTTTTACCCGACTACAGCAAAAAAAAGCAGGGTTATGAGTTTAACAGTCTTTGATGTATGTTTGTAGGTGTGTGAATGTTCATCTGTTTCCTCGTAGCTCCAAAGCTACTTATTAGATTTGGACAAACGAGTTTTCATGGGATTTGTATGAATGCGCTGCGTAACATAGGCTATATGGCGAGTAGTGCAGCGGCGGCGGAGCGGGGCTCAACGGGGTTGCGGTTTGTTTCCTTGTAGCTCCTGAACTCCTCCTCGGATTTGGATAAATGAGGTGTCATTGAATTTCGAGGAACGATATTTTGCTGAATTAGAGATACTAAGGGCTCTAAATAGAACTTAATTTTTATGCACGCTTTTTATTATGATACTAGCTTACGCGAAATTAGAGAAAACCCCAAAATGTCTTAAATAAAAAATAATAATTAATTAAGAAACATTTTTAATTACGTGTGCCTACGATGATTACGTAGCCGAATATTTCATAACATATTATATATATACAATAGAGGACCAGCTACTAAGTCTTGTTTACAACTTGTAAAGGGGCAATTGAAGCCGTAGTTAGGTTTTAGTTTTTTAACTTTATTTTTTTTTAGTTATATAGAGTGTTTCCCTTAGTTATTATGAGAAAAATTTTGGATTTAGGGTGGGATTTCAGAGATGACGCCTAACTTCGTAACGCGTGGGCTGATTTGGATTTTGTTTTTTTTTATGTATACAGTATGTTGCGCAATTGATACAATGTCAACAATTTTATAGCAAAGTTCGTAAGGCGTAGACCGATTTGGATTATTTTTTTATTGTGTCAAGAAGACACTCGTAGAGTGAGGGTGGGAAACCAGTCCCGCTTTTTTTGATCTTTAAGCGGCTCGAAATTCTTTTCATCGTTAAGTCGTATACGAGAAGAAGTCGAGATGTATGGATCCGGCATAGCAAACTTACAAAACTCGTCGATTTTTATTAGTTTTTCTGTTGTTTAAAGTTTAAAAGCAATTATCTCGAAACAGCGATTTTTAAATCTTTAAGTATCTTTAAGAGTATTGGTTCAATCAAGCTGACATTTAACTACAGCTTCTCAAGTTATATCACTTCTATCTGAACATCCAAAGCGGTTGGGATACACAAATTCCCGCTGAAAAAAGTGTTTTTTCTCCCAAATAAAATCGAAAATATTGCCAAATTTTCGTTTTTTAGCTGCGCTTATTTTATTTTTTAAGATTTTTTCGAAAGTTGAGGCTTAGATAGAAGCCAAAACTGTCAGCTTATAAAAACCGTTTTGATTTTTTTCCAGACCAATAGCAACAGCCACATTTTACTTGGAGTGAAATTTGAGCCGCTTTTTGGGTCATGCCCAGCCTGCCATTTTGAACTTTTTGCACACACAAAAAAAAAATTCTGTAATTTTGGTCTCTCAATAAAATTAAAAAAAAATCGGTTCGCTTTTACCCTGTTTCACTCATCTGCACGTATCAACCTCCTCAAAAAAGGAGGCAGGAATAACATTTGGATCACATGAGAAACTATCGCACAAGAATCTTACGAAACTATACAAAGCATATGCTCGCTCAGAATTTAAAATTTGTATACATATAAGCACCCTGAGGAAATCATAGTTCAGCGAGAAACACATTTAAAAATTCCATGCGTAGGCCCAAGAAAACTTCGACCAAGATGGGAGCAACGTTATCTTTTTCTATGAATAATTAAATATTCCTTTATGCTTTTTTTGCACTTTTTGTAAAGTTCCAATCTCACCCAGCCACAATTTTTGTCATAATACAAATAGATACTCCATTCAGGAATAAACGAATCATCCAAGCTGATACGAAATTAGCCTCCACTCCTTCACCAACCCCACTCCACCACATAATTTTTGACATGCTATCAATGGGGTACCCATTTAATACATCAAAAACAGAATCATCCAAATCGGTCCACGCGTTACGAAGTTAGACTACTCCTATCCCGCCATTGGCCCAATTTTTCCATTATTAGCCACAAATGTGGGGTGATACTCTATACAACAACAATATAACCATCCAAATCGGTCCACGCATAACGAATGGAAAGCTTCAGAAAGCTTTACAAAAATATCGCCCCGCCACCGTAGTTTAATAAAACGTATCATGCAGATAAATGTAAATCTTAGAGATTATACGGATGTACGGTTCAAAACCCACCTTAAACTGTAAATCAACTTGAAATTTTGTTATCGAATTTGGTAATGTTGTTCTTCAGCCCTACAAGAGATAAGGGTAACTAGATAGATATTACCTACTTACGACAATAATTTAACGAACCTTTCAGTTTAACAACCATCCGCATTCTTGTCATTAAATAAGCGAACGTATATCGCAGCTATTTTTCTTTAAATAAAAGAAGTTCTAAATATTTTGATCTCATTTAAATGTATCTTTGCATAAGATGAAGGTAATAAATTGTTAGTCTCCTTTATTTAATATGCCAATTTGCTCTTTACGCCTGTATTGAGTCTCTACCGGTTTTGCGTTACACGTACCTTGTTTACATTTGCCATGAACTTAAATACAATAGTCCGCCAGATGAAAGAAACTAGTCAAAATTAATCTAATGTTTTCTGTCCTATTATTCTCTAAAAACTACAGTGCCTGGATTGCTGTTGAGCCATTAGCTGGTCAGTGGCGCCAACAACACAAAAGATACCTTGTCCAAGATGCTCTATTCACCTTGAGCAGGATTCTGTTTGCCTATCTGAGAAAAGAAGAACAGAACCACTGGTAGTCAAATAGCATTTTCTTGGTTTTTCTCTGCTATTTATCTGTCTGATTTCTTTTGCTCGACATTCTTCCTTCGGAGAATCACAACCGGTAGCGCATCAAAATAAGTCTTGCCTCCATTACTTAATCTGATTTGCGGGCAGGTATACCAGTTGCATCTGATAGATGTATTTTTAAAGTAAAATGACATAATTTTACTTGTGGTTGATATGAAACATGCCAAGAATACTAATAGCAACCTTTCAGCACAACTATGAATAAGTGAATGAAGTAATATTTCCACATATGGCCACCTGGTAAAAGCACTCAGAGGTCAGGAAATTGAACCTCAACGTACGTCTCAACATCTCCAATATGTGAGAAGCAAATCAAGATTAAATGATTTAGTACTAAATAATGCAAATTTGAAATATTCAAGACTATCAGACAAACGTCGAATAACCGTATAAACATTCTAAAGTTTTCTACCGGTTTTGTTAATATTTGTCTATGCTGTAAAACAAATTTAACATAAACCCGACTAGAAATTCCAGTTAGATTCTCATTAGGTCCGAATTAGGCTTACCGGATTTGTTATTTAGGCCGAATAAGGCAACCGCATAAGGTCCGAAAGAAAAAAGTAACGCAAAAAAGTCATAGCATTTTTAGCGTTATATGATCGCTGCAGCTAAGGTTGCTGGATATTTCAATACCCAAGATGTTTAAATAGAGCGAATTAGGTTAAGGCTGAAGGATAGGCTTGTTGTTCTTTTAATGAGGTTATCTCCTCCCACATTGGTTACTTGGCTACGTTCTAGGATGCATTGCCCACGCCTACGTAGTGTTTATATGTATGTGATGCTGTGAAAAATTGCACTGGCCTCTTGCCCATAATTTTATTGGTTAAAAAAAATTTTTGTAACAAAACCGAATAAAAGTGGTATTATTGGAAGGAGCACGCCGAAAACAATTGCTTTGCAAGGTTTCACTGGAAAGTATCTCAAATTAAAGTATCTGTAGAGGTTTATGTATCTCACGAAAACATGCGTCCTGATGAATTATTTTGCAGGGAATCGGCATCTGTTTCACTGGAAAACTAATGAAATAAATATTTTGGAATATTTCCTTTCTAAAGGCACTGGGAATTTCACATTTCCATTGTCCTGCGAACGGGAAAACTACTTAGCCCCCCATTTTTGTACGTCCTCTTTTGAATGGCATCAGAATTTTCGATAAAAAATTTCCATCCAAAATCAACAAAATTTTTTATTTAAAAAAAGTTGATTTTTTGAAATCGAAAAACGAAAATTTTTTAACTGAGATCTCCGAATATACAGAATACACTTATTCAGTGTTAATTTGATACATACAAATTCTGATATTGAAGAGTCGGAGGTCTTAAACAGGGTGGCATCATCACGGTTGTGAGCATCTTTGAGAACCCCACGGCCTGGTGGGTCATTGTTGCCTACACAACCATCAACACGGAAAATGGTATAGTTTGGAGGGAATATTTCGTTGTGGAGAATTCCTGGTTTCGGTTAAGGCAAAGATATCGTGCGGGAATTTGTGGGAGTTACGGAACATATTGGACGTTTTTGTGCGAAGTCCTCTGACGTTCTGGTAATAGACTGACAAGCTGCTGGGGAGAGGTACTTGATCGGAGACCACAGGTGCATTAGGGGGGAGATCAGAAATAGGGGGGGGGGTGTTAGGAGCGAAAGTAGTTTAAGAAGTCGTTGCGACATTCTTGGAGATGGGAAATGCGGCGAGAACTGACGTACGCAGCATATGTGGATAGATCTTCTGAAACCTTATGGGAAGGGATAATGAATGATTCATGGTACTGTCCCGCAAATGGCTTATGGCGTTATGTTGAACGTTTCTGGTAGTGGCAATTTTAAGGCAAATAGTCGCTATTACCAAATGGTGATCACTTCCAGTAGCACTTCCCCTAAGGCTTCGGACATCTTCAACAATCGTTCATACAAAGGTTGTCGTTGTGTTATCCGTCGTTATCCAAGGCAGTGTTTGCCGATTCGTAGCTAGAGTGTTTTGACGGGAGCGGGTTGCTAACCCTCAGCCCAACCGACATAAACTCTGTTTTCTGGCGCAGAGTACTCGACACTCGACCATTTCCCGTTTGCTCCTTCCGAAGAAGTCCCCAGGGGGCACCGTGGGGAGGTGGGATTAGGAATTGCTAACAGGGCTGCTAGGTGTTCGGCTGCAGCGACTCTTCTCGGCATTTAACGGTATGCAACAATCTGGAGTCACTACCCTCCGAGGTCTAGGTTCCATCCATATTTTCCATAAAATCCATCAATCAGTGTGGGCGGACAATTATTGGTATTTAAAATTAGTTCTTCTATTCCCACGGAAGTCATAATTGATAATATCTGGAATCAATAAATATGTAATTTTACATGCTCTCCGCTGATTAATAGCATACTTGCCAAAGCATTTAAGCAAAGAATAAATTTTGCAAGTCTAATTGCTTACTTAACCGCAGTTAAACAAGAAAATCTCCTTCTTGGAAGCTGGTTAAGCTTAATTAAATTATTTGTTGACAGATTCGCGAAAGATAACGAAATTATTCATTGCATTTTACCATGTACCATTAATTATTATCTCTGAATACTTAGAAGTGATGTAACATAGCGTACAAGGTGAGCTTTTTTTATTCATACATGAAGGAAAACATGAAAAGATTCCGTAATTGTTATAATAATTTTAAGAATCAAAGAACAAAAAATTGTTTTTCCCAGCATCCGGGATGGTTAGAAAAATTCCGAACCAATATTCTTACATAGTTTGGGATTAAAAAAATTACATTGCTAAAGTTTATTAGGAACTACTGTTTTCTATTTAAGAGTTGGTGGTTCGGGATTTACCTCATATTGTAAATCCACTTGTAATAGTTTCCGTCGAATTGAGGGAAGTTCTTCTTCCGTCGCATGCTCCACAAGCTGTTACGGGAACTTAAGAATTTGATTAAGCCGTCAGCGGTCAGTTACGCAGAGGGATCCCACATATGCAACGGGAAATAATACGTATCACATACGTGTCACATGGGTGCATTCGCGCGACACTGATGGTCTTTCACCCTCTTTCACATCTGCTCCCCAATGCACGTTGTTCTTTCCGGATTCCGTGGCCTCATTTGGCTTGGTTCAGTGTTGTGACATCGCCAACGATTCATGTAGATTTTTGGACCTTGTGTTTTCTTCTGAGCCTGATAGTTTGACGGTGAAGACATGCATGACCCCTTTGTTCCCGAATCAGGTCACCGTCTTTCGCTTTTAGTTGTCATGTGTCCCGATAATACTGACACTTGTCCTCCTTTACTTGCCGACTATTTTTTTTTATTTGGCCGTCTTCTTGGTCATTGATGAGTATCTTTCTAATACAAGAGCCATGCTGCGTACTGACCCTAACAGTTCTGGAGGCTTATTAACTTAAAGCGCAATTGTGAGGCTTACCCTCCTCTCTGAGGTACCACGACTGTGAGAGTGACGATTCTCGTACACTCGGGTCGTACACAGCGTCTCCTGTTTCGTGGAGTCTTTTCCGACCAAATCCTTGTCACCTCGGGGGTGCCTCAAGGTAGTATCTTTGGACCGCTCCTGTTTGTCGTATATATTAACGATCTTTCGCTTCTTTTGTCCAGGAGTAGAATTCTCTGTTATGATGATGATGTTAACATTTTCCGCATTGTTTCTCATGAGTTAGACATTAACCTCCTGAACTCAGATTTTCCCGTAGAAGACATCCTGTCCTCTCCGATTTCTCCATCAACGGCGTTGTCTTGGGTAGGGTTAACATGGTGAGAGAATTGGGAGTGATCGGGCATTCTAGTCTTTCTTTCGAGGACCATATCGACTCTATTGTTTTTAGGGCTAACTCGATGTTAGGCTTCGTCAAAAGATGGTATAAGGAACTTGATGATCCCTACCTGACCAAGCTTCGATACAGTACCTTCGTTAGACCTATTTTTGAATACGCTAGCCCTGTATGGTCCCTTTACTTTGCAGTTCACATCGACCGCATCGAGGTGGTGCAGCGCAGATTCCTTAGCCTTGCCCTACCCGGGGTTCCCTGGAATGATCATTGGAAATGAGGCGCAATATTACGAGAATAGTATTTATGTTCGATCTTTTGCAGGGAACTATTAATTCACCGGAATTACTGAAGGCTGTTAATTTTTCTATCCCTCAACACACCTTGAGGAATCACGACTTCCTGTTTGACAATGCGCCAATAACCTCCTCGAATCGGCTACAAATAAACTTCTGTCACGGTCGTGCCTCTGTGAGAAGTGCTGGCTAATCGATGAAATTTAGGAAACATTGATTTGCACTGGTTGTCACATTTTGAATACGACACGGCAGTGCGACAACAATTGTTGTCGCACACCCATTTTTATTTCGAAATTCTGCCGGTCGCACTCAGTACTACCAACAGTAAAATTGATATTTTGCTTAGACCATTTGTGGAGATTCTGGTACCTTTGTCCCCCCAAGAGTTGGTGAGCAAAAGTGCCATCAATTCTTCAGTGCTAAGCTTCTGTTAGACAGAAACTGGTATCTTTGAAAGAGTTCTCGGCTACTGTTTACGTCCGCAAAATAGTGTCTGACGCGGTGAAGCTTATTCGGCAATCGCTACGGGAGGTTCCATGAGCACGATTAGGGTGCTTCAGCTAAACCAAAGAAGCACCGGCTAGAGCATGCAGGAGTCTTCCCGCACAACAGTTAACCCTGGCCATAATTTAGAAGCCCTGGGTTTTCAGTGGCCAATTTCGAGGATTCAACATCAACTCAATTAAGTTGATTTACCACTGGGGAGAGGATAGGCCAAGGGCGGCTATACTAATTGACAAAATTGTTAGCAACTTAATTAATAGTGGGTGGTATGTAGGAACTTGTACAGGCAGGTGATAGATCTCACTCGCAGAGTTCTATGCGAGTCCATAAAAAACTGGCGAATCTCAGATGAAGCTTCATTTTCGGACCAAGACCATCGAGACGTTCTGAGAATTTTATCTAGTACTGCTATCCCCAAGAAAACAATTTAGAATTTCGTCCGAGCTGTGTGAGATCATAGGCTGACATTGCAGTCACCACAATCAGCTCGATTGGTGAACTGGAACTGGCGGCTAACTAGCTAAATGATGTCCACATCTCCTCCTACCATGACAGCATGGCCTTAGTCTCAACCATAGTGGTACCTAAGGTGCCCTGGTGGAGTGGGAATACGTAGGTAAGTGAGTCAAAATGCTCACAACAGTGGGATAAATACATGTTCGGACTCACTGAATATGCATAATAAGGGAATAAGACGTTCCAAACAGCATAGAATCTTTGATAGAGGCAGCTCACGCTTAAAAGGTACTAAATAAGGAAGCCTCGAATGAGGTAGGGCTTCACTGGAAGCAGGATCATACCACCACCAAAATTCAAAGGCAAACTCTGGAATACCTGTTACAGGGGCCCTGCTACTAGGACCAGGTGCCCAATACTAGGACCAGACTCAGTCCAACACGTGCCCGGTGATGAATGGTCTTCATTGAGTCGTAGTTATGAAGAAAAGTAGTGGTGGTATTTATCCCCAAACAAGGCAATTCGTCTCTAGAGCTGCCTCAATCATATAGACCAATCAGTACACGACGTGCATTCTACTTTAGACAATGGAGAGAGTGGTAGATCTCCATTAGGTGCAATCTGGACTAATCACCTTCTCTTCACTTTACTCAGTTTGTCTACACAACAGATAGATCAAGAGAGACTGTCTTACATAATTATGTGATTTTCTTTGACTTAGAAGGCGTATTCGACAAACTAAGTATGGATCCATATCTATCTTATTGCACATAAACGGGGGTGAATTCTCATACTGTAAAGTGGGTATAGCGAGATATAAAATCCACCCTGGGTAATAAATCTGTGGGCAGTAGGGCAGCTAAGGTTTGCCCACAAGGCTGTGTACTCTCCCCGTTGCTTTGATATCTAGTAGCAGTCGAGCCCTTAAACGAGCTGTATGAGCTTGGTTATCGGACAGTCGGCTATGTGGAAGATTTTGCAATTATAATTACAGCAAAGTTCGACTCGACTGCCACTGATTTAATGAGATCAGGTTTGCGCAGGGTTCCTGACAGGTGTGCAAACGAAGACCGTGATAGTGCTTTTGTCCTAACTTGGCATGGCTTAGAAGAAGGATCTTCAGTCGAAAATTTCTGAGCCCTGCTGATGTTATATTCACCACCACTAAAACCTCCTTACCTACCTAAGGGTGGCTGAGCGTCTTTTAATATTAATAGGGGTGCTGGTACAAAAGACCTTCTTGGTCGTAGTGCCCGACATATGGGTAGGTAATCCATAACAATAATAATAATATTACGAAATTCTGTAATAGTATTGTCTACTATTCATTAAGTGAATAATTTCAGGGGACAAGTTGAACTTATATCCGACGCAATTTCACTAACCTAATCATGTCTTTTAAGTAGTAGGAAGCCAGTTAAATCTTCATTTTCACCTTCCTATCAATTTGTCGAGCTCACGAGTAACTTATAACCATTTGCCTTTTATTTTAATCTACGTAACCTTTTCAAATTAACTGTACACGTACATATTCACTCATAGGCAAAGGTAACCATAATCAATTTTACTGCAGCACTTCATAAAAGCATAATTAAACGATGTTCGTATCTCGTAGGCACTCTATGATATTTTTAAACACATATTAGAGCAAGATTGGACCATGCAGCAATCCTTTCAGTCCAGCAGCAATTTATCGAATCGTACGTTGGCAGAATGCCGTCTAATTATCCAAGCGGAACATCTATGAAAACGAAATAGACAGGCCTGTGCAGAACGATTATCTCAGAGGTGAGTATATGGCGTACCCATATAGAGTCGAAAAGCACTACAAAGTCGTAGCGAACTATACTTGCCAAGAAAGTGAACTTTTGAACTTTTTTTGCACTTTTGACTCAATTATGCGAAACGCTGATCTATGTATGGTCGGAGCTAGAGACTAGGACTAGCAGCAAGTAATAGCATATCGGGCACTTACTGAGTCAATGATTTGATTATGTGAATGGTTTGCCTGAGTATCTATCTCGCCTTCAGACAGCATAATAGGTTCCATATGTTGTTCATAATGTATGAGCCACTCTGGCTAATATGACCTACTTCGGGCAACCATCGAAGGTCCAGCAATTAAAAATTCTATCCGACTGCGCTTTGTACGTTGACTGTGCCAACGCCGATGTAAACTCCTGCAATCTTTTCCAATCTATTCATGGCGAATGCGAGAAAGACTTCTATGGAAAGAACAAAAATTGAAATTCAAATCATGTCAGGAAAGAAAATGAAATTCTTTTTGGCGCGTGCATCTAACTTCAAGTTCTCACGCGCTAAGGGCCACATAGTAGTAGTGGTCATGTATGCTATGACGGGTTCTGACTTGCCTGAGAAAGCTAGAGGGCAGCAAGCAGCACGAATGTCTCTTCAGGAGGACGGCAAAAAAGGAGCCTCCGGGAACAAAGATTAAGAAAAAGTCTGGAATAGATTTTTGCATGCTGGGCACGTTAATTTTTTTCATTCAAACACAGTCTGTCCAGTAGTTGCAAATCCTTCCCCTGGCTAAAGGTAGTACCCACAATGCAATGGATTCTGAGATATTTTGCATAAATGCGATTACAAAATTTAAATTTTGGCAATTTTTTTGCTTGCGTGTTGATGATCCTCAGTTTTTTCGCAACATTAGCTCGGGGCGTGAGAAAGACTTCAAAAATGATAGAAGGTCGTATCTAACCGACTCCTCTGCATTGTAATAGTCGAGGATACAGTGAAAATCATCTTCAATCGTCTTGCTACTGTGCAGATTTCAACTAGCTGTCACAGTTACAGCCTCCTTGCAAGCATCTTGTCGAATTTGGCAGTTGCCGAGGGAGCAGAATCACATAAATCATATTTTTGCGATAAATGAGTGAAACCCACGCGACATACTTAGCAAAAGGAAACACAAGGAAAGACATTTTAATTGGAACAAAACAAATGTGGGGGCTTGTGGGCTCCAAAGTGATTCATGTAACGAGCTAAGAACCTCTCAGTTCACTTGTCTTCATGTCTTCAAGCTGCCTCTCTAGGGGATTTACTGTTATTGTGCGCGGGTGTTACACCTATCCAGGAACTATTAAAAATAATTGTCATGGCAGTTATGCTTTCTTGTATGAAATGTTTTTTTTTTTGCTCTAGTGTGACAAAGCGAGTGGTTTTTCAAAGTTAATTGGGTGAAGATTTATAGATCGATGGTGTATCTCACTTACGCAACGTGGATAGAGCCTAGATTGTTAGATCGGGAAATCTCCGACAAGTAATACCAAACCCCGCAATCAGCTTCTGCTTTCATATTTGATCACGAAACCCATTATTTTGTTTCAGGGTGTCATTGCGCAATGAATCAATTAGTTATCAAATCAGCGATTGTTATTGTTCAATATTGCGCGGAAAATTTAAATGGGCCCATTGCCCTTTTGGGGAAAGGGAAAGCGAAAATGATTTTGTTTACAAATTGGCAAATTAAATTTTTATGCGTCGATCAATATAAAAGATCAGAATTAATCAGATCAGGACGATCTATACACAAGAGATTGCCTAAAAGAGGGGACGAGACTAAGTTAGATGTGTTATTCCTTAGGCGTTGAAGTCAGCTGCAAATAAAGGAAACCAGCTTAGAACTTTCTCTTTTCTATTTGCTATTTAATTCTAAGCCTAGCATCTTTCCTTTATTGATAACAAAATCAGTTAAATCGCCAAAAAAGTAAAATATCAGGACTACACATCTCCTCGAATTTAGGTTACTATTATTTACGGTCCAGTAGAAAAATAGAAGTCATCTTACCTAAAATTAAAACAGCAATTAGAAGTAGTCGTAGGTGAAATAGATGGAGTATAGTATTGGACTTTTACCATGAGTGTCGCAGCTTCTAAACCAACCGGTGGCGACCCGTAGTTGTTTTCTGTTGACAACAGGTCACACTCAAAGGGCATTGAGAATTGCAGAGTAATGCCTATGGTTGGAAATTCTCCTTAAATTGTAGGTCAACTTGCAATCGGGAACAGCAAATGTGTCAAAAGTGAGAACAAGTTAAAAAGCAGGATAAAATGAGACCTCACACATCAATGGAACCACACACCGCTTAATTACAGTACACTGAATCTAAAAATCTTCTGAAGTTATTAAATATCCCACAGAAATTAGCATTCCACATAGCAGTATTGGTTCTTCTTGATTTTAGCAAGGTTTTTGATTCGATCGACCATAATAGATTACTGTTTCAACTTCGTGGAGATTTCAAATTATCTTAAACTGCTTTCAAATTCATTAACAACTTTTTAATGGGACGGCCCCAGTCAGTTAAAACACATACGGCTGTAGGCCGAGGTGCACCTCAAGGTTCTGCATTGCGGTCCCTCTTGTTTTGTTTGTATATCTTAGACCATCTCACGACTTTGGTTGATGCATCAATTCATCTTTATGCGAACGACATTCCAATTTACTTGGATAGATTGATAAAAATAACTAAAGATTGTATTGTTCCTATAAATGATAATTTACATATAGTATAGGAGTGATCCTAATATAACACTCAATCCCAATAGGTCGACCTGTATTCCTATATATAGAATGACAATAGAATTAGGCGATTTGTCACCGAAAGTCAGCTGATAAACTAGTGATAGAGTTGAACTCCATATTTACATGTTGCAGCTATATGTTCGATATGCAGGGCTGGATCTACGGGAGGGAGGGGGGAGGGGCGTTTGGGTTCAGCCCCTCCCCCTCCATGAAGACCGTATTGTTTCTTTTTCTTAATGAATGTACGAAAAGATGTCTTTGTTAAAAGTATTTTATTCAAAATATTCAACGTATAAATTTTTCGTCAATATCAATATTTGAACTTCTCGCCAGTTAAGTCTTATTTTTCCAAAAATCTCATCAAATCTCCGCCCCCCTCCCCCCTGCCTACTTACATAGCGTCTAGTTTTCGTCAATAGATGTTCAGAGTGTTTCTTCTGTTCGGACATTCTTTTAATCACGGCTTACATAGCCTAAAACGCACTTAGATAGATACCGTACTTAACTTGTCTCTAACATTAACTTGTCTCGTGAACATTAGTTTTCTTTTTCTCTTTTATTTTCTTTATTTTTTTATATTGGAGTTGGTTGGTTGGTTTAAGTGGCCCAAAAAATTTTTTTTTTGAGGGAGGTGAAATGCTTTATGCACGATGGACACCCCTTTCCAGCAGTGTCGGATTACTGTGGCTTCTCTCTCGGGAGCCCATATCTGACACTCAAAGAAAGTATGTTCTGCGGTGTCCGTTTGGTCTGGGCATTAGAGGCACTCCGATGACGCTAACTTTCCCATTCGGTGAAGATACGAACGAAAGTACCCGTAGCCACTCAGGAGTTAGATTAGGTAAAAACCTACCTCTCCATGCCCTCTGTCGATCCAGGGGCCCAGATAACTGATGACCCTCGCTGTCCATCGTCCCCTGTTTTCCTCTCTCCATCTTTGTTTTCACCTTTCCATGGTGTAGAACCTTTCCTCTCTGCGCACCGTTGCCTTGTCCATTTCTGCCTTCCTGAGATAGGTCGTCCTTCGTTCCCTGGCAAGCAGGTCGATGGGATGGCCGGTTCGGAGACAATGCGGTATGCTGAGGCCACTCTCAGGGTTGCGCGCCTTTGTACCTGGCCAAGTCTCTTTCGATATTGCTCCTTACTTAGGGCTTCCGCCCATATCTCCACACCATACAGTAGGGTTGACTGTACTGCTGTCGTCAGGAGACGACGTTTGCTCGAGCTTGGATCTCCCACGTTGGCTATCAGCCTGCTAAGCGATGTGACGCCCATTGCTGCTTTATCTGCAGTTTCCTTTATCTGCAGTTTCCTTTATCTGCTGGAAGAAACTCATCCTTGGTGTCAATCGTAACGCCGAGGTACCTCACCGATGGTCTCATTCTTATGGTCTTCTCTCCGACTCGAACTAGAAGGATGGTCGGGATTCTATTTGTGGTCAGCACAACGACCTCCGTCCTATTAAGGGCCAGCGACAGTCCGTGCGCCGTCGTCCAGCTGTTTACGGATACATCAGTGCTGTCATCAGGAAACGACATTTGCTCGAGCTTGGACCTCCCACGTTGGCCATCAGCCTGCTAAGCGATGTGACGCCCCTTGCTGCTTTATCTGCAGTTTCCTTTATCTGCTGGAAGAAACTAATCCTTGATGTCAATCGTAACGCCGATGTACCTCACCGATGGTCTCATTCTTATGGTCTTCTCTTCGACTTGAACTGGAAGGATGGTCGGGATTCTATTTTTGGTCAGGACAACGACCTCCGTTCTACTAAGGGCCAGCGACAGTCCGTGCGCCGTCATCCAGCTGTTTACGCATCACCTGGTTCAGCTTTAGCTAACATCGTCCGCATACCCGACCAGGGACGTCTCTTCGGGCAGTTCGATTCGTAGCAGACTGTTGTAGATGGCGTTCCAGAGATCCGGTCATAGTATCGATCCCCGTGCTGCCCCGACGTAATTCTCCTTATTGGCTGTCCTTTCTTAGTCTCATACAACAAGCATCGGTCTTTCAGATAGTCGTACACTATCCGCAAGAGGTAGATCTCTAGCGCCTACAGCATGTCCACCCATTACGCGGAGTTGAAGGCGTTCTTGACGTTTAGTGTTACCAACAGCATCACTCTACGCGAGTAGCGGCTAGATTTAAATCCACCGTGGATAGCCCCGTCCTGAAGCCATACTGTCTCGGCCAGAGATCGCCGGCGTTTCGGATCACTGATGTAAGTCTCGCCCTGATGAGCTTGAAGATCCCTGATGAGCTGAAGATCTTTCCAGCAGTGTCCAACATGCACAAGGGGCGGTAGGCAGGCGGTTGTCCGGGCTCCCCCTTACCTTCTTCCGGCGTGAGAAAAAGAACCCCTATTCCAAGCATGTGTTGTACATGCGCAGCAGCAGCTTCGGGTGTTGGCAATTTTGTTCTTCGTGGTAAGTACGGCTCATTAATAAATTGATACATATAGGAATAGTCATACAATATCTACAAAGTGTCAATATCAGGCTGCTGCTTCAAATTCAAAATGATGGGTTTTTGAAAAATTAAAATTTAAATGTCGAATTAGACAAATTATTAAAAAAAGTTCTACCAATTAATACCAGTGTAATCCTCAAGAACTTTCTAGCTCTGTATATGTGGCGCTAGGCTTTCGGTGGTGAAGGAAACGTCGGGGATAGTTTCTCCATACCCAGGGATCCGGAAGGTGGTTACTGCGCCGCCGTTTAGCACTATAAGCACTATTCTGGCGGCCATTTTCATTATATATTTCCCTCGTAAGTCAGGATGACAATACTAGCACTCCAATTAGCGCTTAAGGCGCTGTTTTGATACCACCACCTGTAAGAGCCGGTTGTTAGTATCGGCCTCTAAACAAGAACGAGGTAGAAGTACTGAAATTTTTTGAAGTGCGTATTGAATGGAGTGCCCAGCCTGGCCGCATTCTTACCTATTAGACAGTCGACAGTGCAGACTGCGACTACTTCGATGTTTTATTTTTCTTAAAGCTTGTTCAGGTCACTCTAGAAGTGGTGCTGGCCGAACTGTCATGTGTTCCAGGCTTGTATCTAGTGTATCCTGTTTCTGAATATGTCTAGTAATTGACAAGGGCCAACATCTTTTAATCGGTAGCTACTTCTTCGATAGCCTCAAGCAGACTTTTAGGACGAGAATTAGTGACGTTGTGCTTTCAAAACCGCACGAAGTTAATGCTAATTGGACTCTGGAAGAGCTACCCAAGAGCTAGCCATTCTTATTCTGATCCCTGATGAGTTGTGCTTTCCGGGCTGGAGACTCTTTATCTGTAAATGTTCGTGATATTTTTCTCTTGTTATAATCCATAATCAAAAGTAATTAAATTTGATTCCCATTTTCTTTTAGAGTCATCATAAGTTCAAATAAACTTTTGCTTGCAATTTGTCTGGCCTTAAATTTTTCTGTCTGGAATATAAACTGTGTCAAGTTCCACAGAATCCTTCTCCATTAGCTCTATTGCTTGGGTCACTGTTAGGTCGCATAACTACAATTATTGCTCGAAGAAAATAGTTTCTACAATTTCCACAATAATAATAAACGATGAAAGCTGTCTGTTTGTTGCAAATCCATTCATATATATATTCAACACTGCAAATATTCCACCTACTATTGTGCACTTTGTCAAAGCAGCACGCAGTTTTCTAGCTGATCTGCTGATATCCATAAATACCAGTTCTATTCGCATATCTCATCGATACCTGTTGATCGTCCCCCGATACCGCCCATAGTAACGATTTGAAATAATTAAAATATCTTCAGCACGTGTTTATACGACATATGAAACCAGCAAAGTTGTCGGGGTCGCAAAAAGGTGTGTAAAAGAAGAGAGAGATCTATCCGACCAGCGGTACAGTTTAACGTTACAAGTAGACACACACGACGGTAAAAATCAGAAAGTTTACCCCCGGGGGGAATCTTATGTTTCTCTAGATTTACAAAGCTGCGCGCAGTTACCGTACAATTAAATAAGCGGCGCGCGCATACTCTTGCTGAAATGAGAGGAATATTTCACGGGCCGCGTTCAGTGCAACACCCTCAGATCCCCGGGATAAATCATCCTTCAGCCAGTTACTTGCTGATGGTAACATCACAGGATATTGGACAATATCGCTACGGAGTGAAAGGGTGTGTCGCAAAATTACAGCATATATGAAGCAGCGAATACTTGGCACGGTTGTACGCGGTCTGGCTCGCTTGATTTAGTCTATACCAAACGCTTCTGGCCATGATTGTATATCTCATCTGGAACTGTGGTCATCTTTTAGCTTTGCAGATTATCAATGGCTGATATACGATCGGACGCTATGATAACATTGCCGCGGTGAGAGATCTATTGAATAGTTCGAAGGAGTGAACTATTGATTTTTCTAGCCCTCGGGTTGTTTCAAATATGTAATGATTCCGTGCAAGTTTGAACGATTCGAATTAATCAACATTTTGAGATTGGTATGGGATAGTAGTCCTGCAGAAGCTTAATTAAACGTTAAACTTGCTGTAGTCTAGTCATAGTAATTAAGCGCCAGTGCAATCTAAAACAGGTCGGCGGCCATTGCGTCCATTAAGGCAGATCAACCTGCGCATTACATGTGTCCATAATTTATGTAAGAAACATTTAAAATTGAAGACATTTCTCTTGCAGCTCACATTACCAGCGAACTACATGTGTTGAGCCATCTTCACTGAAGATGAAGCACGCTGCAAGTGCAATGTTACCCATGCCCAGAGATTGAGAGCGACATTAGAGGAGTCAATCCATCATGCTAGAACATTACTATAAATTACAGAAATAATTGATTATTATTGCCTTATTACGTTTTTGTATGCACAATTTAACGTATGGCCTATTTGTTATGTTTCCTCGCGGCCTCTTGGAACACGTTACCGGAGTCTTGAGATATGGGCAAACGGTCCTAAGTTAGTTTTGTACGACAGGGAAGTATGTGCTTTTAACTACCTTGAGATGAGAGTAGATGAAGAAAACTTTACCGACTAAGACATTCGTTTTGCGCAAATTAATGCGCTCGACGTGAGAAAATTGCTTGCTTAAGTGATCTTGAGGGAAGAGAGGACCTTTACGAAACTGTGGCGCTGAGGAGACATACTATATATGATTTCCAGCTAATGTTTGTTGGTTCTGGTTAATGCTTCTCCAGTTTACACGCTATTTCTTAAGCAATGTGACATTTTTCATTTAAGCTATTCGGATGTTGACGATGATCTGCATAGTTAGGTTAATGTGGTACCACTCGTCCAATTGCCTGTCGGTCTCACGTAGGCCTCCAAAAGATTGTGTTATCATGGCATGCGAAACTAATGAGCCTCGCTACTGATTTTTTAAGACTGTATTTTTTGGCGAATCCAAAGACCTCTTACTTGACGAAGCTACGATGTTAAAGAAAATTTTTATCTTGGCTGATAGTTTTTCAGTTGGTCCCTACTTGACGGTTTCCCCGTCTCATTGGTGAAAAGATGTGGTTCCTCTCTTCCTCCTATTCGGTGTTATTTATTTAATGTGTCAACTCGTTGTGGTGTTTTTCGATAGCTTGGAAGATCTCGTTAATTATTCCTCTTCAAAGGAAAGGTGATAAATGAAAAATTTTGAAATACAGACTAATTGCTAATCAGTTTTTTATTTATGAAAATTTATTCATGAAAATTCGCCAAGAATGGCTACTACATCAAAGAAATATGGTTGAAACTTAAACTTTATTTATTTATTTCCTTCAAATTCATCACAAAGCCTACTACAACAAAAAAGACTTATAAACTAAACTACAAACTAGAAGCCGAAAAATAAATCGATTAAAACGATCGAAGGACAGCGGTTCACACCATCTACGACCCCGCGTCAACCAAGACACTGTCTGAGTATGCCCTTCAATTCAATTGCAGCCTGGAGAGATTAAGGTCAAGATTGGCGAAATGTTGGTTGAAAAGGCGAGACATCGACGTGCTGGGCTCGTACATTCCATACAGAGTACGATGACCAGAGGCGTGCAGGAAGTTGCGATTCCTCAAGGATCATTGCGGAATATAGATGTTTACGGCCGACAGTAAATCGGGAGAATTTATTGTTCCCTGCAATAGATCGAACAAAAATAATAGTTTGAAGATGTTACGCCCATTTTCAAGGCAGTTAAGAGAAATCAGTCCCAAAAGATCAGTATAAGAAGGAAGCAACCCAGGGAAGTCCACGGAGAGCAAACCTAAGGAATCTGCGCTGCACTGCTTCGACGCAGTTGACGTGAACGGCGAAATAGGCAGACCACACGGGGCTGGCATATTCTAAAAGCGGTCTGACGAAGGTACAGTGAAGAAGCTTAGTTAGGTAGGGATCATCGAGTTCCTTAGACCATCTTTTAACGAAACCCAGCATCGAGTTAGCCCTACCAACGATCGAGTCTACATGATCCTCGAATGAAAGGCGATAATTGAGGACCAGGTCCTTCATCTTATCAACCCTGCATAAGGTTATGCCATCGACGTTGTAGTCAAAGAGGAAAGGACGTCTCTTGCGGGAGAAGGTCATAACGGTGCACTTGCCGGCATTTAAAGGAAGGCGATTGCGAACACACCAATCGCAGAACACAGCTAGGTATGCTAGGTTATGCAAGGTACTGCATAACACAGAGTTTTACTGCAGGTCAGGAGAAACGAAACATCATTAAAGTATAGAATGAAGAGAAGTGGGCCAAGGATACTACCCTGTGGCACCCCCGAAATGGCAAGGATTTGGTCAGAAAGAGCTCCCCGAAACAGGACGCGCTGGGTACGACCAGACAGGTAAGAGGACAACCAGTTTATGAAGCAGGAGGGAAACCCAAGAAGAATCAATTTATAGACCAGGATACCATGGTCGATCCTACCGGAAGCCTTACTAAAATCTGTGAACACACAGTCAACCTGTTTGCCCGCCTCCACGGCTGCTAAAAATAATTAATGAATTCGAGGTGGTTGGTGGTAGCAGACTTCCCCATGAAAGGCCTGCAGTGAAATCGAAGAACGTCACTGACGAGAGACTCAAAAACCTTTGCGGCATGGCACGGGCTGGCGATCGGTTCGATAAGTGTTCAGCAACGACTACACCGTTAAATACTAAATCTTTGATCTTTATAATCAGAAGTGGAAATATCAGAGATGGAATCATAGAAAGAGGTTCGGAAAATTAGAAATTATGGGAGAATCGTCACTCTCGCAGTCGCGGTACCTCAAAGACGACGGATAGGCATCACATTTACGCTTCGAGTTAATAAATCTCCAGAACAATTTGGAACAATTGCAACATATTAGACAGGCACTCGGCATAGAAGTCCTGCAGACGAGCAGAAAAACGGTGGCAAAGGTCAGTAGTCGTCATGGCTTCCTGAGGTACAAAACCTCTTCCAAGCTTTACCCCTCATGAGGCGATCCGGACCTAGAAATGCTAATAGGAACATATCGGGTAAAACATGCGTAGATAACATCATAAAAAGCGCTCCTAGCCAGATCGACGTCACGCTCTACCAACACGCCCGACCAATCACAGGAAAATAACCAGTCATCAATGCACGAGAAGTCAGCAGGGGAGTCGAAGCAAAGTGTCGAGCAAATCAGACCAAGCCTGGCAGGATAAGGAGGAAAGTGAATGTGATAACGCCAGGGGATACTGTGGAGAGCGAACCTAAGGAATCTGCGCTGGACTGATTCAATTCGGGTAATACGGACGGCGAAATAAGGGCCCCAAACCGGACTGGTGTACTCCAGGATAGGTCTGACGAAAGTATAGAAAAGAAGCCTTGTTAAGTAGGACCTTGAAGAAGTTGAGCCGGGTCAAGGTGTGACCGTTCATGGAGTATGTGGAGGAAATAGGACTACTCCTACATGAAAAGAACAAAACGGTGCATTTGATGGCATTCAGTCGATTTTTGGGGCGCAATCATGAAAAATGCGCAAATTGGAGCTTCACAGAGCACAGCCGTCGTCACAGGAGACCGCACGGAAGATTTTAGCATCATCAGAATAACACAGTATTCTGGACCTAGGTAGAAGCGACGAGATGTCATTACTATAAATTATGAAGTGAAGCGGACCAAAGAGGCTACCCTGAAGCACACCAGATGTGACCGAGATTTCTCTGGATAGAGCGCCATGGAAGAAGACGCGCTAGTAATGGCTGGACAGGTAGGATGATAGCCACTCAACAAAGAGCAGCGGAAAACCGAGCAGGCGCAGCTTATGATTGAGAATGTTATGGTTGATCCTGTCAAAGGCCTTGCTGAATTCGGTAAATATACAGTCGACCTACATACCCGACTCGATCAGCTTCAAACAATGATGCACGATGCAGAGACAGATTAAGCAAATGACAGAGGACAGGAGTGACCGTTGAGCTGCATCTTCTCAAAAATGAGGCTGGGACACCGTCAGGACCGCAAGAGAACATATCGGGCAGATTCGAATAGCAATCGGAGATGGCCGCGTTGTCGAAGACTAAATCATTGGATTCAAGGGAAGTGAGCGGGAGCCTTTGCTGTATATCCAAGATTTTTGAGGCTGTTATTTGTGATGTTCTTTACTTTTACTGCAAGTCGTTCTTGTAGCCATTCCAACATGGCTTCATAAGTGGTAAATCACCAATTTATTGGAATACACATATCAATCGCATCGAAGGTGCTTAACGGAGATTCGTTAGGTTCGCTCTTCGAGGCCTTCCTTGGAATAACTCCCTTTTATTACCATATTATGTTGATAGACTTGGACTTGTATTGAAAAGAAGAGCTGTAACTCTAGGATACGTTTTGCTTTCGACTGCATTGGGGGGGGGGGGGGGGGTCTATAGGTTGTTGTGTTCTCTTGGAATATTTTAACATATCAGTTCCAACTCGCTCCCTCAGAAATCGCGACTTCTTTCAGGTGCCTATTCTTCGCACTGATTATGGGGTAAATGAACCTATCAATCGATGTCGCCTGTTTTTTAATTCCTCTTTTGATCGCATTGATTTTCATCTGCTCCGAAATCATGTGAGGAGTCAGCTTTATTGAAGTACTATTTATGCACATTTGTATATTTTATATTTATATTTTCTGAAACCTTTCCTTATCCTTTGATTTTTAGTATCAACGCGCAGACACTCTGCGTGTCATCAATAGTGATTGCTGACTACTACGATGCGGTAGTGTTGGCTGACTACTCTTAAGCAGATGAGCAGTTATCTTAAATTCAGATCAGAACACAGTCTACGTAGAAGCTCACATCGTTCCAAGCTTAGCGTCTGCCCGCCTTAAATTTAATAACCCTGAACCCTCAGTTAAATATCTATTTCTATCTGCCGGGTTTCCGAACTCGCCATATATGAGGCGACTTTATGTTATATTATGTTAGGTTAAGACAGATAAGCGAGGTTTGGAAGCGCCGCGACCAGTAAGGTCTAACTTTCCCTACTCTTTGGGTCAAGCTGGCCCTTTTGAAGCGTGGAACAAACTGCTCTCTAACTCTCTGGAATCCAAGAAGAATCGATTGACTGGATCTGGAAATGGCCGGACACTAACATAAGATGGTGTTCTACTCCAGAAATAATCTACAGGTAGGGTTAGCTGCTCTACCAATCTTTGTTAAGTGATTTCTAAGTTGACACTGCCCGGGTTTCAGACTGATGTGGTAAACCTAAGGTGCTCCTCTGTTCTTCTCGGTGATGGAGGTGATATCAACCATGTAGATTGAACTTATCCCACATAGAATGTCCAATAGATTTTGTCCTTCTCGAATATCCAATTGAGTATAGCCTCTTTAGCAATGCAGGTTGAAATCCTTTACGGCTACTTCGTCCGTCCTTTTGTTACCAGGGAAAGCTCGATGCTTCGATATCCAAAAACCTTGACTGGATTTGTTTTTCCCAGTTCATCTAGAGCCAATTCCAGATCAATTTTGATTTCGGGAGGAGCCGATTGCTTTGATCCCCGCCTGACTGTCGTAAGTTCTGGCAAGTCCTTACTAGTATCCCAAAAAGTTCTGCTTGGAAGACAGTGGCAAGTTTACCTACGGATAATAATGCTTTGAATTTAAGGGACTAACCAGAGATACCCATCGGTATACCAGACGAGTACACCTTAGAAAATTATGGAGAAATTCCGTCAGCGGAACCTTTGAGGTTTTTATAAATGTAGATCTTCTATTCTGTTGTAATTTTCAGCTTTTATTTTTGAGGCGTATGTTGCAATGGTCGTCTTAACTCGATAATATTCGAATATGGACAGAGAAGAAAAGGTAGTCGTTGCGCTGAAACCTTGTGTCCCCACCCAAAATGTAAAACTGATCGTAGTCCAATGGACTTATATTTACAGGTCAGTTTTCAAGTTCGGACCAGAAGAATAACGATTGTCGAATAGTTGGGTGAATGCTTCGAACAATGTTATTCCAATAGTGTTGTTACTGACAACATCTTGGAGACTTCCAAGTTAGTCAGTCATAGCTCTCGTGTGGTGGCCAAAAATTGAGCAAATGAACTGATGCCATGCCGAAAGCGCACAACTTTGACAGCTGATCCTTCAGAGCACAGACTATTGGCTCAACAATAGACATATCTTTGAGAAGGGATCTCTGGTTTGGTGCACGGATGGATCCAAGATGGAAGACATAACGGGCATTGGGGTCTACGGACCAAGAAGCAGAGATACATGCCATCGAAATCTACGCACGTGAAATAACTAATAGAGATATATGCGGTCCTAAGGTATATATCATGTCCGACAGTCAGGCGGCACTCAAGGCTCTGGGGTCCTACACCTTTGAGTCCAAAATTGTCTGGGACTGTCTCACTGCTCTTAAAGAACTGGCTTAGAGCAACAGCACTACGCTGGCATGGGTACCAGGGCATGAGGGCATTAAAGGTAACGAGAAGGTGGATCATCTGGCGAAAAAAGGTGCAGATTCTCAGTTTATTGAACCCGAGCCATTCTGCGGCTACTCGAGAAGCCGGCATGCAATGCGTATCAGGTCATGGGAGGACGAACGCAAGCACTCACACTGGACAAATACTCCAGGGTTAAGACAGGCAAAGAGGTTCATAACCTACTCCAAATAGAAAGCAGAAGTGAGACTCAGCAGACCAGATTCAAGGCTGATAACAGGACTTCGAACTTCTTCGCTTGGAGTAACTGATAACGTGTCGACCTACCAATCCGGAGGTACCAAGTTCGAATACCACCAGCAGCAGATGACTATAAAAACGCCATGGGAGTCGCAAAAGAATTTAAATTGTAGGTTCACTTGCAATCGTTGTCTCGAATCGGGTGAAGTTCTTCTCCCACTCCATGCCCCACAAGGGGTTACGGGAACTAGAGATAAAGTTACCAGAGAGTAATTCATAGGTCCTCAACCTACCTTGTAGTTGCGTCTCTTTTTCTTGCGTAAGGTTATTCTGTTAATTTAGAATTATCTGCGAAGGATGTATTTACGTGACTACAGAACGGCTAGGCTACAGGACGTGGATAGATCGTTTTCAGGAGCTGGGTATGCGTTATCCAAAAGCGTTTTTTGTTAGTAACTGATGAATTCTTTTGGGTACAGGTTCTCTTCTTGATGCGGTGAGAATAAAAAGAAAATATAAAAAAGAACAAAAACGAAACAAATTATTTTTTTGCGCTGTTAGTTCCGAGGAGAAACGAGTTAAGTGCTTCTGTCTTTCTTCTTCGCAATTTTTGCTGTTTTAATTCCATTTTTATCCGAACATTTTTCTGTTTCGGTTTTGTTTGCATTTGTTTTATATATTCTTTCTTACTCTCAGTTTGTAAGTTCATAAAAAAACATAAGGTTAAGAAGCCCATCAATTTAAAATGAAGACTTTCCGTTCAGCGATTCCGAAAGCCTTCTGTTTAAGTCAATTATAATAAAATCTGTTTCGTAAAAATTCATAATTCTAAATTTATAAACGTTAAGCAAGAGAGGTTAACTTAAGTTAAAATATTTCTTATTTTACAATTGGATTTGATAGGAAATAAGTGTAAAGGAAAGAGGAATAGAGGAAAAATAAAACGACAACTACTGTACAAATTCGTTGAGTTTATATAATTCAAATTTAACACTTTTATGTATAAAAATCTGTAAATATGTACAAAAATTCTACTACTTGTTGCTAATTAAAAAAAAATACTTAAACTTTTCAGAAATACTCTACATTTATTAGACAGACATGCACTGCACGTAAAATCAATTAAAACTGTCGTTAAAATATATCTTACAATTTGTTTATCTACTTGAGCTTATTTACTGCAGTAAAAGGAATAAAGTTTGCCATAAAAGTTATATTATACAAAATTTTTTATAGCACATCTTTACTATACATTGCACTTAAATTACTTGATGGAATATTAAGTATTTCCGATTGCCTAAATTATTGCTTAAAGTTATTAATTTACGATTTATATTGGCCTTTTTTGAAAAAAAGTATCTTAAACTATAACACAATTTAATTGTGAGCATAAAAACAGCTTACAAAGTATAAAAATAAATATTTTCGTAATTTGATTAAATAAAGCGTGATTATCAACACAAATAAAAACACTGGAAATTTTCAGCCTCGAAATGTTTGCATACCTGTTTGGCTATTTTTTATTTTTTTATTTTTGTTTTCAAAGTAGTTTTATTTTATAACAGAGATAGTTTTCTACAAAGATTTTATTGAATTTGAATATTAATCATGTCATTGATGGCGAAAAGGATGGCGTACTGGTTACTCATCATAAGGCCATACGAGCGCCGTATTCCGCGCTTCTTTTTGGTCGCGCGCCATGAGTTTATGTACATGTAATAGAACTGTGCACACGAGCGCTGCGCGACCAAAAATACGTCGATGTGATCGCGCGAACCGATTTATCAGGCATCGTCCTCTCATGATGCGCGAACTGTAGAGCGTCATGGGGCAGGGGCGGATCCAGGATTTTTTTCTGGGAGGGGCAGAAGGGACAGACGGGCAAGGAGTGTCCTCACTGTAAAATAATGACATACAACAGTAACTATAAGAAATATACTTCTAATAAAGGTTTAATAATGAAAAATTACATGTTTAATAATGATAGTTTTCTTTAATGCTTTCTGCTGAAGATATCAAGCACTTCTGTAGCGTTCATCATTAACGAAATGTCTTGATGGATATGCATTAAAGGCAGTCCATTCAAACGATCTTCTGTCGTCCTGCTGCGAAGATATGTCTTTAGTCGGCGTAAGGTGGAGAAAGATCGCTCTCCTCGACACTTTACGATTGAGTTGCATCCCTTTTCAACCCTACTATAGGCTGCTCACACCGATAGAAGATAATGCAAGGCGTCACATTACCTTTACCTATTTTTCACATTCCATATTCCGGGATAATCCGGAAATATTTTGTTTCATATAAGTAATAGTTCAGGCGCTAGGACGAGTTTAAAGAAAAATCACCTCCCGGCTGCTATAAGAAGCAATGTAAATTTGTCGGAAATTCAGACCACTTTGGCCTCGTATGGCAACAACAACTTCTTCATCATGACGCGCGGTCACTTTAAGGCTCGTCTGACATTAGCCTAAGAGTCACAGGCTCGACTGCCGCTCCTGACCCATGATTGTTTTTTAGCCGACTTCCCAAAAACAAAAAGGTTCTAAGTTTTAAAACATGTATTTTTTATGTATGACCGGGCATAAGTTCGAAACGAGTGGACTGATTTTGATGATTCTTCCTTTGTTGTATAGAGTATGATCTCCCATTGCTAATAATGAAAAAAATTGGCCCTAAGGTAGGATGGGGATGGGGAGATAGTCTTACATCATTACGCGTTGACCAATTTAAATGATTCTTTCTTTGCCGGTTAGAGTATGTTTCCCGATTGGTGCCATGTCACAAAAATATTTGGTGGGGTGGGAGTAAAACCTCACTTCGTAATGCGTGGACCAATTTTGATGATTCTTTTGTTGTTGTATATAGTATGATCCCGCATTGCTAATATTGAAAAAATACGTTCCTAGAGTGGGATGGGAAGAATGAGGGATAGTCTTACTTTGAAACGCGTGGACAGAGTTGAATGATTCTTTTTCTAATAAATAGAATATGTTCGTTCCCCCATTGACACTACGACAAAATTTTAAACGGTGGGGTTGTAGTAGAGGAGGGGTTGGATGTCAACTTGTTGACGCATAGACCGATTTGGATGATTCTTTTTATGTTATGTAGAGTATAATCCCCCATTGCTAATATGAGTATACATTTTCTACTAGGGTGGTGGTGGGGGAGGAGTAGGCTTACGTGTGGACCGATTTGGATGATTTTAGCTTACCAAATTTCTTAATGCACACATTCTTTTTTGTTGTATACAGTATGATCCCCCATTGCTACTACAGTCCCTGGTCAAACAATTACAAACACTTGTAAATTTCATCATTACCTGCACTTCTCTTCGTCCTTTCTTCTTGAAATACTCTTAAGCGTATTAATGTTTTTTGGTCGGACTTAATTACTTTACATTAATAAAACGACGGGTTGATCCTTTTTACAGTTAAACAATTATAAAAGAAAGGTGTTTTTATGTTGGAGGTGCCAGTTGTTAAAGTGCTTAAGGTAAATTAAGTGTGCTGTTTTTGTTTCAAAAAATTGTTTTAGAGTTGTGTATAATTTGAAAATTTTTTGAGTTAAACATTAAATTGCTATATAAGCATTTTTAAATATTATTACAGTACAAAAAGCGTAAAGTAGTGAAAACTTAAATTTTTTCATAATAGGACGAAAAGCAGATATTCCCAAGGAGGAAAGAAGTGCAATTTCTGCAATATTGAGAACGGGGAACTAATAAGAGAAATCTCTTATTTCCAGGGAGTCTAGATTTCTCAAAAAATTAAGGCAAATACTTCAGTAACATCGTCAAAACGGGCAAATTATGGAAGAAAAAGATAACTACGCCCAGGGAAGAACGTACAGTGGGGTCGATTGCTGCTGCGAGCTCATGGCACCTTTGCGGGTAAATAACAAACTGGCCCATGATGCTGGCTTTAAAATATCGGAATGAACCTTGCGAAGGAGATTGAAGGATCGATAAAAAAAAGGTAAATATTAATATTCTCCTAGAATTTTAAAATTTGAAAGATGTTTATTATAAATTTTTGCTATTATAATATTTTGCAGGTAGCCTTTACAAACGAATCGACGCTCTTATGCCTTACAGAAGCCAGTGAATTTCTAAGAAGACGTACGGGAAAGAAATTCCCATTTATTCAGAAAACCATTAAACATTTACCATCTGTAATGGTATGGGGAGCAATTACCGTTAACGGGCCAAGACCACTTTATGTTGTCGATCGGCTTCTGGGCATCTTCATATACCTATATCATATGCAAGAAAGCGCCCCATGCCACAGCGCGAAATCTATAAAAAAAATATATTTCAGAATAAAAATGACTTTACGGTCAGGAAATTCACCCGATTTGAAATTGAAACAACAAAAACCGTCAAATTTTAATCGAAATTATTAAAAAAAATATGGCATGGTGCGTCTGAGATAAAAAAAAATTATTAAGGCTTGCATAGAGAGTATGCAAGAAGAATCGACACAGTCAAGTTAGCGAAAGGTGGCAAAACTAAAAATTAATTGTCAAATTTTGATATCTCTTCCCTAATGTATTATACCTACTTCAATGTTATATACAAATTGTTGATAAATATGTAAATACAAACTCTAGGAAGTCTTAACGATGTATGTAATTTTTTGGGCAGGGATTGTATATGGAAAAATGTTGACCAGGTGGGGGGAGGGGTAGCTTTACATTGTAATACGTTGACTAATTTAGATGATTCTGAATGCATAGAGGATCTATTTGTATTCTGACAAAAATTGTGGCTTATGGTGAGAGTTGGAGGATCCGCGGCGCCAAGCCTCAAAAGGCATAGACCTATTTGATTTGATAAAATGAAAACAATATTGTACTATTGTACCTGGAGTGACGACGATGATTCTCTGACTACGATAATTCTATCTTGCTGTATAGAGTACGGTGGCGCACTAGGCCGTAGTTAGAATTTTCTAAGGTGAGGGTAGCTGTCACTAATTTCGTAATATGTTGCGGATTTTAATAATTTTGTTTCTATTCGTTAGAGTGCACTACTTCTGCAACTTTTGAAATTGCTTTACTCGTACGAGCAGCATTCTTCGAGTAGCATATCCGAAGACACTTAAAAGTGAAAAATAAAATAGCTTTTAGAAAAAAAGTTTAACCGACTTCACAAAAAGCGCAAAATACCATAAAATAATTTAAAATTTTGTATCTACTACGACATTTTGAAGTCGGTGCAAATTAAAAAAAAAGTACCCAACCTCAATCGAAACTACTATATAAAACTCCCACGTGTTACGAAGTTTGTCTACCCCCCACCCCCACCCATACCTTAGGTAAAATGTTTTCCTCGTAGTAGCAATGGGGGGGGGGGGGGATCATACACTATACGACAAAAAAAGAATCATCCAAATCGGTCCACACGTTACAAAGTTAGGTTCAAACCTGGCAACATATTTATAACGACTGTATGTTGCATTTTGGTAGCGGCAAAAACACCGTGTTGAGGTTATGAGTTGATCAATTTACATCCCTTTAAATAATACCAGCTTAGTGTACTAAGCTGAACTAGGTCTGTAATATCAGTAGATTCCAGATCAACTAAATCCTTCAAATAGGGGAAGTCTAATTACCTACTCCAGCGGTTGCCTAACCGGACAGTTGCAGAAAAAATGAGGGATGTTTTCCCCTTCTCCCTCATCTACTCAACTCCTACAAAGTCTGTTACCGAGTCTGTTAGGGTGACAACTACGAAAACACTAATGATATTTCGCGCAAGGAAGAGTTCTTTTGACCACTTTAGGTTGAAGGTCGGCCAGATCTGCCGGGTGATTTGGCGGGTATGTTCCCTTCGCGATTTTTCATTAGCAATCATAATGAATAATTGTTTAATTTCCCGTTGAGACTAGGCTTGCTTAACTGGTGAGTTATATCCGAATTTGGTAAAGTAATTAAGGTAAGCTAATGAGTTATACCCGAATCCGGTAAAGTAGCGCCGGTTCTTGCTAGCTCGTCGGCTTTAAAATTACTCGTAATGTTTCGTAGTTGATTTGGTTTTAGGATTGCAAGCACTTTCCCATTAGTCCCATTAGGCTTTCCAATATCGCGCATGTCTTCTTATGTGATCATCCATACTTTTCCTCTTCCTTTTCTAAATTGATACCAAGATATATGTTCGTTCAAGGGGTTTATATATTTACAAGGTATTACCATTGTTTGTTTTGTTCTGACTTAAATCGAAGTAGAAATCTATCTCTGTATTTTTGGATAAAATAAGACATTTCACTTAATGAAACAAATAAATTTAAAGAATTGCACTAACCAGCCCTTGAAGATTTTAGCAATTAAGATATAGTAATATCACTTAACTCTGTGGATCTGGAAATAGAAGAAAAAATATTTATTAACTTTATTAACTTCTAAAGTAGTAAACATAATTGGCCAAAAATCATAATAATAAAACGAATTACTTAAGAAACAGAATGCTCAGCTCAAATAACGTTGTAACTCCAAGTAAATAACATTTTTGATTGAGGCCATACATTAGAGTTTGTCTTATTTGTTGATTACCCTACAAGATCAAATGAATATTTAAATTTTAATCAGTTGAAAAGTATTAATACGAAAATAAATGATTTTAATTGACAACATATCCCGCATCTCTAGTTTCCGTAACTCCTTGTGGATCATGGGGCGTGCGAAGAACTTCACCCGATGAGAGACAACGATTGCAAGTCAATTCCTAACCGTTGACATTTTCTCTGCAACCCCCATGGATTCTCTTTATCGTGGTCTGTTGTCAGCAGAAAACAACCATGGGTCGCCGCAGGTGGGATTTGAGCCCGGGACCTCTGGGTTGATAAGCCGACACGTTATCACTTACTCCACCGACGACTGTGGTAGTGCTGGTGGTTTGACAGAAATATGAGTTTACTGAGGCGGTAATCACGGAAGCTTTTCAACAAGCCTAAGTTATCAGACTAACTGAGGACTGGGCTGCTTTTAAAGCAAGCCGAAAAGAACTTAAAAAGGAAATTAGAAGATCCAAACGTACATCATTTCTGTGAATCCATTGAAAGTACAAACAAAGTTGCCAGGCTCAGGAAAATTCTCGCAGAGAACGCCAGTGTTGTTTGTTTTCTGAAGCGAGGTGATAGCACCTACACAGAGTCGACGGAGGAAACACTGGATTGCTCAAGAGCACGCACTTTCCCGGTAAATTCAACAGCTACCAGTAATCGCGTGCGGACGAAAATCCCCTCGGAGGTGAACTTATCGAATATTAACACATATGACAAAGTAAAATGGGCTACTGAGTCATTTAATCCCTTAAAATCGCCAGGAACAGATGGGATTGTGCCCTGTATGCTGAAGAGGGTTCATACAATGATCATACCTTGGCTTCTGGTGATTTTTAAAAGATGTTTACTGCACGCCGACATCCCCCTGCTTTGCGACAGATCAAAGTGATTTTCATCCCCAATGCAGGGAGGAACGGGCACATAATAGCTAAGGAATTTAGACCAATTAGCCTTACTTTTGAAAACGTTGGAAGGACTCATAGAGGTGCACTTACGCGTTGCCCACCTTTGCTTAATACGCTTACACGCAGAGAAAGTCAGTAGAAACTGCGCTTCATGAGGTGGTAGGCACCATGGAAAAGACAGTCAGATGTAGGGAATTTACATTAGGTACTTTTCTGGACATAGAGGGTGCCTTTAAAAACGTCAAAAATGACGCTACCAGTGGTGCCTTAAGCTTTCATGGAGCAGACTCTTATGTCAACGGATCAATGCTGAGTAGCCGACAGATGCATGGGAAACAGGGAAACCATGAGACTGTAAAAGCAGACTGTAGGGGTACACCACAGGGTGGAATTATATCCCCCTTGCTTGATAAAGTTCTAAGTTTGCTAGAGCGCACACGAATAAAAGTGGTGGCTTACGCCGACGATGCGGAGAGAGCATTGTGCAATATACATGCATAGGTAAATGACTCCGGTTTAGAAGGCAATGTCCAAAAGACTAAAACAGTGCTGTTCACAAAGAGATCCCTTTGAACCACCCAAACTTGGGGGCAATACCAGAACCGTAAAGCCCCAATTGCAGTATTTGATAATCATTCTTGATTTCAAATTAAACTGGTGCATCAACATTGAGGAGCGCATGGAAAAGCCTTCGATAACGTTTTATGGCGTATAGCTCACTGGATGTACACATCGATAGGCAGGCCAATCCTGACTTACGGAATCTTGGTTTGGTGGGCGCTCTCGAAAGGAGCTGTGACCTTAAGAAGCTCACCAGAGTTCAAAGGGCTGCCTGCTTGGATATCTCAGGAGCGATACGTGCAACGTCAACTGCTTCATCTCCCCCACTAGGCATTCACAGTAGGAGTAGAGCTGCTCGTAATACGATTAGACTGAAAGAACCCAAAAGTTGGAAAACTTTCGAGTGCGGACACAGCAATATACTAATGGCCAACCTGGGAGATCATTTCCTATCATCCTCCGACCACCTTAGCAGACGAAATTCATATTGACTGCCAGACCACTTCAGTGTATTTCAAGCAGAGGTCCTGGCCATTGAAGAGGGGACAAGACTATTGCTAGATAGGACCTAGAAAGGCGTAGTGAAATTTGTTTGTATAGTTGCAGTCAAGCGGCAAATAAGGCACCGACGCAAACACGATTGAATCACTGCTGGTGCTCAGATGCCGGACTAGTTTCCATAGCTTTAGGGTTCTACCTTCTCAGTTGGATACCCGGTCATAGAAATGTTGCGGGCAACTAGGTGGACGACGTTCTGGCGAAAGAAAGTTCGCAGATGAACGCTGCAGACAGATCAGATCTCAGTAAAAAGAGAGGTCAACTTAAAAGCTGTACAGATCGCCGAACGCAAATTGATCGGTCCAACAACCTGCGTCATATCAAGGAGAATGTAGCCAGAGCAGAATGCAAAGGGAGAGGCGTTTTTACTGACGGGAAGCCGCTGGAATCTCCGTAATATTACTGCGGTTATAACGGGTCAATGCCTTTTTTGGTAGTCATGCCGTCCGCATGCTTAATTCTGCCGACGACTTTTGTCGGAGTTGCCTGGATGAGGAAGAAGTTGGAAGAATTCAGCCCTTACTTTGTGAATGCCTCGGACTAGCAAGGAGAAGGTTTGTGGCATTTGGGAAGCACTTCCTTAGAAGAGTTGGTCAGCGTGGAGCTAAAGGGCCTAATCAGGTTCCTCAAAAGTTGCGGTTGGTTCAACCAATCACTACATAGCAGTGTCAAATCGATCCAGGTGAAGTTCCTTCGTAGTAGTATCGCAACGGATCATATCAAAGTCTATGTGAGGCCAACTGGTTTAATACCGGTAGCCGCCAAGGAGGAAGAAAATGCAAGACTTCAGGTACTCAATGCTGGGGGGAAAAGGTCTAACTCTTTCTTGTAAAGCCAAGGAGCTTGGGTTAATACTAGACTATAAACTTAGCTGGAAGAGGAATACAGAAGAGCACACAATGAAAGCAATTGTGGCTTTCTATGCGCGTAAGAGAACATTTGGGGTCAAATGGGGATAGGTGGTACATCGGTTGTACACCACAATAGTCAGGCCGATTCTACGGCTCACTAGTCCGCTGGACAGTACTGGAAAAGAGATGTAGCTTGAAAGTGTTATCGAAACTATAAAGAGCTGTCTGTCTGGGTATAACTGGGTGCTTGTACACTACGCCCACAGCGAATTTGGAGGTCAAGCTCGATCTATTGCCACTAGACATATACTGTAGAAGTAGCTGGAAGTGGCTAGTCCGTAGCTGGAAGGGAAGGATAAACGGGCATTCTAACAACCTTTAGAAGTTTGACTGTTTCAAAAATCGAATAGACATACCAGATCCCTGGTTTAATACTGGGTTGCCTGCTAGAGACTAATGGGACAGGAATGAAGTGGAGGAGGCATTCGAGATCTCCATATAAACGGATGGGTCTAAAACGGGTGTAGATGCAGGAGCAGGAGTATACTCCGGTAAATGGCATTCGCATGAACCATATAGACTGCCAGACAAATACAGTGTCTTTCAGGCAAAAATAGCTGCAATTCACCAAGCGACTTTGCTAGTAACTACGTGAATAGAGTCCAATATGCAAATCCGCATATATAGTGACAGGCAGGCGGACATTAAGACGTTGGAAGCTGTAGTGGTAAAACTGAGGCTAGTGCAGTTGTGTAAGAGCAGCCCAGACATGAAAGTGTCACATAATGAATGTTGTTAGTGTTGCAAATTTACCATTTTGGTATTTTGGAGCTGTTAATTTCTCACTTTGGAGTTCTAACGTTATTCCAGGTGAGCATTAATTACTGGAAAGTAAACTTTAAAAAAATTTTCTAATATAAATTTTTGGAAATAAGAAAAATCAACAGAACGCAAAACTCTGTAAAAACTATGTCGTTTTAATACTCACCCTTTTCATCAACTTCACTTCTTGATTTACAATCTAAGGACGACGTTGAGTTTGGTGATGAATTACTTGTTGATTGCAAAGGAATCAGCCTTGGATCTGGAGGCCAATGGTGTGAAAGCGACATTTGAACAGGAACTTGAACTGGTATACCATCCTGTGTAATGCATGGCACACACGGACCACAATCCATTATTGGCACAAATTGCTCTGACATCCAATCAAATGAAAATGCTGGTCCTAAAGTTTGTACAGGTGGAGCACTGGTAGGTGTTGGAGGAGTTGTAGTTAAATATGGACTTAACTCCTGATGAGCAATATCTGGAACTTTTTGTGCAGTATCTGACCATGGAGGGCTAGGATTCCATTGATCAATGAAATCAGGAGGATCTGGCGGAGGAGCTTTTGTTAGTATTCTAGGACGTGTTGGTAGATATGTTCCATAGGTGACAGATCCGTTTTCGCCCGGATGACAGTATTGTGAGTCTAAATCTGTTATACCTTCAGGAGATTGCTCATTGCTATCAATTATATACAAAGGTTCTAATTTGCTAATTATTCTTCTTTTACTAGGCGGTGAGCCTATTCGATTTGTACTAGAATTTGAGCTATTTGTGCTACTACACCGAACTTCAATTTGAGGAGAAGTTGTTTGGCTGTAATCGACTGGTTGAGCTTCTATCCTGTAGGCATATGGACCAACCATTCCGTTACTTCCACTTCCGTTATGATGACCTATAATATGTGATGGAGGTGATTGATGCGATGGTGGAGGTGGTGCTATTCCTACAGGTGAATGGTACCCGTATGGCACATGGTGAGGTGGGTGAGGATATCCATGCGTTAAATTCGGTGGAATAGTTGGCGAGTGATGATGATGGTGGTAATACGTAGGGGTTGGCGGGACTCGCGTTGGACCCTCAAATGGCAATCCAAATTGAATCTTTGATTGAACTGAATAGTAGTGGTACAGCCAGGAGTTCGCAAGCATTACAGAAGCCTCCCTCTCACTGAAAAGATAAACAAAAATAATTGTTCATTATTGAAAACGAAATATAATAGAAGAGGAATTTAAGACAAAATTCTTAAATGCGTTTTAAAGGCCAATTGTTTGTAGTCGAAGAATGTCCCCGAAGACGTCTGCGGAGTTCCCATATAGCACACGCACCATTTGTCTTGTTTGTTGTCCCACCTTGCTCCCTTGGGCTCCCATTGTCTTTCTTCTCAACGACATCAATTCAATCGATGAGGAGGACAACATCGATGTCGATTTCTAACACAAAACATCTACGTCTGGTCGTCGATTGTTTATTTCTTCCTCCGGCAAACCATTGAACACCGGTACACTGCTCTGGTTTTCGAGACTTAGCCTCCGTCTCTGCCTGAATCTGCAAAAATGCTTTCCCTACTGACTCTGATAACTTCTTTGGACAGTTTTGTATGGTTAGTGGCTGAGGCACTTTTGTACTTTTATTACCGTGCCATACAGAGGAATACCTCCTCTGGGAACAACCTTTGAACTACGTCTGCATATTGCATCTACAGATTACTCGTATTCTGCTCGATCTCTTGTTCTTGTTGTGATTGGGTTAACTGAATTCATAAGTTATCTGCATCCATATAGGAAGGCGAGGGCAGATATGTGGTGAAATGTCTTTTACAATCTCAAACTGATTTATAAGGCGACTATTGTTTTATAGGTTCTGCCGGAGTTCGATTATCCTGCTTGACTAAATTAAACGGAAGAGGAAGTTGCGCTAAAGATTTAGTGGGATTCTTTTCTGGATAACAATTTCTCATCATCATTTACGTATCCAGTTAAGATTTGTATGGGAAAATTATTCGGCAGACCGGTATTTGTTGACAACAAGCAAATAAATAAAGAATGTTGTCAATTAGGCTTATTTTGACAAAATGATAATTAATAGAAAGTTAAAGATGCGACTAGTTGTATGGGCAATTTAGGCTTTTAATCATACGATAATAAGTCAGACTTTTTTTAATGCACCGGACTCCAACCGGGCTGTAGAATGCAAGAATAATGTTTATGGAATGTTAACACTAGAATCATTAAGTTAGAGTGGAGTGGATTTACTAAATAAAATTAATTTCTTGCGATAAAGCATAAACTCTTGTTACAATAAGAAAATGAGGTGTTTCTCTTCATCACAAAAAGATGAAAAGACTGAACCTTGCGGTATACCGGCGTTAAGCTTAATCAAGACTAATATACGTGAAGCTTAGCTAAAACAAAGCCAACGCGGCAGACTCTATGAAAGGATTTCGGATTCACGAAAGCAATGAAGATATTTCGTTTACTTAGAGTTAAGGAGTGATATAGAAATCTTAGGCACTACATATCTTCTATACTTCCAGAGTTCTCTAGCTTCTCCTTTCCCTCCTTAGAAAGGACAAAAGTAAGCAGAATTGGCTTATAGTTCGGGAGGTCAGTAGACTCAAATTTTTTAGATATTGTCTAAACATGAGTAGCTTTCCACTAAGAAGGAACACAATCTTGACAAAGGTTAGGTAAGGTTACAGTGGCGGCTAGAAAAGCCCCGCATATACCACATCGGGGTCCATAGCAATACCACATACAGATGCCCTACGTCGTAGAGATATCGTTTTGTGAATGTTGGAGAGCTGCTCTATTCATGTCAAAGGTACCTTGCTTCGTTGCTTACTTCAGAATGCTTTGCATGCTAATGCTTGAAGCTTATTTTAATTCTTCAATGAAAAACTTGCCAAGTAACTCATTTCTTACCCTTGTGACAACGGTTCTATAGTTTCTTTTATACTGGGTTCCCGACAATGCCTGCACAGATCAGTGTCGGAAACTACAATTCTATTAGCGAGTTTCCTAGTAAGACAGTGGCTGATGTAGATCCATAGTTCTACATTGAGTCGGAGTTAGGTTGAGTAGTTGAGTCGGAGTTAGGTTAGGCCCTTGGTACGAGGGCAATCAACCTAGCGAACCAGAGATGGGAAAACGGCACTACGTGCCATACGTCCGAACAGATCTGGTCTAAGCTGGATCTTAGACGTTCCAAGTGTCTGATTTCAAGGGGCAGATCTGACCTTGGTATTATTATTGGGGTTATCACAGGTCATTGCCCGTTTGGCTTACACGCGAAGAGATCTTCTCAAACGAATTCTGCAGAAGCTGCATTGACGCGGAGGAGGAGGATACTTCCTCTGACGGTGCCCTGCACTGGCACTTAGGCGGAAGTCCTTCTTGGGTAACTATTTCTTTGATAGTATATGCGATCTAGCGGCGATTGTCGTTGCAGATCTCTGGCACTTCATCGAGAGCTCCGGATGGTTCCAATGAGGTGGGAATTTTTTGATTTCCGCGGCATCACAATGGGCCTACTGAAGTCTAAGTGTGTCCTTTAAGGCAGCCACACGAACCTAACCTAGGTTGAGTAGACAGTTAGTTTTCTTAATATCATAAGATTTCCGCATGATTTTTGCGATTCGACACGTCATGGTTTCTTCCCATCTTCACTTCGCAAGATCTGATGGCCAATCGTTAAGAGAGTTGATAACACCACATTTTGGAGGAAGCACTTACTCCACTTCCTGGGCTTCCATTTCAGCTCCTCTCTTAGCTAGCATATCACTAGCCGCTTCGATTCCAGTGATGCCCCTGTTTCCAGCTATCCAGCAGAGTTGTACTCTCCTTTTCGTGCTTACAGTTTGCAGAGCTCTGTAGCAATCAAAGAGCGATATAGATTTGAACTCGTTGGACACAAGAGTCTTTAACACCGTTTGTCAGCCCACAAAGATTCTGATTGAAGCGCCCGTTACCAGCTGATTGTACGCCGATATTGCTGCCTTGTGCATATCCGCCACTTCAGCCTGAAAGACGCTGAAGTCACTGGGAAGACTGTACTGCGAGCAGATGTCGAACTCCTGGCAGAACACTCACGCTCCTACTCCATAGATCATTTTAGTTAGTTCCCGTCGACGTCTTGAGAAACTTTGACTCTTTAAGGCGCAATTCAGCGTGGCGTCCTTTGCGTACGGTTCCACAGGAGGAAGATGAAGAATTGAATCAAGAGTACTTGAGGGAGTGGATTTTGAAGCACAAGTATTTCTCAAACGCGCTATTTTTTCTGTGCTCGAACCTGGACAGGTAAGTTTTTCTGCCCCCAGCTGGCCACCAAATTATGACGCCGTACAACATGATTAATCACACTATTGCCGTATCCATTGTGTGATACTGGGTTCCAGCCCCTACTTTGCACCGAAGAGTCTTTCGCAGGTGTAGAAAGCTTTGTTTGCTTTGGCAATCCTTTCCCTGCATTAAGCTTCCAAGTCAGTTTGCTGCCTAGAATGATTTCCCGATGGGGTTTGAGTTCCAGCAGTAACGTCTATAACTGGTACCCTGAACGTTGGTATCTTGTACTTTCTAGTGAAAAGTACCATATCGGTTAGCTTCTTTAAAGCTCCTTCCGTAATTTCTCTAATTGTAGTCAAACACTTTCCAGATACTTATACAACTAATACGACTGCATCGTCGGAATGCGCGACCACTTTTACACGTTTACGAGTATATCGTGATTATAACCAACAACCATAGGAGTGTCGATAGGAGGATAGGTAGGACTCTTCCCTGAGGCGTGAAGTTATCACCCATCTACCGTTAGCTTTATCGACCTTTGCTGCTTGTAGAACACTAACGATTGCCTCACTGGTTACTTTACTGAAAGCTCCTTCTATATCATTAAAGGTTCCAAGTTGTAGGCTTTATTTTGCAAGGATTTCCCTATTTTAAACACCACCTTATGTAGAGTTGTGTCTACTGACTTGCCCTTCGTATAAGCATGTTGGGTTGTGGATAGCAGGCTTGGATATAGGTTTTCCCTTAGATCCAGGACTGGATTGGAAACAGTTTGTTTCCAGGTCTGGATTGTGTTAAAACTAATGACGGCTGGTGATGCGGTTTGCTTACCAAAGAGATCTACCGGTAGAAGGTGGAGAATAGTGTTCAGGGGTTTAGGGTGTATCCTTTGTTTTGTGATGGGTTGATATATTTAGTGCCGGCCACCAGACAATCACCCCATACATAAGTATAGATCGTACGACACTTGTGTAGAGGCAATGCACAATGCGTGGCTTCATACCCCATCTTTTCCCAATTGCCTTCTTACACGAGTGCAGTACGAGTACGCTACTGTGGCCTTCCGTACTCTTTCTTGGATGTTAGACTTCCAGGTAAGTTTTCTATCCAGGACTAGACCTAGATATTGAACTTGATTATACAGTTTCAGCCTAACTCCGTCTATTGTAGGGCAATTCATAGGAGGTGTTTTATGTTTCCGAGAGAAGAGTATTAACTCTGTTTTGTTCGTTGTTTATGCCCAGACCACACCCCTCACTATAATATTTTGGAGAGGGCGTGTTGTAAAACTTCAGCCAGTCTGTTTGGGTGCTTACCTGAACATATCAGGGCAATATCATCGGCGTAGGCGATAACCTTGTGACCAGACAGCCCCAGGTCTATGAGTAACTTATCCAGAGTTATGTTCCACAGGAGTGGCGAGAGGATCGCTCCCTGAGGGATACCTCTAGTAACCGCTCTTTGGACATTTTGAGACGATGACCCTGCTTTTTAGTATGAGGTCAAAATATACCTAAAAAGGAGCCAATGGTATTTGCCCTGATTATATAGTTGGTAAGAGGAAGGAAAAAAACACACAGCAAGATAAGGTCACAAACTATCCACTATTAACTATCCGAAATTAAATGCGATTATAATAAAATACATTTGAAGTGCAAAACCCTTTACTGGAAAGTAATTGATGATCTGCGGTATGCGGAAATAACTTGCATATCAAACTTCTGGCAATAAATCCAAAATGCAAGGAAACATATAACTATCTGCCTAAGGAACATGTATATTTTCCCTAATGCATACGTTTTGATTCCACAATTAACTCGAAAATAATAAAATTACAGCGTAAAACCATCATAAATAAGTAAGAGTAATTTCCTCTCTGCAGAAAGACAACTCTTAAAACTAACATAATCTTCTGATCCTGGAATATATCACATTTCCTATAAAATCATAATGTCATCAATCAAAGAATTGATTACGCCTTTCTGGCTTCAAGTGAGGCGACCAGGTATATATCAACCGTAGTAAGTAAAGTAACGTACCCATTGAATAACCGTCCCGCGTTCGATACACCACACGATGGAGTTCCAAGTGTCCAACACAGCTTAGGCGAATGCAGTACCCCGCAAAACAAACAAGTTAATCCAAAGTATCCCCTATGTTTGATGGCATATAAATTCTGAAATGAACAGTGTGAGCAGAGTCTGGCTCCAAGCACTTTGCGCATCTTAGAACAGAGTGAAATGGCTGCGTAAGAAGTGTGCGCGCGTACGAAAGTATCTCTTCATCCGAAGGAGTTCCCGGTACCACGCTTCTCCAGGTGATCGTTCGATCAACTTTTTTTTTTGCACAGATTTCTGCGCATAGGGATGATGACCATCCACCGTTGCTCTGACTAATCTTGTTCTCTTGCCGCCAACAAAATTGCACAATAATTCATATTGCACCAATAAATTTCAGTAATAACAGCAAGGAATTCTCTGGTATCCAAGGAGACGAGGGTGTACAGACAAAGAGCCAAGTGCTCTCCATCCATCCCTTGAAAAATTTATTGTGAGTATCGATACTGATGTTAAATATACGTCGGACGGACCCGATTGAAGCGAATAAAAATGATTTGGCCTATAGGAGACTGGTCAGAGTCATCAGTTGTGGATTTCTCTTGTTTTTTTTATCCGTTTTCATAATTTCGAGATTGCCCTGTCCAACATGACTTAGTCAACGTCTTGTAGTACTACATTTGTGGTGCAGATAATATTGTAATCCGCCTGTGTCGTCTGATGAAACATGCTGCCGCCGCCGCAGGCACCATTCTTTGGTACTCAGACTAAATGTGATTTAGGGACATTGGAAAAATGTTGAAGAAATTTTCGGATCATTCTTTACTTTTGTGCAGATGATTCTCACATAAATAATCCGATCAAGACCACCAGCCAATTCTGCGTTGTGTTTAATGGCCCTGTTTTTGTCTTGAAATATGTAAGGTGAACGCCTGTTTTGAGTACGGACAGGTGTCGAAAATAGTTTTTAGAAAAAACAAATAGTGGCGATTTACAGAAGCTGTTCCTTTATTTACATATATACAAGTGGATACAGAGTCGCCTGTCGAGTGCAAAGTGTTAATAATATTATAAAAAGTCATCGATGGAGTAAGTGATAACGTGTCGGCCTACCAATCCGAAGGTCCCAGGTTCGAATCCCAACGACGGCGACTTATGGGTGAAGTTGTTCTCCCACCCCATGCCCCACTAGGGGTAACGGGAGCTAGAGAGAGGGAGAGAGAGAGATACTAAAAAAATGTTCTTTAACCGTATATTATGTTAAGGAAGTATTCATTTAAATCACTTAACCGCGATGTGTACACACATTGTGACAGACTTACATTCCAGCCTGGGGTTTTAAGAAGCATATTTGTGGATCGTTAACATAACAAAGGTCCTCAACAGTTCGCAAAGATCAATTGTTTGACGTGTGCTCTTTGCATTATGCTGAAACTAAAGCCTATACAACTACAAATCATTAAATTCCTTAGCTTCATTTTGAAAGAAGTCGCACCTAATTATGCCACCACTCCAAAATCAACACTAAATAGCAAAGCTTAAGTCACAGTAAGGACGGCATGTGTTAATCCGTTCCGTTTTTAGGGTTCAGCACCTCAAAATCAAAAAACAAACCCTTATAAGATCACTTCGTTGTCAGTCTGTCTGTCAAGACAGACACTCGCAAATAAATCAAAACCTATAGGGTACTTCCCGTTGACGTCGGATCATAAAATTTGACAAGAAGCAAGGTCTCACAGTACAAGTAAAGGAAAAAATCGGTTGCTGGAGAATGGACGGACGAGTTGAAGCCTTCTAGGATACGGCGATCCTTATCTGGACATTCTCAAGTGTTAGTTATACCTCCAAGTGGTAGCAACCGGGAAATTCAACCTAGAACGTAGCCAAGCAACTAATGCGGGAGGAGATAACCTCTTGAAAAATCCCCCTAACTCCAAGGTTGTGGTAGGCCATGCCAAGGAGGTCTGCGGTGTTGTCGTCCCCACTGCAGGATCCAGGGGTAATTGGGTCGGAAATGGCGTTTCCTCGGGCACTTTTGTAGGATTGGAGGTGGAGGGTATGCTAGACTCTAACAGGTAGATGGTAGACTCTAACGAATTGGCTATCTCCGCGGTACACGCACCAGTAGAAGATGCAGACCTGCCTTCCGAAGGGTTAGCTACGGTTAATCCGGAAGAGGTTACTTGTCCTGGCACTGAACTAAAGCTTTATGACCTAGAACCCTTCAATGCCGTAGGTAGAGAAGGGGTGAAGGTTGTTAATAATGCATGGACCAAAAAGGAACACTGGAGACGGTGGGACAACGTGGATTCCTGCAAATAGGCTAGGATTCTAGCAGTGATCCAGGAAAGCGAGGATAGTGGTGGATATCTGAATACTCAGTTGCCCCCACTAAGGGAGACTGGGAGGGGACGAAAAGGAACTCGATTCTATGTGGTATGTTTCGGCTAATCCACAGAGAGGTGTTTTTAGTGAGTAAAAATCTCACATTGCCTGTGGGCCTGGGCTGACCGGTGTCATTGGTCCCGCTAAACAAAAAGGAAAAAATCCGAAAATCCATAATTTGTAGTTATATCACATGAAAAAATATTACGGAACCTTCTGTGCGCGAGTCAAACTCGCACATGTTCGGGTTTTTTTCTGAATGAGTCACAATAATATCTTCAGGTTCCAGTTCTTACGACAAAAGGAGTCGTAATAGTTCTACTACTACGCTGCTTATGACAAAAGGAGTTGACATAGTGATAGTGCCTACTCTAGATACAATCCTGGAAGCAAATGCGATCAGCTGAGCATTGATGGTAAAAATAGATCGCACATGCCTCTCATTCCCGCAGTAAACCATAGGAATGCATTGAGAAATTCAACTTTCTCCCAATATATTTCTCTGTTTGAGATGAACCTATGTGTTGTCGAAGTACTGAACTTGTTGCATTAATGAAATCAGTACTATATTTGCTTTGCATTTGGTACGTGTGCAGTTGTTATTGGGCTTGTTCGGTACGTTGAGGGACACAGCCTAGTCTTACTGTGTACTTTAGGCTGAAACAGACTGCATTTACCAGTGCGACACGACGATGCGACATAACGGCTTGTAGTGATGTGAAACCTTAGAATGAAGAGTTCTCATTCTGTCTTTCTCTATTTCAAGTAAAAGCCCTGTACATGTTATAAGTATTTGGCTTCTGCGCAAAGTGGCGAGGGGTGTTTCGCCTTAAGTGTTAAATTGGACAGATTGGTTAGCTCGAGTTGTGTTTATTTCGCCTTGTAATCATAGTCGTCTTCGTAGTACTGAGATATTTGGAGGCATAAGCAAAGTATAGCAAAATTAATAAAAAAGGCTAGGGTCAAGTTATATTTTTTACTTCACTTTTTTTAATTAAATCAAATTTTATTATCAACCTGGTGTCTACTTTCTTACTTCCGAAAGTTCTCCCCGATACCACCAAGGGTGACATAATTGATAATATTTCTTCTCGGGCAGGTGTTCCTGGTATTGTGATCGCTTGTAGAAGGATCAACCTTGTTACTGCCTCGTACAAGGTGTTTATCTCGGAGAATGCTTGTTTGGCGGTCGCATCTGCGGATATATCGCCTTCCAGATCCATTGTTCGGGAGTTCATAACTAGAGGCCTTCTTCTAAACTAAAACATTAGCAAATCAGCTATCTTTTTTTTGCGCCAACGTAACGCCAATGTTGTTTGCCTGACTGATACTTGGTTGTGTGCCGCGATTTCTGACTCCGAACTCTTTGGCCTCGAGTTCCAGGTCTTTCGCCGGGATCGTCACCTGCCCCGACCTGTGTGATCCTGTCGGTGGCAGGGTCCTATATTAGATTAGGGATTGTATCTCGTGCTCAGACGTTCATATTTCTGACTCCCGTGATCTTGAACTCTTGTGCGGTCTGTTTTGACCGTTTATGTTCCACTTTGTTCACCCCCCGTAGTATACGAACTGGTCGCTATGTCTAATGACAGTTGATCACATGATTTTTGGCGATTTCAATAATCCTGCCATTGAATGGGTACCTTCTCCTGACAATGATGGTCTTATACCCTTATTCACACCTGCTCCTCAATACCCTCTCTCCTTTTTGGAATCTGTTGGCTCTTTTGTTTAGGTTTAGTGCTGTGATACTTTTAATGACTCGGATATGTTTTTTGACCTTGTGTTTTCGGTACATTTAAAAGGAGGTGCTTTACCCCTTTGATTCCTGAAACGTATCATCATCCCCTCGATTGTAATGTGTTTCGACACCGCCGATTCATCTTCTTCAACTTGGCGATTTCTTCTTCAACTCTAAACGGGCTAACCTTTCTTCCCACAATGACTGTTTTACCCGTTGTGTTTGTATTGGTACTTCCAGGGCCGGATCCCCTCATTTGGCTCGACGATGCCTTGCGACATCTAAGAAACTTGGAAGGCAAAGCTTGGAAGAAGTTCTGTGCCTCAGGAAGTCACTAGGACTAGTTATCGTACTCCGGTCTATGTCACCGGTTTTCCGCTCAGCTGCAATATTCCTATGCCGAGTTTTTGTCTAACATGACGCTGCGTAGCGATCCCAAAAAGTTCTGGAGGTTAATTAACTCGAAGCACAATTGTGACGCTTATCCTTCCTCTTTGAGCTATCGTGACTGTGAGAGCGACGATTTCTTCACAATTGCCAACTTTTTCCCGGAATTCGGCCAAACTTTTTTCTGTGATATATCCACTTCTAATTTTACCCACTTGACGCGCCTCTCGCCTATTTCCTTTGAATCCAAGGACTTAGTGTTTGACGATGCACTTGTTGCTGAACACTTTCTAATCTTCGTTTTGGCCGTTTTCCTGATCTTTAGAAGACTTCTGTGTTGATTCTTCTACATAAAAGAGGCGCAGTAAGTCTGATGCTTCGAACTACCGAACTATCGCTAGCCTGTGCTATGCTGCCAAGATTTTCGCTCGTCAGCCAGGTAAGTCGATTTCACAGCAGGCCTTTTATGGGATCTTTTCAGTAAGGCTTCCTCAAGGGCAAACCGATGATCACCAACCTTCTTGAATTCCTTTATTATTCTCTGCTGACCATCGAATCAGGCAAACATGTAGACTGTATATTTACAGATTTCGGCTTTCGGTAGGATATACCATGGAATTTTGGTCTATCAGTTGTCTCTTATCGGGTTGCCTTCTTGCTTCATTGATCAGTTGTTCTCCTACGTGTCGGATCGTATACAGCGTGTTCTATACCGGAGAGCTCCCAACTCGGGGGTGCCTCAGGGCAGTATCCTTGGTCCGATCCTTTTTATCCTGTTTATCCAGTAGTACAATTTTCTGTTACGTGGACGACGCCAAGATTCTTCGCCCTATTTACCATGACTCTGACTGTGGTATCTTGAACTCTAATTTGACTACGTTTTGCGATTGATGTGCTATGCGAATGACGCCAAGATTTTTCGCCCTGTTTCCCACGACTCTGACTGTGGTATTTTGAACTCTGATTTGGCTACGTTTTGCGATTGGTGTTAACGCAATCGCCTTCCCTTAAATTTCGCCAACTTCTCCTGTAGAAGACGTCCTTTCCTCTTCGACTACACCGTCGATGGTGTTGCCTTGAGCAGGGTTTAAAGGGAGAGAGAGATTTGCGCATAGTCCTTAACTTTCGTCATTCTTTCGAGGATCATGTGGACTCAATCGTTGGTAGGGGTAACTCGATGCTGAGCTTCCTTAAAAGATGGTCCAAGGAACTTGATGATCTCTACCTAACCAAGCTTCTTTTCTGTACCTTCGTTAGGCCAATTTTGGAATACACTAGCCCTGTATGGGCTCCCGACATTGCCGTACTCATCAACTGCATCAAAGCAGTAGCAGTGCAGATTTCTTAGGTTTTCCCTCTGCGAACTTCCTTGGAACGATTCTTTGGTGTTCCTCTCTTATGCTTACTGACTGGGATTAATTCCACGACGAAATATTTCAAAAATAGTATGTATTTTCGATTTATTGCAGGGAACGATAAATTAACCGGAACTACTGGGTACTGTTAACATCTTCATTCCGCCCCATTCCCGGAGGAGTCATGACTTCCTGTACTTTTCTGGCCATCGAACTCACTATTGAATGCATGAGCCCATCACATCGATGCTTCACCTTTTAAACGAATAGTCGCCAACTTCGATATGGATCTCTCTAGACTGCGCTTAAAGAACTTACTCAAGCCGTGTCTTCGCTGATGTGGTGCTTGTGACTGTACATAATACCAGATACTACTCTAGGATTAGAAAAGTGAACAGATTACAGAAGTATTTCGCTCAGAGGTTGGGAGATTTTTTTCTTGCTTAAATGTTTGCAGGATTTTAGTAAGAAAGCTAAGACAAAACCAGTGATGCACCTTAACTTTAGTGCATGCATACGACAGATGCTCCGGTAAAGAATTTTAACAGGAAGGACATTATATTGAGCAGCCGGAAGTATTTTCCCAAATCTTTTTAAAACTCTGAAATGAACAGCACCTTAAATCGTGTCTAAGTTTTGGGAACGAGATTGTGACTCTCTCTCTCTGCTTTTCGTAATTCCTTGTGGGCATGGGGCGGGAAAAGAACTTCACCCCATTTGAGACAACGATTGCAAGTGCACCTACAATTTAAAGTGGGTTCCAAACCACCAACATTTTTCTGCAAGCCCCAATTGCCTTTCTTTCGTAATCTGATGTCAGCAAAAACAACAAAAGTCGCCATCGGTGGGATTCGAACCTGGGACCTGGAAGGCCGACACGTTATCATTTACTCCACCGACGATCATTGTAAAATATGGCCAACAAGCACTACTATGCTCGGATCCTTTTGTAGCATTAAAAAGTGATAGTCAGGGCAAATGATGTGAGCAGTGAAATTATTTACGACGGAAACTATGTATTCGGTAGTGATGACTCATTTGGTCTCACTCAACGAGGTTTATTGGGTCACTAATTTGCTGAGGCTTGGATTGTTATGCCCCGAGGACAATATGTTGTTGGTTTCGGCTTTGTATTTCGATATTCCGTCTGTATAGACTTAAGACCCTATATACGGTATGAGAATTATTGAAGTTGTTTTACTTCAAAATCTGAATCCTACACCTAAGAGAATTTTCGATATTTCAAGTCAAGAATTTGATGATTGTAAATCTTTCACAAGAGCGATAAGTAACGACCGACTTTGTGTTGATCTACGTTGTACTGCAACACTCTGTAAACAATTTAACGTGAATAACTTACCTGTTTATTACTTAGAAAATAAGGTATGTTTGGTATCTAACACAACGTAATCCATTTGCTTGACGTTCGAAGATGGCAGTATTCTTAATTGTCAGGGAAAACTGTTAATTATTGTAAAGATGAGCCCGCCAATAATTTGCAAGACATTACTAACTCTGTGCTGTTGTGCAGAAAAAGTCTGTAAAGTCAGAAATACCTTAAAAAATGACTAAGACTTGGTGGTTGGCACATCGCATGCTAGCAGCGGGTCTATAAAGCTTCAGTTAGTGGGTAAGAAATCCCATCTTGTCTGAACATAATTACTAACGAGATTTACAACCTTATGGCGATTGCTTAACATTTTACTTTCTGCGGAGGACCTTTGGTCAGTTCAAGAACGGCATTTCTCGCGTTCAAGTGCCAGCCTAGGTGAGCATATCTTCATCAGTCGAGGGAGTCATTCGTAGGTATTGCGGCTGACATAGCGCGTCTTAGCGGGTTGTCAGATTCAGGTACGCAATAAAACTTGAATTTAAACATTTAGCTAGGCTCGGTGTGTGTTTTTTTTGTGTTGGTTTTCCTGCTCTCTCTCTAAATATTTATGGACGTGTTTGATGCGCAGCCGAAATCTCATCTAGCCTAGTGCGCAATGAGCCGAAGGTAATGATACCACGCAACCTGGCAAGATTTTTTTCAAAGATTTTAACTTGCCCTGGATGATGCACCTTTAACTGTAGAAAAAGGTGTGAGGTATCAAGAGCCTGCCGGACCGAGATTCGCCTTACGGTGAACTAGCAGTCCTTAAAGGGGGCCTAAAGTTACTGGGCTCTGAGTATTATTTCGATTGCATCTGGCAGAACATAATTTTTCCTCAAAGTCGAATTAGTCGACATGCAATCTGATTAGGTGCCTCAGTTCTCAAATAAATACACTTCGAAGAGGTGGACTTGTTGGTCTTGCTTTTCACCGGTGATTTGTAACGAGCCATTTCTGGATTCTTGGAGATATTTTTAACTATACACGGCCGCATGATAGCAACTCACCCTGGCCGGCACTTGGTGTACCTGCTGCCTGGCGAGCCTGCGATAACCTGTGAAGACTGTTTGGTGCCATTCAAGTACTTTTCTCCCTCCTGCGATCGATTGGTAAAAGGCCTTTTCACTACTCCGTTTTTTGCTGCTCTTGTTCACTTTTATCACTCATCTTAAGTGTTGCTTTTTATTTTACAAATTGAACAAATTATGTGGATATTGATTAAGTGTTCAATTTATTGCTCTCTGTGGGCTGGACTTGGAATGCTTAGTTTTGTCAGATTGAAAGTCCGTTAAAGATGAGTTGTTGGAAATAGACTGCGCGCTTGTGGCTCTAAATGAGGCTGGGAATAAAATATGCGCAGTAATTTTTGCTATTTTCTAATCATAGCTCCACCAATCGTTTTTAAATTACTCAAGAAGTCTTGGATTTCTGTCATTCCGTAGAAAAATTGTACGTGCTGGGACCTGGCCAAGAATTATCTACTTATCGATTATAATATCTCACTAGTTTATGGGCAGTATGTCTTAAAGAAGTAGGATTTTTTTTTGATAATTAGACTGTTAATATTGTACAGTCAACAATTGATATTGGGTAAGGACCTTACGAACAGAAATTTTAAATATTAGCCCCATTAACATAAAGAAGCAGTGAGCAAATGCCTACCTATTTCATTCCAAACTTTAGAATTATCGAATGCCAATTTTCTACAAACAAATAATTTTACACTATTGAATGAGTAGCTATGTCAATTATTTCTATAAAGAAAAAACTTGACAACTCCACTGTCTCGGCAATATTTCAATACACTCACTCACTTTTATTAGGTTGGCTGTACCGGTTACAGTGGCGGATCAAGGCTTTTCCCACAGGGGGGGGGGGGGGGGGAAGGTTGGTATTTTACATGGGAAATCATTATTAAGACATTGTGTGGGTTAGGAGCGTATCTAGATTTTTTTGAAGTTTAAGGTGAGGTTTTGGTTTTCGGATTTCGTAGCAAAAAGGAACTATTATAGTTATGGCCCGTCTGACTTTATGTCACAGTCCTCCCATCCTCTCATTTATAAAACTAAGATGAAATTTCCTATATGGACGTTACCAAAAAGAGATTTGGTGAGATTTTTAAAAAAATAAGACTGAACTAGAAGTTTTCGAACATTAATTAAGAAAAAAAATACGATCTTCAGCGGGGTTGAACCCCCCCCCCCCTTTCGCAGTTACGCTTGGACTGGTTTGCATAAAAAAGAAAATTGGGGGATTCCCCACTACGCCCGATACGTATGCTGAACCATAGATATAATTTTGTTTAATAGTTTTCCAGTGTTTTGAATTTAGAGAAGAGTGTTACAGTTTTATAGAAAAATTGTGCAGAAGTGCTTTGAAAAAATCAAGAAACGAAGAATGTAGAAAACTAAAGTGACGTCAACTCTACGTGTGTTTTTATTACTTTCTATATATATGTAGGAGTCGAAAAAAAAATAGCAAGTGGCGGAATCAAGTCTTGAACCGAGGACAATGCGCATAATACTCGATCACCCTAACCACTGGGGTACAAGCGCTGTTTCTGATTCTCCGTTCCAAAGTTCTTTTCATGGAGAAGCCTCTATCCCATAGACATATTTCGAGATATTTGGAGGCGGACTTGGATCAATTGGTTGAGTGGCACGACCGCCATGCCATGGTTCCTGGGTTCAAGACCTGGTCTCCCTGTGGTTTTTTTAATAAGAAGCCGTCTCTGGGCTGCTGTCTAGCTAGCAGCAATGCAAAAACAAGACATTCAAGTTTCCTCACTCCCCTTACCCTAATCCCTTCCGGCCAAAGCCATGTTAACCCATCAAAGGGTGGTCCCCTAGGCTTTGGCCATATCGTAAAAAAAAATTCCATATTTTAAGAACGTTTACCAAGTTTTATCTGAAACGTGAATATCGGCGCACCACCCAAGTAAAAATAATTTAGCTGCTATATTCACTCCAAAATCAAGCACAGACGCTAATATTTTTAAAAGTATATAAGCGCCCGTTCCTAGCACGCATAGTGAACAAATGCGCCCGTTTGTAGCACACATTTTCTTTTATACTATGTGGCCAAATCCTAGGGGACAACCCTTTGATGCGTAAGCATGGTTTTGGGAATTAGAGTAAGGGAAGTGAGGAAACTTAAAAGTCTTGTTTTTGCATTCCTGCGAGCTAGACAACAGCCCAGAGACGGAGTGGATTATTTTAATTCCTTAATAAAAGCTCACATTGAGACCTGGTCTCGAATCCAGGACCCATGGCATGGTGGTCGTGCGGCTCAACAAATTTATCCAACTCCGTCTCCAAACAACGGGCAAACAAATGCGCCCGTTGCTAGCATACATAGCGAATAAATTCGACCGTTTCTAGCACGCTTCCTCTACAAGTACAAAAATCTAAAAATGTGACCGCCATAAAGGTATACACGCCTCTATTACTGTTCTGGCTTTAAAACATTCGAGACTGGTGACTCACCCCGTGGGTTATGTAAAATCTCACCCGTATAGACGGTGTTCACCGTGTGGTGGTCATCGACCACCTGATATTAAAATCATTCGCGATAGCCAATGACTCACAAAGTGAGTCATGACAATAATAATGATACCAGTTATCTGAAATTTTTTTTTTCATTTTAATATTTTGCAGTTTTTCAGTTAATCTTTATTACAACCCAAGTAAAAGTAAGACTTAACTGCAGGGCAAACGTTGTCGGTTATTGGAGCGAATTTTGTTTGAAGCCATCGGTCTCAACTGAGTTAATCTACGAAAATAATTTTATCGTTTTCATTTAAATTTTGTTTAGTTAGTCGGGCTGTTTGTTGCTAAGAAGCACCAAGTTCACTCGGAGACCATGAAGGCCCATTGTGAAAGCCCTTAAAAAGAAGAAGCATGGTCAGAACTTAAAACCACTCAGATCTCTGTATGAATCTATTTAGGTCCACCAATGCTATTTCAGCTATGTCGCTCCCAAACAGGCGAATCGTCGTTATTTTAGAGCCGGACATTCGCAGAGCAGGTGCACTATATACTCAGTTTCTTCTTCATTTCTGCAGCTTCTACAGAACTCATTCGATGGTACGTCGAATCTAATGGCCATAGTTCCTATGGGGCAGTGCCCGGTGATGACGCAGACGAGTGTTCGAATGCGCTTTCTATCGAAGGATAAGAGATATGAAGTTCTGGTATGATTCAGCTCCGGTCACAGACTTCGTGTTGTGAAGCAGTAATTGCTATTTTTCCACCGTTCCGAAGTCATGTTGGAGTAATGTCTATCAATTTGATTTTTTGCTGTGTTAAGAGGAGAGTGTACCCTTTCCACCGGCATATCTATGTCTGTATTTGAACCATTTTTGGCCAGTTCGTCGGCTTTTTCGTTAACCTCAATGCCGACATGTCCTGGAACCCATCAGAGCCTAATCGTATGGTATGAAATATTTCTTAGGGCTCTGATACAGTCTTTCACACATTCTGATTTTATCACGTTGGAGTTCAGCGCTTTGAGTGCTGCTTGACTGTCCACACAAATAGTGATCTCAATTGCTGACATATGTTATTCTTGGGCAGTGAGTCCAGCTTTCATCATAGCGTATATTTCCGTTTGGAAGATGCTGTATTCGTTGGTGAGTCTATACGACTTACTTATTTGCAGCGCTTCTGAGAAAACTACAGCTCTAATCCCCTTTTCTGTTTTCGATCCATCTGTGAAGATGGCAGTTCCTTTAATTATGTTTTCAGGATGCTTCCAATCTTCTCTGTTAGGTATGATAACGGAATTTGGTTTTCTAAAGTCATATTGTGGCTTTATATAATCCCTTGAGGGGTGCAACCCAATTTGAATAAAGAAGTTCAGTATGACTGCATGTCCAAAACTCTGTGATGTCCATTCGCTGTTTTCTCTAAGTCTGAGAGCTGCCAAGGTTGCCATTCTTTTCATGTAGAGTTCTATGGGTTGAAGGTATAAAGTGGCTTCCAAACCACCTGTTGTTCCCAAGCAAGCCAGTCTTTGCACCTTTACTAAACAGTTAAGGTGAGATTGCTTGTAAACTGCATCCCACCAAACAATTGACCCATGAGTAAGAATAGGCCTGACGATCGCTGTGTACATCCAGTGTAAAATATGCGGTGTCATGCCCCAGGTTTTCTTGCATGCATAGAATGCATTAAGTCCTTTCTTCATCCTCTCTTCCATATTCCATCTCCAATTCAATCGAATACGACGCCCAGAAACTTGGCTTCCGAGGAGAGTTTGAGGACAATACCTTTAAGTTTTGGTGGTTTCCAAATAGGTAGTTAATATTTCCTTGTGAACAGGACCAATTCTGTCTTACGGGGGTTGAACGTAAGACCGTTGTCCTCTGCCCATCTTGATATATCTGTCAAAGCAGAGCTCATAACATCACTGACCGTTTGTAGGAACTTTCCTTTAAATTGTTTTCCCGTTTAAATTTTAATCTAGAAAAAGTTTGAGCGTACTGTGCTTGGTTTGGACTATTTTGTCCGTCTTGTTTTGATACGTGCCTGCAGCGGGCTGGCATTTTGAAAAATATAATTTTTACTAAGGCGTACCGTGTGCCATTCAGGAGTTTTGACGCTGTGCGTACCGGTTTCATGCGAGGAATGGGCGAGTTGTATTTTTATTCGGGCAGGAAATAAAAAACACCAATGCGGTCCAGAAAAACAGGAAAATAGCATGAACAATTAAAAAAGATACCAAAATTTTTTCAAATCAGATTATCTTGTAACTCAATGGAAAACCAAACTGATAATCTCTTTTCGGTTTTTTTTTTCACACTTTGTTTGAATGAGATTTAAGTTATTTTCGCTTCTCGCCTATTTCTTGCTCTGCTGTCTTCTTTTGATGTCAATCGTTTATGTTTTTTGGATTCTTCGCATTGCAAATATGTTCGGATGCTGCTTATGTAACTATGTTGATAATAGCGTTGTTCCTTGTGAGGGTGTCTGCAACAGGTACAAACTGAGTTTTATACCCCCAACAAAGAAATCTCTCTCTACACAAATTGTTTGACGAGAGCCTTATTTCCGACCATTTGTCTGGACTAAAAGCTTTAGCACGGTACCAGGAGCTTGCTAGTTTACCTTGTTAGCAGAGTCCGAAACGAGCGGTGATTATGGGCATGTAGGCTTAGGTGGTTTAGGTGGCTTCTTCGACAGGGCCACCAATAATTCTAAAGAAGAAAAGAAAAACGCTACTAGGATGCAAAAAGTATTGACCTTAAAGACGACGTGGAGGAGAACTCCTAATTTTTTAGGTGCCGAATTGACGAAGTTATGCACGTAATTGTGCCCGTGCTGGGGAACTGGTGTAGAGGCCGCTGGGAATCTCCATGGTTTGCGCTAACTGTTTAAGTTAATCTTAGAAAGCGGAATGTACATTGTACAAGTCGTTTTGCGAAAATTTAATTAATTTACATTTTGTTGAGAAATGGGATGACAGATAATTCGAAAGTCCCCAAGTCAAGTTATTTGGAGTCACAACATAAACCTCATATCTAAAGTCAAAATCTGGTATGCGGTTTCTTACCTTAGAAAAATCGTTCCGATGACATTTCTCGCATGAAATTCAACTATTGCAGTTTCTTAATTTGCATATAAGGCTTAATTTAGCATTTAGGAAAATTGTCACCATATACTTACCTGTTTACAGCCGTTTAACGGCATAATTTTCATTAAGAAACAAGCGAGAATGAATGTAAAGCGACAGAAAACCTGTGCAATTGTCAGTTATGACCGGCCAAAGTACACTGAACTATATCTCGCTTAAAGAGTCTCTCGTAAAATATGATGGTGGTCTACTGACAATCGGCACAGAGCCTCAAAAGCAGCCGCTCAAGGCAAAATGCCACATTGTTAGGGTTATTAATAGCATTAGGAGTGCATCCTAGCTGCAATCATCTGCAGATCAACGATTCTCATCAAAAACACTTTTTCACTTTGTCTTCTTCTGCTTCTCGTTTGTACTTAGATCTTCATCTTGATGACCGTTCCTGGCCCAAAGTAAACACTGCTCAAATCAAATGTGCGCTTGGTATTTATCTTAATGTCTCCGTTTTGGCCTGCTGAATGCGCGTCTTTGTAGTAAAGTTGGTCCAGGGGGCATCCATACCAGATGAATGGATCCCGGCGAGAAAGATGTCGATTGCGCCAACTTCAGTCGACTACGTACAAAGTGATGTCACTTTGTCAAATGTCATGTTAGGTGACGCGAACGTATAAACAGAATCGCTCAGATTTATGCGAACTGCGCAGCTGTGATCTGTGTGCGTTCTGTGCGCAATGCAATTACGAGGCATTTTTGCTTCACAGTTTTTAGCGCAAGTTGCTGCACAAATTGTTGAAGATACCTACGCCTGGATACGTCCGGGGAGCTATATGATCGAGCGGAACGGGGCTACGCCATCCGACAGAAGGCCATTGAGAGATGAAGACGGAAATAAATTGCAAGTACTTAGCGGGGCTTTATTTATCGCTCGGCTAAGTGGCAGCCAGCATTTTGTTACCTGTCCGGGATAATGTTATTCCCTTTTATTGTGTCACCTTTTTATGGTGTAATGAGCGGCACTTCAAGCGTATCAGCGCTGTAGGTGAGGGATAAAATTTCACGGGGTATAATTCAGAGAATTTCCGTGGAAGGATAAAAGCCTGGTTTTTTGGGAATAAATTTTCTGCAGGCATAATATATGGCAACATTTTTTTGTACTAAAAAGGAAGAAAATAAGTTTTACTTACTTTAATACTTGATTTGTGCAGACTATCACAGGCTGCTGATTCGAATCCTGGCCATCTCGTACTTGGAGAACAACATGGACCCATATAAAATCACCTTGTCTACGCTGCATTCGAACTAGAAGGATGCACGATCGATCCTGTTCTGACTGTGTTACTAAGGAAATATTTTAATTAATTTCTGAAATGAATTTTAATTTATCCAACATACTTAACCTATGTTTGTTTTGTGCTTCTTTTAAATTATCCCAGTGCAAGAGATTGTACCAGGAGAGTCCTTGGATTTCGCTTTTATTGTAACCTAAGTGAAATTCACCGCTGAAAGTTAAGCAAATTAAAAGAAGTTATTTTCGAAAATAAGAGTGGAATTAAAATTAGTATTCAATTCGAGAAATGTTAAAAAGTTAAAGGCACAGATGACGGGCTGAGAGTAAAAGTGACCTATTTATAAGGTTCGGGCAAAAGTGGCTTAGAAAATGTTCCGCGCAAAAACGAATCGTAGAAAATTTCCGGGCAAAAACGATTTAATTACAAAAAGTGAAGCAAAGTTAATGCACCTTATAAATCGGTCACTTTTACTCTCAGCCCGTCAGATAAGTTTGACACTTATGATCCGATTGTGTTTAAAATTGACATTTGGGTGTTCGGGAGTCGTGAATCAACGATGCGACATCGATCTATTTTAACACACAGAGTGAGCGTAAGAAAGGGAGAGCGGGAGAGGTAGGAGAGAGTAGGTGAGGTATCGTGGGAAAGGGAGAGGGTAGAGACAAAAGAAGAGAGCGGTAGAGGGGGAAGGAAGGAGGAGAGCAAGAGAGAGAGATAGAGAAGAGAGTGAGAAGGGAAAGAGAGAATTCTTGTAATGAAATCAGTGCTTGATCTTATTTCTACTCATGCCGCTTATTTGAGGCACATGCCACATGAGAATTTTACTACCAGGAAATGAGATATCAGCAAATTCACCAAACGATATGTATTGTTTACAAAGATTTTAGTTTCATAGAAGCAGTTTAAATGTTCGGTTTCTGGGATCGCTCATAATTACTGCCTCAAAGTTTTTCATTTTTTAGAAATACTAGTGAATTATTAAGTAATTTTGACCGCTAAATTGGAATTTGGCCGTAAGATTTGCCTAGCTAGATATCCTCACCTCAGAAAGTGCTAAAATGTCTACTTTTGGTCATTTCTGTATGAAGATAACTTTCGCCAACGAATTCGAATTTTACATGAAAAAACTGGAAAAGTGCGAGTTTGACTCATGCACCGAGGGTTCCGTAATATTTTTTCATGTGATATAACTACAAAATAACGATTTTCGGATTTTTCCTTTACTCGTACTATGAGACCTTGCTTCTTGCCAAATTTCATGATTCCAGGTCAACGTCTAGGCCTTGATTTATTTGCCAGTGTCTGTCTTGACAGATAGACGGACAACGAAGTGATCCTAAAAGGATTTCTTTTTTCTAGTGATATGTCGGTCTCAAACGATTTGGATATTTGACCGAGTCAGTAAAATGACTTAAAATGACCTGAATCAATATTTTCATACAATGTCGGTCAATCGTTCACTTGTCTTTCGCCATATCTCTAAAAACAAAACAGATAGTACACCAATTCTCTCAATCTCGCGGTTGCTCTCATCTTAAGGCAAAAGAGTGGTAGACCGTGTGGGCTATTTGCTCGAGTCAAGTACTGAGAACTCAATTAACTCAGGTGACATGCTCTCCTTAAATTTAAAGTAGTAGTTTTTGAGTCACTTATGCCAGGTCATACGTGTACCTGAGTCGGAAAAGTGACAGATTTGCCCATCACTATTTTGAACCCCTTGCAACCTACTTGCAACCTACTGCTTATAAGGGCAAGAGAAGCACTTCACCCGATTTGAGACAACGATTGCAAGTGGACCTACAATTTAAAGTGGATTCCGAACCACTCTCTGCAACCCCCATGGTATTTTAATCGTAATCTGTTGTCAGCAAAAAACAATCACGGCTCGCTATAGGTGGACTTCGAACGTGGGACCTCCAGGTTGGAAGGCCTACACGTTATCATGTACTCCACCAACGACGTTGGAAAAAAAATTATAATATAATAAAATTACTATCAAAATATAAGGGGATTAAGAACAAGGATAAGCCAATTATTTCAGGCTTTTCTTGCCTATCATTATGACGTCGTCGCTCTGACCGAAACCTAGCTTCATCACGGTTTTAATTACGCAGAAATTTTTGACGAGTCCTATAAAATTTTTCGTAGGGATAGATACTCTGACTCCATGACTCGTGGTGGCGGTGTGCTTGGTTGGTTTTCCGACACGCTCGCAAGGGAACTCTTAGCTCTTAAGATCTCTCTGTAAAGATGAACATTTTCCTGGTCTGTTGTTATATCCCCCCAAACCTGACAAACTATGTTGATGCAGACGGTCGAAGTCTTTTTGACATTTTAATTGTAAGATTAGATTTTATTAATAATCTGACGAATCCGGAGGACAAAATCACCCTTCTTGGTGACTTTAATTTACCCAAGGTTCAGTGGGTATTTAACGCTGATGATGAAGACTACCTTCCTTTAAATTGTCTTACTGCCAAAGACTACCGTTTTCCTGACGCCATCTCCTCCTCTGGTTTACACCAAATGAGTGATGTAAAGCACTCTATGGGAAGACAGTTAAATCTTATCTTTTCTTCTGATTCGAGTAAAACTATAGTCGAATCGGCTTCTCGCAACTTATCTCCTATCGACAGTTTACATCCGCCCATTTTCATTTTCTGCTACGATGGCTCTAATTCTGGTGATCCCAACTTAGATCAATTCGTTTTTGACATTAAAAGGGCGGACTTTTCTGATCTTGCAGATAGGTTCCTCTTAATCGATTTTCCATCTCTATCTTTATCGACGAATGCGTATCCGTGTTTTAAAGTAGGATTTACGATCTGTTTAACTCCTATGTACCACTCAAGCTGTCGAGATCATTCTACTGCTCTCCCCCGTGGTATACTAGAGAACTTCGGGGCCTTAAGAATAAAAAAAATTTACTATAGAAAACCTACTTACGATCTAGAGACACATCAGCTTACTGTGATTTCGTCGATTGTTATGACAGCTTTCTGGCGTTGTCTTCATTGTTATACATGGAATACATTGATAGTGTTCGCAATAACTCGCATAGTGACCCTCGTACCTTTTTCAAATTTGTAAATATAAAGAAGAAAACTGATAATTATCCATTTAAAATGTGGTAAAACGGGTCCTCCAGTTTCAACGCACCCGATACTGCCGATACAATATATCTCGTGATAATATTATGGATAGTATCAGGGAGCTTAAAATAGACTTTTCCTTTCGTCCTGATGGTGTTCCACCTGCGTTCGTGAGGTCCTGCTTTGACGCCTTACTCACTCCACTGGAACTCCTCTTCAGCAAATCTCTTCAGGTCAGTAGATTTTCCACACTATGGACGAGTTCCTTTATAATTCCTGTTTATAAAAAGGGTCACAAAAACTTGATTAAAAATAATAGGCCAATCGCGAAGCTTTCCTGCATACCCAAGTTGTTCGAGTCTGTTATTTATTCACAGCTTGTGGGGCCGTGTAATGGGCTAATCTCGTCTAATCAACATGGCTACCTGCCTGGTAGATCGACGATAACGAACCTGCTTGAATTTACCTTACACGTAATCTCTCTTTCAACAGGGTCATCAGACCGACTGTGTCTACACCAACTTCAGCAAGGCATTTGATAAACTCCCTCACTCTGTGATTATACTCAAACTTAGAAAGTTGGGTTTCCCGCTTTTGATGCTCGACTGGATCTCCTCGAACTTAATAGATAGGACATATCGAGTATCTTTTCGTAACACTTTATCTTGAGTCGTTAGGGCTTCTTCTGATGTACCTCAGGGAAGCCATCTTGGTCCGCTGCTGTTTATTCTTCCAATTGACGACATTGTCCCCCTGATTAAACACTTCAAAGTCTTAATCTATGCGGACGATGGGAAGATTTTCTCTTGCGTTAGAAGCAGTTATGATTCTTGCATTCAGGATGATTTAAATACCTTCAAGGTTTGGTGTGGATCAAATGGCCTGAAACTTAACCTGGATAAATGTGAAGTTATGTCAGGCTCTAGGAATATCAGTCAGCTTGTCTTTGATTATACCTTTGTGGATCCATCGCATGCAGTCCGTTACTGATCTTGGTGTGAAGCTAGACAAAAATTTAACTCTGCAAATAAACTGAATTGTGTCTAGGTGTCTAGGAGAGTTCTGGGTTATGTCAAGCGGTGGCCAAGAGAGTTTTCTGATCGTCAGACCTTAATTCACTTATTTTTTTCCTTGGTTAGACCAATTCTCGAGTATTCATTCCAGGGTTGTGTCACCTTGCTATGCTGTCCATTCTAGACAAATTGAGTCAGTACAGCGGAACCTTGATAGGTTCGCACTAAGAGAGCTCCCGTGGAATGATCCACTAAGGCTCCCTCCTTATGAGGATCGCCTCCAATTGCTTAATATGTACTCTTTGGAGGCACGACGCAGAGTTGTTGACCTGGTTTTATTCACCAGCTTTTGAACTCGACCATAGATTTTTGCACTCTCGTAAGTATGGGTTCTTATAGGCATACCCCGTATAGCTTTAGACGACTGCCTTTATTACATGTCGTTCACTCTCGGTCTAACTATGGTATGCACGAGCCCATAAATCGCATGTGCAGAGCCGTGAATATGTGCCCTGTTTTCGATCTAACTCTTACTAAAGATTCGCTGAAACGATCTCTGTTCTCTGTGCACTCTTGATTGATATGTGTGTGCGTAGTCTAGTTTCGATTATTTATGTTTTTGCATGTTGGTGTGGGAGCCTCACTCACCTCAATATATTGTTATATTCTGGTGAGTAGGTGAAGTGATTCTAGGCTCCTGCCTTAGAAGTGCGCCTTCTGCGTTAGAAGGGTTAATTCTAGTTTAATTCATAGTTGATAAAGAGTATATCATGGTCCATTGTGCTTAGCTGACTAATTTGATTAAACAGTAGCACTCTATCAGGGTCAGACACAAAAAATTAATCAAACAAAGAAGGATTCATGGTATTAAAGTAAGTAGGCAGTAAGTTCATTGGATTCAGGGGAAGTGAACGTAAAAAGTGCAAAAAGACGCCAATGTGTCACGTTCCGATCGGAACTTTATAGTTTAAGGTCTTTTCATAAAGTTCCGAAACCAGAAACGATGAACGAGTTCATTAAAAAAAACACTGCCTTATACAGATACGAAATTTTTTGGTCTAATGCCAAACCCCTGAAGTTCATTTCACATAATTCACCTGCTGTTACTATTCCCTTTGACCTGTACAAGGAAACTATTTTCCAGCAAAGTATTTAAGCTATTTTAAATGAAAACTTTTACTATCCGCACGCTTCATCAAAGCCAAAAACATTTGCAAACTATTCCAACTATCCCGAGCCTATGTAAGACTTTACCCTTTAACACTCGGCTTCCGCGGTGAGTAATTACCTCGCGGTAAACAACTACAGGTGCGAAAAATTTCATTTGTTTGTTTCTAGGACTGGTTTAAAACTATTTTCATCGCCAAAAACAATAAGAAATAAAAACTAAACGAAAGATTGGCATGTTTACTTACTTTTTGTCTATATGTACAATTTTCATATCCATCGAATGTATCGTTGTGAACACATTTGTTGCACCTTGAACCACACATTCCCTCGTCTCTGGCATTGCGATTGGTGTACATGTGGCCAAAAATACCGGCTCATTTCGACTGCACAATGGCAAAAATGACAGGTAGTGGCCTTGGACTAGCACAACCTGTGGAGAAATGAGAAGTCCAATAAAAATTTATTAACAATAATTTGAAAATAAAATGAGCAAAATAATTAAGATAATTGTTGTTTAGTGGAGAATTTCTAATTTGTTAATTGTAAGTACCGCGAACGGCTGGCATCGCTGCCGGCTCAATCGTTGCAATCTTGACGTATCTGATTTAGTGGAATTCTTTGATGCGGCGATAAACAGCGATTGTCCGTTTTGTTGTCATTACCTTATTACCTTGTCTGGAAATTTACCTCAATTAATTTGTTGCATGCACATATTGGCTCATGAGAATTTCGACTTTAGTTTAATAGCAACAAGAAGATATTTCACAATCATCTTACTAAAAATCAGATCTTTTCTTATTACGAATCTATCTATAATCTAGTATACTTTAATATCTCGAAAAGTTCAATAGACTTGACTATACTTGTTCCTAGTTTTTTCTGTAAGCCGGAGGAACTCCCTAACCCTAATCCGCTCCGAAGTATTTTGTCAGCTAGTTCTTGTCGTCCAACCATTATCTGATTTGACGGACATTTTCATACCCAGGTCTGGTTGCAGGTCTGAATAACGTGGTCGATGGACACTTTTATCTCACCTTCTCGTTTGGCCATGTTGACTTGTACACACTTTAATTGGATAATGGACAGTTCCTTCCATTTGTCTCGCGACGTCTTTTATTTCTCGCTTTGATTGTTCGATTGGCTCCATATAGGTTTTTTTGTTTGTTTGTTTGTAATCGAATAGCCTACTCAAGCCTTGGTAGTTGGTAGACACCGGAGCTGATTGTACGCTGAAGTCTTAATAAGAATTTCAAGATGGAAAATTATCCTCGAGTGGTTGCAATGGAAACGCTTCTGTCCGTATATCACTGTCCAGGCATAATACATAAATCGACTTGAGACTTTCATAGGACCAGACTTGGCATCTCCTGACATAAAAGGCGAGAGTTGAAAAGGTTAGTGAGTTAATTATTCAAATTGTATGGAAATGACTTGAGCTCGCTGCGCATGCCCACTACGATGTTTGCCTGAAAAGACAATTGACTCGTAAATAGTTTCTGTCTTAAATGGGCTAACTTTTCTGATACTTGTTCTTATGCAGTCGTTGAATAAGATATCTCACAAGTTCGGTTTATTTATAAACTTAAATATGTTACACTGGCGCCTTCTGATTCGATCTTTTGAATTATTTTGAAATTATTGCAGAAAGGTAGGTTGGCTGTTTGTCGCCACACCTCAATTTTTTTCAGATGAGTTCGAAGACTATCTCTTATCTACGTTTTTACTTTAAAATTATCTATCTTCTTCTCAATTCTTTTCTATTTTTTATCTTCTATTAGCGAAAAGCAACCACGAAACAATTCTTAATCTTGAAAAGTACAGGAATGAAAAGCCGAAACCCATTGAACTGCGCCCGAAATTGTTTTATACTTTTGCAGGTTGGCTAACAGGGTGCAGATTGAAAATAATTCTTAATTATATTTTAGCGGGAATAAAAGAGGGGAGTGTCATCTATCTGAATACACACTTTAAAAAACGTAACATGCGTGCAGACCTGACAGGGGGAGTATCGTGTTTTCTATTGCTTATAACTTAAGAATGAATAAATGGCAGCCAAAGCACAGCAGCAACCTGCAACTCGGCTAGAAAATACATGCCAGAGAGCAACGTTTACATCATTATCACCAGAACTATCAGGCCTATGAACAGCTTTGTCCCCTTAAAATCCCCGGAGTAGATGAAATCATCCCCATCATGCTGCAAGAACTACCAGACTTAGTAGCGAAGCAACTAGTGGCTACTCTTTGCATGGCTCTTAGACATGTACTTACCACCTCCTCCTAGAGCGTGGTCACTCCTAGTGTCTTTGAGCACCTGTTCTAATACCCAAGGATACTCGTTCCTTTGCAATGTATATTATTTATTTATTAAATCTTGTTGTCATTGCCTTTTAAACCCTCTTTTGAGGGGATACTCAGATTCCTACTGGTATCTTTTCCTAACAAGATGCCCTCAACTCATTTCAGTAGATCGTTGAGTTTGCATAGCCCACTCGAGTCTAAGACCAGCTGAAGTGTACCAAGATTTGTGGTAGGGCTATCCGGTCACGCGAGGTACTGTGGTAGGTTCAATTGAGTGGGTCGCTGTCGGTCTAGAGGTATAATGTCCTCTTTAGACCATTTGACCTTATCCCTTGGTTAGAATATGGTTAGTATCTTATTCTATACTATCTACCCCTTTCATACAATAAAGACAATCACTCCACTCTGTTAAACATTACTTTATTTAGTTCATTCATTCAATGAATATATTCACTCCACACACTTGTTCTATACTATACTATTCTATATAGGTTTCAAGAACATAATATATTTTTCCTAAAGCTACCTAACTCTTATTCGTGTGGACTATAAGAAGTATTATGGTCCATAACTGTATGCTAGGTTTCTATATTACTTCTCAGCGCCATTAAGGACATAGTTAGGAGGGACATTCTAGAAATTATTCCTATCTCCTTCAAGTTTAGTTTGGTCTTTTTGTTATTGTCCCCCTTGTTGCTACAAATATTAGTATTACATTTGCTTTCTCACTATTCAGCATTACTTTTAAGTGATCCAATAGTGGCGTATACTTATTTAACCTTTCCTATTTCCCGTTTTCGAGGTTATCTCCATCCTCAAAGCGGACTGTCACGTCGACCACTTCTTCCCCTTGTTCTTTTAATAGCCCCGCTTCTTGATAATTTCTCCTATATTCTTCTATTAAGAAATCTAGAATTTCATTGCGCCTTCGTATTCTCATGGATTTTGTATGGCTGCATTGGTATATTATATGGGCTAGGATCTCTGTCATTGCACTGGACCTAACCTTCCCTACCTACATTAAGATTAGTTTTGTTAGACGTTACGTTTCCGTGGCATAAAAACTCTTAAACGTGTGCTCGGTATTCCCCTTGGACAAACTCTGCATGTCACAATCCCAGCACACTTACTACAAGGGAAGATCCATAGAAACGATTCTTCATGAAATTGTGCGTACGACTGAATGCGTTCCTAGACATAAAAGAGGATTCAATCACGTTTGTTTTGAATGTATCCTTGAGGCGCTCACCGAGCTAGGCGTAGAGCGGGACCTTAGCCTTTGGATTTTAAAGATGCTAAAAGATCAAGGATAATACAGTCCGAATTGAGTATCAGCCGTACTGTTAGGCACACCTTTGGGGTTCACCTCTGTGTAAAGTTCTGTCTCCTCTACTTTGGCGTATTGTATTTTTTTTTGATAGAAATTCCTTTCTAACACAGAAGGCCTATTTCGTGGTAGGAGCCAAGAAAAATAAGGCTTCCACCCCAACAGCAACATAGAGGAACAGAAATATAGCATGGATGAAAACCAAGCACACAACATACATAACAGAGAGTTACGGGAGCATAGAGAATGGGTAGCTGGTAATTGTGCATGCCTGCCATAATTTGAAATGGAGGGATTAACAAGCAACAAAGGAAATCTTCCGAGACTATATTGGGATTGCCTAAAAGAAACCTTGCTAACAAGAGTACCTGAGTCAATAATTAAATTCAAGAACTGGTAAATAAAGACCAATTCAGCAGCTTTGCGCCTTTTCTGAAGTGAGGCAAACTCCGCAAATGAAAGCGGTTGTTGTAGGGCGGGAGTCTAATCAGATCATCCCAAGGGAGTGAAAATCGAACAAAATTACGCTGCACCTATTTGATACGTTTGGAGTGAATAGCGTAGTAGGGCAACCACACCTGAGATGCATATTCTAGAATAGGTCTAACTAAAGAGCAGTACAAGTGAATCAAAGTTGGTAAATCAGAGAAATTTCCAGACCAACGCTTTACAAAGTCTACAACTAAACTGCCTCTAGACACAATATAATTAATAAGCATAGCAAATTCATCTTTTTTCAACGAGATTTAACCAAAGGTCAGTTACAGACAACACGCGGCGGAGGCCATTCCCCGCAAAGTTGTAATCAAAAACTTGTATATTGCGGCTTTTGGAAAATGACATAACCTGTAATGAACAAAATAATACTGAAACTCAACCAGGACAGAATTAAGGCTGTCGCCTATGCCGAAGATTTGCAATCCTGGTATAGGAGAAATTTCTTCTCGTAATTAGTAACATTGTAGAGAATGCGCTGAATAAGGTCAGCGGATTGTTCAAAGATTGTGGACTGTTTGTGAAGTCTGGAAAGGCCGAGTTGATGCTCCTCAACAATAAAACTAAAGCACTCAACGTACTGCAGGGGTACAAATCTTATTATGCTCCAGAGTTAAGTAGTTTGGAGGCGTTTCTAGACCCGAAATTAAACTGGATGCAAAACATAGACGAACGAGTCAAAAGCTCGAGTCCGGCTCGTTATACCTGCACCCACACTTTTGGTAAACAGTGAGACTGCGGCCTAGAATTACTGTACACAACTGTGGTACGTCCCAACCTCGTTTACGGCTCACAAGTTTGGTGGCCAGCCATGTGGTAAGGGTATAACAAGATAAAATTAAATAAGGTGCAAAGAACTGCATACATTGGTGCTGGTGGGGCACTGCGCACTATCTCCATATTTTAGTTAATAAAGCAACGAGCCACTTCAACCTATTAACTGCTGAAAGGACACCCGATGACGAAGTCCCAATAATCTTAAATTTACTCTGCCAACGATCCAACAGTGACCCAACTATTATCAATCCTGAGACCAAAACGATTAGAAATCTTCCTCTGGATCACCGACAACAGCAGCAGAACCATCCTCAACCACAACTCCAGCAGCCGAAAAAGCATCGGGGTCAGCAACACTTTGCGTATGCAAATCAATAACGGCCGACGTGACAGGCAAATCTGATCCAGTTAGAGAATTATCAGCTGCAGTTATTTTTTTATTTTAAACGAAGAAATTTCCGGCGAAAGTGAAGACGAGTAGCACCTAGAGAAAGTCTTACGTCTTAAGTCTTAAAACTTGAAAGAGCAATTCAAGCCTTTAGTATCGGTTTGCAGTGGGCCCAAGAGAATAATTTGGGGTTTGAAAAAAATGTAATAAAATGTAAATTACATGCAAATAGTTTATTTCTATTATTTATTTATGATTTATTTTTATTTTTATTGCATATTGTAACTATCCCAAAAGATGAACAAGACCGTACAATAATTAGTTCATCTTTTCGAGAGTCGAGTGTAATATCCTCGAGTTAACACCGAGAGGACTATCTACTACAGGAGGAACGCTGAACCGCAACGATCCGCGACTCGAAGATGTATGAGAAGTGCGGGTTTCTTCTTTGAATAAAATAAGCTGGAGGTACTTGCGATTCTGAAGGAAGGACCTGTGCTAGGACTCAGTGAATCACCGATGATTAATGTTGTTATTTTTATGGTCAGCTAGGTTGCTATAAAAGTGCTTGAAATCTCGTTTGGCATGGAATGGAAGAAATACTTCACCCGAATCGACTATGACAAGTGGACTTACAATTAAAAGTGTATTGCGAACCACCGGCAGTTTCTCTACAACCCCTAATGGACCATTTTTATCAGCAGAAAATAACCATTGGCCGCCGCTGGTGGGATTCAAACCTGGAACCTCCAACTTGGACGGCTGACACGTTATCACTTACTCCACCGATGAGCTGCGGTATTACCAGTGAAAAAAACTCTCTGGCGGGCACCAGGAAGAAGTCACTGGAAGATTACTTCCTGGAGAATCTTCAAGGAATGTCAAGAGTTATGGTTATGGAGGTAGCCAAATTTTTTAACTTCTGGGGTTGGCTTTAGCACATCTCGCCTGCCAAAGATAGACCGAGACAAACAACCGAGTCTTACAAGTCATGGTAACAAAAGCGAACCAACCAAGCTCTGACACTTTGGAATCGTGCAAGTTGGTCTGGAAGGGATAAATTTTTAACGATTATTAAGTAAGAAATCTAAAATACCCTACTGCGAAGTAAGGCAGTAATCGGCTACATGGCTCCAACAAGTTTGATTTCGTTAGAAAAACACGCTTTCGATATAAAAATTTAAAAAATACCATAAAGCCTAATGTCTTATTCATGCCAGGCGCTGGGGGTCTTTTATAAGAACGGTGATCCTAACCATCTATCATTTATACTTTGGCAGATCACTTTGACTCTTTCAATTTTACTTACGAATCATAAGAATGTCGGAATGAGCACCGTTCTGAAAGAAGCACCTCAGGTGCTCGCTAGGAAGACTTAGTGTAAGGAAGACCTTTGTGATTCTTTTAGATTTTTTTTGAAGCAGTTACATTTAAATATGTACGTATACTTATCGTTTAATAGCATGTAATTAATAAAACAATTTTTAGAAGAACTTCTATAGGATTATATTAATTGCACTACGTACTAAAATCGGATGAATGCTTCGCCTTTCTTCAGCAGTGCACAATATTTATTTCTCAAAGTAAACGTTAATGGATAAGCCCAAGTGGGCGTAAAATAATTGGGTGAAGATGTTAAGTGAATTTTTCCTCAACGTCCACCTCCAACCTCCGACAGTGAAGACATTGTGAGACGTTATCTTAATTTAGCGTTGACATTTCTAGTTGGAGCAAAGGAAAAGTTGTCCGGCAGGCCACCTCCACAGTTCTGTGTAGTCTAGGTCGGATCTCAAGCGTAGCTAAATATTCTTGTGAAACAAGATGATACTAACCTTCTGATCGCCAAATCGCATTTGACGTCGAGCATTTCGGCTGACATTCATCCTGCACAGGAACATCCGATGTTCACCCTCTAAACTGGAGACAGATGAGTTGTGCTGTGTATGCGGACCTGGTTGTTGCGGAACGTTTCGGTTGAGCTCTGCCTGAATTGGTCCATGATCCTGCTTATCAATAATGTCATACACTGAATCTCCATGGATGAGAAGGTCTTCCTGTTAAGAAACGAAAAAAAAAATCGATTAATTACTGATTTGTTTTTAATTGTCTCAGGTGCATGTAGAAATTGTTGGCAATAAAGTAAACGAAAATTTAAGGCTTGGTACAGGCAGGCCTCAATTCATATCGGCTGTCTTGTGTCTCGCATTTTGCAAAAATCGCAATTTATGGCTGCACTCGGAATCACGTTAATACGAGATTACGAGCGCACCTAGCCAGAGCGCTATCGCATGGAGTCGGACAAGTGAATAGTGTACTCCCGTACAAGATTCAACGGTGCTTATTGCAGGTGCTTGCCAGTTATTTCGCGGGTTCACACACAAGATTTTGCAATTTTTTGCTTTTGTTTAGGTTTTTGAGTACTTTTGATGTCAGTTATCTAATTTGTTTAAAGTTTATGGCTGTTGGGATGTTTTGTCGCCCGCACCTTCTATTTTCATCCGCACACTAATTGCATCTTAATGCTGTTGGTACAGGAGATTAATTGCAGGGAGCCATAATTTTCATTAAATATGAGCACGAACAAATGAAAAGTTACATTGCAATTTAACCCACAGTTTTCGATAGATTCCGAACCACTATACTTCATATTATTATAGTTTAACTGAATGCAATGTTGTGTGCAGATATCCTGAATTTTATATTTTTTTATTGAATGAAATTCCAAAACTTTTTGGAAACCTTCTTATGCTTTCTATTAATACTATACTTCAGAGATTGAAATACTTCAGACAGATTGAGGTATTCCGAGGTATGAACTTGCTCTGCTTAAAGGTTCAATAAAATGGCTTTGCAGATTGTGACACAAAGTCTCATAGACTATAAGCTTGTCAAGCCATAGGTCTTCCATCGTTTTTTCTAAAAGCCGTTTACATTAGAAATCAGGACTAAACCAATTAGAACTTCGATAATCTTAATGGCTGTGACTACAAATGATAACAAAACATCTTGAAGCAGTACACAGGGGGGGGGGGATCGGTCTTTATAACCTCCGTGCAATGCACCCTGAATTTCCTTTAAACGACAGAAGTCATTGCGCTATATAAATGCGTCTAGGTGACACTTGGGAAACGTTAATTAGAACCCTTTCAGAAAAAACAAAATCTATACATTCCAGGGTAGACACCATTCTTAAAAAACACCGAATTTATTTTTTTCGGAATAAACACGTTAGTCACCTTCACAATTCCCTCCATTAATACTAACACAAAGTTTCAAAAGTTTTTTCCACTGCTCAAAACACCTTTCGTACTCGTCCTTTTTGATGCTTTGCAGTGCCGACTTCGATTTTCTTCGCACCTGCGGATTGTCAGCAAAACTTTTTCCTGTCAGCTCCCCTTTCTTTCGGGGAAACAAAAAAAAATCACAGGTTGCCAGATCAGGTGAGAAGGGTGGGCGAGGAAGCGGTGTCATCCAGTTTTTCGTAAAAACAAAATAACGCACAGAAATGGCTTTGTGAGCTGTGGCATTGTCATGGTAGAAGAAATAATTCCCGCTCCGCCACACATCGGGCCGTTTTAATCGAACTCTCTAGCGCAACCGCCTCAAAACACCACTCAGCAAGTACAACAATAGTACGCCTTCTATCCTCGTACATAAGCGCGCGACCTTTCTCCACGTTTTCATCAGTTCTAGAAGTGGAAGATCGACCCGGGCGTTCAATGTTAAAGCGCGAATACCACTCATAAACTTGAGTTCTTTTCAAAGCGTGTTCTTTAAAAGCTGTAGACAATATATCAACCGCGTCCGATGCACATCTACCCAGCAGAAAACAAAGTTTCAGTACCACATGCTGTTCTCGAATATCAGCCATTTAAAAAACATCGAAGTCGTCGAAGAAGCTGTCGCTCGAAAACTGTCTCAGAAACTCACTACAACCATTTCAAGCGACGCCACAGGCTGATTCAGGAGGGGTTACTTAACGTCCATCATTTCGTGCGGTTATATTTGGGTTCCCCCTTTAATGCGTTAGCATGGCTTTGCCGGAAGATCATTTATGGTAAGGGGAGTGAGAAAACTTGAACAACTTGTTTTTACATTGCTACGAGCTAGCCAACAGCCCAGAGACGGAGTGAATTTTTTAATTCAATTTTAAAAACCCACGGCGAGATCTGGTTTTGAACCCGGGAACCATTGCATGGTGGTCGTGCCGCTAAACCATATAAGTATATATTCTGGCCAGGAGGAATCGAAAAAACGCACCGAAAAAATCGTACACGTCGATTCCTTCTGAACTAGTCACGAATAATCGACCGAACTATCATTGTCAGATTCCGGAACGGATTGCATAACATCACAACATAACATCGCACCGAACGAGCAAGTCAACATAACAACTAAATAGGCTTATCGACTTTCTAAAGTTCCCTAAAACATAAACCCACGGGTAAAGTTTCGTCGGTAAAGTAAGGGATAACGTGTTTGTTTTCCATCATGAGGATTCGAACCACACTAGCGGGGACTGGGATGGTTTTTGTTCTTTCTACGCCGAATTTGTCCAATTCCTTCCCGACACGCAACTATGAGAACTAGGGAGATATTAGGGGTTGTATTACGTAGCGTTGCATGTTGCTACCCTACAAGCAAAATGTAGTATCTGTAAACATGTGACCAGAAAATTGCAAAACACTTTGAGAATAGCAACATGATCGATCTAGTTATTAGTTTCCCGACTAGATCGATCAAAGTGTCTTTTAATGTGATGCTCTTAATATCTTGTCGATGTTTGTAGTGATCGCCATCTAATAGTGAATATATTTTGCTTCTGTATGACAGCAGGGCCGCCTCAACAGACAATTTTTTCCATTTTAATTATATATAAAAAAATGTTTCACGATCGAAAAAGTGTAATACACTAGACAGATTTGAAATGGGCCTGTAAACGGTGTCCCGGGAGCGAAATTCCTTTCGCGGGGGTCCGTATGTGGTATCCCCGGGCCCGCATTTTATCTCTATGGGCCTGCATGACAGTATTAAGGCATAAGTGGAGTAAGTGATAATGTGTCGGCCTTACATTTCGGAGATCAAAGATTCGAACTAAATCGGCGGCGATCCGCTGACAACAGAAAGCAACCATAAAAATGCCATTGACGATTGCAGAGTAATATCGGTGATGCGGAATTCATTTGAAATTATAGGTCCACTTGCAACTTTTGTCTCGAATCGGGTGAAACTATTTTCCAAGCCCCACGGCTCACAAGGTGTTACGGGAACTAGAGAAAAATGGCAGTATTATGCCACCCTACGTACTACAACCCCTAATATCTCTTTAGTTCCAAAAACCCCTTATATGGATGGGTTGGTAGAAAAACTTCACCCATTTATAAAGATTGCAAGTGAACCTATAATTTAAGGTGGATTTCTAAGGTAAACGCCTTTTAGCGTGCTCTGTTGTCAGCTGAAAACAACCATGGATCGCTGCTAGTGAAGTTTGAACCTGAAACCCTCATGATGGAAGGTTATTCATTACTCCATCGACTCTAACCCTAATGTGCAGCGGTTTAATATACTTTATATCAACACTAATGCCTCCATTGACTTGTATTAAAAAATACGTGAGACAAAATGTCTGACTAACATGAGATCCAAGTGGTTAGCTGATCCTAAACAATTCTGGAGGTTTATGAACTCCAAGCGCAACTGTGATGCCTACCGCTCCTCTCTAATTTATCGCGATTGGGAGCTTGATGATCCCTCTACTATTGCCAATTTATTCGCGTATTTTTTCGATACTGCCTACTAACTATGATATTTCCTCTAATGACTTTCCCCATTTGACGAGACTTTCGCCTAATTCGTTTGAGCCCATGGACCTAGTGTTTGACTCATCTGTTGCTGAGTACTTATCTGATCTGTCTGACGGCTCTTCCGGGGGCCCCCATGGCATACTTGCTTCTTTCCTTAAAAAATGTCAATTGTCTCTTTTACGTGTCCTTTGTAATTTATTCAACCTATCTTTGTATTCCGGTCGTTTCCCGGTGCTTTGGAAGAGCTTTCTGATTATTCCTTTTCATAAGAAAGGCAGTAAGTTCGATATCTCTAATAACCGACCGATTGCTGCCCTTTGTCAGGTCGCAAAGATTTTTGAGGTCTTGGTTAGTGCCGTGCTTCGCTTTCACTAAAGGGCTTTTATGTGTTTCTTACCACATGACTTTCTTAATAAATCAACTACCACTAACCTCCTTGAATTCCTGCATTACTCTTTCTCAGTCATTGAATCAGGTAAACAGTATATTCGCAAATTTTAGCAAGGTTTTTGATAGTATTAACCATCGAATCCTTGTTCACAAGCTAATCCTACTTGGGTTTTATTATCATTTCGTCGATTCATTGTCTTCTTATTTGTTCGGTCGTATACAGCGTGTCCTGTTTCAATTAACTCTATTAGAACAAATCTCTGTCACTTCTGGGGTGCCTCAGGGCCACATCATCGGTCGGCTCCTTTTCATTCTGTATATTTTTGATGTTTTGCTTCTTTTGTGTCATGCGGACGAAGCCAAAATATTTCGCACTGTTTCTCAGGACTTTAATTCGATCCCAAGCTTTGTGATGGAATGTTCCAGGACGCTTGAAGACCACTACTTAACCAAACTCCTGTACTGCACCTTTGTGAAACCAATTCTGGAATAAGCCAGTCCTTTCTGGCATCCCTACTTCGCTGCACACATCAACCGTATTGAGACGGTGCAGTGCAACTTTCTAAAGTTCGCATTCCGTTGTCTACCTTGGAACAACCATGTCATGCTTCGTCCTTATTCTGACAATTTGACGCTCATCTATCTGGACTTTCGCATGGACTTGACGAATTATTTACAAATCACTTTTTATCTTTGATTTATTGCAGGGAACGATAAATTCACCCGAGTTTCTGATAGCTGTGAGTATCTTTATCCCGCCCCTTCCATTAGTAGTCACGAGCTCCTTCAAGACCCTCCCCACTGAATTCGGTATGGCATGCGCGAGCCTATTACGTCGATGTCCCGACTCTTCAATGAGCACTTCGCCAAGCTAGACCTAAACTTTTCCAGGCTTCGATTGAAGAGCCAACGCAAACGTGGAATTAGTTAACCACTACCTAGTATATCTAATTGTAGAATTAACCCTTCTAATTTAGAAGGCGCACTTCTCCGGCAGGAGCCTAGAACCAGTTCACCTATTCACCAGAATATAACAATATATTGAGGTGAATGAGGCTCCCACATCAACATGCAAAATACATAAATAATCATAACTAGACTACGCACACACATAACAATCAGGAGTGCATAGAGAACAGAGATCCTTTCAGCGAATCTTTAGTAAGGATTAGGTCGAAAAAGGGCATATATGCACGGCTCTACACATGCGATTTATAAGCTATACGGGGTATGCCTACATATAAGAAACCTCATCTGCGAGGGCACGAGAATCTATGTTCGAGTTCAAAAGCTGGTGAATAAGGACAGATCAGCAACTCTGCGTCATACCTCCAAAGAGTGCATATTAAGCAATCGGAGGCGATCGTCATAAGGAGGAAGACTTAGTGGATCATTCCATGGTAGGTCTCTTAATGCGAACCTAACAAAGTTCCGCTATACCGACTCGTGCAGAGTCAAATCGAGCTTTTTGTCTAGCTTCACACTAAGATTAGTAACGGACTGGACGCGACGGATAGCAGTATTCACAAAGGTATAATTAAAGACGAGCTGCCTGAGGTTCCTAGAGAATGACATACCTTTACATTTGTCCAGATTAAGTTGCAGGCCGGTTGATCCACACCAAACCTTGAAGGTATTTAAATCATCCTGAATGCAAGAATCATAACTACTTCTAACGCAAGAGAAAATTTTCACATCGTTTGCATAGATTAAAACTTTCGAGTGTTTAATCAGGGGGACAATGTCGTCAATGGGAAGAATAAACAGCAGCGGACCAAGATGGCTTCCCTGAGGTACACCAGAAGAAGCCCTCACGACTCTAGATAAAGTGTTACGAAAAGATACGCGGTATGTCCTATCTTTTAAGTAGAAGGAGATCCAGTCGAGCATCAAAGGGGGAAAACCAACTTTCTAAGTTTGAGCATAATCACAGAGAGAGGGGGTTTATCAAATGCCTTGCTGAAGTCAGTGTGGACGCAGTCGGTCTGGAGACTCTGTTGAAATGTAGAGATTATGTGGAAGGTAAATTCAAGCACTTTAGTTGTCGTCGATCGACGAGATTAGCCCCTTATTTGGCCTCACAAGCTGTAAATATAAAACAGACTCGAACAACTTGGGTAAATTATGTAATGTAAGTCAATATTTTTTGAAGAAATAAATAAACTTCATATGAGACTTAAACGCGCATATTTTTTCAAGTTCATTTTGTTTAGTTTCACATAAAGAAGACATTCCTGTAATTACTATTGAACAAACGAAGTGGCAATATTGACATTGTTACTGCTGTCAATTTCGACCGGATATGGAAATTTAAGTATCCATAAACTGCGGTCGCACAGTCTCATTAAAAACAAAATTTTCTTATCGAATATATTCTCACAGAATGTCACACCGGGTATGAGTTACAAGTCTGAAAATCAATTGACGGGGAAAATGTAAGCATCGGTTTTGAATGGAAATTGAAAAACGGCAAATCTACAGCTATCGACTATACTACTACCAGACTGGCACCAAAAACGAAGATAAACTTGGGATGGAAAACTAGGTAAATCAGATAACGTTGCCATTGTACAACGGAGACCCACATTTAGCGACAGCGCGCTATAGCCGTCCTCGGGCAAGCCGCCGATCCAACATGGTAGTAAAACATAACTTTCCTTGGTGTGGTAGATGCATGTGCTTGGCAGAGTACCAGCGCCTGTGTCTATCTATATCTGACCACTATAATCGTACTATTTCGTTATTAAAATTATTTTTACTATCATCAGACCGCAGTATGTCACACGAATTCACTTCCACGCTTCGAATCTAGTACTTCTTGACTGCCACTCTTGAGGCAAAAAACATTCTTGTGTTATTCTGTGCAGTGTCAGCGTACCTTTGCCGTAAGTCTTCTCAACACCGCGGAATTGTCTTATTCTCAAGTTTTGCTGTCGTCTTTTTACAGCCCAACTATAGTAGCCATAACGGCCAATAAATTTCATTTTAATTGCTTTACGAGCTGACGATGAACAGAGTTTTTGAACAAGCACGCAAATCTGTACCCCAGTTAGCACTGTGCATTTATCGGCGCGCGCATGCAAGATAACTTTAAATTTCTGCACTAATTCTGCGTAGCGCTGCGATATCATTTCTTGGCTTAACACTGTGAGTAGGCGAATTTATGGATCGCCACTTGACACTATTAGAAGGGAGTATGCTGTTGAGGTTCTCAAAAGGTAGCCAACAGCCATTATAGGGGCATTTAGATTGGATTATTTTGATCTGAGGTCAATGTCAACCTACTGTACTGATATTTTATGCTAACTCACTTGTCCAGTCATTTGTCTAGAAAAGACATGTTTCTCACAATCACTATCACTCGTCTCCTCTCATATTCACTCTGATCTCAACCAGACTTCAGACTGACGAGGTAACTATTTAATTAGTCGGCATCTGTGGCGGATTTTCAACTTTGTTATGAAGGCGTTAAAAAGTCAAAAATCAATTCTAACTAGTAATTATACAGATCGTCCTATGGCACTGGATTGTTAGATGTTTAGAGTATACATACATTAATATGTTCCAATGGTGTATTAACATCTCACTCTGCCAGGTAAATTATTACTTTGCAGCAGCCTGTACGATGTGACACCACTTATGGTAACACCAACGGGGTGGAATCACTTCGTATATATTAATTTTTCTGCGATTTTATAAAACAGCGAAATTTATTAAAGGTGAAGTGAAAATTATGAAAACTATAATTAAAACATCTTACTTTGGTATTATGACTCATTTTGAGGTTTTAATTAGCCTATTTTTTTTTTAAGTGAAACAAAAAATTGGCAATAACAATCCCACGCTTTGTGTGTGAATTTCTTTTTTCTCCTTTTCGCTGAAATGTTGTAAATTGAAGGTATGGAGGTATGGTGGTTTGTTCCATTTAAGCAGCTTGAACAGAAACCCAGACTGCAACGGACTAGGCTTAATCTGAAAGGTATGATATGGTCAAACCTTCGTAGTCCGTAAATAAACCTAATACCATCGTTGAAAGCGACCTCTAATCGACGTGCACACTGACTGCTTAATTGAGGAGAAACCAAGCTAACGAAGGTGAAATGGGGCAATATCAATGCCTTAACCAATTCTAGATGATTACTTCTCGGAATAATATATGCTGACAACCAAAGCCTGCGTAATCCAGCACGTATTTTGGCAATCTTCGCACTTTACACTTTACAGCAGTTCATTCCTTGCCCCAAAATAATACCAAGATTAGTTACTTTACTTAGGACTGGCAATGGAGAACCATTTAAGACTGAGTAGCATTACTTAAAACCAGAGGATTAGTATAAAACATGATAGAGTGAAACTTTCCGGGGTTCAAAAGTAATCTGTTCGTAATTGACCAATCATATATTCTACCAAGATCGGCATTTATACGTTCGATGCTGTTCTCGAGGAGCCCGTTCGGCCTACCTAAATAGACCTGAACATGATCAGCGTAAAGCTGAATTTTCACATCACACACCACACTTGCCAATAATTGATGAAGGGCTGAATAAAAGCGGTCCCAGTATTGGTCCCTGTGGTACGCCACGCCATCAATTTTAGGTGTATTTTTGGACTTTCCATTGCATAGGTTCTACCATGGATGGCCTCCCTCACCCCTAACATCTCTAGACTATCACGCCTAGGATAAAACCGAAGTTACAACCACCTCGCAAACCCGGAGAGGGAGAAAACCCGCCCTTAAGGCTAGCTCATCCCGTGGGATGTAAACCTTTTGCGGGGTATACCCGCGATAACTAGAGTTCCTACGCACTTCTTTGAGGAAGAAGCATGCTACGTTTAGCGCCACCAAACCTGGATACAGCCGCTCCTGCCACGACCATTAAACCTGCGTTCGTAGCATGCCTTTGTCCACCAAACCTGGAACCATTTCTACCAGTGCGCCATTTAGGACACATCAGTCCACCGCAGCGACCTCCAATCGCAGCATGAGCACCTCAACAGCTGCCTATGGGAAGATACGGACTGCCAATAGCATATACTATGCTAAGTAGATTTGTCACCATCTCTCAGGAGAAGCTTGCAGAGAAGAAAAATTTTTCTCTGCACCGGGCAAGGAACCAAGTTTTTGGCCTTATTAGGCTTGCCTCTAACATCCAAAAAGCCATCTTTTAAAAGGATAAAGGTGGCTCGCCTCCTTTACTTTTAATGCCAAGTCTTTTTGCAATATCACGAAAGACAGATTCACTCTGGCGGTCATAGGCCGAAGCAATGCTTCCGAGATGTTGGATTACATCAAGGCCATATAAATCTCATCGCATGCTTTGATCAAAAATTTGCGGCAAAGCTTGCTATTTCAAAGGGCCAGAAAGCCGAACAATCCGAGGTCTAGACCCTGGTTACCGGCGGAACCCTCTGATCCAAAAGAAATCTTGGATCTAATACAATTAAGTAATCCTGGTCTACCCACCCAAGTTGAGAAGGTGGCCCAGGCATATGAGGATTAGGGCAGTTCAAGACAGGCTGTTATTATCCTGAATGAGAAATCTCTCATTAGCTAATGTTGGTCTCCAGTTATATGGTTCACTTCTAAGAGGACATCCGCAACACATCCCTAAGGAAGGCGATTGTGGAAGCCATGCAACAAAGGATGGCGTTGGTTGTTGGAGGAAACGTGCACCATACAGTTTGGGGCAGCTCGAATATCAACAAAAAAGTGAGTCACTTTTTGTTTTTATTCTTAGTACTAACCTCTTAATATGTAATGTGGGTATAGAACTCACCTTTAATAACTCTATTAAGCGGGAAGTTCTCGGCATAACACCAGTCTTTGAAGAATCTGCGCATATTAAACTTGGGTGGACGGTATTCATAGAACCCTCCTTCTCCGACTATGCGTATATTGAATTTGGACTAGCATTATACAAGCAAGTCTGTTCTTCTTACAAAAATAAGCAAAGAACAAACTTGGACATGAACAAAAGTGTCCTAATAAATAGTCTACCTAATGAAGGTCCTCTTAGCATCGACACTAGGCAGTCCCTTAATAATGTGGTGAAGACCCTAACGCTTGCTTTTAATAAAGCGACCAGATTTCCTGTCTCCACCGTTATCCTAGTTGGTGGTCGGCGGAAGTCATCACCCTTAGAAGGGAGTGTCGGAGACTTTTCAATCAAGCTAAAAGAACTAACGCTGCAAACTAACTTTCTATAAGGAATACCTTAATAAATTTAAAAAATTGATAAGGAAAACCAAACAATCTTCGTGGGAGGGTTTTTGTAATAAAATCGAAAGCACCTCCGAAGCGGGACGTTTGTGTAAGGTACTCCCAGGCTCGTAGTCAAACAGGATGGAAACTATCTAGTCATCAAAGTCTGCATCTACTAATTGACATTCACTTTGCGGGCTGTCCAACATCTAGAGCAGAGTAGTTATAATAGTTTCGACCTGTCATGCCCTAGTCCGTAAAATTCTAAGTTGAAAGAAACTGAAAACGGGCTATACACAGCTTCAAGCCTTATAAATCACTGATTGGACGGTATTATCCTTAGTATGCTTCAATTATGCTTCAATCAGCCTTAAAGATTTGTATTCCCTGGGTAAAAGTCATTTATGAAGCACGCCTGAACCTCACATAGGAACCCATCTGATTTCAGGCCAATAAATCTCTCATTCTTCCTTCTGAAAACCCTCCAGAGACTTATAGATGTCTACATCAAAGATACAGACGAGCCATATAAGCTGTTTTTTCCCAAAAATCATATAATAAAGGTAAGTCTGCCAAGACAGCCGTGCATGAACTGATCGTTATATAACGATCAATCTTGTACAAGGAATTTACCCTTGCAGCTGTGCTTTCTCGATCAAGACAGTTCTTTTATCGAGTTAATAGATCTTATGATCAAAAGCAGAATCGTTATCTCCAGCTTTTGGGAATCCACCATACAAAGGGTAGCAACAAGAGGCATGCCCCAAGAAGGGATCCTCTCACCGCTCTTGTGGAATCTGGCCCTCAATGAGTTACTTCTAGATCTGAAATATTCCGGCCAAATGGTTATCACAGATGGCAGTGCCCTGTAACGTCGGGCAAACATCTTAGCTGAGGTATTGCAACATGCGCTGATAATAAGCTAACCACTACTCTAGCCAACCACAGGAGCCGGTACTTCTGGGCACCCCCGCACCAGTGTTCTAATATGTCGGGAGCCTAGATGATTCATCAGGAGCTTCTAATAGTTTTTTCCGTTTAGGTATATCATAGGGCCCACTCCGGACGCAAAGGCGCATTTAGGTCAAAGCGGCCCATTGCGTTACCGCATTGGGACTAGATTTTTAACCCTATGATATATCTAACACTTTAACCTAACCTAACCTAGGCTTGTAGTGTGATTTCGAGGTCATCTCAACGGTAATTGCAACTTCACTTGTAGCACCCGCATCAACAAATTATTTTTGCTGTGATTGATGTTTACTGTGTGATTATCCAGTGCTCGGACTTAGTTTCTAGCTATCTCGGCATTTTTGGATAACCAGCTGGCATTACGAGGTTGGCACTGGGTGTTTACTGTGTGGTTCTGGCTAGTCACCAAGTATAAAATTATAAACGTATAACTTTACTGGCGGGTCGTAGATGGTGTACAGGTAGAACAGTCGAAGGCTGTTTGGTTTACTCACTAGGTGGTCATTAAGTGGTCGGCTGTAGTCACCAGCGACCATTGCTTAAGTAATTAGTTTTGTTAAGATTCAACTGACAGAAACTTATGTTTGAAATGTGAATGAATTTATTGTTTTTCCTACTAGACATGTAGGTATTATAGTATAAAATTCTTTGAATAGCATATTTTTTTTAAATTCACTTTTAAATTCCCATATCAGTATGCATAAACGATCACTTCCGCTGCCACGTCTTTAATAGAAGCTATGTAACTTAAAATTCTGAAGTAAATTTCCAATTTTTTACATATCCCTATTCTTTTATATATACTATACCATGAAATATTTTTAACTCACCTATATAATTATCAACAAAATCTCAGGAAAAAAGAATCTAATTACCGCTAAACAGGCAAAATCGTATGCCCTCATTACCCTCCATCGATACGAGAAGTTGATATAAAAAGATTTCGACACGAGAATGATTGATAGCAAAGATCGTTCGAGATTAAATTGAAATCCACCTGAAATGGACCATCATGAGTCATTTTTTCCCATAGATCACTTCTTACTGTCATAACCGATAGGTTCCAATTCGGTTCGAGTGAACCTGAACGCGGTAAGACCAAAAGGTACAAAACGACATTGAAAAAAAAATAAGGAAAAGTATCTAAGAAGGAAAAATGAGTCGAAAAAAAACACGCTCCGCACACCCGCTACAACTCTTGTTCACACACAGCATGACTTTACATTTTCGCAAGTTTATCGGCTGCTGTTGAGTGACTCACAAACAATTCGGCGCTTTCTTGCACTCATTACAAGTCAAAACGTTGGTCCGCCACACCGGCATATTATGCAAACTTGGTATCGGCCTGCGCAGCTAAAGCCTCGCCTTCTTCGTCTCTGCCGTTGGTTAATAAAATTTACGATTGTTATTAGGCCGCTATTATTTCAGATCAGCGCCCTCTTACCGATAGCGGTCCCTCTCCCAGGACTATTTGGACAAGTGTCAAATGTCAAATAACGTTCACATTAAGAACTGCAGCAAATAAATCAAAGAAATGTTGTGGGCCAACGCAATTAAACTGGTGAGGGGGGAGATCGTTGTTAAGAATAAATAATAATTGCGCACGCGTAGTACATTTGTCAGAATATGCCGCCTGTGAACGATTTTTATTTCTCAATTTCTACTGCGATTGCGCTGCTTGTTTCCAATCTGCGCCTCCGCGCTGTGCAGGAACAAAACAGACAACACACTGTCGAATTTATGGCCATATTAGTTCAATTGACATTTTCGAATTAGAAAATCTGCATTCGGCACCGATGGCAGTTGCTCTTAATTGCGATCGCAGCACTCCAGAATCCAATATGCCGAAGGTTTAATTAACTGAGCTGTCAAGCTGCTTGGTTTGTCCGTTTGTCCACCCCATTTCCAAACTGCCAATCGAAAGACAGAGTCGTTTTTAAATCAATCGAAATTGACTCAAGTCATTTAGTCTCGACGAAAATCCCGACAATGGTGACCATTTGCAGGTATTGAGGTTATGTGAGATAAGCTGCGCGCGCATTTCAATGCTATTTTTGCATTTTGCACAATGATGATCATAGCAACGTCCATTAATGGCGTTGTTAATTAACTTTCTTGCCCAGACCCAGGGTTCATTCTATGCTCCGAGGTCTATTTGGCTTCTATCTTCTCTCAATATGGTTAGTCGATTATTTATGGCTGCACCGTTATCAGATCCAAGTCAGCGTATTTATGTTCTATGACAAATGGGAATATATTAGACGGCGTAATAGCGTGTGGAGTTTGTTGTAATGACTTCAACCGTCTTTGGGGATTGCTGAGAAATATATTAAGTTAGGAGCAGTGGGTTCTGGTTTAGCTAAATAACTGGGAGCTAACGTAGTATATCATGGGAAAACTTGAATTGCTTCGTAATGATCTGCAAATAGTGTCAATGAGTAGTAAAATCATAAATCAATAAGTTTCCACGTTATAAATTTCGAGAAAAATTATTTTATTTTGAATAAGTTACAGAGGTTTTAACCTTGCAATAACTAGTTGCAACAGTGCACTTTCTACACACTACTATAGTGGACCATTGCATAGGGGCTTGCATGATCACAATGTCCATAGGTTCGGAGTTTATTATTATTTCATAGGGCATTGCAAAGACATTGAAGGCGCCACCTGTGGCACCTCGACCAGTCAGATCGGCACAGTCCAGCATGTTCCAAAATTGTGGAATTTTCTTCGTAGTCAGGTCGCAACTTTTTGTCAAATCATATTTGCCTGACTTGGCACCAGATGACTTTGTTTTTTATTCCCCGGACTCAAATTACAAGTCCTAGGAAACCCTTTTGACTCGTTTAAGGACATAAAACGAATTTGCTGACAAGGCTATACCAATAAGTGCGTACTCTACAGTGAAAACAATATATATTTTGAGGTTATCTTAAGTCGGAAAGTACGGTCGTCAAATTGCGAGGATAGTGGGATGTAGTCATTCTAGCGTAGTGCGTTTACTAAAGAGAGTGGGTCAGTCAGAAGAAAGTGGGAAAATCAGAACGAAGACAACGGCGTTACAAGATTGTATTATGCGAAGAATGAGTTTAAGGAACCGATTCTATTTTGCAACGGATTTCAGAACGAAAAGAAGCAATATGAACACATCCTCAGTGTCCAAACTATTGGGTTCAAAATTAAATGAATTATTTGAATTTCTCGTCCTCTTTCAAGACCTTTGTTTCCGACGACTCTTTTCTGTCGACTGCCCCTCCGTACAAATGGCCTCCTGATTCCATTGTTTGTGAGTTTGTCTCGAGAGTTCATGCTGGTTCGGGTCCTCATTCAAAAACCTTGGCAGCGCGGTTTCCTTCTACTGCGCTAACGTAACCATGTTGTACTTCAAAACCTCACAATTTTTCTACGCCACTGGCTTTTCTGACTTTGATGTCATCTGTCCAACCAAGACTTGGTTATGCGACATCATATCTGACGCCGAGCCGAGTTTAAACGTGGATTCCAGGTTGTTCGGCGTAATGGCTACTCTGACCTTTTTTGCCTTCCTTCTCCGGTGTTCCCCCGGCATGTTCTGTCCTTCCTGAACCCCTATGCTTCTGCGGGCCTTTCACAGTGCAGCGATGTTGTTTATGACTCGGCAAGGTTTCTAGAACTTGTTTTCTCGACCAAACCAGATGGCTCGCTGATGAGAAGGCGTCTGACTCCTCTGGTCCCGGAGTCCAGTCACCATTCTGCACACCAGGGTGCCGACAGCTTTTTCCCTTGTGTTGCAGACATCCTACAATAGATGTCTGTCTAGCACGACATCCACGTTGCATACCAATCCACGACAGTTTTGGAGATTTATTAACTCTAAACGACATATTGACTCTCTTAGAATTGGCGATTGCGAGAGCTGACTTCGTTGACTTCTTTCATGCGGCATTCTGTGACTCTGATTGTCTTTACCGATGTAAATCATTTGATCAGACTTCCACACACTTCTCTTGAGCTCAGAGGCTTAGTTTTCGAGAATCTAATTAACACTCAATACCTGCCGAATTTGTCCGATGGTTATTCGTGTAGACCCGATGGCGTCTCTTTGTCGTTCTTGAAAAAGTGCTGTTCAGCAGTTGCCCCTGTTCTGTGTGTTTGTTCAACCCGTCTCTGTGTTGTGGCGCGTCCGTGGGCTCTGTAAGGAATTTATGATCATTCCCATTCAAAAGAAGAAAGACAAGTGTGACGTATCCAATTACAGACCCAATGCCAATTTGTGCCATGTTGTGAAAGTTTTCGAGGCTTTAGCTAGTGACGTGCTCCCTTTTCACTGAAGACCCTTTATGGGCTTTTTCCCGCGTGGCTTAATTAGGGATAAATCTATCACGACCAATTTGCTTGAATTCGTGCATCACTGCTTGCTTCTTATTGAGTGAGATTGACTGCATATTCGCGGATTTTAGTAAAGCTTTCGACAAGATTAACCAAGCAATTCTCATTCATAAGCTTCATAAGCTAGGGTTTCCGGTTTGCTGTCTTCCTTCCTATCTGGCCGCACTCAGTGTGTCTTGTTTCGCGGTGCCCTATCCAATGAATTCCTAGTTTCTTCCGGGGTGCCACAGAGCAGCATTCTTGGCCCACTTCTCTTGATTATTTATATCAATTGCTTCTGACTAACTTCAGAATCTTATTTTATGCCAGTGACGCCAAAATATTCGGCATTGTCTCTCGCGACGATGACTGTGTCCTGTTGAGCTCTGATTTCAACATTTTGCACGATTGGTACTCCAGCAACCGTCTGCCTTCAAATGCCAGCAAATGTACTGTACTGAATTTTACAAGCAGAAAGTGTCCCATTCTATTCGACTACTCTTTGAACGGAAGTGTTTCGAATAGGCTTACCAGGATCAAAGACTTGGGGATGGTTCTGAATGCTCGTCTATTCCTCGAGGATCATATAATCTTCGTGGGTGGCAGGGCTAATTCTGCGCTTGGGTTTGTGAAAAGGTAGTCCAGGGAGCTCGACAATCCCTACTTTACGAGTCTCTTCTTATGCACAATCGTAAGACCCATTCTGGAGTGCAACTTTGATGTCTGGATTGAGGCAGTTCAGTGCAGATTCCTTAGGTTCTCTCTTTGCGGCCTTCCATGTCGTAATCGCTTCTTTGTCCCTTCTTACCCTGCCTTGAAAAGAGAGGTTTCTAAGACTGCTTTTATGTATGATTTGTTGTAACTCCTTCAAATTGCTGAATGATGTGAGCATTTCCATTTACATCCGGTCTATTCAACGATAACGCTGAATGCGAGTTGAGTTGTTCCAGGCGGCAGTTGAAGAACCAACTGAGGCTATATATTTGACTGTGTTTAATTCTAGTTTAAATTTGTACTTGCAGTTGTAGTAGCCCACCATTGGCAAATCTGAATAAATAAGCTGCAAAGAAGTTTCTTCTGACACAGAAAATGCAGGCAGCACCGCTCAAGCGGCAGTAGAAACTGAACGTAAAGGATTGGTAAGATGGCAGAGTTTCCCACCAAAGCAAATTTAATTTGTCCGGATCTAATGGTATCCAATACGTACGTCGCAGAGATGCAGAGCGCTTTCAAGAAGATTGCTTGCAGAGAACAAGAAGTTCAACTTGCATCATGGTGTGCGGGTACATTTCATATTACGACATGGAGCAACTCTTTTTCATTGAAGGAACTATGAATGCCAAAAAGTACCAGGACATCTTGAAGGCAAATTTATTGAAACAAAAGAAGAGTACTTTTGTAGGTGAAATTATTATTTCAAAACGATTGTGCGCCATGTCACATAGCTACCCTTTCACTTGTTTTCAGGTTCAGGATTTGCTTGTAAAACTAGACACTGTTTGAATGAAATAGCTAAGAAATATCTCAGATCTCAACCCCATCGAGAACGTCTAGAAGTTTAAGAGACCTACAATTTTTTAAGAAATGTCTGGTATGGTAAGATTTACGACCCAAGATTTGGTCAGTTCCATACGATCAAGGATATGGGACGTAATTATAGCCAAAGGAGGTTCTACAAAGCATCGTGTTTAATTTTTTTAATTAATATAAATAAAATTCTATTGTTTACCGATTTCATTGCACTTCATTAATTTGCGTTGTTACCTTTGTACGGATTTTCCTTTGTAAGATACAATAAATCAGGGAGCACACGGATCGATTGGTTGAGTGGCACGATCACAAAGTCCACTTTGACTTCCCTTAACTTCTTGCGAGGCATATTATTATTATTTATTATTAGGAGTAGATCAAGGACTTAATCACTCTCTAGTCACTTTGACCAAGATGATCTTTTGTGACATGATCCTAATTCAGACATAAGCCACCTAATCAAGCTTTATTTCCTTAATTAAACCTAAAATTTCTTTGGGGGCTGCCTTAGCTATATCTAGTGGTGATGTGAATGCCCCATGAGATACCTGAGCTTGATACGGCTGAGGGCCTCACAGTGACAGATGATGTATTCCGCTGTCTCCTCCTCTTCCAAACAGAAGCGATAGGTGTTCTTCAGCTAGCCCCATCTTTTTTAGGTGGTAGCCCAAGGGGCAGGAACTAGTTAAAAGTCCTATTATGAGCCTTAAATATGGTCTGGTGAGTGAGAGCAGCACTTCCGTTTTCTGTTTTGGGTGGGTTATAAACCTCTTTGCTTGTCTTAACACTGGAGTATTGTCCTCCCATGACCTGAGTCGACTTTTCGAGTAGCAACAGAATGGCTTGGGTCCGATAAATTGAGAATCCGCACCTTTTTTCGCCAGGTCCTCGGCCTTCTCATTGCCTTCAATGCCCTTGTCTCCTAGTACCCAGGCCAGCGTGGTGCTCTTGTCCTGAGCAAGTTCTTTGAGAGCATTTAGACAGTTCCAGACGGTTCTAGACTTAAAGGTTCTAGGATAAAGGTGTCCTGGTACCCAGGCCAGCGTGGTGCTCTTGTCCTGAGCCAGTTCTTTGAGAGCATTGAGACAGTTCCAGACGGTTATAGACTTAAAGGTATAGGACCCCAGAGTCTCTAGTGACTGTCAGACATTGCATTTATTTTAGCACAGCGTATACCTCTATTAGTAATTTCACGTGCGCAGTGTTCGATGGCATGTATCTCCGCTTGAAAGATGGTTGGTGCAGAACCGAGCGACTTGAGGCATAAGTCGGTAGACAAATATCGCCCGATTCAATAACAAAGATTGCAAGTGGATCTACAATTTAAGGTTGATTCCAAATCACAATTAAGTTTGTAGCCAGCCTGTTAGGCGACCATGAGTGGAGTAATTGTTAACCTGTCGGCCTAAGAATGCTATGCTGGTTGCAGCGAAAATGTCAGTGGTTTGGAATCCAATTTAAATTGTAAATCTACTTGCAATCGTTTTCTCGAATCGGGTGAAGTTGTTCTGCCGCCCTATGTCCCACAAGGGGTTACGGGTACTATAGAGAGAGATCATTTTTGCTCTGGGATCATTTATCAACTTTCATCCCTTGCTGATATTATTCTTGATCGCTTGTACATATCAATTCAAAGTAACTGGATCTTCCAAATAATTATATGCGCTCTGCTACATTCCTCTCGTGATGCTTCTTCCATTAAGATCTATGGAAAGTACCAACATTCAAATGTCGCAAATAAATGAGCTTGGGAAAATTTTAAAATCGTAATGGCATCATCTTCTATCAGCAAATATTATCACTTCCGTACTAGTAACGTTGAGGAAATTATAGGAAGGTCCATATCGCCTCCAATGGGAGCACATGTGCAATTTCTCTTGTACTTAAAGTATCTTGTACAAATCTGAGATAACATCGATTCGCATGGTGATCTATTCAGGTGAAAGGCTTGTAGCTGAACATTTCAAAGCAAGAAATTAATCAAAAACGAAAGCACAACGACATCGGAAAATTGTCGCAAAAATCTTAACGATGACATAGGGGACATGTCAACAAGAAATCTCAACAAGACCCATCAACTTAAGACGTGAATATTTGACATCGCGATGCGAAACAAGCGAGAAAAAGTCTGAAAACTTCTTATGCAACGGACAAAACCCAAACCAAATCGTCTCACAGAAGTTGCAAAGAGTTGCTCTCGCCTAACATTCAAGTGCCTTTGATTCAATTTCTTGGATCGGCTGAAGATCTCACCGAGATCACATGGCGGCATCGTCTCAGTTTTAATCCCGCTTAACCGTAATTACAAGGTAAAATGCTCAAAACACTCGAGCTTACAACTTTTCGAGTGCATTACAAATAGTTGCCTGATCGGATCGAAATTACTCGCCGCCTAGAGCCCTCTTGCTGTCTCGATCGGGCGCTCTATCTATTTCTAGGTTGTACTTGTACAATACGTAATGCAGTCGAACGGACATAGTGGGCCGTTGGGCCGCATTCACTTTCGCACAGTAAATCGGCGATCACAAATACACAGAATTCACCTAATTGAGTGGCCCCGAGCAGAAGGGTAGACACCGGGACAAGAGTGCTGATCAGTCATCAATAGAAAGGTGTGTTCGGTGGTCTTTTTTTACCTCCTTGTGGGCTGTGGGAAAGTCTGGCTTGCCACACAGTCTTCGATATTCAAATAAATTCGTAAAGATATCATTAAACACCGCTCAGGTATTTACCGGCAGTGAAAACTTACCATTGAGTGTCCTAAATACTCCGCCGCGTTGTCCGAGATGTACAGTAGTTTACCGTTTTGTGTAAGCATCATTAGAAAACCTGAGAGAGCCTGTAGAAAGAAGAAAAGAATTATGTTAAAAAACGATTTCGACAAAATTTTCAAATCTTTTCTATGTCACTGACTATAGAGGAAGTACAGATACACTTTAGCGAGTACAATCAAGGTGGCTGAATTTAAGTGGCGTACTATGTCTGTAGGTATGCCATCGAGTACAATTGGAATTTATTTATTAGGAGAACCTAGGTCACACTATAATTACACCACTTAAAAATGATGGAAATTAATTCCGCGCTTATATGCAATATCCTCGTCACATTTATGAATGACAGCAAAAAGATTGGAGCATTGGACTTGGTATTGAGGCGATAATAGCGAACAATTCCGCTGATGACAGCATCCCAAGCATCTTTTCACGGTTCAAATGAGTAATCAGCCAAAGTCAATGGTAAGAGACGAGTGCAAACATCAATGACATTTAGGACTTGAAGATTATAATTTTTCCAACTTCTCTGAGGTAAACTTTATCACCTTTTATCTTGAATCACCGATGACTGACTCGAGACCTTATAGTGCCGCGGTGAAGCATATCTGCTATGCTACAATAGTGACGGGAACCTTGAATTAGACTTTAGCACAATCCACGTTAGAATTGCTCGCAACAAGGTCTTATATTTGCAACAATTCGCCATGTGCAGATGTTGTAAGACGAGGTAGGTAAAATTGTTTTCCAGGCTCCGAAAGTGGACAACCGAGGGAGGTCGGTGCAGGACGATTTTGAAAGCCTATCGGAAAATTATATCATTTACGTAAAGTTTGAAATAGCTCTAGTCTTTTCCTTTAATTCTAGTGCCTACGTACTTTTGTTAATTTCAGCGATGTCTGATGATTGCCTTGTGATTGAGAGGTGCTGGCTGCGATGTGGCTCTTGTATTGATTCGTTGTAGTTAAACAAACAAACATACGATAAATTTGTAAAATTGTAATATAATCATAGTCATTGCAGTTGATGCTCCATGTCGGATAGTCGAGATGCTTGAGAAAATTTGTCAAATTGGAAAGCAATTTTATGTTGCAATGAGAACATGATTTGCGATAGAAAAACAGACGAAGGATAAGCTTCAAATAGGTCATTGGGCATGGGAATTCTCTTCGGAAACAAAAAATATGTCGATGACAAATATTGAATAGAAAAAATAGAAAGATTACCGTAGAAAATATTTAGCTATTGTTTTTAATGGTTAGGTCTTTTTTTATGCGATGTAGCCAAATCCTAGGGGACAACCCTTTGATGCGTTAGCATGGTTTTGGCCGTAAGGGAATTAGGGTAAGGGGAGTGAGGAAACTTGAGTCTTGTTTTTGCATTGCTGTGAGCTAGAAAACGGCCCAGAGACAGAGTGGATTATTTTAATTTCTTAATAAAAGCTCACGGGCAGATCTGGTCTCGAACCCGGGACCCATGGCACGGTGGTCGTGCGGCTCAACGAATTGATCCAACTCTGTCAATATAAGTTCTAGAATTTGGGGTGAAATTTGATCTTCCTGAAATACCACTTGACAAAAATCTTGGACCAGACGTACTGCGTATCAGCCAGCTTGTCACGGATTTATTAGTTCCGATGTATTATACCCTCATTCATGCCCAGCACTTTGACTTATCAGAAAATAAACCAACAAACCAAAAATGTAGGACGCCAGGGATTTACCAGAACTTACCGTGGTTTATTTATTGGGATTTTACAAATGCTGAGCTATATATAAACTTAAAGCTACGTAGTTCCCCCGACACTGATGATCATTCACCCTCTTTCACATCTGCTCCCCAATGCACGTTGTCCTTTCTGGATTTCGTAGCCTCATTTGGACTGGTTCAGTGTTGTGATATCGGCAACGATTCAGGAAGATTTTTGGACCTGGTGTTTCCTTCTGACCCTGATAGTTTGACGGTGAAGAGATGCATGACCTTCCCCCCCCCCCCTGGTTCCGGAATCGCGTCACCACCCTTCGCATTTAGTTGTCATCTCTCTCGATACTACTGAGACTCGTCCTCCTTATACAGGCGGGCTGACTTCTTGGCCATTGATGAGTGGCTTACTTCTTGTGATTGATCTGGCGTGCTGGGAGAGTGCGATGTCGATCTGACTGTGGGCGCTTTCTAAGATGTTCTCTATGCCTGTTTTACTAGCTGTGTTCCTATTGGCATCTCTAGGTCGGGATCCCATAAGTTGTCTCGCCACTGGCTCGATGGTGCATCACGTCACCTGAGGAACTTGAGAGGCAAAGCTTGGAGGAAGTTCTGTGCTTCAGGTAGTCACCACGATTACCTATCTTACTCTGATCTCAGTCTTCAGTTCTCTGCGCGCTTGCAGGTCTCCTATGCTGAGTATCTTTCTAATACAAGAGGCATGCTGCGTACTGACCTTAAACAGCTCTGGAGGCTTATTAACTCAAAGCGCAATTGCAACGCTTACCCTCCTCTCTGAGGTACCACGACTGTGAAAGTGACGATTCTCTAACAATTACCAATCTCTTTGCGACCTTTTTTCGAACCTCCTTCTGTGATTCCTCGTGTGATATTTCCGCTTCAGATTTTACTCACTTGACGCGGCTCTCGCCAACCTCCCTTGAGACCAAGGACTTGGTATTTGACTATGCACTTATTGCTGATCATCTTTCTAACTAGACTGATGGTTTCTCGGGTGGTGGGAGATGATCGGCAACTCTTAAAGAAGGAAGCAGTCGTATTCCTGCTTCCTTACTCATCTCTTACTCGTGTTCTTTGTTATTTGTTCAATGGCCATTCTGGCCATTTTCCAGAGCTGTGAAAGTCTTCTTTTCTAATCCCCCTCCATAAGAAGGGCTATAAGTCCGACGTCTCTAACTATAGACCGATCGCCAACCTGTGCCATGTTGCGAAGGTTTTTGAGTCCCTCGTTAGTGACATACTTCGATTTGATTGTAGGCTTTTTTAAAATCTTTCTAGCATGGCTTTCTTAAAAGGAAATCGACGACTACTAACCTTCTTGAATTCATTAATTATTCTTTACCGACCATTGAAGCTGGCAAGCAGGTGGACTGTGTATTTACTGATTTCAGTAAAGTCTTTGATAGGATCGATCTTGGTATCTAAGCTGTCCCTTCTCGGTTTTCCTTCTTCTTTCGCTGATTGGTTGTCGTCTTACGTGACAGGTCATACACAGTGTGTCTTGTTTTGTGGAGTCCTTTCCGACCAAATTCTTGTCACCTCGGGGGTGCCTCAAGGTAGTATCCTTAGACCACTCCTGTTTTGTCGTATATATCAACGATGTTTCGCTTATTTTGCCCAGTAGTAGAATTATCTGTTATGCTTATGATACTAAGATTTTCCGCACTATTTCTCATGAGTTAGACATTAACCTCCTGAACTCAGATTTAGCGGTGTTTAGCGACTGGTGTTTGCTTAACCGCCTTCCTTTTAATGCGGGAAAATGCACCGATATGACCTTTTCCCGTAGAAGGCATCCTCTCCCCTCCGACCACTCCATCAACGGCGTTGTCTTGGGAAGGGTTGATAGGGTGAGAGACTTGGGAGTGGTCCTCAATTCTCGTCTTTATTTCGAGGACTATATTGACTCTATTGTTTGTAGGGCTAACTCGATGCTGGGCTTCGTCAAAAGATGGTCTAAGGAACTTGATGATCCCTACCTGAAAAAGTTTCTATAGTGTACCTTCATTAGACCTATTTTAGAATACGCATCGCATCGACTGCATCGAGGCGGTGCATCGCAGATTCCGTAGCTTTGCCCTACGCGGGCTTCCCTATTTTTTCTGTCCCTCAACGCACCTTGGGGAATCACGACTTCCTGTTCGTCCCAGGCCACCGTACTCTTTATGGCACGCACAAGCCCATCACGAGCCTTGAGGGATATAAACTGTAACAATATAGATGTTATTACGTTGAAGCCGCAGGACAGCAGATGTTATTACGTTGAAGCCGCAAATCAGCTGCAAGACAACGAAGGAGGCCACGTCAATGACATAAGAAGGCATATCGCGGCATATTGCACACAAAACCCCATAACCAAATGGTGCACAAAGTGCAGAATGACGGTCGCAACGTACGACCATGAAACCAAGATTAAAGATGTCAGTATAAACTACACCACCACATCGCCAGGTTTTCGTCAAACAGATCACGTCGAAATAAACGTTGATCGTAAAAAATGAGTCGTTAAACCCTTATAACCTGATAAGTTTTTTGACGAATAGGGGCAGTTTTAGAAATAAACTCACGTACAATAGTACCAGTTCGCCAGATCGCGTAATTGAGTCTTCTGCATGACGTGAGACTCCAACATGGAGGTATCCGAATGAATCCTTGAAATAAACATACTATGTGGACGCTTTGCAATCCTTAAACTACTAGTAGCAGATAAGGAATCCACAGTTTGCCCTATACGGGCGGGCCCGATCGTGTGACGTCAGAAGTACGCGAGTGCGACACTTGAGAACTGTGAACACCCACAGAGAGTACAGTTGGATCTGACGATGGACGACACCTTTTAGGATGCGCCCGCCTTCGCTACCTCAGAAAAGGAGACGTGACCCCGGAGACGGATCCAAGGCGCAAGGAACGACCACTTGCAAAGAGCCCAAGACAGGTGAACTGTAAAGCGTTAGGCTGTGATAGATTTCTGACCTCGGTGAAAATTTTATCGACCACTGCAGAGTTAGCAGGAACTACAGGAGTCCAAGTTCCCAAATCAATGCTGCGCCTAACGTCCTCAACAATTAGAAGAATAGAAACAGGACCAACGCCGAGGTGAGAGAGAGCGCAGCCATCCACTTTTCGGGGATAGAACGACTCAACACTGAGAGTTATCAACTTCTCGCTGTGCTGGAAAACAGCATAAGACAAGGTTTGTTTGTGGAGAGAGAAGTTCTATTAACAATTGCTAACCTATTTAAGGACCCTATGGAGGATTTTTTTTATTCGATGTGACCAAATCCTAGGGCCACATCCCTTTGATGCGTTAGCATGGTTTTGGCCGGAAGGGAATTAGGGTAAGGGAAGTAAGGAAACTTGAGTCGTGTTTTTCCATTGCTGCGAGCTAGACAACACCCCAGAGACGGAGTGATTATTTTAATTTCTTAATAAAAGCTCACGGGATCATCTGGTCTCGAACCCGGGACCCATGGCATGTTGGTCTTGCCGCTAAACGTATTGATCCAACTCCGTCTCCAATGCAATATTACGGCAGTGTTCACCGGTCACTGACTCTTCTGCAAAGCGGTAGAACCCATACGCTCATAAATACGAGTTTTGTTGAAGTTGCTTGGATGAAGATGAAGTGGAATGTATAGAACATCTTTTTTAAGAGGGTTCGGGGCTCACTGCACAACAATTTTGGTATCACTTCTTCCGCGGAGGTAACGATCAGCAGTGAGCTTAAGGAGTTAGGGAATTAGTATCTCGCAGATAGTTTTTGGTGGTACTAGATAAGGTTTATGAAAGGTCGATAGTCCATGTGTTGAGAGAAATATACATTAATCTAGTTGACACCATGAGGACTACATTGTAAGACAAAATTGTGTCACGGAGTGTGAGAAGTTTTCTAATAAAGTGTGTGCTCCCCAAGAGCACCTCTGGAGGAGTGCATGATGTACTGAATTTACATAATTGAGTACACAATATTGTATATATTATGATCATTATTGTGTCAAAAGTTGCACAACATCGGAGTCAATATATTAAATTTCAGCTCATTTTAAAGAAAATGTTAAGCCGATAATTTTAAAGGCCAATTTGTGCATAGGACTACATCTTTATTTCTAAATCTCTCAAGCATAAAGCTTATGTAACAATTCGAGAAGTTTGATTTGGTTTCAGGTATTATTAAGCCCCGCCCAAACCATTAAGTTGCACTAAATTTTCTAATCAGCGAACCTTTCAGTCATAAAAGTTTGAGTATACATAACACAGCCACTCGGCAAGAATCCGATTTTTCCCATAATCAAAAGTGAAGTACAAGTAACCCGAGGAGAGTATCAAAAGTCTAATCTGTAAGAACACTACCTTCCGCGAGTTGAAAAGTGTTGTACCTCTATGGAACTACTTCCACCATTGCTAGACAAGAATTCGAGGTAGAGGACGAACACTAGAGATAATAGGAACAAGCAACAAACGAGCAATCGGGCATGCAACCGGAGCTGTTCAGCTAAAGCAGACTATCATGAACAACCGTGGAAACTGGGTTATTTAGCGAAGTTCCCTCGCAGCGGACTAGACTACGGGCATGATGGCAGTTTGGGGCTCCAAGAAATTAAACCAAGAACACAAGACTCCTCTGACGTTCTCGAGTACCCCAATGGAACCACTAGAAAATGTAATAAACCATATTACATGTAGCTCGTAATCTACTCGTATATAGTTAATCCAGTCACGAATGTAGATCGATCTGTTCTGTAAATCAATTTAATAGAGTTGTTCCGAAGACATCATTAGGCAGATTTGTTGGAGCTAGAATCGCTGCCCAAACTGGTTCTTGAGTTACATTTGATTGACTTCCTGCGCAGGCTCATCGTTCTGACGGCTCCGATGATGTATGACGTTCTTGGCTGTTAATCAGTCCACAGAAATCTCAGTTTTCACTTGTGGATTTAAGGACGGTTATCGTGAAACAATACTTCAATCTTAGAAACTGAAGTTCCAAGTTCTCAGTACCTGCAGTTAGGTATGCTGACTCCTAGACAGAAGTGGACATCAACAATCAGCAATTACGTCACCTGATATTATAATGGTTCTGTCGGGGTCTATACTTTAAGAAAATACTTCGTGCACAGACTTTGCTGCTTTTCCGTCTTTATGGTTGAGATATTTAAAGAATGAACTTGTTGTTATTGTTGTTTTAGCAACCTTCCTGTAACAGCCTATATTTCAGTAATCGTGTCAGATTATGTCAAAAATAATTTCCAAACACTTCGTTTCCGTACGACCTTTTCCTGCTGCATTCTCATGCCTGTCTAAAGGCATATCACATTGCGATATTATTCGCACTTTTACTTTCACAGGGGTCTTAAAAAATTTATTTTTATTTCGAAAAATTTCCTGCTGTGACTCTGAAGCAAATTGAGAAAATCCCCAAAATGAGTAATCGAAAAAAAAATATTCACGAAGTGCTTTCGGGCGTTATAATGTGCTTATGCAATTATTGGACGGATTTAAATGAAATCGGATGACCAATTTCCCAAAGTCATTTGTCCTCTTTAAATCAGATCGTGGGAAAATATATTGGAAACCAACGATTGCAGTGATAATTGAATTTGTCTCAGTTTGAACGAATCTTTATATGATTATTTTAATTACAGTGAATCCAATTTGTTTAGTTTAGTTAGACAGAGAAATATATCAATTAATGGTTACAAACCTTAGTCAACCAGATTCTTCGGCGCATCCTAATCATCCAATCGTCTGAAGGTTGTCACTATCGAAGTCCTCCAGAGACTTATTTGTCAATACTAGAAAGACAACTGCGTTTTAAGTCGAAAGTGGTACCATACAAAAAGGACAAAAAAGAATCCTTAAGAGGCTCTAAAAATCAAGGAAGTCGCCGGGTTGGATGGCCGCGAAATACATAGAACAGATTTGTAGAAATTACACAAATAGGTAAATCAAGGTAGGAGCTGAAGGCATTTGCATGAAACCTGAGCAGGAGGGAATCAGTGTCGTAGACTTCCTAAGCTCTATGTGGAGTTGATGAAAACAAGGAGCAACAAATTTCTCTTTTAACTGAACGGGTGAATTGAATTTTAGTAAAGTTTTGATTTTGGCACCAACTTACTACCTTTCCTAAAAAACTATCTGATATTTTAGCCTCTAAACCATACAGATCACTTTTGCTTACATTCCGAATAAATCCCGGATTCAAAAAATAACGCGATTATGTTTTGTATGCAACTAAATAGCACATTCATGCTCTTTCCATATGCATAAGGTTAGGTTTGTTAGAGGCCACAATCGATTATGGCACTCAAACTCACTTGAGTCAATTTTTTGGTTATAACTTGGACTAGCCGAAGCAACTAAGAAACCGGATTAGGTACTTAAGCTCGACACTGGCTAACTCGTCTAGTCCATTAAGGAAGTGTTTGTCAAGGGTCTAAAATCCTTTCCTGGCCAACGTCCTCCTCAAAGCAAATTTATTATTGGCAGGAATGCCTATGCGAAGGGTATGCTTCCTAACGGCTTGCTATGCGAATGAGTTCACGGCTTCTACTCTTGTTGAAGAACGGCGATATCACCCGCACAAGTGGATAGGTTGATCGACCTGGAGTTAGCCATGAATAAGTGGTACGATAGAAACACAGCCCTTACAGCTCTGATGGAAATATGAATAGCTTCCACAGTGGAGCCTTATAGGGTAGTGACCTGCACCGCAAGTGCATCGGTCCTTTCATTTCCCACAATGCCCCTGTGCCCTGGAAGCGTGACTTCAAGATACTCATAGAGAAGGGAAAGTTCATCCCGACAACAATCTACCAGCTTGGAAGATGTGATAACTGAGTCGAGAGCATTAATGGAGGCTTGGCTATCGGAGAAGATGCCGACCCGTCTACCGGGGATAAGTGTTTTTATTTCAATCTGAAAAGCCTTTAGGATGGCCAGTACTGCAGCCTGAAAGACTGTCACATGATCTGGAAGGCAGTAAGACTCTGATATGCAGAGTGTCTCCGAGAATATACCCGCACCGACACCACAGTTTGTCTTAGAGCTGTTGGTGAATATACTTGTGTCGACGGCCTCCATTACTCCGCCATTCTTCCACTCCGCTCTGGTAGGAGTATTTACCGCAAAGTTTTTCCCTAAGTTCAGCTTTGGGGTGATGTAGTGCTTCGATCTCTGAAAGGCAGAAGTTAGAGAATTTCAACATGTTTGTAGTAGTTGATTTACAAAAGTGACCTGAAAGGAACCAAGGAAAGACTTCGAACGAAAGTAAAGAACCTTGCCAACTAAAGCTTCAAAACTTTATTACCATCTTCTACTTTATTACCATTCTTGTAATGATTTCTAAAAATTGGAAAAGACACCACAAGCCATAAATAGATTATATAGATAACATATAGATAAGAAACGAGGTAGGTATACCTAACATCCGGACAGCATGAAAAATTATCAACCAATTAATTGATGTGTTGCGTGACTGTATCCTAATTAAAATACAGATCCTTCACCTCAAAGCAAGTTGAAGGAAATTTTGTCAAGTGAGTCATATATCACAGTTGTTGTCAATGAACGCTGTCTTAACAAAATCACAGGAGAGAGTTCGGAACTTATGAATCATCAAACTAAATGTGAGCTTTTACAAAGTCCAAAACTTCATTAAAAAGTGTGCTTTATATCACGTAATGGAGGAGAAAGAATGACTTGATTGGCGCTCATTTCACATGCTAGAAATGCATTTGATGACAAACACTTGAAGTAGAGTTTTAAACCGATATTTGCAGGGCTTTTTTTTATTTAAAATGAAAACTGACACTATTTTAAGTAGTTCCTTTAATAAGTACCGTATCGGAGGTCCATTCGAATCTTAAACAAATTTTATACAGAAAGGCGCCCAACGTGGGGCTTAATAAGTTAAAACTGATAATTTATAAATTTTGTTCAGCCTTTGAAATTTAAAAAAAATTATTAGTTAAGCCCCAAGTTGGGCGCCCTACTGTTAACTAAAAATTTAGAAATCGTAATTGGGTATCATAAATAGTGAGAAAACCCACAAAAGCAGTAGCCACTATTAATGATGAATCTTGATTCGATGGCGATTGAGAGTAATCTAAGCTGTTTTACAAGTAAAGCAGATTTAATATCTTTAATAATTCGAAGAACACCGTAAAATCTGTTATACTTTACATGCATAGTGCCACTAACAATAACAGTATACTGCTACAGCTAAATCTTACGTAATATCTGTCTAGTCTAATTCATTTCAATATGCCAATTATGATAAGTTGCGCAATACTTTACTAGTACCTCATCAACATGCAGAGACGTTGTCTTCAGTTTCTGAATTTTGCCAGAATATTTCTTTCAACAGATGCTGACTAACAGCACAGATGTGCGATTCTTAGCCTCTTCTTGCATTTTATATGTTGGGAAATCTTAACGTTTATATTCAGGAATATTTTCAATGTTTTCTAAAAGAAGTACAGGGTATAAAAAAAATGAGAAATTAAAATATTCCAAACCAATGCTCATATATCACCGAGTTATCTAACACCTGGGATGCATTTGCTCACACGGGTATAAGCCAGTTATTTATAGCGGAATTGTATGAATTCTTTTTGATTTATAGAACGCTATAGAGTACCTACCTAGAAACAAAGTGATAGTAAGACGAAGAATTGTCTACAATACTCTATTACTCCATCGAGAGCGAATCTCTAGTCTATAAGCTTCCATCTTCTACTCAAGTAAAATTAGCTCGTTTCCCACGCCCTCACAAGCAAAATTGCCACCTCATTGCTCGGTCAACAAAAGAATCTCTCCGTCACGGCTTGAATTGTCGTCAAAGAAAGCACTTCACCGCATTTTTTATCTAATTTTATCGATTTGAATAACAAAAGAACTCTATCGAGTTTCGAGATCGATGAAATACTTTTTCGCCTCAGCAAAAATCGCATGCGCAGTCATTTAACTTTGTTGCCCCTCTGGAGTCTGCTGGTGGCTGATACAGGTATCATTGTTGTTGTTGCCTTTTTAATTTGCGCCCCATTTACACTGCGCAGGCGTCAATCCTAATTCGTGAAAAGAAGTCAAGGTACGAAAAAAATCGAAATTCTTCTCCTCAACCTCTGATGAATGGCAGTTGTTATGTGCATTGCCAAATGGTTAGCATTCGAACCCAAGTAGTCCTAGATTGGCGCTGCCAGAGTTCACGGCACAGCTAGCTCGTTCCCGCCGATCACCTGAAGACATTGAGGTCGCTAGCGGAAAGCTGGAGATCTCTGGAGGTGATAAATCACTCCAATTGTACTGAGTAATAATGGTTGTGCCGAGTTTTTATTTATAGGTGCCCAAAACCTCGTACTCGTGCTCTTATACTAATATTATTTATTGCAGTTGGTATTATGTAGCTATTTAAGGCCAAAAATAGTCTTTTTGTTTGGACGACTTTTGTTTGTCCTGCTCGACTTCATTTGTTGTTGGCCAATCGTTTACCACGGCATTTCGAGTGCTATGATTAGTCACACCTCAGATGCTGATTTGGTACCATTAAACTGATGTGTATTACTCAACGCGATTTGCTCATATTTTGACGGCTTTTCATAATAATTCAAGCTCCCTTCAGTGTAGCATTGAAGTATTTTGTCCGAGAAAGCAATATTTAAGTTTAAAGACAATTTATCACAACATCATTTATGTAATACAAGAGTTTTTAAGTCTTGTTTGAAGAAGAAAGAATGCAGGAAAACTATCCTGGGTATTGGGATAGTTCGAATCAGAAATACATAGTTTCTGTGAATGATGAAAACATAGCTGCCTTGCACATAATTGTTAATTTAAAAAGTATGAATAAAAAATTGTTGCTGTTAAGTTGGTACTAATGTACGTAATTGTCACATAGAGTTTTTGAGTGATCTGTCCGCCACTTCGTGATATTGGTAAAGTTAGTCGATGTGTGCTTGACGACTTGTGGCAGAACAATTTTTGAATTCTACACCACGATAATGCACCGTCCCACGAGTAATCATTATCAGCTATGTCGTTTGTATTTCGATAGCAGTATTTGTGCAAATATTTATCAACCCCACTGTTCATCAGCCGTCAGGTACACAGGGGAATATCATATAACACATTGGTGAGCGTGCCACAACTGTGTACACTGATGGTAGTTCGACTACAACATCCTCGTGGAGCCGGCTGGCAACAGACTCCTAACACGGTCATGTCTCTGCCTGGTACGCTGGCTAATTGCGGTCAGGTGTAGAGAAGGATACTCTCATAAATCAAATACCCCTATCCAAGGAGGAAGAGTATACGACGAAGGATGCGTGGCCAAGGTGGAGTTCGCTACTTAGTATTGGGAACTCTGGATACCTGTCGCCCTCCAATTTTAATCAAGACCTCTCGTAGCAATTATTGCAATGGGCTTTGCTTCGGATGAAACGTTTTTACCCACAAATTCGTGGAAATCGAAAAGGATTTATTAAATAAAAATGAAGAACCTGATGCATCAAACTGTGACCAGACAAGTAGGGTCAAGGTCACATTAGACGCTTCTGTAGCTATTGGGCTAGATTTAAGAAGGCACTAGAAAGTGGCCTCTTCAAAGTAAAGGCTCTGGAGGTAGACAACTTAAACGACTCCAAGAAGCCGGAGATCGCAGAACAGCCTACGACCAAAAGTTCCAAAACGGCTCATGTGGGGCCTGTCAAACCCACCGACTGACGTGGTAAATCGACCTCTGACAACTGAGTAGATGGCTCTTTTCCAAGAGGCGGCGATTATAGATCTTAATTGGACATATAGACAAGTCCAACCGCAGTTCGAGGGATATATTCCCCGAACTGGTTGATGTGTACTCGTAGGTATTTAAGTGGCGTCATATACCCAGTGGTATTCGACAGAGAAATCCATCTGTCGCTATGAAAAGGAACAAAGAATCTGACAAAGGTAATGGTAAAAGTTGTATCTGCAAGAATCTCGGTTTTGCGTTAAAAGTTGTGGAAAGTCGACGTATAAAGGAAAGTAGAAGTTCACATCCGAATAAACTTTCTATAGTAGTCATTGAATCAACGAGGTGCCCAACACAGAAAGTATTAGTTCTTGTGCATTGATTACGCAGCCACACAAAAAATCCCCCCCCCCCCCCCCCCCAACAAAAACAAAAAGCCTACGGAGACTCTGCTCACTTGAAAACACCAGTATTCCAGTGGTACTGGGCATTCAAAAAAGGTCTCAAAGAAGTTTAAGATGCACCTCGTAGTAGACGCCCTTCAACACCAACAACCGATGATAGCGTCATCGTGCAAGAAAAACATCATCCAAGCCTCAGAGACATAGCTGGTGAGCTCAACATGCATATGGATTGGCACAGCACATTGTAGTGGATGAAACGCGTTCCAACAGGACTTATGCCAAAATACCTGAATTTCTCGCTGTTTTCTTTGATTATCGAGGCATTGTTCATTATGAGTACATGCCAACGGATCAATCAGTCAATACGGAGTATTACCTGACTATAATGAGGCGTTTGAGAGATGCTGTGCGTAAAAAACTATCGGAATTGCGGGAAAATAACTCTTGAATTTTGCAGCATGATAACGCTCCCTCTCACAAATCATGCGTTGTGACCGACTATGTGACCAAGCTTAAAGTCTTGATGGAAAGAGATTTTCGAGCTTAGGTGAAATAAAAGAAAGTGCAACGAAGAAATTGAAAGCCAGTGAAGTAAAGGGATGAATGCTATTAGCGTTGGCATATGTGCATCGCTTCAGATGGATGTTATTTTGAAGGCGATGAAATAAAAGCTCAAGACAAATAACGAACGGAGCACGACCACCATGCCATAGTTCCCGAGTTCGAGATCAGGTCTCCCCATTGGCTTTTAAAATTGAATTAAAAAATTCGCTGCGGCTCTGGACTGTTTTCTAGCTCGCAGCAGAAATTTCCCTATTCCTATTTTTCTTCCGGCAAAGGCCGCGCTAACGTATCAAAGGGTTGTCCTCTAGGCTTTGGTCACATCGTAAAAAAATTGTTTTATTTACCAATTTGTTTTTGATTATAGTGTACCCTTTGTCATCGATGGAGTAAGGGATAACGTGTTGACTTCCCAGGGCCGCAGATTCGAACCCCACCATCGGCAACACATAATTCTTTTCTACTAATAAAATATTACACTAAAAGGCGGTTAAGGGTTGCAAATAAATTTCGGTTGTTCGTAATAAGAACACTGCGTTATCGTTAAATCAAGTGAAGTTTTTTTTCCCGATTTATGCCATGCCACAAATGGCAGGAACAGGAGGAAACATTTTATTATTTTCATTGTTTTTAGTTCTCCTGGAGATTGTGAGTGAATCGGCAATTGAAGGTTGGTTCCAATCTACATATTTATTACTCTGAATGACTTAATCATATTTTAGTGTAATCTATTGTTAGAAGAAAACGACTACCGTCGACGAAACTCCAAACGATGCTTCTTATGACATTTACAGCCAGCATATTACCACGTACGTAACAACGACCTGATACAAGTGATAGTTACAAGGAAGTTAGACTAACGTGAATTTATTGCAATGTTTTCTGGTTCGTTTAGCCCCTATTGGGGCATAGGACGTGCATTACTCCGACTCTCCATCTGGTCCAGTTTTGAACCAACGCCTTCAACTATGGCCGCGACTTGTTGATGTGGGTACCTACCCTCTCGACGGATCTTCTCCATGTGTTGCGCGGTCGTCCAGGGCCAGGGTCGTCGTGTAGGACTTCGTTGGTAATGATTTCATGTCAATGGATGTTAAGGATGAGCCGGAGATACCGGTTTTCAAAGACTTGTACCTTAGATGACAGATCACTTTCCATGTTGAACAGCCGTACAACAGAACAGATTTTACGTTCGACTGGAAGATCCCGAGTTTTTTTTGCGAATCTGCAGATGTTGTTATTGCGGCAGATCTCAACAAGAGTATGAAATGCAACTGAAGCCTTATTGATGCGAGCCTGTACATCAACTTCAGCTCCGCCGAATTTATCCGCTTGTTTTATTTACTGCTCTTCCAGGTAAATTTCATGTTGTCTCCCGGAATCCAAACACATAAGTTTCGTTTTAGCAGCATTGATCTTAAGCCCTGTTCTGCGACCTTCTCAGGGCTTAGGACATTTGGGCTACATGACTCCACTTGTTGAAAAGAAGACATAGATCGTGGGCATAGTCCCGTTGCGTAAGATGGTTAAAAAGATTCCACTTGTCTAATCCCTCGCGATGAGAGGTCATCTATTATACATCATTAATGACGATCAGGAAAAGCAAAGGTAACAGTAAACATCCTTGTCTCACTCGATTCAGCACTCCTTTATGATGGTAATAATTATTTATGGGATGCCTCTCCCACATAAAGCTGCCCATGTATATTCGCGATCAACGCTGTCAAACGCCTTCTCCAAATCGACGAACATTAGATGTAAAGGGGTCCTAAATTTGGCGGATTGCTCAATGATAATTTGGAGGATGATGATGTTATCGCTGCAGGAGAACGAAAGCCTGCTTGTTCATCACTATAAGTGCGCTCGATTATATTCTTGATTCGCATTAACATAATTTTAGTCATCAATTTGATGACTGCAGTTAAAAGACAGATATGTATCGCGTCAATTGCTCAGGTCACCTGTTTTTGGGAATCTTCACAGTTACGACTGTTGTCCATTCATAGGGATAGGTCTCGGTTTCCCAACATTTCTGAATTACGGGGAAAAGAATATCAGCCGCAGCAATGAGATCCGCCTTAAGTAGTTCCCCTGGTAGTCCATTAATCCGTGGGGCCTTACCGAGAACCATCGACTTAATTGCGTCAGCCAACTCCAATTTTGTCGGAGTTCTGATGTTATTAATGTTTGCCGCTGCAGGCGGGTGTTCAGTCTCGAGTATTCTACGGTACGAAGGTATTGTTTAGGACTTCATCAAAATATTCTCAGAGACCTAGCTCGATTTATCAGGAGTTCAAAATAGTTCTCGACGAGTTAAGGCTGAAAACCCTTCCCATCCCAGTCAAATTTATTTTGACTCCCCGTGAACTGGCTCCACTGGTGACAAGGAACTGGCTCGGTGCACAGGGGGGTAACAGGTTCACAGGTTCTTAGGTATTTTTATGGGGTTTTTAAAATTTTTGTAGCCTCAACGTGGTATCACAATGGGCCTCCTCGGCTTAAGTGTGATTTCTTAGGCAGCCACTTTAACCTAATCTCCTACACTTTGGACGCCTTTATTATTATTGTAATAGAAGAGACTATCATATTTTATCAACCAATCGACTCCCATTTTGTGCAATCAAATCTTATGTTGTTTAAGGTAAATGTTACTTAAAATTTCGTCACCTAACTATAGTGTACCTTTACATTTCAAGAATATTTCAATACAAAACTCATGCTATCTCGAAAAACAATGACTCAAATAAGATGCCATCAAGTCCGGCATCAAGCATACTAAAAGTGGCAGTAAATAAATTTCGTAATGTACTCACCTTGGAAAAACCTATATTTGGTGTTGGCGCATGGTGCATAGCGATATCGTGTCGCTTGAACACTGAAATGGAAGTCAGAGAGAAAAATATTAGAATCTGCACCTAGAGACATAAGACAATGTTTAAAACTAAAATTAAAAATGTAAAAAAGGAAAAGTAAATAAAGTTAGTTGCATTAACATAACTCGTAAATAATTCATTATCTAATGCCGGGCCGGAGCAGGCATTGAGCGGAAAAAGCAGCCGAATGGATATACCTGCAATACTGCACTTTTCGCTGTAAACATTGTAAACTGTTGCACAGTGCGGTTGCGCAGAGAGCTGTCTACTCCTCGAATGTGGCCTATAAATTTTTTAATCAGAAAATTATTTATGTTTATAACAGGTCCGGCCGGGGACAGGCTATTCGATCAATTTTTTCACATTTTCTAAACCACGGGGGCACCATACATCGGATGACGACGGTAGCCTCACGCTGAATTCATTTGAATAATTTGAAGGAGTTTTAACGTCCGGACACATGTACGACGGTACTAGTCCGGTCTCCGGTGTGAACCAAAACCCGGGAAATAGTGAACGGCTGGCATCCAAGATGACCCTCCACCTACCTTCCATGTTTGGATATTCAAATGTTTTCAGCAAACACCGTGGAAGGTGTGAATTTTTCGCTGTAAATATTTGCCTCGAACGAGACCGGTTGCGGGCGTTTTAGGGAGAGAAATTGTGTCAGAATTTTTTGAGCTTGAAATAATCCAGTTTTGTTCCACATCATTAGTTCTTGTACAATTTCAACAAAACTGGATAAATTAAATCTAATCACAGCGATGTTATTAATTATTGCTTGGACGTAATGAGCCTGACGGCAATAGGTAGTCACAACAGAGATGCGATAACTGCTCATATCCTTCAGTTTATAGGATCACTTCTCCCTTCGCCAAGTCGAAGTAGTTCCAATGGGTAACTTTTCAGAAGCGCTGATTACGTCTCGCGTACCTTGGGAATTGAGCTTCATGACACGATTCAATTAAAGTGATGAGTCCAGACTTGTTAGTTTTAAAAACCAACAAGCGGCTATGTCACGGATTATTACCGTCTTTACAAGTTGAGCACTAGTAATAAAGCAATTAAGGGATTAAGTAATTGATTCCTGCAGCAAGCCTCACAGGTGAAGACATGTTATGTTCGTGATCTCCGCGGAATTATATTGACACGAGTGAGGATTTTTAGATAGTGCACAGCTGTAGTGTATTGTCATTTCGATCAGTACATTCACTAGGAAATTTTGTAGGAATTTTTTAGACAATATGTTTTGTACAGTTTTACATAAACTTATACTAAATTTGTTAGCTGCCTAAAAAGGCACACAGAGCCTACTTAATTACTCACTGTGAACCGAGTTCCCTGTCACCAGTTTAATCCAGTTCTCGTGTATCCGAGAACCATTTAGAGCTCCTGATAAACCGAACTAGGTCCCTGAGGTCAGTGGAGCCTATTTCGGTTCACTCTTTAGAAAATGGGGAGCCCAAAAATTGGTTCCTACGGTTAGCTAGGGCCGGGTAGTTGCTGAGGAGGTGGAGTATGGTTTTCTCTTACTCTTCGTACGGGCAACTCCTATAGAAGTCGTTTGAAGGCGCATCGGCCTATGAGACAGTAGCCCGAAATAACGGCCGCGATGACGTTAATTAATTTACGTCCGAGTGAGATAAGCTCTATTGACAGTTTAGGGTCAAGCTTTGGCCATATCTGTCGGGTGATCAGGCAGATATGTTCCTGGCGTTTGCAATCCTGAGGGATTCCTGTTTGGAAGTGGCCAGTGGTTTCCAAGCGTGGTTAACGTTCGAATTGGAACGAATAGTGCCAATCCTCCCTAGTTCAGCGCTTCTGCAGTTACCCAGAATTTCATTGTACCCGGATGAGCCGTACTTTCATATGCTCAGTCATGTCATTTAAAGCCGATCAATATGCTATAACAGTTTTGGAGTTTGTGTTTACTCCCGTGAGGAATTTAATAGCAGCCTTGCTATCTGAGAAGATACAGATGCTATCCGTAGGCAGCGCTAAATATTCCAGACGGTCTGCGGCTTTATAGCCATGACTTCCTCCTGAAATATGCTGCAGTAGTCAGGTAAGCGAAATGAAATATCGATGTCAAGGGTTTTCGAAAAGATACCTCCAAACTAACTAAAGTGAAACGTTCGAACATGTGATAATATATGTATCTAGAGTCTTAAGTTGCATTAAGCACAAAATGTCATCCTCCTCCTTAACAGTTTTGTCAGAATTTCCTAATAATTTGGCATATCAAAACATTACCCTGTAAGAAAATCATCTTTGTTTCAAGTTAAATTTTTCATCTTTACGAAGTACTCCCGCGAGAGTCAAAAGTGCGGATTCGGTTGCTTAGTCTGACGTAGGCAAACTGTCATAATGAGTTTAAGCACATCCGAGCCAGAATCTGACACGAACAGCTGATCATTGGTGGTGTAAACAAACCAAAACTTGCTACAGTAAAGAATAGGAAAATATTTGGGGAGTTCTACTTTTTCGTAGTATTTCTTGCAGTAATTTTAAAGACTCAACTGGGAATTTACTTGACGTGTACAAGTGTTCTGAACATTGCGGTCACGATAAAAAATTTCACATTTACAAATTTCCTGTGTTTTAATGGCAAGACTCTTGTGTTCGTTTTGTTGAAGTATTGAGGTTGGAATGCGTCAATGACATCAGCATTTCTCTTTAGTTTTAGTTAAAGCAGTGTGCAGTTTTATATGTGTACAAGGATTGGTTAAAATTTGGTACAAAAATTAATGAAATAATGACGACACGCTTTGTGGTAAAATGGTCGAACTGTCATGTTTTCCGAGCTTGTATCTAAAGTAGGCTGTGGTTTAAGTTTAAGCAATGGATTCGGATAGGACATAAGGTGATCATTTTTCTTTTATATATCGACGCAAAAGGTCAGATTGATAGAACAGCAGCGAAATGATAATTTACATGATACGAAAAACAATTCAATTTTTTTTTAATTTTATTCAGTCTGTCTGTCTGCTTATACAGGTTAATCTCGGAAACACAATTCTAATCAATTTCTTGGGATTGCGTGATTCTTGGGCTTCATAATTCTCGCTTCATATTCGCTTCTTCTGAGATTGCGACGAGAGCAAGATCGGGGGAGCCGTGAAGCCTTAGGAACCTGCGCTGCACTGCCTCGACGCGGTTGAAGTGATCGGCCAAATAGGGAGCCCACACGGGGCTGGCATATTCCAAAAGCGGTCTGCCGAAGGTACAGTAAAGAAGCTTAGTTAGGTATGGATCATTGAGTTCCTTAGACCATTTTTTAACGAAACCCAACATCGAGTTAGCACTACCAATGATCGAGTCTACATGATCCTCGAATGAAAGGCGAGAATTGAGGACCACACGCAGGTCCTTCATCTTATCAACCCTGCCTACGGTAACGCCATCGACGATGTAGTCAAAGAGGAACGGACGTCTCATACGGGAGAAGGTCATAACGGTGCACTTGCAGGCAAGTAAGAGGACAACCAGTTGATGAAGCAGGAAGGAAACCCAAGAAGAATCAATTTATAGACCAGGATACCATGGTTGATTCTATCGAAAGCTTTACTGAAATCTGTGAATACACAGTCGACGTGTTTGTCCGCCTCGACGGCTGGTAAAGAATAAAATATGAATTCGAGGAGGTTGGTGGTAGTAGGCTTCTCCCTGAGGAAGCCATGCTGGAAGGACCCCATGAAAGGGCTGCAATGAAATCGAAGAACGTCACTGACGAGAGACTCAAAAAAGCCTGGCGATCGCTCGGTAGTTGAAGACGTCTGACCTACTGCCTTTCTTATGGAGGGGAATCAACACAGAACTCTTTGAAAGATCAGGAAAGTGGCCAGATTGCAGGGACAGATTGAACAAGTAACAAAGAACACTGGCAAGAGATAGTTGGCATTTCTTCAGAAAGGAAGCAGGTAACACCCGTGAAGCCCTCCGCCAAATTAGATAAGTGTTCAGCAACGTGTGCATCGTCGAATACTAAATCTTTAGGCTCAAGGGAGGTAGGCGGGAGCCGCGTCAAATTTGTAAAATCAAAAGTGGAAATATCACAGAGGGAATCATAGAAAAAGGTTGGGAAAAAATCTACGAAAAATTTGGAAATTGCGGGAGCATCATAACTCCCGCAGTCACGGTACCTCAAAATGGAAGGATAGGCGTCACATTTACGCTTCGAGTTAATAAATATCCAAAACCTGTCTTGATGATAATTACAAAACTTATTAGTGGAAAAAATAAATTATCCAATTTTTGATAATTAGGCGGCTCTAGTATGTGACACCCACCTCCTTAATTATTAATTAGTTTTACTTTTTTTACTTTTTATACTAGTCCTTTGCATTTCCCTTAAAGGAAACTAAGGTAAATTAAATTTCCAAAACTTGCTTATCAAATGCTTGTTGGTAGAGGAATGCAAAATTTCCTTCATTAGCTCTTAATGCTGTTGTAGATGCTTCCCTATCTCGAATTTCTTTCAAATCTTGCAATTTTTTTCACAATGCGCGTTTGCTTCTCAAGAATTGTAACCATCGGAGGTGGAGTTAAGCAAATCGACTGATATGTAACGCAAACAACAGGCATTTAGCGAAGATACAAGAAAATGATAAATTGAACTGGGAACACACACAATCTCGCATTATCGTTCCTAGCAGGAATCGGGCCATCTATATAGCTATCGCAGCGCAAGCAGAGTAAGGATCAATTGGACAGGCATGAACAGTGGTAACGGTGCTGATCGGAAGCGCTATATCCACGGCAAGGTTATAGAAGGCGATCAGCAAGTGAAAATGAAATGAGGAGACTCAACTTCTTGGGACTTTACCAGGGTTAATCCACTTGTGCAGTGGTAAAGCTTCCACTGTATATGCCAAGACCTGCAAAACAGATTTTTAGATGATATCGGGCCGAGTGTTAAAATGGTTTCTAAGAACTTTGAAAAAGGGCAACCTCAGAGCGGTGGTCGCGATGACCATTTACGATCACTACGACGACGGATGTTAAAAAGGTTCTGATGATGGAATCCTTCCAATGACAACATGCACTTGTGATGCGTGGGTGAGCCAGAGCTCACTGGAGGGATTCGCTGGCTATCAGATTAATGTCATCGAAGAGTTGCTTAATTAAGACTGGATGTAATGGACGAATCTCTGATTGGACCTTCAGAACTGTTACATGCGCTGCGATCGAGGGTTTTTGTGTGATAATGTTCGGTGACAAGATCTTTTCAGATGTCTTACTTTTTTGAGGTATCGTCCAACATTCTGAGCAAACTTGTAGCAAGTTGTTGTCACTGCAGCAAATGCGTTACATCATATGAAAGGCTAGCTATACATGTTGTCACTACGGCAGACGCCAGTCAGAGAAACCACAAATTCACCTGATTCTGCAGTACTTAGCATCGCTTTGGCGAACAAAATGCTGAAATAATGACTTGCTAACAGAGATAAATACAAAAGCAAATGTAATTTATCTAACTTGTTCGACATTAAAGCACTTTGTGATTGAGCGCTCTGCACTGTGAGGTTTGCCGCAAAATCTTTATGCCATTCCCACCTGGATAGGTGAGCAATCGACCGGGCATTTGGGAAGTTGTTAAGTGCGCACGGAATACATTTGAGTCAGTGTTTGGGCTTGCAGTCTTAACGCTCTTATATATATATTTTCGCACACTCGACTTAATGGCTGTTAGGAAAATTGTTGTATTATTGATGCTTGGCTATTTCTCCAGATGCGATAGACTCCTGCAGGCATTCAGGCTGGGCAAATGCAATCAAATCACCCACGGACGACTAGTGACGGACTCTTGAATTGTCCAATTGTTACCGAAGCAACGACAAGTGAAATGGTTACGAAATTGTACCGTGTTTAATTGAGAGCACTGCACTGGTACTTTGAATCAATGATTCGCCTCTAATTGAACACTTTGATAAAGTGGATAAATTCCTGTTGCAAGTTGTTGTCGGAGCTCGCATGTCAGGTCCAAATGACTTGAATAATAATTGTAACAAATGGTGCCAGTGTTGATTATTTATAAGTCCGTGTAGCCTGTAGCCTGTAGGTAGGATTGAAAATTGTTAATTTAAGATTTTATGAGTTTTGGCCTTGGGAAATTAAGATTCCTTCCTTCGTTGTATTCGCGTTATGGGCAAGGCTCTGGTACCTACTAGGCCTTATTTACTATCAAAATTTAATTAAAATAAATTGGAATTCATGAATTCAATTACAATGGATACATAAATTGTTGCAGATAAAGTCTATAAAAAGGTCAGCTGTACACAATTTATAATATCCTACGCTTAGCTTATGTTGACATATAAATATTACTCATATGTGTTTAAGTTGGGTAATATGCTACCCTTCCATCATAAGAGCCCCAGCTTCGAATCCCACTGAGATTGTCTTAAATTGCAGGTCGACTTGCAGCCGTTGTCATAGAATCGGTTGAAGTTTTTCTGCTCTCACAAGGGCTAGAGGAACTAGAGAGATGTATTCTTTTAGAAAGATGTCGAAATGATTAAAGTAAAAAACCGTGATAAGATAACGTATCTCTGGTTCCTTCCTTGTAGGGAATAGGGCGTCCATTACACCGACCCTCCACCTGGTCTGGTTCTGCACCAACGCCTTCAACAGTTCCGACGATTTGTTTATCTGGGTACCTTCCTTATCTACGGACCTTCTCCATATATTGCTCGGATGTCCGATTTGGTCCCGTGCGGGTTCCAATCTAGTTCTTGTTGCACGATGTGGTTTGGAACTTGTCTGTGGCCTATCCATTGCCACTTTCGCCCGCGAATAACGGTGTCTCTCTCATCTTGGCATCTAAGTCCATGTAGGTATTCGTTGGTACTGACCTCCGTCCAATGGATGTTAAGGATGCGACAGAGACACCGATTGACCAACACAACAGATTTTTTTACGTTCGATTCGATGATCCAGAATTTTGTGCGTCTGGAAGTGTTGTTATTGCGCCAGATCGCAGCAAGAGTATTAAATGGAACTCGAGTCTTATTTATGTGAGTCTGTACATCAGCATCAGCTCCGACGTCTGCTGTAACTATACTTAACTGATAGCAAAATTTATCTACTTGCTCTATTTGCTGCTCTTCCAGATTAATTTCATGTTGTCTCCTTGAGTCGAGGCTCATAAGTTTGGTTTTAGCTGTATTGATCTTAAGCCCTGCTCTGCGATCTTCTCTACTCAGGGTTTCGGACATTAGAGCTGTTTGCCGAATAGGAGAAACACATCGTCGGCATAGACCAGGTACTTGAAATGATTAAAAATTTTCCATCTAATCCCTCGAGATGAGTGGTTATCTAAATCGCTGCACGCAATACGTCATTAATGACGATAAGGAAAAGTAAAGATGACAGTATGCATCCTTATCTCACTCCGATCAGCACTTGGAAGGTTTTCGTCCTTTTTCCTTTTGCGTAGAACATGACATTGTGCTCCTGACTAGGACTCCTTTATGATGGTGGTAATTTTTTCTGGGATGCCTCTCCCACGTAAAGTTGTCCATATATATTCGTGATCAGCCCTGTCAAACGACTTCTCAAATTCAGCGGATTGCTTGATGATAATTCTGAGAGTGTTGATGTGATCGCTGCAGAAGAAATCCTCACGAAAGCTTGCCTATTTATCATTTAGAGTGCGCTCGATTGTTTGCTTGATTCGAATTAAGATAATTTTTACTATCAATTTGGAGACTGCAGTTAAAATACAGATACCAATTCCTACAACTACCCAGGTCGCTTTTTTGTGAATCGTCACAATTACGCCTGTTTTCCACTTAGTGGAATAGCTCTCGGTGTCCTAACATTACTAAATTACGGGGAAAACAAGATCAGCCGCAGCAATAGGACCCACTATAAAAAGGTCTACTGACATACCATCAATCCCTGAGGCCTTACCAAAGTCCATCGAGTTAATTGCGTCTGCCAATTCCAATCTTGTCGGAGTTCTGATATTAATGTTGGCCACAGCTTGTGGGTTTTCAGGCTCGTGTTAAGAGGTATTCGACGGTCTAAAGGGACTTTAAGAGTTAAACAAAATATTTTCTCTTTTTCTTTGTTCAGTTGTAAAAGTCTTTCCTGCCAGCTTTTTTGGCAATCTTATGCAGATCTTAAAGGTTGAATTTGGACTTATCACTCCAAGTATCTTTTTTTTTCAGAAAGATAGTGGCGCCGTGTCATACTCCTAAGCGAACCTTATTCTTTTATTGAAGTTCTCAAAAAAACATGCGGTTTGGCTTTAGGAGAAAAGCGACCACGTATTAAGCTGGCCTCCACAGAGTCCGGATCTGAACCTCATAGAATATCTACGGGAAGATGTTGATGAGGTCTTTAAATGGCCAAAAATTTGGAAGAATTCTGTGAAAATATTAAGAGCTCCCTGTACACCATACCTGGTTTGATAGAGAGCATTCCGAGAAGATGTTGACAGCCACGGCGATTTCATGCTCACTTCTTAGCAAAAGCGTCATCGTAGTCTGCTATCGCGAATGATAAGCATTCATCCTAAAAATATGTCGACTATTTTATGACCGATATCTGTATGTCTGTTCGACTGTATGTCCGTCCGGCTGTCAGTCAGACAGTTAGTCCGTAAGTCCGTTTATCTGTGCGTCTGTGAATAGCAGCAATCCCGAAGGGTTCAACTGATTTTTTTGATAAAATCCAACAACTACAAGTTAAGGATTATGCACATACTGTGATTATCTGGAGACGGAGTTGGATCAATTCGTTGAGCCGCACGACCACCATGCCATGGGCCCCGGGTTCGAGGCCAGATCTCCCCGTGAGCTTTTATTAAGAAATTAAAATAATCCACTCTGTCTCTGGGCTGTTGTCTAGCTCGCAACATTGCAAAAACAAGACTCAAGTTTCCACACTCCCCTTACCCTAATTCCCTTCCGGCCAAAACCATGCTAACGCATCAAAGGGTTGTCCCCTAGGATTTGGCCACATCGTATAAAAAAAATCTCATTACTTCAAAATATTAATATCTAAAATTTTTTTTAATAAAGCATTAGTTATGTCATTGGATAATATCAAGGAGGAATGGTTCTCCACAGCACAGTCGCCAAAAATGCGAAATTTTATATTGGCTCATTGGCAAAACCAACCTGCTTGCTATTAATTCCTTCTTCTCGCGTCCAAAGCTACTCGACCTAGTGGTTCCTTGCCCTTGCCCTTGCCAGGTTTTAAAATGTTGCGCATCTGCTTTGACTTAAACTTGTACAAAACTTTTTCACCTGTTACCTACCACTTGGATAAAAACTTGCTTATGTTCAGCTGATATCTAAGCATAAAGAGGCATTATAAAATAATTATCTTATAAATGATTGCCAGTGCGGTTTTGGCGCTGCCCGATCAACCGGAGACTTACCAATGGCTGTAAAGGAACGTTCTAGCCAAACATCAAGTATTTGGTGTGCACCCTCATCTCTTAAAATGAATGGAAAGTTTTTTTCAGGCCACTCAATCCGCGCAATAATAGGCCAAGTTACATCTGATCTCTACGAAATAAATGTTGGTGTACTTCAGGGTTCAGTTCGTTCCCCAATCTTATTTCATCTTTTTAAAAATGAATGTCGGAAACATCACGACGTTTACTTAAGAGTTGTAAGTCGATCAGTTTCAGACGATTTTCATATGGTGGAAGGTTGAAACTGTCTACCCACGGAAGATCACGTAAAGCGAAGCGAATGAACATACAGATTCAATCCTGTTAATGTGGGTTGTTTGTGTAGCTGACCATACTTGGCTGGCATATTCAAGTAGAGCTCTAACGAAGGAGATATTGAGAGATTTGGAAACATAAGGATTGGAGAACTCTCTAGACCAACGCTTCACAAAACCTAGCGCGGAGTTAGCTCTGTTAATTATACTGTCAATGTGGCAAGGGAAATTGAGTTCGCTATCACAGATAATTCCTAGGTCACACAAAGATGTAACGATAGGGACTGGTACGTCTGTTAAAGTGTAGTCTCTCGGGGTGGTGGTAAGATGTGTGCGGGAATAAGAGATGGACTGGCATTTGGAGACATTGAGCTCAAGAAAGTGTTTCCTTGCACCATGTGGTGAACGAATCGAGGTTTTTTTGCAGGAGAAGAGAGTCGGTTGTGGAGGAGATATTTTCATGTTATCATCATAAATGGACAGCTCTGAGTGTTTGATGATACATTTCAACATGATTTATTGTAAGGATGAAAATCAATGGACCGAGCTGGCTGCCCTGAGGGCCGCCGGAACAAGCGACAATAGCGTTAGAAATGGATGAGCTAGAAAGGACATTGTGCTGACGGTTGTTAAGGTAGGATTAATCCAAGAAATTAATGGGGGGGGGGGGGGCTAGGCGATCAAGTTTAAACAAGATAACGTTATGGGGTATCTTGTCAAAAAGCTTTACTAAAACCGGTGGCGACAATATCAACATCTTTATCGTTTTCCAGGGCACAGTGTTTTGGAGACGAAGGTTGGTGTTTGTAGATCTCCCTTTGAGGAAGCCATGCTGGTAGAAGAAGAAGATATACTTACAATGGAAGAAAATGAAATCATAGACCAATTTTTCGAATAGCTTAGGTATGGATGATAATTTAGCAATAGATCTGTAGTTGGACACATCGTTCTAGCAGGCTTTTTTGAAGATGGGAATAATATACAAGTTTTTCCATAATTGATTGAAAACCTCTTGAGGGGTTGAACTAGATGCATGGCACACTTTTTCAGCACGGTGGCCGGAATACCATCAGGACCTAGGTGAAAGTCATCCTCAAGCCTGTTAATACTGGCGGGTTCGGGATCAGTGTCAAAAGATGTAAACGAAATTTTAGCTAAGGTCAGGTTGAAGGGAATTGTCCCTGAAAGATTAACTGAAGAAGTGTGTGTGTGTGAAGGTTGGCGATAACCTTATGATCAGACGAAGAAGTATTCTCGAGCTTTAGGGTGGAGGGATAACAATTGGATTTCTTCTTGGAATCAATAA